>CM070696.1:18440016-19646266 GCA_036346265.1 Melocanna baccifera | reverse complement strand
CCACCTCAGAGAACAGCTCACGGTACGTAGCAACTTCACCTCTCACACACACAATGACACAAACATCCAGGAACTGATCACGATTTGAAACAGCATGTCGTGCCGGATTCTGAACAGTCGTGTTTGTTCTTTGTGCACATTCTGAACAGTTGTATTAAACTTTTATCCCTACTTTAATGAACCTAGCAGCTCTCCTGCTAGTTGCTCAAAAAAAAAGAAAAAAACATTGTACTGTTGCAGAGGCTGTACACGCTGGATGCGAGGAAGTTCGTGGTGGTGAACGTCGGGCCGCTGGGCTGCATCCCGTATCAGAAGACGCTCAACCGCGTCGGCGAGAACGAGTGCGTCAGCCTGCCCAACCAGCTCGCCGCGAAGTACAACGGCCGGCTTAGGGACCTGCTGATCGAGCTCAACGCCAAGCTCCCCGGCGCCAAGTTCTGCCTCGCCAACGTCTACGACCTCGTCATGGAGGTGATTACGAATTACCAGTCCTACGGTGAGTAGCGCACGCAGACACTATAAATTGTACATGCCTGAAGCTGTGATTTTCGATCAGTTCTCAAGAACAGGTGGTGCTGTTCTTCCTTCCTTTCTTTCTTCTTTCTTGCAGGGTTTGAGACGGCGAGCACGGCGTGCTGCGGCAACGGGGGGCGGTACGCCGGCATCATGCCGTGCGGGCCGACGTCGAGCATGTGCGACGACCGTCGGAGCCACGTGTTCTGGGACCCGTACCACCCCAGCGAGGCGGCCAACCTGGTTATGGCTAAGTACATCGTCGACGGCGACAGCAAGTACATATCTCCCATGAACATGAGGAAGCTGCTCTCCCTCTAGCCCAGCTTCCTCTTCCTGACGATCAGATCAGGTCTCCGACGCGTTGAGCTTGCCTTTCGCGTGTAAATTGTGTCTGCCTGTCGAAACGTGACTTCTTTTTGGGATGCGAATTTGCGAAATTTGGCATGTAATTTGGAGTGTATGTAATGTATGAGCCAATGACAAATTGCAGATACGGTTTTTTGGGTCATGCAGTTAGCATGATCAAGCACTAGTCACTATATACTGTTGCAAATAATGCATAAAAAAATAAAGACGAGATACACGAATTTTTTTACGTGAAAAGCCTTTGCAAGAAAAAATAAAGACGCTCGAAGGAAAATCACTATAATAAAGAGATATTACAACAGAGCGCTTGCTCTTTCTATGGACTACAGGGGTACATATATAAAGTGAGGGAACCAAGTTCCACATGGAGAGAAAACTGAATCAATCGGTTGCCACAGATCGATATCACATTTGATACAACCTTTGTATGCACATGTCATACCATGTCTGGAATGAGGCGATAAAATGTTCTACATGAACATGGTACAAATTCGGATCACCTCTTTAACAATCTCCACATTGAACCGAATTCTCTCCAGTAGTCGAATAATAATATAAACTCTTCTAATAAAATCAGCATATACACCTTAAACACCAAAAATCTAAAGGATTAGTGAGTAATACCAACTAAGTCTGAGTAAAGTTCAAACTTTGATGCAGAAATTGGTTTTGTCAACATATCAACTAGATTATCATGAGTACTTATCTTTCTGACTTTAATATCATCATGAGTAATGACACCTTGAATGTAGTGATACCTGATATCAATGTACTTTGTTCTCTCATAAAACATTTGATCTTTGGTAAGACAAATAGCACTTTGACTATCATAAAATATTGTAGAAGAAGATGTACTTCCACAAAACTTAATAAATAATCCTCTTAACTAAATTACTTCTTTGTAAGCTTTAGAAATAGACATATACTCAGTTTCTGCAATAGACAAGATAACGGTAACTAACAAACTTACTTTCCAGCTAACGGCACACCCTCCAACAACGAATATATAATTAGTGAAAGATCTTCTTTTATCCAAATCTCTAACAAAATCAGAATCCACATAACCAACGAGTCCATTTCTAATCTTCCTAAACTATAAACAAGCATAGGGGGATTTGCAGAGCCCTGCAAATGACATTGGGAGCATGGCTGGCAAGTTGCTGGAGAATCAGATGCAGCTTTTGGATGGACGATTGCAGGGAAACCATACAGAAGCTAGCGCATTTTGACCAACAGCAGCAGGAGGAGCTCCTGTACCGGCAAGAAGAAATCCGGCACGTTCATGACCATCTTATGCAAAATTCAGAGCCAATACTGGAAGCTCAGGTTTCTTCCTCCTCTTCTCCATTTTACAACACACAACACCATCGAGTTCTAGTTCTTATGCAAGATTGCTTTTCTATATATAGGAAGAGTTCAGAGCGAAGCAGGCGAACGTCTTCGCTGCACTGGACAAGCTCCAAGTCCTCCACAACGTCATTCTGGTGGTGTCCCGTTTCATCAAGGCCTTCTTCTTCTACTGCTGCATCACATTCCTCATCTACATGCTCACGAGCGCGAAGCAGACGTTCGGAATTAGGGGTCAGATTTATTTCGGTGAGATTCAGACTTCAGTGTTACTGTAACATTGCAGTAACTTCGCTGAATTCTGAATATATCCATATATTTATTGTTAGGTCTTTGCATCACGCTCATGCTGGAGATTGCAATCATCAAACTCGGAGCTGATGACTTCAACAGGCAGTTCTGGGTCATGTCCAAAGTGTTGCTGGTCAGATCGGTGTTCCTCGCCACTGCCACCGTCCAGATCTTGCACTCCATTTTCACATACAAGTACGACACTAAGCGAAGCATCAAATCGTAATCTTTATACATTCAGTAACATCACATTATTGTGATCTGACTGCCCATTTTGTTGCAGGGATTACGAGGTACTGAACTATTAGTTGCTCCAAACACTGAGAGAGTGCGGGTAATTGAAGACAATACCGGTGGCGGTGAGCACTTATACACAACAATGCAATTAATTACTAGTTAAGCCATTGTACTAGTACAGTATTGACCAAAACTTTCCTTACTTTTCCTGTGCCCCTTGCTACCAACTGCTATTTAAAACGTCGTTCCAGTACAAAATTTGACTGAAATTTCTCATCCTCCCTGGTCCAGGAGACAAGATGTATCCATAATTCCATATAGTACAGGCAGTGATGGAAGCCTCAGTGACTACTCATGGAGCTTCAACGAGCTGCAGGACGAAGTGGACAGTAAAATCGATCCAGATTTTGGAAGAAATCTGTGAAGTGTCGTGTTTTCCCGGAAGAAATGGGCGAAAATTCAGTCACAACGTCCATCGCGAGGAGATACAACCTTCGACCGCGCATCAGGCCGCGCTGATAGCACACAAGTAGAGCATACACAGCAGTTTAGTCAGAAATTAAAAACTGTAAAAATGTCAAACACTGTGCTGAAGAACTGAAGAGCAATGCGATCTTTTATATGCTCATGCTCAATCTGTTTGAATCAGCACATAATACAGCAGTTTAGTCAGAAATTAAAACTCTCAAAATGTCAACAATGTGCTGAAGAACTGAAGAACAGGCGATCTTTTATAAGCTCATGTTCAACCTGTTTGAATCTCTACTCCAGCTTCATTCTCAAAATGTGACTCTTGACAAAACATCAGATGAAAAAGTAATCAATTGATTGAAAATAATCTATATAAGCAAGAGTGAGTAGCAGTGACATGCAAGGTAGATCCTAAAAGTTCCATTACTCACTCAAATAAATCTAACATGACATATAGCTGCTTATAAGAATGTAAAAGAGAACCTAATTTACAGAATTTGACTAACTGAGCTCCCTCTCCAGCCTATACACTGCTGTTCGGAAAAAAACCGTACATGGAATGAATTCATGGATCTAGGGTAAAAAAAATCATCGTTGCATGCCTTGATTGCATATCAGATCTCTCCGTTTGCAGGAACCGCTGAAGAGTATTTTTTTAGTATTGAAAACTTCTTGTGCACTAAACATCACATCATTGTATCATCGAGCACGGGCAGTCGCCGGTTGTTTTGAAGAGCGCCCGGACTTGTGTCTCCGCTTCTGGTTGCCTGCAGCAGGGTCAACCAATGGTCCAGACCAAGTAGGCACAGAGCCTTTCTCATAAGGAAATACGGTGCTGAATGAAGAAGGATCTGTGGGCTCAAATGCTGGTTCCATGTGATTTGAACAACCCAAGGGATATCCGAGTGCACCATCCTGATGCGGTGGAGGGAACTTTTCACTCTTGCTCTTTGCATTTGCATGCGTTATTACCCTTCTTTTCTGTAAAGAGTACGGTTGAGTCAGCCATGAGATTAATCATGTTTTGAGAGTACGTAATCTAGAGATTTTTTGAATGTGCATAAATTTAAGTACCCTTCAAACACAGGATCTGCAACATAGTTGGTACAAGCAAAAAAAAAAGGCTCAAGCAAAAGAATAGATGATCTACTGGAATCAGTAAGGAAAGCAAGTTAATTTCGCATACATCAATATTTACTTGAAGTTCAGCATTTGCCTCCGGTGCTGGAACAGCCCTAGGCCGATCCCGTGTCCTTGTCTTCCTAGCTCCATCACCATTAGCTCTACCACCAGCAGCTCTTAAACTGTTGATCATCCAATGAATAAGCCAATTAGCAGTTAGCAGTTTATACAGTGCAAAAGCTCAGCTCACATCAGCCAATGAACAGACATAAGGTCAAGAGATCATGGATTAAGAAATGAAGATCTTTGCATCTAGGGGAATATTTGGAGAGAGTGAAGTATAAAAAATACAACAGAAAGGTAGAGAGACAAATTGTTGCATGACTCATGATGATGTCTAAACAGTATTCTCAACAAGTTCCCAGAAATCCAGGAATCTTTGCACAATAACCAAGATCGGACTTTTAGTACAAATCAGTATATGTCCTTGCAGTGCACTGAAGTTACTTTTTGAGACAACTTTTTTTTTGTTCCTTATATTCTACTTGCTGAATACAATTGTCATGTTATGCTTTCTGGTCATCAAAGCGAGCAGTGTTTTCCTCAGTTCCAGTGCTCACTGAATACAATTGTCATGTTCGACTGCAGAAGAAGGCGACGTATCCACTGCGGCACTGCTACTGGCTTTTAGCACACACTTGTACTCCTAAATCTGGTTCCTCTAAATCGTACAGTTCTCCAGAAACAAACTTTCGTTTCAAGAACATCGCCCATCTGTATTTTATGACTTTGCTCGCTGCATGCTCTTCTAAACCAACAACATCACTAGATTGTGTGAAGAACTTAGATGACATTATGGAGCATTCAGAAAGATAAGACAAAAGTAAACACACAGAAACAATACAACTTATTAAGGAAAGGAGTGTTGGGGCAACAAACCGTCTAGCTTCCTCATCTCTTCGTTTTGCATCCATCTCTTTGCTTGGGGGGTATTTTGGCAGACTTGATGGATCACATGCATAAGGTTCCATTGTAAAGAACTGTGTTTATAGTGAAAAAAGTGTTACTTTTTAAAGTATTTCACTAATTTAAAGAACTAATCCTCCATCAAAGAGGTTGCAAAAATCTTATATATGTTATCCACAAGAACAAAATCTGGAGTAGGGTCATATAAATACCACGATAAATGTCAGAATCCCATCATGGTGTCTAAACTAAATTTTCATCATGAGTTTCTTTTAGAATAAATTTTTCATCATGAGCTCATGACCATATTTGAACCTAAAAGTTGAAATTATGTACATTGAAAGCATAAGATGCGCTCTCAATGTGATTGCAATGAAGTTAGATTAATTTTCTAACATCAAGGGAGCATAACTAATTAATGGCAATATTCCAACTAATACAATAGGTGGTAATCCAATTTATTGTCGCTACTACTCATAAAAGTTCCATCTCATGCACTGAAAACATTGAACTATTGTTAGTTTGTTACCCTTTGGAAACATTGAACATCGACATATTAACGAAATGCTACATATACTTTGTTCTGAAATATCGAATTAAAAACATTAAAATGGTCAGCGAGAAACAATGAACTATTACTATTGTTACCGTTTGGATATAATTGTTCCTGTTGAATCAATATGTTCTCATTAGGGTCATCAATAGGACATAATTGTAAAAACTCAGACAACTTACATCACTTTTTAATGCAGAAGTGGCTGTTAAACGATCAGCTGGATCAATTGCAAGTAGAGTTTCAATCAGTCGCAGTCCTGATTGCGGGAAATCTTTGAATGTATCTGCTATTCGCCTTTTGTACGGTTGTTGGGGCTTAAATATGGTTGCATGAGGCAACTTCGATTTTTTCCAATATTCTTCTGTGGGGGAGCCACATAGTTTAAAAATTTTATGTAGCTGCTCCACCTAAAAGAGGCAAACATAATTAAAACAACGAAACATTGTAAGAAGCACAACAATGAAAATAAATCTATGACTGGAAATACTACCATTGCTAACAAAGTGTAGTATAAATACAGTTGCACTATTAGTTCACTGGATTGGTAGGTGTTAACAATACACATGCAACACAATAGGTCATATCAGGCACAGCTGTGGAGCAAGGAATGGGGTTGGAAGTTCCAGCAACAAAGGTGGCAACTGGCAGGTGGCACTGAGACTTGACTTGAAAGCACATCATTTTTTTTACAGATGAGATATCACCAATTTGATATATTTCTGTACTACCACAAATCAGGTATATTGTTATATGCTAAATATTAGAAAAAGAAAAGTAGGAACACAATGGAGTAGTCTTGATTATCCTCTCCACTGGTTTTAAGATCAGCGATAATATTTTATGCTTCCACCATGCTTCATGTTTCCAAAATAGTACATTTCTAGAAAAACCGTTAACCACGATGACCAATAGAAAACATTTTGAAAATAATGCTCATTTGATATAAACTTGCTCTAAAATGAAGATCATTTTCATCAGCAAGGTCATCTTGCATGAGACCAGCCTTGTAAAGCTTAAACTTTTGTTGCACAATTTCATCTAACAAAATTACAAATGCAATGTAGTTCGAATGGAAGGTTTGCCAAGTTATGAAAGTTACCGCAGCAGAATCACACTTGAACAGAATCAATTGTATCCCTAGTTTAGTAATGAAAATTTCGCAGGCAGCAAGTGCTCAACTGAATTTTTAGAAGATACATGATAAAAGGTGTTTCAGGCACAATTATATGACAGCACTCAAGCATTCGATAGCTAACCTCAGTCCGTCCCGGCATAATAGGCTTCCCAGCCAGCAACTCAGCGAGGATACATCCGGCGCTCCACAAGTCCACACCTATTCCATAATCCGTCGCACCCAACAGCAACTCTGGTGGTCGGTACCACAGTGTCACCACCCGACTGGTCATTGGCTGTTTATGGTTCGGGTCGAAGAACGATGCCAGACCAAAGTCCCCAATCTTCAGCACACCATTGTTATCCAAAAGCAGATTCGACCCCTTGATGTCACGATGCAGCACTCCTCGGTTGTGGCAGTGCTCCAGCCCTGACAACAATTGATGCACATAGCACTTGACCTGCGTGACATAAACACCTCAATCAGCCTCGACTACGCCACATTTTACATAACTCGACACGATACTGTGTCAGCAAAAATGGGATCTTGACCTGGGGCAGAGTGAACTTGATTTCGGGGCTGGCAGCGAGGCCAGCAAGGTCGTGGACCATGTAATCGAAGACGAGGTAGAGGCTGCAGGACATGCGGGAGGTGACGAGCCCATCGAGCTTGATGACATTGGGGTGGTCGAGGCGGCGGAGGATGAGGATCTCGCGGGCCATGAACCGCACGCTCTCGGGCTCGAGGTTGTCGAACCGCACCTTCTTTAGCGCGACGATCTTGCCGCTGAGCGAGTCCCGCGCCTTGTACACATTGCTGTACGTCCCTTGCCCGATCTAAATCGCCAAACGAATCAGAAAAAAAAAAAGATGCAATTTTTTTTTTTTTACCGAGCGCTCGCACGGCATGGATCACGAAGTTGGGGAGCCTTGAGGAGCTTGGGGAGGGGGCGTACCTTCTCGATCTTCTCGAAAGAGTCCGCGCGGCGGGGGGTCCAGCCGTCGATGGCCTCACCAGCGACGGCGGAGAGCCAGGCGGGCCACCCGGCAGCGACCTGCTCGCCGCGCGCCTTGTTCGCGAAGCTCCCCCCGAGGCGGACCTCGGCGTGCGCCGCCGCGGCGGCGGACCGCGAAGACCGCGACCGCCGTTCCCTTTTCACCGGCGCAGCAACGGCAGTGGCTTTTGGCTGCTCAGCCTTCTCGGCAGCCTGGCTCAACACCGCCTCCCCAGCAGCATCAACCCCCTCCTGCTGCTGCGGCTGGGAGACGGGGGCAGCGGGGGGGTTCCCGCTGCGGGAGGAGGACGAGGCGGGGCTGGGGGTGGAGGGGCGACCGTGCACGCAGCCCATGGGGACGCGGCGGCGGAGGTCACAGGCGGCGGGGCATGGGTTTGCGGGGAGACCGGCGCGGGGCTTGGTCCGGAGGAGACGGAGGAGGCCGCGATCCGGAGGCGGCGCCGGGGGAGAGGAGAAGCGGGAGGGGAGGGGAGGTGGGGGTAAGTAAAGTAAAGTTGCGCCTGCGAGTGAGGGGAACGCTACGTGCCGGTGGGAAGAGGAGAGTGGAACCGGTTCGGTTTGACTCTGACGGGTCTCTCAACCTGTTCTGTATGGATGTTTTGCGCCTACGTGACTGTCCTAGAGACTAGAAAGAAACTACGGGCCTGTATTTTTCATCTTTTTAAATTAATTCTTAATTTTTACTATAATATCTAACTTTTAAATAAAATATTTTTTAGATAATATCTACAAATTAATTGTAATATATATTAAAATCATAAGCGAGTATCTCTCTTTATAATATTTATCACAAATAGTTAAAATTCAAAATTTTCAATAAAAAATTATAAATCACAGTCAGTAAGAGGAACCGAGCAAGTGAAAGGAAAAAAGTTTTCCTTTCCTTCTGTCTTTTTAAGGACCGTGCGCTCTCTGGACGTGAATCATACTTACCTTTTACTACATCACTCAGATCATTCTACATCTTAAGCTGCACATCAAAACATTAAAAACAGGTCGGCTTTAGTATAATACAATCATTACGAAGTGGTTAGGCAAATACGATAATTGAGATTCCAAAATTCATTACGCAACTCTTTCTTCGTTTGCTCGTACAAACTGATACAATTACTACCAAGAGTTTAACGTAGGAGAAGAGCCACCGCCCGAGCTCGTCGGCGGGGGGCGGCGCGCTCGTGCCCATGGATGCCATCACCCCCGAACGCCTTCGACGAGGGGTTCTACAAGGGCGTCACGGCCAACCGGGGCCTGCTGTCCTCAGACTAGTCGCTCCTCAGCAACAAGAACACCGCCATGCAGGTGGTCATCTACACCAATGACCCGGCCACCTTCCAGAGCGACCTCACCGCCGCCATGGTCAAGATGAAGCGCTTGACGAGCGCGAGAAGCGGAGGAAGGCTGAAGAGGAGGTTCCGGGGCAACGGCGCAATGAAAAAGAGATCTAGGTGCCAGCAGCGCGATGAAGAGAATCCAGACATGGGAGAGGATTCGAGCGACGACAGTGGAAAGAGGATCCAACGATTGCTGGAGGAAATAAATCAGCGGCGGCAGGCGGCTTTACAAAATCCTAGATATACTCTGATACCATATTATAAATAACGTTTGTATTTATCCTGAGGTCAATAGATCAATATATATACACGTACAGGTATATCATATATACAGAAAACATTTATACAACGAGATAAATACACATCTATATGATATATATTTAACACCTAGATCCAACTAAGTAGTGGCATATATCTGACTTAAACGATAAAATGGTATATTTGGTTCTGTTCTGTCTTTGATATAAGCGAGAATATGATATGTTTTTCTGTATGGGTGGTTATAGATATCAACGTACACAATAAGGGAGCGTTCGGAATAGCGATGTCTTTTAGCTTTTACTGAAATTTTACTGTACCTGGCTGATTTTTTTACTATAGCTGAGTTGGTTTGTTGGGCATAATTAAATCTACAAAAATGTAAAAATAAAAGCGACACGCTAATCTAGAGCGGACGATGCAAAGGAATATCAACTGTAGCGCACACTGTAGCGCTACAGTGTTCCGGTCGTCGAACGTTGAACGCTAGCGATCGGCCGAAGCCACAATGAGCGCGGCCTAAGTTATACCGATGAGAGAGTTTCCACGGATGGTGATGACATGCTGGACCTAGGGTGGGAGTTGTGAAAATGTATGTAGACAGGAGATGGTTGCATTTAAACAAGTGTACAATTGTGATATGTGAAGGTGTAGAGAGCGACACCTTTTGCGAGTAGAACTAGAGAAGTAGTCTCTACAAAAGATGCAAGGGAATGCATGAAATGCTAGAGTAATACCGGTTGCCTTTTAGATGAGATGGTTTCAATAGAAAAATCGTATAATTTTTTGAAAAAATGGTTCATACATGTCATACGTGAAGTTATTTCGAAATTCACCTATTTAAAACCCATTCATTTTAAATCGTATCCTTTTCTTTCATTAATCATAGCTTGTTTCTTCGGATTTTTGTATGTGCTGCGGCTCGTGAGACGTTTTTTCCCCCTCGGGATGTGAGTGCAGTCAAGACTGAAAAGGATAGAAATAGCTTAGGCCAGACAGGGGCCCCTCGCATTTTAGGTTGTAGATCCTTCGGGTTTTGTTGTCTCGTGGGGTTGGAGACAGAGTGTGTGTAATGCGTGGGGTCATGAAGGGGACAATAAGGTATTAGGACGATGCATTTAGGGCTTTTAGGTGTGCTGAAATCCAATCTCGTAGCCAGCTTAACAAAAGGACATGTTCTTTTTGAACAGAAATTGGACAGTATGTCATTTTCATCCGGCATTTCATACATTTGTGTACTTTTGCCATCATGAATGATGAAAGGGCTCAAATTAAACAAAACCATGTAGAGTAAATCCATTTTGAGACGCAACGAGTGTTTCGGTTATACTTCGAGGATATATATTCTTTTTCTAAGACAATAATAAAGGAATATATGTGAATTGACTCGACAACAAAAATCATGTCACTGGCTTGCACCCATTGTAGAAAGGGTTCAAAGAGAAAACGACAACAGGAACATGCAGCATGTTCTCTCTCTAAAATACTCATGTGAAAATCTCTCTCTCTCTCTCTCAAATATTCATCTGAAACTCTCTCTCTCTCTCGCTTTGTGAATCCCAAAGAGAGAGAAAAAGAATAGAAGAGTTGCCTTAGAAGAAAAGAACATGTCTGCACTACTGGTAGCGGTAGCTTCACTAGCTTGGGCCTCGGAGTACGGAGCCACCCTTAACGACAGGGGACAGCGACAATTTGCTGTACTACCAGTCTACCAGCACTGCATCTTCCTCTCGGCCGTACGATGCTACCCCCTCCTGTAACTACACAAATAGTTGGCCATTTGCGCGCTTGGATCATTCGTCAGGAAGGAAGAAACAACGCCTGCATCCAAGTAACCTTAGCCTGAAAATTACTGCCGCTCCTCGGCAAGAACATGAGCGACAGTACACGCATGCATGCCTCTCGACCTAAACCGATTAAATGGTGCCTTGTCATCCTCTGTGCATGATGATCCATTACTATCATGAGCGGTATTAAATTTTCCTGACACGTATGCATGATGGAGTTGCTCGCTCTCTCTCTCTCTCTCTGGGTATATGTGGCACCTTGTGACAATGGCAAGGATTGGAGCTGAGGTACTGAACCTGCACAATAACTGACAAGCTGGGCCCACACAGACAGACCCTCTCGCATTCATTGGTTGTAGCTAGTGAAATTTCTGGACTACTTGGATGGCCTTCCTCTCAGTTGACTAGTAGTATTCAGGAAAAATGTTCAGTCTCCTTTCTGGCCAACTACTACCACGAAAGGGATTTGCCAGGCTAGTTGTTCTTGTTATTACATGGACAGATTCAGCTACACAACTCCCTCACTGCTCAACTTTAGTGATGTATCATATATAGGTGCTAAGGTTAGTTGCATGATTGCATCATGGATTAGTTGCTGCAACTGCTGAGATTGAGAGGTGGAATTTAAAGCATGGAGTGATGCTCATTTTCAGTTGACTTCCTAGGATCCAGCAGCCTTTTTAACACTCGTTTAGGTCAATCTCTGGTTGGAGAGGTTGAACTTGGTACATAGTAACTAGTAAGACAGCACTACCAGCTCGCCCTCTCATGTATTTTAATCCCTTAAGCCTCTTTGAATGTGAACCATGCATACTGGGACAAGGTTACAGATGATGCAAGAATTGAAGTTTACATCCTAGTAGATTGCTACACATACTAGCACACTGCTGAAGTGCTGAATCTGCTTATTGGATTTAATACATCACGATGTCGAGCTGATAAAATTCATCACTCGAATGTAAGATCGCACCGTCCTTAACAGTTAACACCTACTTCACACAATGAACATTCCAGCCATCATATGTGAGAGGAACATAAGATTCAACATTTCACCGGTTGCCACGACTGTTGAAGTACTTGCAAGTTTGGGAATGTAGACTCAATGCGCCTATCAAACGTGATATTCCATTCTACAGAACATCGGATCTCAGATCAATGCTACTAAAAATTTTAAGATGATAATACAGCACAAACTTGGCCATTTTTCTGCCTCCTCACTCTTCAGCACGCTTTTTCTTCTTTTTCTTTTTGTCCTTCTTACTGGACTCATCAGTTTCCATGGGGACATCTTGAGACTCGTCGAATTTCTTCTTCTTTTTCTTCTTCTCACCATCTGCATCAGCAGAAGGAGGTTCCGCGCTTTCCTTGTTCTTCTTTTTCTTTGTCTTCTCACCATCGGCATCAACTGCTGGAGACTCCTCACTATCCTTGGATTTCTTCTTTTTCTTTGATTTCTCTTTCTCCTCTCTATCCTCTTCAGTTGCCTCCTTTGCAGGTTCTACCTCCTTATGTTTCCTCTTCTTTAAAGCCACTTCTGACTTCTTTGGTGTTTCTTCAGTGGATTGTCCGAGCACCAAATCTGCTGCTGGATTGTAAGTCTGAAAATGGCGAACAAAAAAGGGTCAAGATACACCCCTTAAACTCCAATTATTTCAGAAAGGTAGGTAAAGAGAATCATTACAGGAAAATGGGAAGGCCATTGATTGACATATGTTGTGTGACATAATATGTGAAATTAGTTTATTTTAATGTTGAATAACCAAAATATCAGTGCCCTACTTCAACTTCAAAAGTACTTACAGCAAGTTCTGTTTGCAATTAGAAAAATATGTAATGTTAGTCTTGTCGGGACTTTGAACCAAAAGAACAAACTCGGTATAAGCTTCTAGTATTTTTTTTAAATGAAGTGCTCTACTATTTGACAAGCTTCAACAAAAAGGTTTTCACTTTTTTTAAAAAAATAGAGCAAGTCACTAAACAGCTTACTTTAGTGGGCGTCATTAAAGCCCCAGCACCCTTCTTCCGGTCTTTTTCATACACTTCTATCTTAGGCTTTCCTTTTGTGGAACCTGCAGATCTCCCTAGTTCTTTACCCTCAAGAACTCGAAGCCGTGTTTCAAGCTGTTGAAAGATTCACACATGTGAAGCATATCTCATGTAACATATAAAATCAAAATTGCTCCCACACCACGGTAACAGGTACCTTGACCCGGCTCTCAAGACCCATGGAGTTATCTTCACCATCACCAAGGGCATCATATCTTATGGCAAGTGCAGTCTTAGCAGCAAGTGAACGAGAGATCTTCCCCTTGTGCTTTGGAGCCGCCTGTCCTATTAATGATGCATGATAGATGAGACCATACTTTGGTGTAGAGTGCTTTGTCTTTAGAGCTCTGAACAAGGCCTGCAGACAGATTACATGTTTAGGCCCCTGGGGAGTGGGGACAAAGCTCAAGAATAATTGCAGCAAAAGCAAACCATTATCAACAACAAAAATATGACAGTAGGCAACATCCAGAACATAGAAGTTCGACAGCTAAAGATGTAACAATGAAAAAACCATGTATCTGAAATACAGCTGGACAAGGGAAGGCAGTTGAAAAATTCCCAGAAGCATACTGTATTCAACATACCTTCTCTGCCCCCAGTATCTGAATTGTGCTGCCAGGCTGCTTTGCCAAATTCATCAAACTACCACCATGTGCGATAAGGCGCGCGCCAACAAGTTCACCAACAAGTGCAGTCAAATTGGGAGCAATAGTATTCATCCTACTTTTTAGATAGTCAAAGAGCTGGCCTCTGTACTCAGAAAGAGCCAAGACTTGATCACACAGTTCCCTGATGTTTAATAGGTCAAGATCACTAACTTCTGTACCCATGGAAATTACAGCTGCCTCCTTTAGCTCCGCTTCCATGTCTTCTGGTAGTATCTAAAAGAAGCAGAAGTTATCGCTAAATAAGTTTTAGGCACATGCAAAGCAAGTTTGGATATCTGTATACAATTTACCTCAGAGAAATCAAGGTTGACTGCGTTAGCACGATTGCCCATCATCTTCGCAGCTTTTGCATACTGGATATTGTCAGCAACAATTTTTGTGAGCTCTGGAAAATGCCAACCATACCATTCGCGGACCCTCATCGCATAAGTATTAAGCTCCTTGTCAAGATCATCCAACAAGCCAATGGCTTGAATGATCATAGTATCAACCTGCAGAAAAGGGCACATTCATAAATTTATTGTAGCCTCGCTTGCACATATAAAAAAATGAAGAATGCGCTAGCAAAAAAGAGCATAACCAGTCCACATGCTAGAAAATACCAGAGCAGGGTTGTAACAGTGAGCAGTGAAGAGCAACAATAGTCTGAGAAAAGTATCACGGCGGTAGCTGTAGCAAGCTCACCTTTTCAGGGCTGAACTTCAGCTTATACCTAGACAAACTGTGAGACAATCCTAGACTCATTGGACCTAGGTCCTGTGCAGCTAGTCCAGACATAAGTTCAGTTAGCTGATTCCTGAGCCCTCTCATCAGTTCCATCACAGCACTATTGTGAAGGCAATCAATTTTCTGCAAGATCAGAGCATCATAATTGTCAGCGATATTGATCATTTCATGCGAACAAAACGACTGAGGCACCTAACTAACCAGCTTTTCTTTGATAGCATTCCCAAATTTAGAATCAGCAACAGCCAGTGTTTCACCATTGCAATGCTTCTGCAGGAACTTGCGGAGACCCTTGCTCGGCTTGCTATCAATTAGCAAAGTAGCAGCTGAAAGAGCATCAGAAGTATTCTTAAACTTCTCGAAAGCCTTCAGCTCAACCACCTGATATAAAACACATTACAGCAAGTGAGTGTATGATCAATTATACAGATAACATCCATAATATGAACTAACAAGGAGCACTCTACAGCCAATATTCAATAATCTCAGGAAAAACAAACTAGCCCTATTGCCCATTAAACAGAAAGCATGCCAAAGAAAGTATAAAAGGATGCACAAACCAAGCCTCTCCCATTATGTTGCCAAGTGATCGTCATTCGTCAAGTCTATAAAGTATAAACCATCTTATAATGGATTCAACCAACCAATATGTTAAACTAAGTTGTGGAATAATCAACAGGGGAAAACAGTAACAAGTGAACATGAAGTCGTTCAGCGAACTTGCAGTGCCAACATTGGACAAAACGAGAAATGGCCGTGATCTGTTAACCAATACAAAGTAATAACTAGAAAAACAAAGCAGGTACCGCAACACTACAAGTGTCATTCCCCCATTAACAAGTCCCAATACTAATTATACAATGACAACAGTAATAATAACTAACAAGGCAGTTAAATCGTAATAAGTAGAAGGAAAAAACTACAATATTCATAAGGAACTCGAAGGCAGGGCCTCGAATCATTCGACCTTTCTTGCCGACTCCGACGAGGAAAAATCCTTCCACAGATCCTACAAACCAAAAGCATAGCGTCATTAGCCAACAAAACGAAAACGAACGCCTCAAGCACACACAGAGATAGAGAGAGAGAGCAGAGCCAATCACCTCAACTTTGCTGAGCTTGCCCTCATCCAGCACCTTGAAGAGGGCGAACCCCGCGGGCGTCTCGAACAGCACCAACATCTCCTCACCTAGACCACACAGACAGAACCAGCAAACCAAGCACGAGTCAAGCCCACCAACCAAGCCGAGACACCACGAAATGCCGTGCACCACAAGAAAGCAAGCCGGTTGGACCGTAAAGGCGGTGGCTTTACGGACGGCACCGGTCGTACCGGCCGCGGAAGAAGCGGCGGCTGCGACGCGTTAGGGATTTTACCTGTACGGAAGGCAGTGGAGGAGCGGCTTGGCGGCGAGAGGATGGCGGAGGGAGGGAGGCGCCGCGCGAGGTTTTAGGGCTCCGCTTATATCGGCGAAGCGAGGAGAGGTTTAATGGCCCATCCCGACGTTGGTTTCGTGATGGGCCGCTGCCCGGTGGGCCATCTCTCGGATCAGAGACCAAGTTTACTGGACCGTATAAAAACGGCCTATCAGTCTTTCTCCGACCCACACAGCCCACAATGCATGGAGATTGGGGTCTGAGTAAACCCTAGACCAATCACTCGTATCGTCCAAGCAGGAAACGCGTCTGCTAGAGATCGATGATGGAGCAGGAGCACAAGGACATGGGTGACCCGGTTCATCTTGGTGACGATCTATCTCATCACCGAGATCCTCGTCCGCCTGCCCAGATGCGGCAGTGGACCGACCTCCCGCGGCTGAGCAGTGACGGAGAGCACCGCTTCTTCTTCCACCCCCGTCTAGTATCGAGAGTCTGGGTTCAACTTCCACGAGCCGTCCGGCGAGTACCGGCTGATGTGACGTTGCACACATATGAGGCGCACGGCGTACTATGTATTCACTGTCGGCGCCCACGAACCTGACGGCTATGTTTAGTACATGAGTTTATCCAAGATGATATAGGAGTATTTTAAATTTGTTTGGGTGGTATATTAGAGACAGTGACGAAACCAGAAATCAGAGAGACCTGGGGCAAACCTGAAAGGTTGGAAGCAAGAATCAAGGCCCAGCCACGGAGCCGCAGCCGCCCAGTCCCGCGCCGAAGCCGCAGCACCCGCCGAGTCGCCGATCGCCATAGCCCGCACACCGCAGTACTCGCCGAGTAGCCGACTACCGCAGCCCATGCGTTGTAGCACCCGCCGTTCGCTGAGGCCGAGCCACCGACCGGCGACTGCCGCAGCCCGCGCCCGCCATCCGCCGCCGCTCGCAGCTGTGCGCCTGCGCAATGGGGATTTAGCTGATTAGGGATTTCGTAGGGAGATGCGAAGGGCAATGGATGGAGCCAGCGGTGTCGGTGCTATTTACATATGTGGCCTAGGTCAACTAAATGGGCTGCACGGTGTGGCCCACGGTCAAGGCCCACACAGTCGGCATCAGCGAAGGCGCAAAGCGAACAGCGGGCGATGGCGCGGCGGCTTGCTTGGTCACCGGTCGCGGGCGGTGGGGCACCGATGGTGGCCGCCGATGGGGGAGGGTCTTTCGCCCCACCCGGGAGACCCAGGGCAGCCGCCCCGGCTTGTCCCGGTGGTGGTTCCGCCACTGATTAGAAGTAAGTGTAATTATACCTAGGTGTAGAAGATATTTTTTCTATATATATAGATTGTGAAAAAAAATTTATAAGTTTGAGGAAGACCCTACCTATTGATTAATCTTTTAGAGGAAAACAGTTCAATACCACTTATAAGGTTGTTGCTTTTTTTTAACAAAATGTTGTTATTTTAGGGCTTACATACGATAGCCCATGGGCTTAGATGCTCAACCCGTTTGTACCTATAACCCGAGGAGTAAACCTGGTTAAACTTAGGTGTACTAATAGAGGGTCCCATCTTACAATTGGTATCAGAATCTAAACGTCTAACATCTCTTTAAGCCTCATATTTGCAGAAGTGCACAACCAATGTGCGAAAGAGCGAATGTTGGAAATAGTCTCGTATGGGTTGTGGGAAAGGAAAAGACATAACTTATAAGTTTGAGAGAGACCTCACCCATTGGACTGGTTTTTTAGGAGAGAAAGCTCATACTACTTATAAAGTTGTTGATTTAGGGCTTATATACGACAACCCGTGGACTTAGATACTCAGCTCGTTTAGACCTGTGGTCTAAGGAGTATATTTGATTGCACCTAGACATACAGTCAGAGAGTCCCATCCGACGGACTAAACATTCATGCCACGCCCATTTCCGCTGGAACATAGCCACCGAACCGTCGAGGGCAAAGATATGATCCCTTTGCCAACTTGATGATGCCGATGTTGGAAGATGTTTGATGAATGATCTCTACGCCCGGCGCATGGAATTGTCCACTTTAGCGGATCATAAGAAGTATGCAATTACTAAGGTGAGAATTGTTACATTAGAGATGTATGATATAGCACACCGTAATTTGATGAGAGTTCAGTATGTTCCCAGTTTAAAGAAGAATTTAATATCTGTGAGGTCACATAAACTCGAAGGTTATGAGGTATTATTTCATGGTGGAGTCATACGAGTTATTTGCAAAGGAAAAGTCATCATGAAAATTATCCGAAGCAATAGAGGGTATCGATTAAAAAGTAATCTTGAAGGTGAAGTAACCAATGGGAAGTTTGATACAAATCCTAGTAAGGAATAAGGAAACTGTGTCATCAACAGTAGGTATTCAGATCTTATTTGAAGTTATGTGTGGAACTACAAAGACGATTGCAAAATCTAGTGGCACAAAAACAAAGGTACATGCTGCTGGAAGAAGAAAGATGTGGTAGGACTAGATTCTTGTATAGGGCAAAGATTTAAGGGTTCTAAAATATTTGAGAAGGTTGTAAGTTAGAGATATCCTTTATACTCTTTTGAGATTGTGCTTAAAGAAGTTGCAGTTAGCTTCGCTAAAATCTTTTCCCTCTCATCGTGGTTGTTTCAAAGTTGTTATTTTGGTTCTCTACACGAGATTCATCCTTTTTGTTCTTGATATTCTACATGTTTATATCATATCTCATAAACTCTGATCCGATCAAAGAGCTGTTACGCATAAAAAGAGGTATCATAGTGTAACATCTTTAGGGAGGAAAAAGACGGTAAGGAACATCGACTTAGTCAGAGAATTGCGTGACATGATCATGTCACGCATGCGTTTAGGGGGAGCTTGGTGTAGCACGCGTGCTTCCAGGTGCGGTCTTTTGCCGGCCTGCTGATCCACTTCTTCTAAGTTGAGAAGGTTGATCGGCCTCAATTTAGGCTGAGGGGATTCGAGAATTTACCATCGCAAAAGATAAATTCTTAATGCATATATTCGGAGTGGTAAATTTTAAAATACACACTTTTTATAGTGGTAAATCCTCAACGTTGTGAACAGCCCTTGCTGTCGCACCAGCCGGTTCCTGATATGGGCAGCCGCTTGTATGCACACATTGTTGGGCTGGGAAGGGTAAAATCTATGGGCTATATCCTCGTCGGCCCGCATCGTATGACCAGCTACCTACTGCGTCTCCCACCGCTCAGGAATCATCAGCCAGCCTAATTCAGCAACCAGGCTTCCATCTTCTAGGCCACTCGACCCAAGTCTTCTCATGGGCCGCGGCCCTCTGGACTCGCGTCCGGCTTCTGCTCCCACTCGCCGTCCAGCGAGTCCAGGCGACGAGACGACGCGGGGGAAAGGCGTGTCGGTCGGTCCATGTGGTCAAACCAAACCGCTAGCAACCCGATCCCAAGCCGGCTCCTCCTCCTCCACTCCGCCGGCACCGTCTCCGATCCAGACTGCGCTCCTTCCCCCGATGGCGCTCCCGTCGAGTGCATCCACGGCACGGCTGCTCGCCGTGCCGGCGCTGCTCCTCCTGCTCTCCTCCGCCGCGCTCCTCGTCTTCCTCCTCCTCCCCTCCCTCTCCCCCTCCCCCTCCTCCTCCTCCGCGGCCCACCTCTGCGTCTGCTCGCCCCCCACCACCACCCACACCACCACCACCGTCACCACAACCACCACCACCGCCTCCCCCGCGCCCGTCGCCACCTCCCCTGCCGACGTCGCTTGGCTCAAGGCCCAGCTCGCCTCTAACTCCCTCTTCCTCCTCGCCTCCCACGACGCCTGGCATCGCCTCCGCAAGGGCATCAACCCCCGCACCCGCGAGCAGCAGCTCGTCGACATCAACAGGTATACTCCACCCCAAGTACCCAACCACGCCCACTCGAACTTTCAGATCGCCGCATTCCCAATTTCGACTGCGTCTGGTAAAGGATTAGTTTGACTATATCATTGTTACGATCTTGGACAACAGCAAGTGAAATTAACATCTTAGTATTGTACCTGCACTGTAGGCACCACGGGATCTCTCATTATCCGGATGAAGAGGCAGCCAACCACACCGCGCTGCCTTGCCCCGGGGAGCTCCTTGTTGAGGAGCACCACAGTAACTACGGCGAGCCATGGGCTGGTGGCCGTGATGTTTTCGAGTTCCTCGCTAATGCCTCCGCCCTCACGCCCAGAGACCAGGTTCTTGAAATTGGATGTGGGACGCTTCGTGTTGGCCTGCATTTCATTCGGTTTCTCGAGACTGGGAGGTTCCATTGCCTGGAGCGTGATGAGCTGTCGCTCATGGCTGCACTTCGGTATGAATTGCCATCACAGGGGCTGTTGTACAAGCGGCCAGTGATTGTGAGAGGGGAGGATATGGATTTCACCAAGTTTGGGGATACGGTTATGTATGATCTTATTTATGCAAGTGCCGTGTTCCTCCACATTCCAGATAAGCTTGTTTGGACTGGGCTTGAGAGGCTTGCAGGGAAGCTGAGGCCACAGAGAGGCAGTATTTTTGTGTCACATAACATTAAATTTTGCTCAAGATTGGGTGGTGACGAGTGTACACGGCGTCTTGCAGAACTGGGGCTTGAATATGTGGGGAAGCACACTCATGATAGCTTGTTGTTTAACCATTACGAGATATGGTTTGAATTCCGAAGGCCAAAAGTTTAGATCTTGATGGCACAGGGATATATATTAGTTTGGTTTCTATGTTGCAATTTTGGAGGTGTGAAGCAAAGAGCAAGACATTCCTTGTGCGCTAATGAGTTTTGACTTCGGATGGAGATCATTGTTTTCTTGGTGCTGGATTCAAGCATGTGCTGCAAAAATCATGATGGAAAGGTACCGTTTGTGCTTGAGGCTTCCAAATTACATTTTGGCGAGTGGTGGTTGAAGGCTTTAGGTTTACTTACCGCCAATTATTGGATGTACTGTAATTTTAGTGATGTTTCTGCAATATTTTTTTGGCAGTTGAGGTCAAACAGTCAAACAAGTATGTTATACATTTATTAGTCTGAAAGATGCCTACGATGGTCAAATTAGAATTGTATCACCACGCAGGGTTTAGTAATTTGTGACAAGGATAACTCTCTTATCTTGTTTTTGTATTTCACGGAAGGCCTATCTGATCAAGGAATACACTTTGTTATGCTATGGTATCTTGGTGAATAGTCGGATGCATACACATATGTATATGACATTGTCAACTTGCAGTGTATCTATATTCAGTCCTTATTATCCACCATGCAACTAATGATATTATCAAATGATACTCTTTTGGTGTGGTGACTAAAAGTACATAGGTCTGATTTCAGCTTGCTTGCTTCTGAAAATTAGGATAGCATCACTTGTGTGTCAATTATCTTTGTTTTCCTCCTTGCCATCAGATCTTTCATATGTATGTGGTGTTATTACATTTTATCAGTATCATTTTGTGTTTGTGCATCACTTACCTACTTACCTTTGTTATTGCTACCTGAGATTAATGTGTATTAATACTAATCTGAGCCTTTGGTTCTTTTATGATGATGTGGTTTGTAGAGCGATACCTAATGTTTCTTCAATTACCAGTAGTGTTCTGCAGCTATAACTTTTTAGTCAGCATGATCTTATTTTGTATGTTATCTGCATCTTCTCCATAAGCTCAGGTTTGTTCTTTTTAGTATTGACCTCATTTTGGAATTCATGTTGTCTTGTTTAGACGTTCTGTGATTTAATGCATGCCCTGTCAGTGTATGATGATGATGCTTGGCTTGAGTGTCTGACGACTAATGTGTATCAGGACCCGGGAGTCAGGACTCAGTTTATCTTTGTTGTTAGCACAGACCATAGTGCCGCAAATGCTAAGTAGCTAACGCGAGGGCTAAAATTGTTTCTTTTTCGTGAAGTCCATTTTTTATGATGAATTCTTGGTCTGAGTTCTTATATCTTTACTACTCATCACGAAAGCTGTTGCGAACCTGAAAATGACTCCTTGATTTGACGAGAATCCATCATCATTTCAGCACAGGTCTTCCGCGTATCTATTATGGGGGTGATCGTTTTAGCGATAGCTTCTGGTTTTTGGCTGAAATTTTACTGTAGCTGATTTTTTTTACTGTAGCTAATTTGGTTTTTTGGGCATAATTAAATTTAAAAAATGTAAAAATAGAAAAAATATATTAGCCCATCACGGATAATGTAAAGGAACACGGGAAAAAAAGAAAAATTTAAAAAAGCCTAAAAAATTTTTAGAAAGAGATGAATTACTGAATAGTAAAAAAAAGCTGAAACTGAAAAAAAGCTGAAATGAGCGGGGCCATATGATTCATGTGTTTGCTTAACTTCAGTTATGATGTACTAAGATACTGACAGGTGACCTGGCTGGTCCAACCTATCTACTGGAGCATACATTATGCACCAGCCTCCTCCATTGCTCCTGATGGTGGTTTTCTGCCTGCCCATTGGTTTACTGGTGCTCAGCACGTTTTTTTCCCATTTCTTTAGCAAACACAATGTTTTAACCCACTTTATGTAGTGATTGTTGCTATAAATCATCGGATTTTTTAATTAAGGGCAAGGTGAGTTTCCTGTCGGCAAATTTTAACCCAGTAGGTATGGGAATTTGTTGCTCTAGTAGTAATCCAGGGTTCTGGCAGCAGCAGTTCCTGTATATTGGGACTTGTCGCTAGCTTTCGAGAGGCCGCAGAGGTCTAGCTCTACAGTGTTCTCACCGAGTGACAAGTCATGTGAGTGTGAGGCCTACGTCTCGGCCTTTTAGCCAATTGTTCGGTGCACACATGGCTTGCAAAGCTCGTTTGGAAGTGTCTCACTTGCCTCCTCACCTCTGCCTTTCGAGCCATCAATTTCGCTCTTTACTGCGGTCACACACACTTGTCCTCCTCTTCTTATCCCTCAAGCAAGCGGACTCACGACGACACGCGCCTCTTCCCCCTCCCTCTTGTCTCTTCTGCTGCGAGTACTGGCGCTCGTAACAACTCACAACTCCCAAGCTTCCTCCTATGGCGCGAGACGAGCAGCAGAAGCTCCTGGCACCTGGGCCGGTTCAAGGAGAAGCCATGTCCGGCACGGACTCTGCCGACACGGCGCCGGTGCCGCCGTCCCCGTGTGACTATTGCAGCGGCATGCCGGCCGCTGTCTACTGCCGGGCTGATTCTGCCAGGCTCTGCCTGCCGTGCGACCGCCACGTCCACGGCGCCAACACGGTCTCCTCCAGCCACGCCCGCGCTCCGCTCTGCGCCGTCTGCCTTGCCGCCGCGGCTGCCTTCCGCTGTGCCGCGCTCTTCCTCTGCTCGAACTGCGAGTTTGAGAAGCATCGGGACGACCGCGCGCAGGGCGTGCCGCTACATGACCGTCGCACGGTGGAAGGGTACACCGGGTGCCCCTCGGTGAGTGAGCTTGCGGCGATCCTCGGCGTTGACGAGTGCGACAAGGCGGCCAACGAGGGGTGGTGGCCTGTCTGGGAGGAGCCCCAGGTGCTCAGCTTGGACGACGTGATCGTGCCCACCACATCTTGCCATGGCCTCCAACCTCTCCTCATGCCATCCTCTCCCAAGGTAGAAAGCAACAGTATAACTGTAAATCTGTAAAAAAAAAAAGCAGTTACTGTTCACTGTCCAAAGAACTCACCTTTCGGTCTCTGATGGTTTGTGTGTACAAGAATCGGAGCTCACCCGGCGGGGAGCTCAATGAAGAGGTTCTCCGACAGCTTGGGGAGCTCGCCAAGTCGGAGACGGCAGCTTACGTGGTGGCTGAGCCGGCCGGTGATCAGCTGCCTTCATGGGCATCATCAGAGTATGCTATTGGGCATGGCGATTTTGGCGCTTTTGGCACTGAGGCTAGCCATGAGGCAGCAAGCATGGCAGCACCTTCTTGTGAGGTTTGATTGTGTACCTTGACATCTACCTGACTAAATTTACTCTGCTGTTGATATCCTCGAATTTCAGTGCAGAAAAGATAAAGAATCCACCTGACTAAATTTACACACTGTTGTCTGGCAAATTGTACCAGGCCACCAAAGAAAAACTTATGCAACAAACAGTAGTCTGAACTCTGAATCTGTGAACGAGACAATTGATCAAAAAGCTCACAAGCCCTTGTCAATTTGGCATCTAAAAATACCAAACATAGAGAAAGTGAGTATGTAAGGCCATGGCATTAGTAGCCATCTATCTAAGGAATATATTCCGATACCTCAATTAAATGCATCATACCAAGAGAGACAGCAATATTATTTAGTATTTAGTTAGGGATCTTTTCAATTGCAACCGACAACTAGGACTTAAAATTATAGTGCTATGCACCGCTAATGAGATTTTGCTTTTTGGTCCAACAAAATCCCTTTCGGCACAGTGTCACAAAGGCAGAATAATTCATGTTTCAGTAATACAGCTGCTGAAAAACACTCGAGCTGTCTTCTCATTCTGGTTTTGCCACAGCATGAAGCATGGATCGCAATCGATTGCAATGACCCTACCGATGCCTGCGAGGCCGAGGTTTTGCGCGAGCATGTTCCGGTGAGCTCAGCGGCTGAACCATGCTTCTCCTCATTCGTCGAGATACCAGAGATTTGCCCCAGCATGAGCCGCAGCAGCAGCATCGACAACAGCAGCCAAGATCCAGCTACTGTGGATGTGACGACGCAAGCTCTCCCCAGGAAGGGCGGATACGACATCTCCTACCCTGACCGGGGCACGGTGATTTCACGCTACAAAGAGAAGAGGAAGAACAGAAGGTGGGACAATCTCACCTGGCATTTCTACTGAACTTTTTCTTCCCTAGATATGTCTGCATCTCTTATTTTCTTCTGTGCTGCAGATTTGGCAAGCAGATCCGGTACGAGTCGCGCAAAGCTCGTGCTGATGGCAGGTTGAGGATCAAGGGGCGCTTCGCAAAGTCGAACTAGATTTAATTCTTTGTCGCTGTACTAGCTAGCATGGGCGCAAGCGACCTTGTCACCATGCCACCACTCCTCCATACGATGTGTCGGCAGCATATGTTTTCTTTGTGCTTTTTTACAGCTCGTGTGTATGTTCTTACTGCCCCCAGTGATGTTTCATTCTGCAAATGCAGTAGTAATAACTACACTACGATGAGGAGCGTCGATCCAAACCCAACCATTCTGTTTCGTTGTAGGAAAGTGATCCTACAGAAAGGTACCGTGTAAGACTGGGTTTCCATATCTTGTTCTAGTTCTTGTTGTTTTTTTATTCCTTCTAGTTATTGCAAAAGGCTATAACATGTCCAAAGATCACTCGATTTACATTGTCCTCAAGAAAAAGAATACTAAACAAATGCTAGCATGGACGTTCGGAATAGCGATGGCTTCTGTCTAGTAGCTGAAATTTCACTGTAGCTGACTGATTTTTTTACTGTAGCTGAGTTGGCTTATTGGATATAATTAAATTTAAAAAATATAAAAATAAAAACAACATATTAATCTATCACGGATAATACAAAGGAATACGAAAAAAATAAAATATAAAAATACCAAAAAAAAAGAAGAAGAAGATAAATTTGCTACAGTGCATGTGAAGCAAAAGCACACCGCTGCCGCTGGCTCAAAAGCTCGTCTGAGCGCAGTAGTGTAATGCTTGTACTGTCATGTACTCCTGTGTGCAAACTTCAAATATCAAAAATATAATGAAGGCATAAATTTCAGCTTAATTATTTCGGTGATCGTACGAATAGGACGGAATAAACAAGGTTAATGTGAGTGCTACAACTTGCTTGCGTCAGAGATTTTCCTTTCCATGGGCTTCTTAAACTCGCCTTAAAAGAAAGAACAAGCCCACGATGAGGACGGCCGAAGCATATGGAGTTATTGACCAATGAAAAAGGTACTCCGTTTCACGGCAGAATCTTCAGGTAATTGGTCAAAGTCCTATACTCTTCTTAGGGGTGGCAATTTCCTCTGTAGAGATTATCCCCATGGGGGTGAGGGCAAACTTCTTTCGTGAGCTGACCGAGATAGAGCCGTTATCCCTAGCAGGATGGTGGTGGAGGACAAACTCTCCTCGTGGGGTCTATGGGACCCGTTAAAATTTTAAAATATATTATTTTATTTATATATTAGAGTTTTGAATATGAAATGTACATTGTTTTGTCTATGCTTGAACTAACTGTGTATCTATAT
Organism: Melocanna baccifera; assembly: GCA_036346265.1. Classification (NCBI taxonomy): domain Eukaryota; kingdom Viridiplantae; phylum Streptophyta; class Magnoliopsida; order Poales; family Poaceae; genus Melocanna; species Melocanna baccifera. The sequence continues at coordinate 19,619,928 of CM070696.1, read as the reverse complement.
ATTATATATTTATGTTTTGGAGCTATAACTTGATTTAAAAAGTATACCTAAGTACTTATAAATAAATGAATATAGTCATATTAATATTTCAAAATATACAAATAAACTCTCTTCCCGTCCCATAGGGATCCCCACAAGGGTCGGGTCCCAATGGGCGACGGGGGCGCATTCTACCCCTGTTAACCTTCGCAGGGGGAGTGGCAGGAATCAGGGTAGGAGAGTAGGGTTATAAATGAGCTGAACTTGAGTGAGTCTAAGGGCCTGTTCTTTGCGGCTTCTAAAAACCGCTTTTGTCTTTTGCTATAGTAACTAACTTTTAAACGGAGTATTTTTTTAAGATGGAGTCTACAAGTTAATTATAGTACACATTAAAAAACTAATATCTGTACCATCAAAAATCGCAAGCGAGTATCTCTCTTTCCGCAATCTCTATCGCAAACAGTCAAAAAACCATTAGCCGCAGCCAAAAGCCATCAGCTGTAGCCAAAAAGAACAGGCCCTAAGTTGAGACTCAAGCCTGGAGTAAGTTTGAGCTCAACTCGGCCAAAGCTCGAATAAACTCGAGCTTGGCTCGAAAAGCTCAGCAATTACACTTTAACATACTATCTTCTATAAAAAGCTTGGTCAAAATTCAAGCTCAGTTTGAAAAAACTCAATAACTATACTTCAACGTATTATCTTGCACAAAAGCTTGACCAAAGTTTGAGTAAGCTTAAGCTCAATTCAAAAAAAAATCAGCAACTAGACTTTAACGTTGGAACATATGTTGGGAATATATGAGAAAAAATTGGAAACAAACCTTAACCACACTATTTGAGCTTAAGCTCGTTAGGCTCACGAGCTTAGATCTAGATTTAAGTTCTATTTTTTTGACGCTCGAGTTAAGCTCGAATCAAATCTAGAGTAACCCTCGAATAACTTATTGACATTGAGCCAATTGTTTACGGCCGTACGGGAGCGGAATAGATTCCTAATTGTCATCCCCACTGTCATTGTCACCCCTAATTGCTACCTTTCCCGATAGATTCCTTACACACGATTCCAAAAGGTGACGCGAAGCATTCACCACATAATAATGTGTGCTTACAGAATCTCCGAAGAGCGGTCTCTGTTCACACATAGATCACCTCTCTAGTCTCGGAGCAGAATAGACAGCGGTTTCAAAAGGATCCTGACATCCGTAGTCCCATCACAGCAACAACCAACACACCATAAACTCACAGGCAGCTTGCTGTCAATGGGAGTAGAAATCTTTGGAAGAAGGCCAACCAACGATCCAGCCCATCGAAGACCAAACATTTATGATCTGAAAGCCTAATGTCACCTTACTCGAAGATGAAAATTAAGCAGCTACATTAACAAGATGAGATCAAGTGCATCCGTATGCTGTCCTATGCGTGTACGCTACGATGTATCCTTTTTCGAGTTATAAATACTTCTGTTGGACTCTATGATGGCATTTTGGTAATTTTTCAATAAGAGAAAAGAATAAAATAGAAACGGAAAAGAAATGGTGGGGCCATCTATAAGTGAGAGGAGGCGAAGGGTTAACCCTTGCTCTCTCTCACACGCACGCAGGTGGAAACAGTCGGCTTCTGGCTGTTTCGGCGGGCGGCGAGGCGACGCCAGAGGCGCGAGCTAGCCTAGGTCCTTCGGGGCCGGCCGTTCGTGGCCACCGCGTCGCGTGGTGCCGCTCTTACCCTTTTAAGGTGGCCTCCCCCCTTCTTACTTTGGTGCAGCAGAGATCCGATTTTTTTTCTCTCTTTTGCTTGATCTTCTCACTCATTGATTTTGGCTTCGATTTGGGGATTTTGGGTTTTAATGCAGCCATTCTTGGTGGAGAACTCTTGATTCCCTTGGATGCACATTACTTCAGCTTCCCCTAGCACCACATCACCCGTGGATGTCTCGGTTGGTGGGGAATTGAAGCTCTGTGCAGTCGATGCCTTGTGATTGTTGGCTTTGGCTTTACCGAAGTGAGAAGAAGGTGGTTAGCATTGATACTTGATGTTCATGGATGTACTTGGCCGGTGCATCCTTGGTGGTCTTGTGCGGCAATCTCTTGTCCTCGGCTTTGTTGTTTAGTGTGTCTCGAATAGAAAAGGTTAGCATTGTATCTCTGACGACCACGTCATCTCACCATGGCACAGTGGAGCGATTAGTTTTCTGGGATAAAGACGTGCCTTGCCCAGTTTTCTTTACGGTGGCCTTGAGTGCCATTGGTTTGTGAGTATTTTTTTAGTATCACCATATTATTCTTGATCTATTCTAGTTAGTTTAACATTCTGTGAGTATTGTTGATATCTTCACTGGATTAAGTTTCAACTGGAATATTGTGAGCTGTGGATTTGGTTGCTCAATGAAGATGAATGTCTAAAACTGAGATTGATCTGATTAAACTAGTTAGAATTGAGCTCTATTAGTGATGCTTACTGCTATCATTTGATTTTTAGCATGTTGGTCATTTACTGTCTGTAGGACAGGATCACATCGATTACATTATCACTAGACTCTTCAGTATTCTGCATCCTGTTTTCGGTTCTTGAGGAAGAATCATTGTTGTCCCTTAGATTATACGATCATTTTCCTTGTAAATTGATCAAAATACCTTAATCTGCAGAGCACTATTTTGTGAGATAATTCCTTTGTTGGCATGTTCTGTTAACTGACAGTGATCTATTTATTTCATGGATGCAAAATCTTGTGATAGTCCAGTAAAGCATAATTTAGAGCTCACATTCTAATTCAGGGTGTTATTTTAATTTGAGAAGAGTTTAGACAAAGTATTGAGAAGGCCAAGATATTGTCTTGAGCAACTCTACAACTGAGAGCAAATAATCACATTAAACTGAGCTTTATGATGTGTTAATTGAATTACTGCTCCATGTACCGAGTTTATGCTCATTCTAACTGGTAACATGCTCCATGCTTCAAGTACATTATGCAGTTAAATGATATGGCATATTTACATACTTTCATGTTAATTATGTCATTTAATTGCTGCTGGAAATGCACTTTATTGATGCTGATTTGGGATATTCATATGATATATGTATGTTGGGCATAGGTTTCTGCTTGAATGGCTTAATAGTTTACATATGTATGTATTGATGAAGTCATTTATATGTCTCCGGATCATATTTTTATCTTTGTTAATTATGCTAGAATTAATTCTAAATATATGTTGAACCACACATATTACTACAACTTCTACCACCGTATCAAAAGGGGTGGGAGAAACTGCAGCAGCAGTGTGCAAGAACATGCCGGCGGCTCGTATCGGAGTACCCGTCTTTCTTCTTCTCACCGTATCTGCCGGTGTTGCTCGTATGATCTTTCTGATACTAATATTACCATGCATATACTTGCACAGAACTGAATACTAACAGAGCAGGCTTGAGTTTCTCAAAAGCACAAACATCTTTTCTTTCGCAGTTTCTGCCGACACAAGATGCTGCTCTGACTTCCATTCCTGAGGTGAGACTGAAGAATACGTTGGGTGTGGGCAGGACATGAACAGTGACTGCAACGGATGGTGCCGGAGCAATTGCAGAGAAGGCATATGCAAGCAGCAGCTTGATGTTAGGCACTACCTAGGATGCCCGAATACGTCGACATTGATATGGATACACGATACGTTATTTCTCTAAAAACACTGACATATATGCATATACGTATGTATGTATGTGGGGCACCATGGTGCCTAGACACCATAATTTCAAATACGCAAATTCAACATAAATTCAAGTGTATTTTTTGACAATACCAATTTTAGTGTGTACTCATCTATAACATTTCAAATGAAACATAGACCTTTGAAAAATATAATCGATTTCAAAGTTTCGAATGAATTTAGATCATAAGTTTAGAGGTGGGATTCGGGCTGGGCTTATTCATGCCAGCCTGAGGCTTGGCTGGCCCAGCACGGCCTAAGCACGGTATGGGCATGCCATATGGTGGGCCATGCCAGGCTGAGTAATCTAGCCCATTAGGCGGCATGGCACGGTATGGTGTAGCGTGCCGTACTTGGACCGGCCTGGCATGGCTAGCACGGCAGGCACGCTTCGCACGACAGTGTCTGCCTCACCCTCGTCGCCTCCTACGTGGCCATCTGCCTCGGCTCCCATGCGCTTGCCTGCCTCGGCCTCACTGCTTCCCATGTGACCGCCTCGGCTCCTACACGGTGCATCACCTCGGCGCCTCAGCCTTCCGCATGGTGCACCGCCTTGGCCTCTTGGGCGCGCACCTAGCCTCACCTCACCGCCTCGGCATCCCATGCGCTCGCCTCGCCTCACCACCTCGGCTTCTGCACGGCGCCTCGGCCTCCCATGTGTTCGCCTCTCGCCACACGTTCGGATGTAGATGTTGAGGCAGAACAGGAAGATCGCACAATGCACGTTAAACCCACTGGATAGGCGGACGTAGGGGAGTATATTGATAACATAGTACGTTAGATGGAGATCGATGATCGGACGGCTTAGCCTAAGGAGGAAGCTTTAGAAGAAGATGGTGATGACTCTTTCAATGAGGATGAAGGTCTCATGCCGCAGGGATGGAATAGGGTGGATGTTGAGGGTCGTTCTGTGCTCGACAGGCATGGGGCAGCCATTAGATGGTTGGAGCCCATGACCTCACCTGAGGATTGAGTTTTTGTATAATTTTAGTGATATTGTGTTGTGATGCATATGGTATATGAATGATAGTCTCATCTGTGGCAAGCAAGGATTATACCCTTATGCCACGTAAAAACACACAAACATCGCTCAACCGCAAGTTTGACTTGTAAACCTGGTCTAGTACACTACTCATTCTAATAAAATATCTACAGGAGAAACCGCTATCCCAAGATCTTCTGAAAGGCCCGCGCGATAAGGGTGTGATGGAAGTTGGGCTTTTTATGCCGCTTGCCATTCTTCACATTGGTAGGCTCATTCAATGTCCGGGCACAGATTCCGCACTGGCCAATAGATATCTGATCATTATTGAATGGCCCATATCTACCGAGTAGAGACAAGATATTGAGTGGCCCATACCTACCAAGTAGAGACTAGATAGAAAAGAGCAGTAAAACAGGCTTGTTACCTCAGCTCAATTGCACACTTTCATGTTACGTGTCTATTGCATGATATTGCGAATTTGGGTTATCTTATACGTAAAGCTGGGCAACTCTTCAAGGTATAATATATAGCATTCGGATATACCATGCTTTCGATTAATGGAGATGTGTTTAATTGGTGATTCTAATAACAAGGCATAAGTAGGTTTTAAATTGTTTCAAAATGATAAGTACGGTTGTTAAACCCCTTTTCTCTTAACAAAATAGTGTTTTGTATTTCAAATATAAAGATCTTTGCAAACAAATATGCATTTATACCCATAATAATATAACCTTCTTTCCTTGTTCTATTGAAATCCTGACAAGTAGTTAAATAAATATTCTCATGTGGATTGTTGAGTACAGTTGTATTCATACTTGCTTAATCATCATTAAAAGAATTTGGGAGGATACCGAGAAATCTTTTGAGAGAGACTACGATGACTTCCAAGAAGGTGTTGACTAATTCTAGGTCTCAACCACACTCAAGCGTGCTTGTGGTTTAAAGAGATCTTTTATCTTGTATCTTAAACTTTGAGCTTGGATAATCTTAATAATGTAAAGCGCAGTTACTAAGTCGTACTATCTTGTAATCAAAGTTTGAGCAAACTTGATGTATATTTTTTTTTTAACTTCGCAACCAAAATTTCTGGATGGTCACAGGGAAATTCGACGGCCTGAAAAATCGATAAATTTTACTGCCAAAAGTAAAGACAGGTAAATTGATTTATATTTTACGTTCTGTCGTACCAACCGAACAAAATCACTCATTTTACACAGCAATCCATTTCAAAAGAGGGGGAAAGAAGAGCAAAAGTACATGGAGGGCAGCTCCCTATGAGTAAGGAACGACCTGCTAACTAAAGATTGTAAGATACAAGCGGCTGTTAATCTACAAAAATTAACAGGCTTATCGTAACTCATAACCCCATTGTTACTAGGGTTACTTCTTCCTGTTGGTCCAAACCAATTGCCCATCCAGTTCAAAAAAAAAAAAAAAACCAATTGCCCATCTGAACCATTGTCAGAAGGCCCCTCTGCAACCTTGGTGAGGCACCATGAAGTGTTAGATCAGATATACCACTTGATACAAAATCGACAAGATAAACCATGAAACCAATGAAAAATAATCAAGGACAGAAGATAAATATTTAACGTGAAAAACTTTTTTAGATAAAAAACCACAGACGTATAATCGATGAAATCACTATAGGAGTATTTGTGTTTCTACACCTCTACCAAGTAGCTTACAGAGAATATAAATAATCTTAGGAACAAAAGTCCCATATGAGAAAAGGAATAGAGTTCTAGTCGACAATGAAATAAAGACCTATTGGAAATTAGAATAGTAATCTTCTCGAAAACGAGAAGAACTCCCTACTCGAAGAGTCTCAGAAGATCACGGTGTAGAGTTGTAGTTAGAAGCTTCTCGAATAGACACGCTGACTTCAGTCGACGTAGAAGATCACGGTGTAGAGTTGTAGTTAGAAGCTTCTCGAATCGACACGCTGACTTCAGTCGACGTACGTACCTTAGAGCACCATCTCTGATGTAGATCAATGCAGAGTCTATTACGAATATAAAAATGATCTCAATTATAACCTCCAATCAGTTTGTATTGCTTCCTGATTGAACTCTCCAAGTTGTCGAAAAAACCATCAGTAATTGGTTCCGACCAGATTCGGATCACAATGTGCAACATGAAGTTGTGAACAATATAAGCATGATCATCACTCATTAGCAGCCAAACACTATATACTGAAAGAGAACTTGCCCTTCTTCTGAAGCTGTAATGCCTTGTTCTCTTCCTGTCACATTTTACACATCTTGTCTTTCTAAAATATTTCATTCCTTTGCAATGTTCACCGTCCTCCATGGACGCTCTGTTCAGTGGGTGATCCAGGGGAGAAGGGCACAAAACCGCGTCCACCGAACATCGGCCGCATCACTGCATCGTCGAACTTGCGCCAGTAGTAGTGGACAGTGTGGGTTGGCTTGCTGAGGAGCATCCGGAGGCTGGAAGGCCTCACAATGTGTGCTGCCGTCTCGAGGTCAGAACCTTGCATGCTTGTAAGAAGAGGAGAATGCAGTGACTTCGGTGATGAGGGCTCAGAGATAACGGCGTTGTTTGAGGCGGGCAGCAGGAGCCGTATCAAAGGCTTTGTCATTATCCCAAACACCTAATAAACATGACAGACGTCAGATGATTTCAGAATAGGTATGGTACATTCAGAGTATGTAGGGAGGCAAGTAATTCTGGAGAAAGGATGGAGCTTATCAAATTGGAAATTTGGAAGTTATGATCAAGTGATTGTATATGCAATTCTACATCGCATGTTTATGTCCCTAAAGAACCTAGAAAGAAAAAATCAGCAAGGAGAACTGGACAGGTAGCACACATCATTTCTACAAATAATTGTGCCATCCATGCCACGTGAGCATATGGACAGCGGACAGTAAGACAATCTCTTCAGAAGGGATAAGAATGAGGATGGGCCACCAGGGGACCAAATCATGAGTTATTAGAACATAATCTCGTCTTCCAGTCACTAATCTGTTTGGAAGGGATAAGAGCATGCTCGCCATCAGAAGCTTCCAGATTTACTTTTGTGGCAATTGACAATTGAAAATTGTGATGTGACAATAGACATGGAACTTTCAAGTTAGCTTAATGGTGAAGTGAGGGTCCATTTAGGGTGGGAATGCAGACATGTCACATAACTAAAAGCTAACTAAAATGATAAGCTGACAACACTGCATCAGGCAGGTAGTGCGACAAGATGACTCACCATAGTGCTAAACAGAACGACAGTGATGGTGCTGGTGATCATTATCGCATTGCCGTGCAGCTGAGTGTGGCCAGATCTTGTAAACTGCAATTGCAAGGCAAAGAGGTAAGCTTCTAGAAAAGAAACTAGGAGATACTTCTAGAGGGAACTGATGTAAACTTAATATAGCAAAGAATGCAAAGATTTCACAAAGTAGTTGCACTGACAAGAGTATTTCAGAAACTGATATTATAAAGAGTTGCAAATAGCATTAATTGGCTCTAGTTTGCTTCTTGTAAATTGCTTACAAATGTGGATATGGTAGTATGTTATGTAAGCAATTTACATGGAACCAAACTAGTAAACGAATTTATGAAGACTAGTATAAGCGTACTCTCTGCAGGTGCATATCGTTGTCGGTTTATCTATTCTATAGCTTACATGAGCACGAAGATCTCCTGGGAGGCTGGGACTACTCATCAAACAAGAGAGCAAAAAAAAGGGAAACTACAAATAGTTTTGAACCAACCTTATTGTAAGCAAGAGCAATCGACACAGCCCCTCTCATCAGCCCAGCCCACCATATTACGATCTATCAAAAGAAAATTAGTTAGCAGATGATAATTCAGATTACAAATGGTCTGGTAAAACAATTACTTACTTGCTGCCTCCAGGTTATTTTTTCATAAGGTGTCTTCTTTGTTAAGTTGGACAAGAACGAGAGCGGGAAAACAAAAGCAGCTCTTCCAACCAGAACCAATCCTAGCAAAATTGAGCTAATGCCAATGGATTTGCCAGGGCTGCAAATAGGAAAGAATAAAATTGAGTCTTTGCAAACAAAAATCTGTAAATGGAAATTAACTAACGATTTTTGGAATCTGACCTGTCACTGGCAAACTTCCATGTTTCAATATCCAATGCATCCATCCCAACATAGAGAAAGAGAAAAGTCTCAACAATGAAGGACAGGGTTGCAAACGCATGCCTAAGTCAATAAAAAGGTCAGAAGAAATTATGTGAGCAGTGTTTTTACTGAATTGAAGCTAAGCATTGTGCGCAGAGTACTTATGGAAAGAATATGGAATGCGAACTATAATTACTTTGTTGTAACTCTTGAGCTCTCTGTCACATTATGCCAAGTGTAGTGTGACATCACAATACCACAGAAGAATACAGTGAGAATGCCACTCAAATCTAGCAACTGCAAAGACCAAACAAATAGAGTAAGTTCATAAAAATGAGGATAAATAAAATGACACTATGCATTTCCATGCTGTATTGCACACCTCAGCCAGCATATAGGAGAGGTAAGCCATGAGCATCATAAGCGCAACCTCACGGTCAGTAGAATGCCTGGAATCAATCCAACAAACAGCCAAGTTAATATTGATAAAAAATTGTTGATTAATAAGGGTTTTTTGGGGAGGCTAAACGAACCTTCCTATGTATAGCTTCTTGATTATGTATGCACTAAGCAATCCAGCCTGCCGGTGGTAGAACGAATGTTAGTTTCATGTTTTTAATGATCCTATCAAGTCAGTGAAAAGGAGTATTAAGTGAGACTCAACGACTCAACAATTAACTTACAAACACTCCAAGGAAGGTGCTTGACAAAAATAAGTAACAGAAGTTCCCCAAGAATTTCAGAACAACGGCTACATCAATGTGGACAAGATCAAAGTTTTGGAGCGCATTGAAAAGCACGACTGAAGTGGCATCGTTCACAACACCTTCGCCAAATACTAGACTATACAAAAGGGGTGTCTCATCCTGATTGAGGACCTGTTTTTGGATTGAGATCAGTACAAAATTTAGTCCAGGTTTCCATCAAGATACAGACTGAGAAATGAGAAGATTTGAATAACTAACCTGCAATGTGCAAACAGAATCGGTTGCAGAAAAGATGGCTCCAATTGCTGCATATGTAACATAACAGAAAGAATGAGGTTCATATAGTGACAACATTAGTGCCAGGGCGAGGATCATGTGGCAAACTAGTGACGGCTTACCAAGAAAATCTCCTACATCAAGCGTTCCAATGTTCATTCTGCTGAAAATTGCTATGGCAGCTGAAATATAGTAATGGGTGTCAGAGAAGTCCAAGAGGTGGTATAGCTCAACGAAACATATAAGCCAACCCGTGGAAAAACCAACCACCTTTGTTATCTACTCACTACGAACTCACAAGAGAATAACGAGAAAACGTTTGGGAGAAAAATGGACATACTGAGAGATATAGTGAAAAAGGAGATCATTGTCCCAACAGCACCAAATAATGTGATTGTCATAAAATTCCTGAAGAACTGCTTCTTCTTCACCTGGAAACTGATGAGAAATGTTTGTGAGAACCAACTCGAAAATATTTTGAAGTTCCTAAATAGGCAATCACACGGTCCATAATATTCAACTTCGCTCCTACACCAGTAACCTTCAGAAGGGGTTTACATGCTCAACCAAATTCAGACTACCATGGCGCGGATTATTTCAGAAATTGGTCACATAATCACTCCTTACAGGACCATTTCTTCATGGTGTTGGATTGTCATATTGAACCAAGAAAGGTCCCAAAAGACAGAGCTATAGTGCAATCGTGCTACGACAGCAAACATGAATGCTAGTAAAAAAAGCCAGTTTTTTTTTAATGTTCGACGAGCAAGGGTCAAGATTAGATTACTACCAATCAGCGGTTGCAGCTGGCAAGTCAAGGTATGCCCGAGCAAAAGGTAGAATAAACAAAGCAGACGACATGCACAATATAAACCAGCCATTCTGGTACGGTGGACAGCTAGGCCCAGAAGAAACAAAATCGCAACCAGCCTACTCCACTCCATCTTGTACTGTGCACACAGATTCGCCAGAAAACCTTAAGCTCACAAATCTTGTACTACCACAGAATCAACCGAACATGTGCTGAGTGAGAATCGAAGCAATCCCAAGAACAACGTCGTTTCGCTTACCCGGCGTTGAAGATGATCGGAGGGAGCAGGTATATGAAGAAGAGGTCCTCGCTGAACACCAGTATGTGCGAGCTCTTCCCTTTGGTCGTCAGCAAGATCACCGCACCGGTGCACAGCCCCTGCCCAGAGAGAAACAAGGGCGCGAGCATTAGCAATGGCGCCTGCGGCAACAATGGCCGAAGCAATACATACCAAAAATCGCAGCTTTTCGCTTGTGCTTACAATGATGAGCGCGGTGTTGGACTCGTTCACCCACCGGTTCTCCTCGAGGAGGTGGCCGAGGACGATGCAGGCGCAGAGCAGGGCCACGAACAGGTTGATGGACACCACCGACGTGTGGTCGGAGGTCGAGCTCAGCACGCCCAGCCGCACCAGGTGCCCCGCCACGTCGAACCCCATGAAGGACTGCTCACGTCCTCCAATTCGGCAGCGACTGCTCCGGCGAGCAGAGAAAATCCGCGAAAAGATGCAAACTTCAATTCACCCGAGCTCCGTCTTGGTCTTGGGAATGGCTAATTTGGGCAGGACAAAATTCAAGGAAAATTTTCGGGGAAACCTCGCGGATTGTTCAAGAAGGGGATAATTGGGAGAGAAATCGATAGAAAAACCTTGTGGATTGAAGCTTTTCTTCCCCCTCGTGTGTTTTCCCGCAAGCGTAAAAGATTCGGACGACGAACAGATAAACAGCCGCGCGAACGGAAAGATGGCGGTGCGGTTGGGATTGGGGGATTTTGTTTTTCTTGGAGACCCCCTCGGTTGGCTTCGTTCGCGCGAGCGCTATAATTTTTCGTGTTTTGCCTGCTGCTCGCTCGTATTTAAAGCGGAGGGGTCTCGTGGGAGCGATCAGGGTGAGGTGGAACGTGGCCGAACTCTATTGGCTCGTGGTGGTGTTTGGTGTTTGGAGAGTAACAGCGGGTGGGTCTGGTCTTTGTTACGAAACAATTAGGGTTTGTGGGTAAATACCCAAAATACCCCTGGAGGTTGTGTTATAAATAGAGATGTAATCCCCATTGTAAAGAGACCCCCAATTATTAATGAAAACTACCTCCTAGTGTTCTATTACTCCTGTGTGCTTGGTGTTCATCTCTTGTTAATTGATTGTCCCCGTTGATGATTGGATTCGTCGATTATATTACCGTGCTTCTACCCTACATTATTATTTCGCAACAGTCTTAACCCGGCAGTGATCTGTCCGACAACCCCGTGCCAATTTGGACTGTCCAGGTGGATCTGCTGCATCCACCCATATTTGTAGCACGAAATGGGGGTAAGTTCATCTATTTATGTATGTATTTTCTCCAGATTTTTTCCTCCTTTAAATAGTTGCTTTGATTTTTCCTTTTAATTTACAAATGTGAAATGCAAATAATTTCTATTTTTCATGTGTGAAATTCAGCATGTGCTAGCTTGCCTTTAGGTTCATAAGCTTTTCTAATTTAATGTGAGGACTCCAAATACGTATACTTAATTTCTTGACTTTTTTAGAGGAGTATCATTTTTCTTCGTATACTACTAAGAAGAAGAAGAAGATAGAACGGTTGTAGTACTCCCTTCAGATATCAACACGGTCTCTAAAACCCGACGTTAACCACTAATTTATATTGTAATATATTTATAAAATTTAATAGAGTTATAATAATATAAAAATATTTTTCGAGATAAATCAAAACATATCATTTCATATCTCTAATCTACGTATTTATAGAAATAATGATAGTTAAAGTTTACAATGTTTGACTGCATGTATCACAGATTGTCGCCCTAAAACGTGTCTCTTTCCGGACTAAAGGCAGTATATGGGAATCCTTGTACCATTCGCCATTCGGCTTGTGGGCTGTCGCATGCATGATTTAAACAAATTTGGGATCGGTCGTTTTGGTCCTAGCTAGATCCTTAAAATTTGATCTTTGAGCGACGGAAGAGTCATACTTAATTTAAGAGTTGATACTAATATTACTAGCTGGTTCCATGCATGTTCTGCACTGGAAACTCGCGCGCTTCAGTTCCCGGCGTTTTTTTACTACGAATCTTAAGATTCGTGCTGCCACTTGTTAGGAAAATAATAGTCTCATATGAATTATGGAAGAAGAAAAGGCACAACTTATAAGTGGGAGTGGATCTCCACCCATTAGACTAGTCTTTTGGAGGGAGGAGGTCCAATACCACTTATAAGATTGTTGCTTAGAGGGCTTACTAGTGGGCAGCCCGTGGGCTTAGTGCGCAGGGAGCGCAGCCCATTTAAAAAAGAAGAGACCGATGAATGGATCCGATAGGACCAGGGTGGTCGCCGGTTCCAACAATTGGTATTAGAGCGTGTTGATCTTAGTAGTACCTGAAGAATATGGGCGAGAAGGCGAAGACCCAGGGTGGGCTAATCTCCCTCCAATACCCTCTCCTGACGACCGACAATTACCCGGTGTGGGCAATGAAGATGAAGGCGAACATGCGCGCACATGGAGTTTGAGGTGCGGTCGATCCGAAGGGGAATGACAAAGAGCTGGAAGACAAGGTGGATCAGACAGCTTTGGCTATCATCTACCAAGTGGTACCAGACTCGATGATGCCTTAGCTCGTCGGCAAGGAGACGGCACGAGAGGCATGAAAAACGCTTCAGAAGATGCACGAGGGAGTTGATCGTGTGAAGGAGGTGCGGCTCCAGAATTTACGGAACGAGTTCGAGAATCTTCAGATGGGAGAGACCCAATCGGTGGACGAGTTTGCCGGTAAGTTGACTTCGCTATATAATCAGATGATTTCTTTTGGTGACAAGATGGAGGAATCTGTAGCAGTGAAGAAGTACATGCGTGTGCTACTAGAAAAGTATGTGTTTATCATTACCACGCTTATGTACTCCCCTGACTAACCTAACTCGTGATTTATTGATGATCCAGTCAATGGTGATGGAGATGGGATGATGAAGAGTTCGCTGCAACTCACAGGAAAGCTCCTCGGTTACGCTTTCAAGCAAGAAGCTTTCCTCTCTTTTCTTGTGTCTCCTTTTCGGAGCTAGTCAGATATTCCAACGAAGAGGAAAAATCAATCGATTGCTTTGCGATTCTCATTTGTTTGTTTAAGAAAATTTTAATACGTCCTGCGTGTCATATCTCTTTCATTCAAGATCTAGTGTCACGTAATTGGACACTTGCCCCTTCAATCGCCCTGGGTTGATTTCATCCATCGAAATTGGTTGTCAAATTTTTGTTTGCTTATGTCTTAATTAAATTATGGCAATTATACCTTTTTAGATCTAAAAAGGGCATGATCTAGAACATCTGCAGTACTACTAAGTACTCTCTCTCTCTCTCCCCTACGATATAAATCTAACGGTCATACCTAAGAAGCATATTATTTAAATAATATTTAATAAAATTATATCATACTTTCTTATATTAGATACATACAGTACTACTCTTTTTATTAAAGATAAATACGATCTAATTTTATTAAATATTATTTAAATAATGTATCTTTTAGATATGTATTTTAGATTTATATTGTGGGACTGAGGGTATTAATTACGGAGCATGTTCCATAAAAAAGAAATTATTCATCATGTGGCACGTGTATTGGGAATCAAAGAGTTGTACGTTAATTAGATGCGTGTGTTGGGCTAGTCTGGCTAGCTTCTTGTAATCATCTTGGTAACTTTGATCTGTCATGCGAAATGAACACACTGATAAGTTGACCATTTTGCATGGTAACATATATGAATACTCGTATCTCAAGTGGTCTTCTATCTACTAGTACTAGTATGCATGTACGTATGGACCTCGATCTAGCTCTCTGCTAGAAATATACAACAATAATATGACTGGAATGTAAGAGTGTGTGCGTGTTTTTTTTTTTTTTTGGAGGATGACTGTAAGAGTGTTAAACTGTTTTTGGCCTGAGCTGAGGAGGCAATTAGGCAAAAAGAAAAACTACACAAATAGTAGTACTACTAGCCAGTGGCAGACTAGCTGGTTCTAGAATGACATGCAAGGTTACCTGGCCTGGCCTTCCTAGATATCTCCCATAAGGGTATCTCCAATGGTTCTAGCTAAGTACTATCTATAAGGATTCCACATCATCTATAGAGTACACACTAAAAGCTAGCATTCCAAAGAACTATCTATAAGGATAGCTATTTGATATTTACATACACACACAGTCATTTATAGAACCTGCCTCGTTTTGCGTTATAGACTAGAGACGAAATAGTAGCTAGCTGTTTGTGTTTTGCATACTCTCTTTCCTCCACATAGGATATATGCTGATGTGTATATGCAAATAGCCAGCTGACTCAGCACCATTGAAGATGCCCTGAGCGTTTGTACAATAGTGTATATTAGATGTCTATAAAACTATGACATATAAGATTTTTTTAGGATATAAAGAAAAGATAAATATGTTATCTAGTACTTAATAGATGGTTTTCTACTCTCTCTCTCTATATATATATATATATATATATATATATATATATATATATATATATATATATATAACTCATTAATTATGTAAAGACCATTACAGACAACTATACAGAGAACTCATATATGAGTTGTCATTAGAATTGTCTAGATAATATAGAGGTATATTATAAAGGTGATGTCTAGGTAGCACTCGAGTGTGTTTTGGGGCTGGGAGCACTCAGATTTTTTGGATGTTAAATCTCCATCTAACGCCTCAGATTCGGAGCACTCACATTTTTTTAGAGTGGGTATAAGGAATCCGTTGGATGAAAATTTAACATGCTAGATTCGTTTTTTGGAGGGGGATATAGGAGATTCATTGGATGGAGATCCAAATTCAAAAATCCGAATGCTCTCAACACTAAAAAAATATTTGAGTATTATTTAGTACTTCCCTATTATCATCGTTTGTATCATTGCGCCCTAACAAGTAAGAACCGAGTCCCCTTGCCACGCTGGATAGGCTGCGCGCTACCATGCAGCGAGCACCCCATGCACTAACCTAGCTTAGCTTAGGTTAATATGGTTAAGGTGGTTTTTAGAATAGCATTGACTTATAATTTTTTTTATTATAACTAGTTTATTTTTTACTGTAACTAAGTTGGTTTATTTGGTATAATTAAATTTAAAAAATAAAAAAATGTATTAATCCATCACGAATAATGCAAAGGAATACGATAGAAAAAAAAAAGAAAAGTTAAAAAAGCTCAAATATAAAAAATCAGAAAAGAACGAAATTAATAAATAGTAAAAAAAGTAAAAGCCAGAAGCTAAAATAAGCTATGCCCAAGTCTCTCGCCCACGATCGAGCCTGTTGCGCAACACATGCCATGTGCAGAACCCACATGCATGGATGCGGTCGCTAGCCAGGTTGAGTAGCAGTAGAAAACAAAAGTTGGCGGTCCATTGCATCGCATTTGATTCATCTATCTTCTTCAGATTTGGCACAAGTCAGTATTCAGCAGTAACAGCGTCTGTTATTACATGAATATCGAATGTACGTACGGGAAGCTTCTTAATTCGGTTGACAAGTCGTCAGGAGATCGTCGCCGGTGGCTGCTAGACATGATGGCCGAGGTCGATCGTGCTGACTGCTGGGTAGATAGCCGCCGTTGTTGTCTAACGAATCGGACCAGGCATCTTAAGGTTGCCGTGATACGGGTCAAATCTCCATCGCCATCAGAGAATCGGTGCACTTACAGCTTCTCTTTTCCATGCCCATTCGCCGCCGCCTCGTCCCGAATGATTCCATCTGCCTCTACGTTTTCCTGAAGAAAACCACCGAACTAGTTTTCAGACAGCTAGGCTTCGAGCTGATTAACGCACAAGTTTCTTCTTGCCCTGCCTATGCAAGATCATCTGCAATGATGCCATGCATGCAGAGATAGCACCTTCGCGTCAGGTAAAGGCACCCGTTGCCCAATCCTGCCAGTAGTGTTTCGGTGTTCGGCTGCTGCTATCCTGCAGCAAACACGGCGACGGCGTTGTGTTTGTGCAATGTGTGCTGTAGCTTTCTGCACTGGCTTTGAGCGACACAGGCAAGGCAGCAATGCTGTGACTTTTGCACAGTGCTGCGCTAGCTACAGTACAGGCACTCAAATCAGAATTCAGAGTGGACAAATGGAATCAAGGCGCATCAATGCAGGTGAGCAGAGCAGAGCTGAGCCATGGAAAGGAAAGGAGGAGGCAGAGCTGAGCTGCGAGGGAGGGAGGGAGGCAGGCCAACCAGCCAGACCACGGGTGTGTGCTATGATAAAAGGGCAGCAATGATCAGAACCTGACATGATGAGATGACATGGGACGAGTACTACAGAAGTTCATATCATATATATCGATGCAAACGCCATACTCATATAATAGCCATAGACTCTGTTCTTTTGCGGTTTCTAAAAGTTATTTTTAGTTTTTCTTACAGTAACTAACTTTTAAACGGTGTATTTTTTTAAGATAGGATTTACAAATTAATTGTAATACACGTTAAAAAACTAATATCTGTATCATCAAAAATCACAAGCGAGTAACTAACTTTTAAACGGTGTATTTTTTTAAGATAGGATCTACAAATTAATTGTAATACACGTTAAAAAACTAATATCTGTACCATCAAAAATCACAAGCGAGTATCTCTCTTTCCGTAATCTCTGTCGCAAACAGCCAAAAAACCATCAGCCGCAGCCAAAAACCATCAACCGCAGCTAAAAAGAATAGACCCGTAGTATATCTCTCTTGTACCAAAAAAACAGTACAATATACGTAGTATATTGCACGTTTGGTGTGCAGTGCTGTCGGCGTCCTTTTTTATCGACCTGGGACCAGTAGTCCTTAATTTCATTCTTTCTGAAAAACACGCGGCAAAAAAAAATCTTAATGAGCCTGAATTATAGAAGTCGCGTTGAAATTCGCATGAAGTATTGATTATTCGATAGAAAAGGAGAAGAGGGAGTATATACAAGCGCTTTTTCTCAGGACTGAAATCCGAGACTTCGGCCCTTCTTTATGACTTCTGGTTTGAGCTATGGTAATTAGATTTTAAATAGAATATCTTTTTCAAGTGGGATCTACAATTTGATTGTAGTAGACACTGTACTGACTTTAACTATATGGCTAAAATCGCACGCGAGTGTCTCCCTCCGTATTCTCTCTCGTGAACAGCCAGAATTCAAAAATATCAGCCATAAGCTATAACCCAAAAGAACGACCCCAAAGTGTTTATGACAAGGGGTTTTTTAGTACATCTCTTTTAGAAAAATTTTACAAACATTAAAGCAAAATAGTTAATATTAGTTCAGCATAATTTATACCAACTTATTAAAAACAAATAAATTTAATATTAAATATAGACTTGAATATTAGGTATGGACAAATCATCGATTTAATTATGTTGTTATACACATTTGCCCATATTTAATATTGACTACTTTGCTTTAAGATTTATAAAAAAATTTTTAAAAAAAGTGTACCGTGTTGACATCTCTTGCCCCATCGGAGTCTAGATTAGAGAGACCGATAAGTGAGAGAGGACTGTGATTGTTTGTTATCATCGGAGCCGGTCGCCGGAGTTGTAGAAGAAGAGGTCGTGAAGGTCCCGGCCATCCCACTTCTTTTGTTGGGGTGGTCTCCTCTAGGCAGCGACGTTCGGTGGAGAAGGAGCGGAGTCTCCCTGACGGCGACGATGTGGCCTGGTGACGGCGCCCTGTAGTTCCCGTCGCTGGAGCGCCCCCTTTCAGATCAGGTCTAGGGTTGTTGGTGGGGATTGTGGCGGCACGGCCAACCTCAGTTTGCCTGCCACCCCGACCCCACCTCTATTTATTGTGGCGCTGGCGACAAGGACCCACCAGCCATTAGGACTGGGCGCTCCCGATCAGAGCACGTACAAAGGGCCATTTGGCCGTTGGGCCAAATGGTTAAGATCACTCTAACATACCGAAGCATACCTCTAGGAATCATAATCAGTTAACAATGGGTTCGTGCCTCAAAGGTAACATTTCCTTAAAGCATGTAAAATAAACTAGGTTTGTCAGGTTCTAGTAGATCCCAAAGTCCATTTGATTGACCATCCTACATGTTACCCAGAACTCTTCATTATTGCACTCAGTCTATGCTCACTAACTTCTCAGTCTCTCAGGACCAAAGACAAAAGATACGGCGTAGGATAGACCATCCTACGTATTGGGCTATGCCTCTGGGCTTATCACTCGATCTCTGGCATGGCATGGCATCTTGCATGCCTGGCTTATCGCTTTACTGGCATCACTGGCTTATCGCTTTATTGGCATCATGCTCCCCTTGGCACCATGCGCGGGGCGGCCTACGACCGATCGAGATCGATCCATCGACGTGTACGTAACGTCCATGAACATGGCCTGATTCTCTTGTCGTTAACAGAGCCGTTCAATCTGGCTTGCCGCTTATGCTTCTTGGAAGTCGGAATGAACACGTCAATTTTTTAATTTTGAGTTTTTTAGCTTTTTTTTGTTTTGTTTTTTCATTGTTTATAGAGATATAATAATATTTTAACAGTGTTTTTATTTTTTTAATTAAATATCTTAGAAAAAAATAATAGTTATTATAATATAACTTCATGCAGAAACCGGAAGCCGCCGGTAGAAGCCGGATTGAACGGCCGCTGGGATTCTTGCGACGAAAAAGAGGGATACATTTATGAAGCAGAAGAAAACAAATTGTACCAGCGAAGTGAGGGGCAGCTCAGCTACAGGCTGGTCCGCCAGGTCGGCGAGACACCGTGGCGAACTCGAACACGTCGCCTCGGCCGGACACGCGTCGGCGGCGTTGCGACGGGCGGGGAACCAGCGGAGGAACGTGCACGCGTGTGTGCCCGCTCTAGTTTGTTGTGACGCGAGTTTGTTGCATTAAAATCGGTTTGCTTAATTACCAGCAGACGATGGAGTCGAGAATTTGCAGACGATGGTTTGCTTAAAATCGGTGGGTCCTGTAGCGGACGGTGTCCCTCCTTCTCCGCCGCGCTCGTATCTAGCCGTCGAGTGTCTCTCATGGCGACGTCATTAGGCTGTACGTCAACGGTAGGTATCTCAACGCACTTACCTCTAGTCCTCTACATGTAGATCTTCGCAATCAACGATAGAAATACCAAATAACAAACTTTTTCAAAAAATTCTATAAAAACCTTGGTTTCACCTATGTGCCTAGGCCTAATAATTTACACAAAGTAACGTCTCTATACCCAAAATCAGTTATAATAAATTTCAAAAAACTTTGTGAAACTTTTATAGTATGAACGCGAATTATAAATTTTAAATGCCAAACTTTTTCAAAAGTTTTCTATAAAATTTTGTTGATCCCAATTATGTATCTAGGTCTAACAATTTGTATAAAGTAATGTCTCTATACCCTAAATCATCTATAGTAAATTTTAGACAATTTTGTGAAATATTTATAGTGTGAACACGAGTTAGAAATTTCAAATACCGAACCTTTTCAAAAATTTATATAAAAATATATTGGTTCCACATATGTAATTAGGCCTAATAATTTGCACAAAGTAGCGTCTCTATATCCAAAATCATCTATAATAAATTTTAGAAAATTTTGTGAAAATTTTATGGTATGAACGTGAGTTATAAGTTTTAAATACCAAACTTCTTAAAAAGTTTTTTTTATAAAAGCCTGTTGGTCTCACCTTTGTATCTAGACCTAAAATTTTATACAAAGTAGTATCTCTATATCCCAAATTATCTATAGTAAATTTCAAGTAATTTCATGAAACTTTTACAAATTATAAATACTGAACTTTTTCAAATGTTTTCAATAAATGTAGTTGCATGTAGTAGATTGGTAAAGAGTGGGTTAGCAACGGATTTGAAATGGGTTGAAAATGGGTTTCAACTCATTTCAACCATTTGGGTTGAGTTGGATGGGGTTTTAAGCTTCTTTTAAGTAAAGATTGAGTTGGGTTTTAACCCATTACCACCCCTAGCGTTGGATTCCTTGAAAAGTTTTTTTTTCAGGGAAACCTTACGCCCCGCTCAGTTCGGCGATGAATCGCCGCGATCGGCGATGAATACACTGTGCAGCATTTTCCAAACATTGTTCATGTTTTGTCCTCATTCAATTTTTTTGTTTTTTTCGAATTTTTTAGTTTTGTTTTTTTCCCTGTATTCCTTTGCATTGTCCGCTCTAGATTAGCATGTCGCTTTTATTTTTACATTTTTTTAAATTTAATTATGCCAATAAGCCAACTCAACTACAGTGTTTTTTTTTTGTCAGCTACAGTGTTTTTTCAACAAAAACCACCGATCACCCCCTTATTTTTCTCTCTGGAGATACATACATATAGCACTTTCACTTGGCTTGCAGCAAACACTATTTTGGTGGCTTTTGTGCCGGAGCGTATGCATATAATAGCGGACGACAACTCGAGTGGTCTACCGGCCGTGGAGCTCCGGACAGAGTGATGGTTATCTCTCCTCATCATCAGACATCTGTGCTGCTGCAAAAGGGATTTGAAAGAAGATACCATACCGGCAGCAGCGGCAGCTCAGGAGATACCTCCATTCGCGCCAACTTTTAACACTTTTGTGTCCCGTCTCGTTGACGAGCTTTGCTCTATGGCCCCTAGAGTCTGGAGAGCTGGTGATCCATGCAGATGCTACCGCGATGTGCCTCGGATGAAGTTGCCTCGGGACAAATCGACGCCAATGCAATGCGATTGGTGACAACTGATAAGCTAGGGGCACGCACGGCTGCACAGAGAGAGAAAAAAAGTGAATCAATGGAGTAAAATATACTGCACCTCACTATTTTTTACTTATAGGTTTTTTGAACAAATAAATAGAATGATTTCTCTGACGTCCATTTCAAAATAATTTATTAGGATAATTTTTTTAAAATACCTATCAGCATTCGGTTTGATGATATAAACACTCGCGCTGTAGGCAAAAAGATCACCGGTCGCAGCAGCAGACGAAAAGAAGTCACCGATGTTACGGCTAAGATACCCTCGGCGTGCTCGGATCTTTGCGCTTTGCTTCGTGTGTGATTAGCAGGAAGTGGAATGGAATGGCCGGCCGACCAGTGCTAGGCAGGCAGGGAGGAGCCCAACGAGTCGGGGTCCTCGTGGAATTTCAAGGCTTGGCGCGGGTGCGCGCTTCCTCTCCCGTGTGCGTTGTGCTCCGCGCTTGGGCTTCGGCACAATTGGTGCGGACGTGGTTTTTCCTAGTGAAACATGGTTTTGTTTGGACCTCGCTTTGGGCTGGAAAGGCCCGCCAAGAGAAGCTCAGCCTCAACGTAGGTCGGGATTTGGGCCTGAATAATATTTCGGCTAGCTGGGATTGCTGGTAAGCAGCTTTTTTAAAACGACCCAATAGACAGCCGATCTATCCCTTCGAAAGTTCTAGTTAGCACAGTGTTTTTTGAAAATTAGTTGTTCGTGAGAGATAGTACGCATAGAAAAAATAGTCACATATAATTTTGGTTAATACAACTGAACTTAGTACACTTTTTACTACAATCTTTCTGTTAACCCTATCTTAAAAAAAAGAACCTAGCCAAGACTTCCAAACGTGCAGATGCAAAACCGACTGAGCTGAGACTAGCAGCAGAGCGAGTGAGCGACCTAACACTAGAGGCGGCGAAGGGGGCAAGCTGGCAAGGCGCTGAGGCGGCCAGGGGCACCAAGCGACGCGTCTGCCAAGGAGCGCGACGCGGCGACCAAGGGCGACACCGAGGCGGAGTGCGGCAGCCGGGCCTGGGGGCCAGAGTGCCAGGTGAACCAGGCGGCCAAGCACCATCAGAATCCAGAGGAGTGCACCGTCACTTGGGGAGTTGGGGTATAATACACATCAATACATCCCTTGCTTCTCTTTTTTTTCCTTTTTGCTATATGGGTGAGTTTTTTTTTGGGCTTATAGCTTAAATATTTGAATTTTGACTGTTCGTGAGAAGTAGTATGTACAAAAAAAATAATCGCATGCGATTTTGACTGGTACAACAGAACTCAGTACATTTTTTACTACAATCTTTTCTGTTATCCCACCTTGAAAAAATATATCATTTAAAAACTAGTCGTTGTAATTTGTACAAACATAAGCCGCAAAAAGTGGAAAAGAACCCAGCCTACTATAATGCTGCAGTATGGCGGTAGGCCGGTAGTTGTGATTGTTATTTGTTGATATTATCATTAACTTATTATGTTTGTTTGATGTGTTGTGGGAAATCTGGACAAAAGTAACACCATTGCAATGAAAATTTTCAATTTTGGCCTCATAAGCACATAAATTCCGTTTATAGCCCCCCGGTCGATCGCACGACTCGCCATGCGCCGACACGTGTCCGGTCATGCGGTCCGGGACCGCACGACTCGCCATGCGCCGACACGTGTCCGGTCGTACGGTCCGAGATCGCACGATCGCACTGTAGCTAGGTCGTGCGGTCCCAAACGGCACGACCCAACTGTTCATACCTCTTCCTACCACACGATACAAAAATAGATACCCAGTCAGATACCCGGTGAACAGTTGGGTCGTGCGGTCCCGGACCGCACACCTAGCTACAGTGCGGCGACCGGACACGTGTCGGCGTATGGCGAGTCGTGCGGTCGACCGGGGGGCTACAAATGGAATTTACGTGTGTATGAGATCAAAATTGGAATTTTTCATTACAATGGTGTTACATATGTCCAGATTTCGTGTTGTGGTGGTAGACTAGTAGAGGGGTAGTAGACTAGTAGAGTAGAGGCGTATAGGGTATAGCTAGTCAATTTGGTCATGACTTGATGATTGTTGTGTGAATTTCGGTGATAGATTTACTACTAGGAGCTCTGGAGCTGTGTTATTTATTTGGAAATGCATTTTGCTGTCATGTGATTTTGTAATGCCATTTCTGGTAATTTCGGTGATAGATTTACTACTAGGAGCTCTGGAGCTGTGTTTTTTATTTGGAAATGCATTTTGCTATCATGTGATTTTGTAATGCCATTTCTGGTATCATTGAAGCTAGCAATTTCAAAATTGTTTGTGCAATCTCAATTAATTCAATACGCATGCTTTGGAGTTTTAAGAGGATGCACATTTTCTTTAGGCAGGGCCGTAGGAGCTAGTGCTGGTGAACTTGTCCAAATTGAAAATAAAAAGAATGGGGGAAAAGCTCCATTTCTGATTATGTGGCTATAAAGGATCAACTTGAAACCTTCATTCTTCATATGCAAAGAATTGATGATTTTGTTACTTATCATGATCTTGGAAGTCTGGTCGTGAAGATGATTGAAACTGAAAGACATATTGTATTTTCATTAGTTTACCGTCTCATCGAGTTAGCATTGTTACTATTGGTGGGGACAGCATCGGTTGAAAGAGCCTTCTCGGCTATGAGGATTATCAAGACTGATTTGTGCAATAAGATGTCCGATAGTTGGTTTAATGACTTAATTGTGTGTTATATTGAGTAAGATATATTCAAAAGACTTAATTGTGACAAAATCAATAAATGATTTCGAGACATGAAATCTCGGAGAATGAAAATGTCTCGCTCTCCCAGACGTACTTCGTTATTTAGTGGTATATCTTTTGTTTTCTCTTTTTATTATATCTTTTATACTTTATTATCAAATTGTGATAGTATTGATCTATCTATCTTTTACAATTGACATATTGTTTGTTCTACGGCTCATCTACAAGCTACAATTGTGGATTAAGCTTCATTAGTAAAGTATTTTTCAATGTCCTACCATTATCTATATATGTTTGCATGGAAATTTGTAGTTGTTGCTTCTAGTTTATATCATGTACTCTTTATTAGTACGATTGCAACATTGTTTAGTTATGGATTGTTTTGCTTTTGGCTAATATTGTTTGCTTGGGTCTGCCACTGCCGTCATTCAACCTTGTCCATGTTGTGTCTCTTCCTCTGGAAAATGGCTTGTTCAAAAAGGTTTTTGTTGATGGATTTTGATTGAAATAGATACTATAGCGGCTGTTATCTTTTGGTTGAGATATTTAATTTAAAAATAAATAAATAACTATTATATCTTTACGAACAATACAAAGTAACAAAGGAAAAAGGAAAAAAAACAAAGGAAAAAGGAAATTAAAAAGTCAACATGTTCAAAACATCTTCCAACTTTTGAAAGTTAGAAACAGGAAGCCAAAAACAGTTTTGGACGGGTTAATGACATGCAACAAAAGTGAAAAAATACTACTCTGTCGCACACACCTGGAAGTCTGGAACTGTTCACACAAATGTCATTATAGTCAATTTTTTTCAAATTTAGTTCCTAGGTATCCATTTTTTCAAATCTAATCGCACCCCTGAACTCGGTAGCCATGACATGCGGCACATATCACTTGTCGAGCTACGAAAGCTCGGCAGGTCTTACCGAGCCATAGTAGCTCACACGGAGCAGCATGTGGCCATACAACATATGTTAGATTAGCACTAATTAACCATCAATAACACTAATTAATAATAATTGGTATTAATTAATTACTAATTTAATCTCTAATCAAAGCAACGCGCGGGTGACGTCGTCTTATCGAGCTTGACAGGGAACTAAATGTGAAAAAAAATATTATAGAACCATTTATATGAAAGTTCAGAACCACTAATTAACCCAAGCCTACAACGGTCGGCTAGGGCGCCGCGCGTCGCCGCGTCTAGGCTGGGCGACACCTCACCCACGCGCGCCATCGATTCTGTTCCAGCTTACTCTTCGTGATTAATCCAGAGTTCTCTAAGCACTCTCTGCGCTGCCATCATCTTCTTCGTTTGTTTGCTAGTTACTACTTTACTAGTTCGTGGGAGTTCGCAACGGCTAGTCCAAAACGAGGCATAAATTATACAGCGAGCTTTCAGAAAGCGCCTCCTGTCTTTCCTTCCTCCCTGTCGCCTCTCGTCTCGTGCATTACAAGAGATGCATTGTTTAGCAGAGTTTTAATTCTGGGCCTGCATGCTATGGAGTTTCTGGAAATGTACAGCTGACTCGTACAGCAGTATCAAGATTAGATGCTTGTCTTTTCACGATATTGTGCCGCGCTCACAACTGCTTCTGCGTCGAGTCCGTGTTTTATTTTTTTATATTGTTAGTGATGAATTAATATATTTTTTATTTTTAAATTTAATTATACTAAATAAGTTAATTTAGCTGTAGTAAAAAATAAATTATCTATAATGAAAAGTTATAAGTAATCATTATTTTGGACATCGAGATTAAAAGCGATGCTGTTGGTTCATGAGTTTTTTTTTGTGCCGATGCTGATGTGAAGATCAACGAGATACGATACGCTTGCAAGGTAACCGTGAAAAGGGGACCCACATTCCAGTCTCACGATGAATCGGGCCCCAGTCTGAACGGGCTGGCCTTTCAGCCTTTCTTTGTCTGTGCGCAATTTGCATATACACCCCCGGAAGCCTGGGGTGGATGGAGTATGGACAGACGAGCAAAATTTATTGCAAGACTTGATTAAAAAACGATGTAACTATCATCTTTTACTCACACTGACATGGACATAATTTGGCCAAGTTCCGAATATCTATCCCTTTCTCTAATACGTAAACAAAAGTTTTCCAGTCTTTTTTTTGTACATTTTCATGCCTCACTGGCTACATAACGTAAAATTAAGAACTGTGCAACCTACACACACGGACACGAAGCGGTTATGTTTACCAGCTAATAGTAGTATAGTACAAAGAAAAATGCCGATTAATGAAAATAAAGGAGTACATAAGAGCATGTGCATGTATTGCTAGGTGCTAAGCCAATGTACAAAAGAGAGAAATTTCTTAGTACCGATGCTAAGAGATATTGAAGTTAATACTAAGTCTAGATTATATGACACTGAAGCAAAACTTAATAGTTTGTGTTATGTTAGAAAAAAGTTGAATCTAGTACAAAGGGTTAGAGCAAAAATAGCTATCGGTGATTTTATAAGAGAGATAACGTGTTTATTTTAGTGTCTATTTTAAATGTTAAGTGATGCACACGTTCAAAGAGAGAAAAAAACTCCAACCCGTGCTCGTGCCAATCCGGACTCGGGAGAAAAAGAGGCAAGGAGTAACCAGTCGGGGATACCGCGATAGATAAATAGGATCTTCTCGGAGGGCGCCCCCGCAAGAAGTCGCAGGCTGCGTCGAATCGCCATCGAGCGGCAGGATTTGAAGATTTTAGCGAGACTAGAGAGCGTGAGCGGAGTTTTGTCTGCTTCGCCGTCCGGAAAGCAGCAGCGCAGCGGAGAGTCCAGAGGAGAGCAACGGCAGGAAGAGAACGCCCGCAGCCACACGATACAGGTGCGGTTCCAACTCGTCTAATCTATCCCAGTTTTGTTCAGGTTCGTCCGACGCAGATTTTTGGTTTGATCTGAGACCGGGACGGGGTTTAGGGGGCGAAAAGAAACCTTTTTTTTTTCTTGTGCGTTCTTGGTTATGTATCTTGTTGCGTTAAGGAACTGCGCTTCTTCTTGTGTTCCGGACGGGATTGTGTGAATCTGTAAGCTACGGGCGTTTCGATTCTTGGCTCCGTTCGTTTTCAGTTAGTTTGCAATTGTTCCGCCGTGTTGATGTGTTTCGATCTGGCGATAGCACGGGATTTCTTGGTTGTTCCAGTATTTCTCTGGTCGACTTAAGTTCAGTTTAGTTCTCGTTCTTGCAGACTTGCAGTCTCCCCTTTCGCTGAGAGCAAGCTGTTAAAAGCACGCTTCTTTTTGTTAGAAGATGGGCTTGATGTTGTTTTCATTTAGCTTAGCTTTGGCGACTTCAAGCTATATCCTCTTAAAAGTTTTAAACCTCTGTTTCTGATTAAATCTTCTTTTGGCTCGTACGGCCTTTTAAAACAAAGTTTTCTACTCTGAAGAACATGTGACCTTGCTGTTTCAATTTTCATGTCTTTGGTGGTTTCAATTTTTGTCGTACAGACTTGTACATCAGTACATGCTACTCAAGAAAATCTTTTAGTCAGTTGTCGGTTCACGCTCTAAGTCACTGGTGATTTTGCGGATGTTGATTTTTATGAATTTTCAAGATTTATCTAATACACTTGTGTACGAACAAAAAGAAATATTGTACGGTCTGTCTCTGAGATGAAACATGTGAAATTTCTTGGCAAATCCATCTGTTAACAAAAATCTAGAGATTAAGATACTCTTTTGTCTTCTTTCCATAGCTTCTTGCTAGCTCAGGCTAGTTTATCCTCGTCATGGTCTTCTCAGGCCTGTGCACAGACTCTACAGATTATGCGATGGCTTAGTTTTCCATTTTATCATCTCACTGTTCCCTTTTTAATTTGTGTTGAGGCTGTGATTGCTGAAGGTAAGTGAGGAGACAAGATGGTGCAGAAGGAGCTGCCGCAGGCATGGTGGTTCGACAGCCACAACCTCGCAAGGCCGTCTCCATGGCTCGGCAGCACTCTTTCAGGTTTGCCTCGCTCCCACGCATTCTCCAATTGATATTTTGCTGCTTCTGTTGTGCTCTATTTGGATGTGCGCTATACTGTTGTTGTTACTCCGTGGACTGACAAAATCTTGCACCGAGGAAACAGCCAAACAGGAAAGTTACTTTCTTTTCTGTATGTTTGTGTCCAGTTGAAATGAGGAGCAATTTTGTATGTGATGTCCTTACCAGTGTGCTTCAGTGCCATGTAATTTTGTATGTGATCTCCTTACCAGTATGCTTCAGTGCCATGTTATAGTGTACTCGCCATGTAGGAATTGTTCCCCTCAAAGCTTGTCTGAGGTTTATAGCGAAGTCTGTCGTGTTCAATTTGAGGTTTATATGGGAATTCTCCGATGATCATGGCTCCAAAATTCTATCTTGTCAATTCATAGGTTTAACTTCTCACTTCTGCCATGAATGGTTAACAAATCACATTAGTTTTGTTAGATTGGACTTTGGCTGTATGCCTAGGTCTAATCGGGTTTACCTCTCGGGCTATAAGTCCAAACAGGTTAAACACAACTAAGCCCACGGAGCGACAAACTTATAAGTGGTATTGAGCCTTCTTCCTTTAAAAAACTAGTCTAATAAGTGGGTTCTCCCTCACACTTATAAATTATGTTTTTTCTTTTTCCACAATTAATGTGGGTATATTCCTAACAAGTTTAGCACTTACATGGAATTTGTTAGCTAGTCATTATATTTTGTAATGACCTGTACAACCTTTTGATTTGCATAGATCCATAACAAAAACTGCATTTGCTCCAGAAATAAGACCTTGTTTCTAGCAATATGAATTTTTTTCTACTGGATATTACTTGCTAATACACAAATTATGTTGTTCCTTCCCTTTGATTGCAGAACTAGATGATAAGACCAAGCAAATGCTCAAGCTGATCGACCAAGACGCAGACTCGTTTGCGCAACGTGCTGAAATGTACTACAAAAAGCGGCCCGTCCTGGTAGACATGCTCGGCGACCTGTATCGAGCACACCGCTCGCTGGCTGAGCAGTATGACCTGCTGAAACATGGCAGTGGCACACGTCACACAATGTTTGGTCCATCTTCCTGTACCCAGAGCTGGTCTCAGATAACAGTGGGTGGGAAGGGAACAGGAAGATCTTCCACTTCACTTTGCTCAGACTCGTATGACTCCGAGTCTGAAGTTGATGACCCTGAAGAAGAACACGAGGAAGTATCTGAGACTGAGAGAGAGGTAGAGGACCAACCAAACCAAGTAGAGCTCATGCGTGCAGAGATCGAAAGGCTTAAAAAGCAGAATTCAGAATTGCAGAAGGTGGTTGAAGAGAACACAACTCTTAAGGCGGAGCTCGCCGCGAAAGATGAGGAGAAGAGGGAGGTCATCAGGCAACTTGCATCGTCATTTGAGATCATAAAGGAGGAGAATTCTACCTTGCGAGAGTGCATCAAGAGCTCAAAGCACTCCCCGCCCTCCTCCCGCGCTTTTGATTTCATGGAGCTGACCAAGGATTTGTTCTCTGCAAAGCTATTCACAGTGCACTGCAAGCCTACAGGTCCAATGGTTGCTCTATGAGTTTGGTGCAGCTGAATCGTGAAGGGAGAAAGAAATCAGCATTGCACTCTGACGATTAGCTTCATGAGAATTTCTTGTAGCTCATGTGCATATAGGATGTGTCCCTTTCTGTTTCTATCCTTATTCAGGTTTAGCCAGTAGAGGACTCATTTGAACTATGTTGCTGTTAAGTATGCTATAGTCATGTGCATCTGTATTTACTGCAGGATGATAGATATATGAATGTTTGTATGATCACAGTTAATTATAGTAAAAGCATTTATTAAGTTTTCATCGGCGTTTCAGTATAGTACTCTCTATTAGTTAATCTATTTAATTTGGATGTCAGTTACTATTTTCTGTCTGCATGTCTTCCGCCCTGCGCGTGCATGCATGTTAGCGTTAGTATTCAGTTACTTCTTGATGCAATGCATGGGTCAGTTTCATTGCTAATTAGTGGGTCAGTTTTCACAGCTATTAGTGCTAATAAGTGAGCAGTTTTCTCAGGCAATTAGTAGCTCACTGCATGTAACGCTTGCATGGTTGAATGGCTGGATGTATGTTCCTGTATTTGCTATAAAAGAGAGCAAGTAAAACTCAAAAGCTGCAACGCCCGCAAAGACCAAAAGCATTTGTTGTTCTTGTGTGTTTGTGTTGTTTGCTCGTTAAACAACAGAGCCATCACCGGCACAAGCGGGCGTTCTGCCGACAATTGGTATCAGAGCGCGTTCAGGATCCTGGTGGCCATGTCAGCTCCGGTGGGAGGCAGGTCGGTTACTCCTCCGCGGTTGGATCGCCGTCGGTCGCCACCACGTGGCCCTCGCCATCCACGACAACAACAGCATGGTCGGGAGCGCGAGGTCGTCATCGAGCGCGTGGTCAAACAAGCGTCGGCGTCGGTACAATACCCGATGCTGACCAAGACCAACTACCCGGAGTGGGCGATGCTCATGCGCATCAACTGCAGCGCAAGGCTTGTGGGAGCCATCGAACCCGGCGACGCGAGTACAATGAGGATCGGCTTGCATCGGCAATGATCGCCGCGCGATCCCGCCGAGATGCTGGGCTCACTCGCAAACAAGGAAACCGCGCAGGAGGTGTGGGAGGCGGTCAAGGTGATGCGCATGGGCGTCGAACGCGTACGTGAGGCCAACGCGCGAAGCTGCGCGCGACTTCAACAACATCTCGCTTCAAGGACGGCGAGGCGGTTGACGACCGCCATGCGGATCGGCTCTCGCCAACAACTCGCGGATCCTCGCGACGGATCCCGGCCGAGGTAGTTCGTAAATGCTTCAAGTGGTCCCCGATCGTCCGATGCGGTAGCCATATCCATCGAGACCTTGCTCGACATTGGCGAGCTCTGTCGAAAGAGGTCACCGGACGGCCGCGAGCCGCCGGCGGCGCTCTCGCGCGCGGCGGTGGTCGCGAACGGGCTCACGCCGCTCCTCTCCTCCAAAGAGAGGAGATGATCCGCCGTATCGCGCCGGCGGAGAGCGAGGCCGCACGAGGCGGTGGCAACTTCACGCGGCGGCGGTTCAAACGCCCGCGCCGTGACACGTTGCGATTCAACCGCGCCGAGACGCACTGCTGCGAAGACGGAGGGGCAAGCCTCCAACAAGGACCGCCAAGTATCGCAAGAAGAAGGGTCATTGGGCCCGTGAATGCGAAAAAAAAAAGAGACGAGGCGCAGGCCCATCTAATCCAGGAAGGTGGTGACGAAGACGAACCGGCCCTGCATATGGCCCAGGTGGGGGCGTTGGCTCCCGGGCCGGTGTCTTCCCGGGTTCATGTCGACCCGGAACGTGTGGGCGCTCGCGTTCATCTGAACGAGGAGCGCGCCATGGTGCAGCTTGGCGACGCCGACACCGACGAGCAGAAGCGCGGCGTGTGGTACCTCGACACGGGCGCATCAAACCACATGACGGGCGTTGTTGCTGCCTTCTCCGAGTTGGACCGAAATGTCTCCAGAACGGTCAAATTCGGTGATGGCTCGGTCGTGGACATCGTCGGGCGCGGCTCGATTGTGTTCGCT
The DNA here is from genome assembly GCA_036346265.1 of Melocanna baccifera. Classification (NCBI taxonomy): domain Eukaryota; kingdom Viridiplantae; phylum Streptophyta; class Magnoliopsida; order Poales; family Poaceae; genus Melocanna; species Melocanna baccifera. Next base: position 19,588,190 of record CM070696.1, on the reverse strand, counting down.
GCGCGTGATGGGCAACACCACGTTCTCTCCGACGTGTACTACATCCCCAGGCTGCGCAGCAACATTGTGAGCCTGGGTCAACTCGACGAGTTCGGCTGCGAGGTCCTAATCAAGCACGGCGTACTGCGCATACGTGATCCATAGCATGAGCTACTCGCCAAGGTAAACAGATCGGCTAACCGTTTGTACAAGATCACACTCACCGTCGCACGTCCAGTCGCTCTCCTCGCACGTTCGGGCGATGAGGCCTGGCGCTGGCATGAGCGTTTCGGCCACCTCAGCTTTGACACGCTGAGAAAGATGGCGCGTGGCAACATGGCACGTGGACTTCCTCAACTGGATCATGTCGACCAGCTTTGCGACGCGTGCCTCGTCGGCAAGCAGCGGCGCGCGCCGTTCCCAGTCGAGGCCAACTACCGCGCCAAGGGACGTCTGGACCTCGTACATGGAGATCTGTGCGGGCCCGTCACGCCAGCGACGCACGGCGGGAAGCGCTACTTCCTTCTCCTCGTCGACGATGCTAGCCGCTACATGTGGCCGTGATCGTTGTCAAGCAGGACGAGGCGGCGGCGCGATCAAGAAATTTCAAACCGGCGCCGAGGTCGAAACCGGCGGAAGCGCGCGCTCGAACCGATCGTGGTGGCGAGTTCACGTCCGTGACTTTTGGCAAATCTGCGCGAGAAGGGCGTGCACGGCGACTCACGGCGCGCACTCTCCGCAAGCAGCGTCGTGGAGCGTCGGAACGATCGTGATGGCTATGGCGCGATGCCCGCTAAGGCAAGAAAGGTGCCCAAGATGCGTTACGGGGAGGCGGTAAAATGCGGTGTGTTCATTTTGAACAGTCTCCGACGGCGCGCCACCGGCATGACTCCTATGAGGCTTGGCACGGCAAGAAGCCGGCGGTGAACTTCTTGCGCACATTCGGGTGCATTGCGCATGTGAAGGTCACGCGTCCCCACCTCGCCAAGCTCGACGATCGCAGTGAGAAGATGGTGTTTCTAGGCTACGAGCCGGGCTCAAAGGCATACCGTGTATGCGACCGTGGCGGTCGTCAGACGTCACCGCGACGCGTGTTCGACGAGGGTAGTGGGTGGAATTGGGAGGAGGACGGCAGCAACGCGATCCACGAGACATTCACCGTGGAATACACGGTCGGTGCTCTCACGGCGGCAATGAGCGGCTTCTCCTGTATCCCGCCGCCTCACGAACAAGAGCAAGGGGAGTAGACGCCAAGTACTCCCTCGAACACCAGGAGCAGCGCGCGCGTCACGTACGCCACGCCACCATCGAACATCCCGTCCGGCAATGAGCTGGACGATGAAGGAGCACCCCGGCGGTTCCGCACCGTCGAGGATCGCATCAACAACTCCGAGCCAATCGAGCCGGATCCGGAGGAGCCGCTCTGGCGGCATCGAGAACCCACATCATTCGCCGAGGCCAATGCCGATCCGGCTTAGCGCGCAGCGATGGAGGAGGAGATGGCGCGATCATGACAACGGCACATGGGAGGCTGTCGATCTACGGCGGGACACCGCCCATTGGTCTCAAATGGGTGTACAAACTCAAGAAGGACGACAGGCTTGGTGGTCGGCACAAAGCACGAGTTGTCGCGAAGGGCTACGTGCGCGTCTTTGGTGTGGACTTTGATGAGGTATTCGCGCGGTGGCACGGCTCGATTCCGTCGCGGGTTTTGGTGGCCATTGCGCACATGAAGGTGGGCGATCCACCACCTCGATGTCAAATCTGCATTCCTCAACGGGGACCTCACGAGGAAGTTTCGTCGCTCGGCCACGAGATTTGTGATCGCCGGGCAAGAGCGGCGAGTTCTCAAGCTCACGCAAGGCATTGTATGGCCTCGTCAAGCTCCGCGAGCACAGAACGTCAAGCTCGACCGCACATTGGTAGCACCGGATTCACTCGGTGCGCGAGAAGAGCATGGTGTGTACACTCGCGCACGAGGAACAGCGCTCATCATGGGCGTGTCGTCGATGACTTGATTCTCACCGGTGCCGACCCAAGTGAGATTGATCAATTCAAGAAGGAGATGAAGCGCTCATTCAAGATGAGTGACCTCGGGCACTTGAGCTACTACCTCGGGATCGAGGTCAAGCAGCTGCCCGGGAAGATCACATTGTGCCAGGCGGCATATGCGACGAAGCTGCTGGACAAAGCAGGCATGGCTGGCTGCAATGCTGTTCAAGTCCCCATGGAATCGCGCTTGAAGCTGAGTAAGAAGAGCTCCAACCCTCTTGTTGATTCTACACTTTACCGCAGTATTGTTGGGGGTCTTCGTTACTTGGTCCACACCCGGCCGGACATTAGCTTCGCCGTCGGGTATGTTAGCCGGTTCATGGAGAAACCGACAACGGAGCACTTGAGCGCTGTCAAGCACCTACTGCGCTATGTTGCGGGTACAATTCACTTCGGCCTCAACTACTCCAGCGGCTCCAGCGACATCAAGCTCCAGGGTTGTGACGCGACATGGCGGGAGATTTAGACGATCGCAAGAGCACTTCCGTCTTTGTTACGCATCGGTCGAGCTCGTGACATGGCAATCCCGAAGCAATCGGTGGTCGCTATGTCGATTGCGGTGAGTACATCGCGGCATCATCGGCGGCATGCCAAGGGCTTTGGCTTGGTCGCCTGCTCGGCAGCTTCTACGGGCGAGCTCCGGGCATCGTCACCATCCACGTCGACAACCAGTCGGCGATACAACTCTGCAAGAATCCGGTCTTCCATGGCCGGAGCAAGCACATTGAGACGCGCTTTCATTTCATCCGGGAGTGCGTCGAGGGTGGTCAAGTTGCCATCCAGAAGATCCACACCGACGATCAGCTGGCAGATATATTGACAAAATCACTTGGCAGGGTGAGATTTCTGCACCTACGCTCGAAGCTCGGCGTCGTCGACATCAACATCAACTAGATTAGGGGGAGTAATATTAGTTAATCTATTTAATTTGGATGTCAGTTACTATTTTCTGTCTACATGTCTTCCGCCCTGCGCGTGCATGCATGTTAGCGTTAGTATTCAGTTACTTCTTGATGCAATGCATGGGTCAGTTTCATTGCTAATTAGTGGGTCGATTTTCCACGACTATTAGTGCTAATAAGTGAGCGCTTTTCTCGAGCAATTAGTAGCTCACTTTGCATGTAACGCTTGCATGGTTGAATGGTGGATGTATGTTCCTGTATTTGCTATAAAAGAGAGCAAGTAAAACTCAAAAGCTGCAACGTTCCGCAGCACCAAAAGCATTTGTTGTTCTTGTGTGTTTGTGTTGTTTGCTCGTTAAACAACAGAGCCATCACCGGCACAAGCGGGCGTTCTGCCGACACTCTCTAGTACTGAATTATTTGCTCTTGCTGTAATCTGAAGATGTGAACTATCTTGAAAGTGGAAACCTTTCGTCAAAGTTTAGACACGATAGTTATAAGTTCAAGCTCCGTTAAATTAGTTTCGCCTCCATGTTTCGTTAGCTTTCGATTCGGCTCCGTTTAGATGCGATCCATGTTTAATTTCGCGTATGATTGTGTGGTCGTGTCTGGACAAGTGGACAACAAAACATCCTTGTTACGTTGGCATATTTTTCGATGTGGTAATTTGATGTGGTCGCCACCGGCCCATTTACCTCTCTTATGTCCTCTCTTTCTCCTTCCCCGCCCACTTTTTATTGTACACATCTTATCTTTTCTCTCTCGCACGCTCACTCGCCATTGACTGAAATTTCTGTAAAAGGGTTAAAACATTATTTATTTCAAAAAAATTTAAATTTGTTTTCATAAATTTAAAATAATATATATGGCTACGTGAAAAGATGCACAGTTAACCATAGACGTCTCTGCCTTTGTGTACACACCACCGTCGAATCCCCACATCTCCGGCCGAATCCCCCTCTTCTCCTCTCTTCCCTCTACTCCGGTCGGCGGCGCCTCTCCTCCCTCTACTCCGGTAGCCGCCGCCTCCCCCGCAGATCTCGGCCCCTCAGTTCTCCCCTCCGCCGTCGCCCTCCTCCTCCGCTTGCCACCCCTCGCCGCCTCGCCTACCTCCGACCTTTCCCCCAGATCTGTCAAGCGGAGGGGAGTGGGGACGTGAAGCCAGCGGAGTTGTCGGCGGAGGACACAGCAGCGGGAAGGCAGAGGAGACGGTGGAGGGGAGACGACGAAGGGGATAGGAGGCAGAGGCAGAAGGGAACCTCGGTGGCGGAGTGGCTGATTCCGGCGAGGCAAAGGGGAACTCTTTGTAAGCCATCAGTCCCTCTTCCTCTTCCCCTGCTCTTGGTCGCCGTCTTGCGCACCTAGACGCCGCGCGGCCGCCGCGCTCGCCTGGCAGATCGCCACGCCGAGGCCGCCCTACCCCGCCTTGGACCGCCTCGCCGCCCAGCCACCCGACTAGGTGCCAAGGCGCGGCGGCACCCTGCCGCCCAGCGCCTACGCGGCGCCTGGGCGGCCGTATGGGCTGTGTATCAAGTATATGAAGTAAGCGCTGCATTGTTGTATGTAGCTTAATTCTAGAACTGCAGTATACTAAGTACTGAGGCTACCAAATTTTATGTTTTGTTTTCGCAACACTTCCTAGTAATTTACCATGTCCTGTACCTTACTTCAATAATTAGGCTCCTTTGGGGCTTGATTGCAGATCACATATATTGTAACTTAACTATTCATCTTTTGTTTTTGCTTTGAAGATGTTCTGAAAAATATAGAGCTAAGAGCTAATTTGTCATATTTTCCTTAATAGATAATAAGGATAGGGGATTGTAGCTGATAATAAGGATAGGGGATTGTAGCTGAATAACTTTGTTCCGAGTTGTTTAGTCATGGAATTTCTGTTGAATATACAAATTTTATCATCTACATAGCAGTTAAGCTTTTTGTTAAAGCATTTTTTATGCTTGCAAATACTAAATTGAATCAGGCAACGGCGCAGATGGAGCTATCGCCTCCGCCATCGCCGACGTCGCTGGTGGTTCGAAGCCCCAGGCAAACGCTCAGCCTCCTCCGAAACCGCCGCCCACACCGCGAGCCCCCAAGGTCTCCCTCCACCCCCACCTCCTTCGCCGCCGGCCCCAAGCCATCTGAGGTGTACGGCTTTGTCGGATCCATCACCACCGTCATCGCCACCGCCGTCTACCTCGTCTGGGCCTACACGCCTGAGCCTTACCTCCACTCCCTCGGCATCACCTATTACCCTAGCAAGTAGAGTATACTATTTCATCTTCTCCATAATTACCTTCTATTTCTTTTTGCTTACCTTGCTTTCTTATCACGGAGTGGTATACTCTTCTTTTTTACATGATCAGATGATCCAAATACATACGTATGTACGTATGTACGTACGTACATTTCGGAAATGCATGGCAGGCTGACATCATTGTATACTTGATCAAATCAAATCTAAGTAATCAGCCAATTGCAAATTCATACACACACACACACACATATTCAAATCAAACATTTGTTTCGGAAATGCATGGCAGGCTGACAGCATTGTATACTTGATCAAATCAAATCTAAGTAACCAACCAATTGCAACCTGGTTTCTTTGGTTGCTTACTGCTGTGCTTTCTTTCAGGTATTGGGCATTGGCAGTGCCATCCTTCGTGATGGTGGCGGTGGCGCTGTCCATGGTCATTTATATGGGCTTCAACTTCCTGGCGACTCCTCCCCCTACTTCCTTCAACACCATTTTCGGTGAGACCGATTCCCTCCTAGTAATGCATTTTTCCAGTGTACTGATGAACTACTGTTTTGCATCTGACTTGCATCCTTTTTTATTTGGACACTCTCTAGTCTCTACACATGAGCTTCCGAATGCTTATAATCAATCGATTAACAGTGCTGCATGTATACCTCTATTCATCGTGCACAGTATGTGGTGTGGGTGTGCCCGTGGTTATATCATGTCATTATGAAACTATATACTGATGCCAGGAGTTGTCAGGTATCCCAGAACCTTCCCGATCAAACGCACACACAGAAGAAGATTTGGAAGAACACTGATATTTGTACTGAAGAACAAAATACAATCTCACTCTCTTCCTGGAGAGTTTTTCCAACTATTAATACTACTAGGCGCAACTAACAAAAGCATATTCACGCCATGACTTAGTCGTGTCCATCCCCACGACGTATTCATAGCGCAGACTCGGACTCACACTAAGCTGCCGCATGCACGGCAACACAACGTGCATGTCACTAGACCATAGAACAATCAGGCACAAGTTTACTTTCTAACAAATCTCCCCCTAAACTTTGTGCCTATACTACAGAAAGTAGAAAGCATACTAAGGCCAATATTAAACCTTGCTCGCACAAGTTTATTTGCTAAGAGAAGACTCCCCCTAAAGCTTGTGCTCAGATAATGGAAACCATACCAATCTGTTGGCGCAGCTCCTGAAATGCGGCTCGTGGGAGCGCTTTGGTCAGGATATCGACAAGTTGCGCTTTGGACCCAACAAATTCGGCTGACTTCCCGTGCTCCACGGACTCACGGATGAAATGAAATCTGGTGCAATGTGCTTACTTTGGTCATGAAACACCGGGTTTTGATAAGAGCCAAGGCGATTTGTTGTCCACCTTGAGACCAAGCGACTTGGTGCAATATTCTTGAGATCGCCAAGAGTCGGGCTAGCCAAATGCCTCGACAAGCTGCTGTGGCGCAGAATATATTCGCTTCACAAGATGAAAGTGCTACAATGCGCCGCTTGCAGGATGCCGGTGACCAAGTTCTTCCCAAGGAAAAACAACACACCTGTTGTGCTCTTTCGTGTGTCAATATCTCCCTCAAGGTCACTGTCGCTGTATCCATGCAATCCTCCAATCTCATCCCTTGAGTAGAGGCGGTAAAGTGAATTGTCCTGCCACATACCGAATGATTCTCTTCACAGCTGCAAGATGCTCTATAGTGGGCCTCTCCATGAATCGGCTTACATAGCCAACCGAGAAGGCAAGATCTGGCCTAGTGTTCACTAGGTAGCGCAGACTCCCCACCAAACTCCTGTACGCGGTGACATCTGCTGGCGGTGCTGAACTTTCTTTACTAAGCTTGAATCTAGGCTCCATGGGTGTTGCACATGAGTTGCAACCCACAAGCCACGCTTTCTACTATCCGGATGCATATGCCGTTTGATTGAGTGATCACCCGCCACCTTGATGAACCTCTATCCCCAAGTAGAAGCTCAAAGGGCGAGTCGGTCATCTTGAATTCCGCCTTCATCTCGCTTTGAATTCCTCGATCACATCTTTGCATCGCGCCGACTATGACCAAGTCGTCGACGTAGACGCCTCCGAGAAGCCTCGCGTCTCCGCTGCCACGCGCGTACAGCCCGTGCTCCAGTGGACTTTTCTGGAACCCAAGACCCTTCAGAGTGCGGTCGGTTTGGCGTTCGAGCTCGGGCGCTGGCGAAGTCCGTCTGATGCTTTGTCAAGCTTTGTACACCTTGTCTTCTTGCCCGTCGATAGCGAAACCCGGGGGCTGGACCACATACACCTCCTCGATGAGCTCACCATTCAAGAAGGCAGACTTCATGTCCATGTGATGCACCATCCATCCTTCCTGTGCAGCAAGAGCAAGCAGGAAACGAACAGAATCGAGGCGTGCGACTGGTGCGAATACCTCGTCAAAATCCACCCCTGCCTTTTGCACATAACCTTTAGCAACCAGCCGCGCCTTGTGTTTCACAACCGTGCGTGTGTCATCTTCTTCAACTTGTACACCCATTTGAGTCCTATAGGCGTTGTCGGTGGCGAGATCAACAAGCCTCCGGTCTTGTTTTCCTCAATTGACAAGATCTCAGCAAGCATGGCTTTGCGCCATGCCTCCTCCTGCTCGGCCTGCACAAAAGTAGCAGGCTCCTCCCCACTCACCAACAAAGAGTCCTCCCGCACTCCCGGCTCGGCCGATCCGGCAGATCTGCCGACCCAGCAGATTGTCGACGCTGCGGAAACGAAGTGGAGCACCATCATGATTAGCGTCGAGGTTCTCCTCTGCGCGAGAGGAGGAGAGCGAACTCCGCGATGGCGCCTCGTAGAGGCATCGGTGATGGGCGCAGTGTGCTCGGCATGGTGGAGATGCGTGTGGAGAGGTGGAGCGAGTTGTTCCTCCAAGTCCTACCGATCGATGTGACAACGCCGGTTGGGTCACGGAGATGTACTCGATGTCAAAGTCGGTGTCGGCGCGGTGGCTTGATCACCATCCCATCTCCACTTTGCTTGCTCGTCGAAGACAATGTCACGGGAGATGTGGACACGCGAGGTAGCCGGATCATAGACGCGTCGCCTTGGACCCCGCTCATGCCCGAGCAAAGATCATCGGCTTGCTCCTATCATCGAGCTTCTTGGCGTTCGGCGTGGTGACTTTCACATGTGCCACACACCGAACGTGCGGAGGTGATGCACACCGGTGGTGGGCTTCCATTCGAGCTCGTCACGGTGTCTTCCTACCCACGCTCTTGGGCGATGACTGCTTCGGGATATACACTGCGCATTCTCGCCTCACAAAAAATACGGCAATCCTTTCGCCTTGAGCATGCTCCGTCTTTGTCCCAACCACGCTTTGGTTCTGCGCTCAACAACCTGATACATTGTGGTGTGTATGGTACGTAAGCTCACGGCGCACACCCAACTCGGCGCGATGGCGTTGAAGCTTGCAGCGGTGAACTCTCCCCCTCGGTCCGTGCGGAGCGCACGGAGCTTCTTGCCGCTCTTCCTCTCGTCTGCGGCTTGGATGCGCTGAATGGCAGCCGGTGCAGCATCCTTGGAGGGGAGAAGCACGAGCCACATGAAGCGGCTGTAGTCGTCCACGAGAAGAAGAAAATAGCGGTTGCCGCTGGGAGTTGGAGGCGAGATTGGGCGCGGGTCGCCGTCGCGCGCTCGAGTGGTTGATGGAGCGTGTGCATGCGTGCTGCGAAAAGGTGCACGGCGCGCTTCCGGCGGACACGCCTCGCACACTTGGTCGACCTGCGTCAGTACGGGTAGACCTCGGACCAACCCTTCTCTGCCCATTTTGCGCAGCGCGGCGAAGTTGATGTGCCCCCGGTCGTGCAAGGGTGATGTGGAGCACATAAAGCCGGCCTGCGCTTCGGTGGATCTTGGCGAGTAGACGCCGCTGCTCGTCCCGCACGCGCATCACGCCGTCCTCAATCTGGACTTGATACCCGCACTCGTCGAGTTGACCGACGCTGATGATGTTGGCGGTGAGGCGCGGAATGAAGTACGTGTTGACGAGGGCGTGATGTTCACCGTTCTTGCAGGCGAGTAGGGCCGTGCGCGTCCTTCGATCCGGACAATCGGCCGTCGCCGAACCTCGCCGTCGCGAGACGCGTGTCGAGGTCGGAGAACGCCGCCGGGACCGTCATATGATTGGTGGCCCGGTGTCGGGATCAGCGGCGGGGATCCTGCTCCTCTGCGCCGCTAGTCGCGCGAACTTCTGCTCCACAAGCTCGGCCGCGCGCGACGGCGGTTTGGAGTGCGGCGGCGAGATCCGGCGCCATGGCCCAGGAGGTGGCGCGGCGGGGCCGGGCGCCATGGCGCCAGGAGGTGGCGGTGGCGGATCCGGCGCCATGGCCGGGCGCGCGCGGCGGATCTGAGGCGCCATGGCCCAGGAGGCGGCGCGCGGCGGATCCGAGTGCTGCATGGCCGGGAGGTGGCGGCGGCGGGAGTGGTGGCGCCGCACCTCGGCTTGTCCGCCCGCTCTCTCCATTTGGTGGGGAGTCACTGAGTGCGTTCGGGTAGGTGGAGGAAGTCTCCAGAAGGAGCAACGTGGACTCGTTGTGTTGGACCATATAAGCCTGACCTTCACGTTTGGGCTTGCTCCTGCAATCCCGAGCCCAATGCCCATATTTCCCACAGGAGCGGCACTTATCTCTGCGGGTCGCCCGGGCGTCTGGGTTTGCGCCACCGCCGCCGCCGCGGCTTCGGCCTTGAGTGCCGCGATGTCTCCCACGGCTACTCGAGCCGCCTTCCCCATACCTTGCCTCCTGCTCCTTCTTGTACCGCTCGAGCCACTCCTCCTCGGTTAGGAAGAGTCTCCCTCCGCTGGTTGGGGAAGACGGAGTCGAGGACTGTTGTGTGTCCTCCGCTACCTTCAGCCTCCCTGTTACCTCCTCCAGCGACAGTGTGGAGATGTCAAGCAAGGTTTCAATGGAGAGGATGAGTTGGGAGAACCTAGGCCGGGCCACGCGCAGAAGCTTCTCGACGACCTTATTGTTGGGCTCAGGGTCGCCAAGAGTGGCGAGCTGATTCACCACTCCAGTGAGACGCATGGAGAAATCTTCCACCGACTCACCGTCACAGAAGACGATGCTCTCGTACTCGGCGCGCAGCTTCTGCGCACTGGACTTGCGAATGCGGTCATCCCCGACTCGCATGGTCTTGATGCTCTCCCAGGCCTCCCTGGCCGACGCCTTGGTCGCCAGTGTGGAGATCATCTCAGGAGGGACGGCGCTGCAGATGGCGTCCAACGCCATCCGGTCTTCGTGGAATTCGACAGCACCCGGGTCGATGGCATTCCATAGGCAACGCGCTTGGAGCTTGATCTTCATCAACAAAGACCAATCGTTGTAGTTTGCCTTGGTCAGCAAAGGGTAGTTGGCTGAGCCCCCCGCCTCCTTGACCACGCGGTGTATAACCAGCCCGCGGTCGCTCCCGCCGCTACCACCGGTGCGGCCGCCGGAGCCTCCAGGAGTACGCCCAGGCGGTGACATGGACCGCCGACGCGGGGAATGCGTGCGACCTCGAGGCATCAGGATGCTCACAGGTGCACTCTCTCTGGCTCAAGCACTGAACCTCGCTCTGATACCAAATGTCAGGTATCCCAGAACCTTCCCGATCAAACGCACACACAGAAGAAGATTTGGAAGAACACTGATATTTGTACTGAAGAACAAAATACAATCTCACTCTCTTCCTGGAGAGTTTTTCCAACTATTAATACTACTAGGCGCAACTAACAAAAGCATATTCACGCCATGACTTAGTCGTGTCCATCCCCACGACGTATTCATAGCGCAGGACTCGGACTCACACCAACTGCTGCATGCACGGCAACACAACGTGCATGTCACTAGACCATAGAACAATCAGGCACAAGTTTACTTTCTAACAGGAGTGTAATGCATGCTGACTTTCTTTGTACAGCTGGTTTGACAATACATTCACATTAATCTTTGATCTGCAGACTGCAGCTCATACATATTTTTTTTCGAGAACACGATCCACAGCTCACATATGTCACTAGCTTACATCGGTCCTTGCTGTTTGTTGGGACCTCCGTTGCATTAGAATCTTGGCCTCACTAGCTGTCTATGTATAATCTGTTCTTGTTGTAATATACTACTAATATTGCCCTTGTTAATTTCCAGACGAGCATAGTCGCGAGCGCATGATGATTTCTCCTGCAATGGAAGCAGAGGGGCCTGTCGAACCCATTTCAGACATTAGCATTGATCAAATAAACAATCTTATGTTTGGTGATGGATGATACTACTCCAGATTGAAGACATTTGCATCCAATTGCCCCCTCTTATAAGTTATTATGTTCTTCATATGCTAACAAAAAAAAACTCTTCTATCTGGTGATGGTGTGTTTGCACATGTTGTTCGATTTGAACACTAGATAATGGTCTCCTGCCAGGACTTCAGCTTCATGCATGATGATAGTTCCCTAGATCTAACTTTCTTGCTATAATATGTTTCTGTGACCAATGGAAGTATGTTGTTTGCAGGGTCTGAAGATGCAGTTGTGACGAATTACAGGATTTGTTTTGCTACATCTGAATAAAGAAAGATTTTTCTTTGTTGTCTTTTGTAGGTTAGCTGTTTTGCAAGTAGAATCTTTGGCATCCAAGCGTTGATTATGACAAATGTCGATTGCAGTTTGGTTCTTTTATCTTCACATCAAAACACGGGTCATAGTGCAGCATGTGCTTCCCTCATGTCTGCAGCTGATTGATTAGTTATTTGAGGCATAACTACAGTCGAAATGAAAGATATTACGTTATTTGACTCCTCACAATAGCTACGCAAACCAAAATGCTGAAAATAGAATTGCATGTCTTTGCAGAGATTGTACAATGTGTGAATTGGTAGTACTGCATTCTGTGCTAATAGTTGTATGGATGCATCATTATATATTAGGCGTCCTTTTTGTTTATTGTGTTTCCTATCTAAATAAGATAAATCGATCTATCTGAGACCATTTTTTTTATGGTTTCTTGGTTATGTATTTACTAAAATTCTGTGATTTCAGCTGCTATTCATTGTCAGATACTCAGATTATTGGTACATGATGATTACTGTTAGCTAAATAAGCCCGAGGAAAGTTCCTAGTACGAGAGATATTTAAGATTTACAGGAAATGATTTAGGTACAGAAAATAATTTCAGAAATGCAGGCCTTTCATGCACATCTTTTCCCTGTAATTTGCACAAAATTTACAATTTTTTTATGTTTATTAGGCTTTTCAGATTTCAGAAACATCGATGCTCAAAGAATTAGCTGCATGGCCTTTTCTTTTCTGCACTCCATTATATTAACCATGGTAGATTAGAGGTAGCCTTTGTTATGTAACTCTGATGCATGGATACGTGGGGCTGGAGCCGTGTCAGACACGGCACGGAATGTATTGGCGACGTGTCGGAAAATAAACCATAAAAAAATAATTTTAATTTTGGACACATATTGGACACACGTTGGACACGTATTGGCCAATTTAAACGATACGACTCATCTAAGGGGGTGTTCATTTCGACTTCTAAAAGTTTTAGCTTCTAATTTCAGTTTTTTTTTCACTATTTATTACATTATCTATTAACTCAGCTACAGTAAAAAAAGTTAGTTACAGTGAAAAAAAGCTAAAAGTCGTCGTTAAAACGATCACCCCTAACACGTGATCCATTTGGTTGAGCCCAGTAAAAATTTATCCTAATCCCTTTCTACCGTGCGTGGTGCGCCTCCAGCCCTCCACTTCTGTGTGCTCCTCGCCTCCTCTCTCCTCCAGGTGACAGGCTTCCCAGATCCCCGTGGCCAGCCTCCTTGCCTACTCTACCCTCCAGGCGCCAGCTCCTCCATGCACTGCTCCCTTTCTCCACTCCTCTAGGCGCTGCTCCACTCCTCTAGACGCTGCTCCAGCGTCCACTGTTACATGCCTCCGTCGTCCACTGCTTCACGGTATGGTCGACTTGTAATATTGTGCAAATTACAGGGAAAAATGTTTTTTCAAGCTTTGACTATTAATATATGAAAAAAACACAGTCTTCAGAAGAAAAAAACACACACATGAAAAAAAAAATCTGACAACCATTACCGTCCTCAACGCGCCGGGATGTTGAGCCGCTTCCCGACCGAGAACCCGCCGTCCACCGTGAAATTATGCCCGTTCACGTACTTGGCGTCGTCGGACGCCAAGAACACGGCCGCCCTCGCAATGTCCTCCGCCTGCAGCACCACGCCGTCCATCTCGTTGAAGTCCTTCTCCACGATCCGCTTCAGATCCTCGTCGTTCACCCCGGGTAGCATGTCTCTCGTGGACTGCATCCCCATCGGCGTCGGGATGGCGTGGGGGGAGATTGCGTTCACCCGCACGCCGTTGCTCGCCAGTTCCGACGCCACCGAGCGCACCATGCCGATGACCGCCGTCTTGGAGGTGCTGTACGCGTGGGGGCCCGACCCGCCGAGCACCCCCGCGGTGCTGGCGGTGCAGAGGATGCACCCGCTGCGGCGCGGGACCATGACGCGCGCCGCGTGCTTGATGCCCGCAGCCACGCCACGTAGGTTGACCGCCATCACGCGGTCGAAGTCGGCCAGGTCGAGGGACTCGATGGGGGAGCCCGCGAAGAACCCGGTGATGCCGGCGTTGTTGTACATGATGTCGAGGCAGCCGTGCCGCGCGACGGCAAGGTCGACGGCCGCGGCGACCTGCGCCTCGTCGGTGACGTCGCAGCGGATGTAGGCCGCGTCCGGGCCGAGATCGGCGGCGACCGCCCGGCCGAGTTCGTCCTGGACGTCGGCCAAGATGATTTTCGCGCCATTCCGGATGAACTCGGCGGCGGTCACCTTGCCGATGCCGCCGGCGGCGCCGGTGATGACAGCCACCTTCCCGGCCAGCCTGCATCTCTCCAAGGCACGGCTCAAAAAATATACATCAGGCATGGCTCTTCGCAACTCGTAACACTACACGGACAGATTACGTAGGAACGGGGTAACCTCTGGGAGTTTGAAGACGTGGAGAGGCGGTTGAGCAGGGCAAACGAGCTCGTCACGGCGGCTCTGCTCTCCGCCGTGCTACACTCGCAAAACGCAACCGCAAAACGTTGGTGCCTTTCCTCAATTACATGAGCAGCACAAAGCTATCCCGATCATACCTGAGAACGAGGCGCATTGCTCGAAACATCCTTGATGGGCCGCGAGCGAATTGTGATATCTCTTCACGGCGTTCACGCTCCTGCGTAGCTAGCTATACCAGCTTCTTCCTAAGCAAAGCTAACGCATGCGAGGAGCTAACCAAGGACACTGAACTCTTAAGAAAGGAAGTTAATCGGGAAGGTCTCTGCGGTTAATCGACACAGTTGCACTCAAATTATGCTCCAGTCATTCCCACAGCGATCTACAGCAGCAAGTGGTGCGGCTGAAACAAGTCTGATCGGTAGAGATAGCTCAACCGGTCGCTGCCACGGTTGCGTGACTAGTTGCAGCTCAGGGCATAGATCGGAGTGTTTCCCACGAGTGGACCAAAAACAGCAGAAGGGTAGGTCTTAGCTAAGTTGAGGCCATCGCTTTTGTACTGTTGCTTGGAGGAATCTTCTCCTGACCGAACTTTCCTTGCTCACCAAACGGAGACGTCGCTGGAGCTACATGTAGCGACGGAGCCAGGATTCTTAAGCCTCATGCAGTGGCGGAGCCAGGACTTAAACAAGTCATAATACTAATTAATAGGTACTAAATAATACTAATTTTGTAGTTTAGGATAAACTCAGGTTTTGAGCTCTAAACTATAAATAGAGATAGGTTAGTGACTAACCTTGTAGCTTTAGGATGCTAATTTTGTACTAGAGTTTAGAAGTATTAGAGGACACTTTGTAGCCACCATAATTCAGAAATAATATACCGATCTGATAAAAGAAAAAAAGCAACGGCTCGTCTTGCAGTTGCAGGCTTTGTGCGAGGCGCTTCACGTCGTCGTCGAACTCATCTTTCGGTTCTTTGATCGGCACGCCGAGGCGCGCGCTCGTCCTCATGGAAAAGCTCTACACGGCCGATTGCTAATAGTACTGCCTCGATCGCCGAGCGAAGAAAAGCAAGGTTGCTTCGTTCCTTGGCACACGCACGCGAGTATAAGCAAAGTCAAGCTACGTTGATATGTCTCCGTGCACAAGTCAGGAGGTTGTCTCCTTGCCTCTATCCATGTGCAACTAGAGAAATCAAAGTGCAGCAGCACTTCGTGACTTTCTAGTTCATGCATGTTCATCTTCTTGTATTAATCAATTGAAGAAAAGGAGATGTACAAATCCATCACCAGCAGTGCTTTTTCTCACGAATCACCGGCGCATTACCAGTGAAAGCAAAGGCAACGGTTTCTCTTTTCAGTTTGTTGGCTAATGGCTAGGTAAGAATTATGTGAGCTTATCTCGATTTTCGATACTATTATTTTGGTTTCATTTGTTCTTGTAATTTTATAGATTTAGACAACTAGAAAATAATAGAGTTAAAAAAACTTTCGCTAAGCGTTACAATCATTCATCGTTTACGCTCCCGAGCTAGTGCAATGTTGCTACAAGAGGAAAGACGCAACGATGGTTCTTAAATTGGATATTAGAAAAGCTTTTGATTCCATCAGCTGGGATGCTTTGGACAGCTTACTCCAAGTCAGGGGCTTCGTTGGAGGCGGTGGATGCAGCAAATTATCTCCACGGGGCAAACGGCGGTCTTGCCCAGTGAGGTACCCGGTCGGTGGATCCGGTGCAAGAAAGGCCCTCCTTGTTGCAGCTGACCTCTTACAGTAAATGATCTCCAAGGATCCAATTCTTTCTCATCCATTGCTCGATGGCTCCAGATTGAACCTGCCATTTCGCGGTGTAGTCAACTCTTGAAGAATGTAACTTACAGTTTCTCCCACTTGTCCCCTGCTGTACTCCTCTCCAGGGCCACTCTCCGAGTGCCGGCCTTTTGTAATTGGCGTTTTTGAACAACCATATTGAGTTCAAGCGGACACATTCGACGTTGCATCTTCAAAAAAAAAAAAAACTTTTGATTGATTAGCTCTACGCACCCCTGTCATTATAAACTTTCTCTGAGGTCAAATGGTCCCTATGCGAACATTACAAGCGAACATGCTCTAGCAATGTCAAATCTCAAATGGTGAATGCTCCGCTGAGATAAAATAAATGGGGAAGACCCGTGTCACCCATAAGAGCTGTCTGGTTCTAGTTGGATTTACGAGTTGTGGGCTCTAGTTGGGCCTCAAGCTTGGTCAATTGGGCTCACGGTGTAATCTTCTGGTTGTCGGTCCCATTTTTTGTGGATCAAGGGCAACTTGTAAACCGTCACGACTCGCAAACATTTTCTTTTCGAAGAAGAAGAGTCGCTCACATGATTGAACCTTTTTTCCATCTTCCAGTTCCGCATCCAACGGAGGTCAAGAAAGTTGTAATAATATTTAAGGTAATGTTAGTACGTTCGGAAGCTCGGCTATAATATTTTTTATCTATATATACAATATTTTTCATTCATATTTGTAAAAAATAAATAATGATATAAGTATTCCCATCGCAACATTTCTCATCCATGTTTGCAACATTTGTCGGTCATATGTGCAACAAGAAAAAACAAAGAATGATATGAGTATTCGCATTGTACACTCCGATATAACATTTTTAGATAATATGTATAACAATTTTAATCACCGTATACAACAACAATATGTGATACAAAAGTCGATGTTGCATACATAAAATAAAAATATTGCAACAAAAATATAGACAAAAAATATTACAAATATGTATAAAAAATATTATATACATAATTAAAAAATATTGCAACCGAACATCCGAAGATAACGTTTAGATGGGACGTTCCGGCACTGACATTTCACTAATATTTATTGGTTTAACATACGTCATACGTGGTAACAACTAACAAGTGTAATCTACGGAGAAGACTTAACACTGAGGAGCACATGATTCATTACCAAAAGATTTATTGCGAGTGACAGTCTTGTTCGCAAAAGAACTCACGAAACGTTTGCGTCTGCATCTTCCAGATTGCCAATTTGCCATGCCATCGTGAAAGACTTGCACGGCCGGCCGGCGACCTATGGCCTCCCTTAACCTCAAGGCGCCGAAACGTTGAGCCGCTATGACGCGCTGCGGCCGAAACGTTGAGCCGTCTGTCATCGCCTACCATCTTATGGTAGTGCCATCTGATCCCTGTTGCCTCACGTCTTCATCGGCTGAAGGAAACTTAAGTTCACTCGATCAGTATGTGTTTTGCTTTAAATTTTTCTTAATTATTCTAATTTATTTCAAGCACAGAGATTAAATTTATGAGTTAGGGTTTTAATGTAATTATTGTTGATTGATTTTTTAATCAAATTGTAGGGTTCAAACTTAGAGTTTCAGTTTTGATTTTTTAAAACACCGGTCTAGTTCATTGCAAATCAATGGTAAATTTATAGTATTTGATCATAATGTCAAGTAAGTCACTGGATGTATTTTTCTATTATACTGGTCTTTGACTGTTGAACATACAAGTATCTAATTGATTTTTCAATTAATTGGTAATGATTTCATAAATGATATTATGGTTCGTCGCTTTATAAATTTGAAAGAATATAAATACTAAAAAGTAATGCATTAACTTACATTTGATCATTCTATTATTTGTCACTTGAAAACTTTAAGTAATTTTATTCTTTTTTTAACATGCTATTAAGGTCGAATGATGTATTTTATCAATACCGACTAACTTTTTCTGTCATTTTTTAGTTCATTCTGTTTACCGTAACTAACCAATATTATTATCGAGCATCTTCATATTGGTAAGCATTTCGATCATTAATTCTTTATCATCATATACTGTCATTGATTATGTTGAAGTGTTGCTACTAAAAATTGTCGGATACATTACTATACAGTATAATATTGTTTAAAAATTATATTATTATTATATGTATAGTAAAATAGTGAATCTCGGTTATTTTTATTTTAGTCCCATCACTGTGTTTATGGTATGTGTGATGTACACGTGTGCGTGAGTTGTGAGCGTCCCCCATCCAGAAAATTGCACACACGTCCAATCTGATTAGAAGAGTAGGGGTCCTAGCTAGTTGTTGCCTGGCGGAATCTTCACGTCGGTGGGTCACTGACCACTGGAGCTACCCGTATTCTGTACTGGTCACCTGCGATTCTGCCAAGGATGAGGCGCGGACGCACATGGGCTGTTTTGTTCTAGATAGATTTATGAGTAGTGGGCTCTACTAGGCTCTCAAGCTCGGGCCCACCGTAAAATCCTTTCGTCGTTTAGGCCTGCTTTTTTTATGGATCAAATGCAACTTAAACAGAAATGTATCGCAAACATTTCCTTTTAATAAATACTAACCGCATACTCGTGCTTTGCTAGATAAAAAAAATCATATTATCTCATCATGTTAAGTTGATATTAGTGGGATCAACTTGTCTAGCCGACACCCTCGGCTCTGTCGCGCATTCGATAAAGTTATGTTTGTTTTCTTGTTAGAGATTTTTTTTAGTGTGGTGGAATTTGTATTTTCAGTAGATTGTTTTCTGTTTTTCTTAGAGATTTTAGGGAGGTGGAATTGAGAGTTGGAGGGATAAATAAACTACCACTACCAACTCTCACACTTTTAAGTAGTAAAGAAATAAGAGTTATATGGGTCCTGTGTGGGATGACAATTGACCCCACTCCCCGGCAACCTATAAGGAATTTTCGTATGGGCTCGGATTTTGAACCTTCTAAACAAGGCCTTAAGGGATAGATATGGAAGAGATTTTGTCCCCGCTAGTTTATATCCTATGTGGGACGTGAATGCTTCCCCATCCCTACTCGCCGATATGTCCTAATACACACTTATATACATGTAGATTGATATATCTATATGTCTAAAACATTCATATTTTATCTCTAGTCTAATACAATTTTGTATAACCAATAGTATACAACTCATTTAATATTATTTTATCACCACGTGTAGTAATAATTTTTCATATTTCTATATAACCATATGATAAACTTATGATATTATCCCTCCATAACCGAATAGTGAATGGGGATTGGAGAGCATCTCCCACGGGGAATAGCCCCGGCGACATCCTAGAGAACTTTCATCTTCCACATGCAATGGAGGCCAAGAAAGTCGTAACAATATTATTGGTTTAACATACGTCACGCGTGGTAACAAAATGTAACACAAGGGGGGAGGCCTGACACCGTGGAGTACATAATTCATTACCAAAAGATTTCTCGCGATGCCCCCGTGTATGCGTCAATCGGGGGGGACCCACCCGGGCGCTCAGCTCTCTCTTCGTTTGGCGGGTATGGTGACATCAGAACCACATTTTCACATCACTGGAGGATGGTCATATTTCCATGATGGCAACTTGGAGGCCGCCCTGATTAACACAAGCGGTACTAGTTCACTAGAAACTCCAATTGTTTTCTGAAGATTATGCCCAATTGTTTTCTGAAGATCATGAGTCTTGATAAGGATCGTCATTTGTGCAAGATCACATCTAGTCCAACCTCTTATGCTTTTCTGGCCTCCTTTTTTCATCATCGATCGAGCCCTCGTAATTGTTGGAATTTTTAGTGATTTTTAATATTTATTATGGTTATTATCTGTTTAACTTAATATAGAATTATTTATATTATTGATGTAAGTGACAGAGAATAATTTGATACAAAATTTAACTCAAAAAATTGATACTCGAGGTACCGAGAACGGCTGTACTGGAATATGGTAGACATATTTATTGAGATTGCATTTGCATACATTTAACATGTATACAACACATGGCGAAATAGTTAGGTTTGTTTTTCAGGATCGACTCTGCAGTCTATTGACCTACATTATCATATTAGAATTGATCTTATAAATAATCTGATCATAATGTATGACTCACATATGTGTGCTAGGTACTAATATATTTTAGACTTATTAAACTGATCTATCTGATAATGGTTGATGATATTATTCAGAAATCTCACAGTGTAGTGAAAAATAGATGGATCACTATATAACAGTTGAAAGTGAAATCTATAACTATATTCTTATCCTTTAACCTCATAATATAACTGTGAACAGCGCCATAAAAATACAGCAATAGAGGGGACCGAAAAGCCTCTACATAATTAATTTATAGTTTAAGAAAATCAACAGTAATCTGGCTGCTGCAGGGTTTGGTGAGGAGTTGGAAGCAGCAGCATTCAAATCAAAAGGTGCCTTTCATAATGGAGCTCATAATGGAGCATCTCATGTTGTACTGCCCGGTAACTAGGGTTCCTTTCGCTGCTGGCAGCTGCTGACAGCTTGCTTGCTCTCAAAATCTGATCTGATGAAGCGTCCATTCCATCCTTGCCTTCTCCAAAGCATAGGGTCTGTTTTTTTTTTCAGTTTTTTAAAATAGTTTTTTAGTTTTTATTACAATATCTAACTTTTTAATAGAGTATTTTTTAAGATAAAGTCTACAAGTTAATTATAGTACACGTTAAAAACATAATATCTGTACCATCCAAAATCACAAGCGAGTATATCTCTCTCCGTAATCTCTGTCGCAAACAGCTAAAATTCAAAAATTTCAACCAAAAGTTATAAACCGTAGCAAAAAAGAATAGACCCATACTTAGATGTGTTCTGTTTACTGCACCTTATCTGATGTGTGTTTATATTAATTTTTACTTTGGACTTGCGTCTAAAGAAATCCAAAATCAATATAAATATCTGTATTTTTAAAATAGCTTCCTTAGTTATTTTGCTCATGTCTTGTTCAGAAGATAGAGCAAGGGATCATAATGTATCACATATTCTACTTCTTTTATTTTCATATCGCGTATATCTCTATCACTTTGTTTATAGTTTGTTCCCTTGTTGTAAAAGTCTCTCCTTTTAGCCGTTAATATTCATTTCCAAGAAAAAGAAATTATTGCTGCAGCAAATATACAGGCGTGATTACCGAGAGCTGCAAGCTCGTGCCCTCGTTGTCCACTCATCGATCGATGCGATGCACACGTATGATAAAAGACAAACTTACTTATATTACAAATAAAAGATGATAAAAGCGATCACACTATTAGACAAACTTGAGTATAGACTCGATCTAGAACATATGATCTTCACTATCATAATACTCATCATTTGCTACCATGTTCTTATCATACTAATCAGTATCTAAACCAAAAACATACAAATAAATACATTGATATCCAACAGGCCATGGTGTTAAAGTTTTATAATGCAATTGTGACACGGCCGGCGACCTGTGGCCTCCCTCAACGGTTCTACCTCAAGGCGGCGAAACGTTGAGCTGCTTCCCCACCGTGAAACCGCCGTCCACCACGAGGTTGTGCCCGTTCACGTACTTGCCCTCGTCCGACGACAGGTACAAGGCCGCCCTCGCAATGTCGTCCACCTCAAGCACCGCCCCGTCCATCTCGTTCATGTCCCTCTCCACTATCCGCCTCAGGTCCTCGCCACTCGCCCAGGGGTACATCTCGGCCAGGCCGCTGACGCCGAACGGCGTCGCGATGCCATGCGGCGAGATGGCGTTCACCCGCACGCCGTTCCGCGCCAGCTCCCCCGCCACGGCGCGCACCACGCCGATCACCGTGGCCTTCGAGATGCTGTACACGTGAGGCACCACGCTGCCGAGCACCCCAGCGGTGCTTGCCGTGCAGAGGATGCAGCCGCTGCGGCGAGGCACCATCACCCGCGCGGCGTGCTTGACGCCGGCGACGACCGACCGGGCGTTGACCGCCATGGTGCGGTCGAAGTCCGCGAGGTCGAGGGAAGCTAAGGATCCGGAGGCCGCCGTCACCGGGCCGTTGACGCCGGCGTTGTTGTAGAGGATGTCGAGGCGGCCGTGGCGTGTTACCGCGAGGTCAACAGCTGCCGCTATTTGCTCCTCGTCGGTGACGTCGCAGCGTGTGTAGGACGCGTCCGGGCCGAGCCCGGCAGCGGCAGCGCGGCCAAGATCGTCCTGGATGTCGGCGAGGATGACCTTCGCGCCGTTCCGGATGAACTCGGCGGCGGTCGCCTTGCCAATGCCACTGGCGGCGCCGGTGATGACTGCCACCTTCCCTGCCAACCTCTGCGAATTGGGAGTCGTGGAGAAGTGGTTGACGAGGCCAGACGACGTTGCTCTGCTCATCTTTCCCCTGCGTCACACACACAAACAACCCAGCAATCAAACAGTTTTCACTGGCTCTTCTACGAGCAAACAAATCCCAACTACCTTGATCATACCTTAGAACGAGCTGCACTGCTCTTAGCATCTCGAAAGAGTTGCGGCGTTCTACGCAGCTGCGCTTCAATGCAGCTTATCTCTCTCCAAGCAAAACTGATGGGTGCTCTCTTAAAAGGGTTAATGTGTGCACGTTTGGTGATGGGGTCTCGTCGCAGTCTAGTCATTGCTGCAGAGCAAACTGGTGCGCTAAAGATACGGATCGATCTTTTTGCTCCCCGCAAGTGGTTACAGTAGTGCTTACTTGGATTTAAGCTTATAATTTTAGGATTTTTGGATGCTGTTTGGGGATTTTTTTTAACTACAGTAACTGTAAATGTTTACTGTAATTAAATTAAAAAATAAGTTTTTTATCACGACAATACAAAGAAATATATAAAAAACCCTAAAAAACTATAAAACAAGAAAAAAACAAAATTAAGTAGTGAAAAGGTAGAACCTAAAAACCAAAAGATAGCATTAGTGCGCACTTAGCTAGCGTCTGGTTCACAAATGCTAATGGTAGCGTAATGGGAATGAGATCACGTGGGAGTTTGGTGGGGAATAGATGATCACGTGGGGGTGATCAGTTTGGAGTTTTTTTTACTGTTTAGCGATAAAAATATTATAACACTTTTGTTATATAGTGAATTTTTTTTTTGTTTTTTGGTTTTTTTGTGTTCCGTTTTTTTCTCATATTCCTTTGCATTGTCCGCACTAGACTAGCGAGCCGTTTTTATTTTTACATTTTTTAAAATTTAATTATGCCTAACATACAACTCATTTCTGATGTTTTTCAATCACCATGATGTTTTTTCAGCAAAAATCAAAAGCTATCGCTGTTCCGATCACCCCCCCCAATGTTTGGTTAGACTAACGAATGGCTTTGGAACACATTGAGAACAGCGGTAACACATCACTCCAGTTATCGGTAGATATGTGATACAATGAGTAACAAAAAATTGATGGATCAACAAAAAACAACCATCGCTCCATTGATCCACCGAATAATTCAAATCAAATAAACACAGATTACACGTTTGGTTGGTAGAATACCGCTCTAACGAATAACAAACCTTACATGAGTTACGTAATAGAGAAATAAATAGAAACTATGTACTCACACAGTTATTAGCCACGCATGGCTATACTCTCAATTACAATTTATTTAATTACAAAGGGGGATGAGGATTTATACTCTATCTCCTGACGATCCTACTTCACTGAACATATACTCGTCACAACCACCGTATAAGGTGTTCACCTCACCTTGGTCCTTGGCGTAATCACCCTTATCCCACGTGGCCTATCTGCGCCTGTGTATCCCATATCTCACTCGAGGTATTCATCGATCAGTCTATTGTCTAACAAAGAAAAGTAATAGCAAAGGTGAGTACTAGTGTACTCAGCAAGAAATAATAACAAAAATGCACTGTATGACTTTCTTCTATTTTTTGTCACAGGTTCTATCTCTTTTCTGGAAACTATTATTATCAAATTAAGTTGGAAATTTTTATTTAAATTAAAATTTCTGTTTATGTCAATTTCCAGTGTGGGTTGTTTCAATCACTCCAGTTATAAGTAGATATGTGATACAATGAGTAACAAAAAATTGATGGATCAACAAAAAACAGCTATCGCTCCATCGCTCCATTGAATAATTCAAATCAAATAAACACGATTATCTAGCAGCGAATCAACAACTCACAAGAACCATATCAGTGTGTAGTTCTAACCAATCAAGCTGACAAATTAAAAAACAACTCAAACTGAAATTTTTATCACTTAGCCTCGGATCGACCAGTGCGAGTTCGAGCAAGAAATTAAGAAGAGATTGATCATGGAACACATGATCGCAAGCCAGGCAAACAAGAACCACATCTGCCGCCGCAGCCTGGCACTCATTTCGGCACCTCTGCCATGCCTGTCCAAAAGCTAGCACCGCCATCTAGGTCCACGATGCCCATCGCCTCGACCCTTCCATCGATCGGCGATGTGCCATCCCAGCCGGCGCCACCATCTCGTCACCTACCTTCCCGCAACTGCCACCAAACAGATCAGGAGGAGAGTGAAAACAGATCGGAATTCAATCGGATATTGTTTATTCCATATCCTATTCTATATTTTTTTCTCGAATTCGGAGTCGGATACGAATAGTGTCAGATACGAATATGAATCTAGATAGTATTGGTTACAGATACGGAACAAATACGGAGCGGATGCGAATACGATAACAAATATCTAATCGGATATTACGTAAGAATACAAATGGCATATATAATACGCGTATAACATCCAGTCATCCACCATGAACCAAATACTCACAAGCACATAGTCACATGTGCTTCATTTTAATCACATCCAGCAGACCATAATTGAATCAAATGTCCACCGATCACATAGCTCGATTTTTTCACTACAAATCTACAATCAACAATCTAAAGTAACACAAGCACACCGCACCCAAGAAACGAAGCCCTGAAGAACAAGATTAGAGCACTACGCAAGAATTGATCAATGGAATGCTTGCCTGAGTTTAACCAAAGATTCTGAGTCTCCGTACTACCCAGGTATTATTCCCTCTGCGAGATCAGATGGCCTTCTGCAATAATAATACTCTACTCATTTAACTTAAGGCTTTAGCGAAGAATATACTAACTTAATAAACGTGATAACACTGTCGTGAGGCTTCTGGGTTTTGGGGTTTGATGGCTATCGGATTTCGAAGGATTAAATTAGTATAAAGAGATTGCTCCAAAATTAACCGGTTAAACTAATACTAGTCTAAGGCTTAGTATATATCGGATTTCGAAGGATTTCGAAGGATTGAATTAGTATATATGGACAGATATCACTTATTCTGTATACTTTTTTATATATTTTTTTTGGAGTTGAACTCAAATACGGATAATTTCAGATAACTATTTACCATTTCCGAATTCCCTCTGTGAACTTCGATTGGTCTAACGGGAAGTTATTTGCTCCCTTTGTACCTCTATTCGTGAGACGTGGGGTGTTGGGAGGAGCGGAGCGCAAGGAGTGCATCTGGGCCCGTGTTGTATTCCGATTACAGGGCCTTTCGGGCGGAATGGGCTTTCTATTGGGTCCGTATCCAATTTCGGGTTATCCGATTATGGCTAAACTGAAGCAAAAAAAAAAAAAAACAATTTAACGCTACCAGTTACGGTTGTAATCGGATTACGGAGCAAAATCGTGGCACCAAACACCTGCTTAGTGCCAGTGGCAGGAGGAAATGCACATGATGAAAGGACGATGGCTCCGTCACGGCTGTTCGGTATGCTCAATGCATGCGTACCAAGCAAGCTGATAGCTTCTAGGTAGGACTGATAGTTTTTTGATTTTTTATGATAGGAATTATGGAAAGAAAGATACTCGTTTGCGATTTTTGATGGTAGAGATATTAGGTTATTAATGTGTACTACAATTAACTTGTAGATCTTATTTTAAAAAAATAATCTATTTAAAAATTAGATACTGTAACAGAAATCAAAAACTAAAAACTAAAAAGAACAGCTTTTGTTATCGCTCTTTACTAAACGTGTGCAAAGCTTTCCTGTGTCATCGAAAAAATAACGCAGGCGATGTCGTTTGTTGTTTAATTGGTGGTTCTGTCTAGAGTTGCCCATCGGCCTCCAGTGATTTTTTCAAAGTTTAGGGTCTGTTTTTTAGCTTCTTAAAACGGTTTTTAGTTTTTACTATAATACCTAACTTTTATACGGAGTATTTTTTTAAGATGAAGTCTACAAGTTAATTATAGTACATGTTAAAAGCCCAACATCTGTACTATCTAAAATCACAAGTGAGTATCTCTCTTCGTAATCTCTGTCGCAAATAGCTAAAATTCAAAATTTTCAACAAAAAGTCATAAGCCGCAGCCAAAAAGAACAGACCCTTAGACCAGGCTCAAAATGTGTGCAAAGCTTTTGCGTGCTGTCAGGCTTAGACCCAACAAATTTTGGTCCATCGTACCTGCCCGAGGCCCAGTAAACCCTGAAGAATCAATAACTCGAGTGGGCGATGGGCCTGTTGTGCGTGATTCAACCAGCGCAATCAGAGCAGATATAGACAGATATTATTTATATTATATCTTATTTTATATTTTTTTTCTCAGAATCGGACATATACAACCAACTCATTTAGAACCATATAACAGGTGGATGGAACATACACCTCAATTATTATTACTGTACATTTTGACAATCTTTAGAAACATGATTTAGTTAAAGATGCTAATTCAACTATGGTATTTCACAAATAAATAAATTCGAGCCTTCTTTTATCAAGCTCTACATCTATATTATTGCAATCTATGTATTGGCTCACGAAGTATGGTTGTTTATACTCATCCTTGCTCACTAAAATAACTTAGAACCATCGGATCAACTCTGATGTCTACTACACCGCGTCTGGATCAGACGGAGAGGAACATAGTGGAGTCTATGCTGTTCTTATAATCTCATTCTTACATTTGCTTGGGTAGACTTTAATGGTGATTACATGCACATCTATTATCTAAACTTTAGATAGTATTTGCTATACACATTTAATCCCTAGTCGTTTGAATGTGATAAGGTGTGGCCTCACACTTTCCTTTCTACTTCCGCTTCCATTTTTGGTAATTATAATGTAACATCTGGCCTGATCAGCCTGTTACGTAAACATTACTAGATATAGGTTATTTGAACTCTTATATGTAATATTAATGTCTGGTATGGTTCATATTATGTATAAGTATGATTTAATAATATATATGTATACGCTATCTACTGATCTAAGTAATAGTGTTGTGGAACCATATAGGATTCTTGATTATAAATACAGGGGTCCGACAACAAGCTAGAGTAGAAATCGGAAAGCTTTCAGAATTTGGAGCCGTGGAGAAACTGTTCACAACGAAACCAGCCGCGCCTGACCATGCAGCTCAGCCTTTTCCCCTGCACCCATTCCGATTGCACAGTTCCAGTGCTCATATGAGATATTTTGACTTTGCCCAAGAAGGATATCAACAAGCTACTGCAGCGAAGTGTGTCCATGACTACTGAACGGAGAGACTACCTGAGAGTGATGTGCATTGCTCTGATCGTTGTGAACGGATTGCGTGTGCTTCGTTCCTTGTGCTGCTGTGCTACTTCACTCTCTCAGGGCAAAAAGCTATTTACACAGTTACACACTGAGCTGAAGACCCTAACCTCTTTTATAGATAATGATTCTCCGGATTTTACTTCTTCGGTAAGACTGCGACGACCACATGATTCCACTTCAGAGCATCAAAATTCATAGGAAAAAAAAAATCTGCTGACCGGAAGCAGGCAATGCAGGAGAAGAGTCACACACCCATAGCACATGTCATGAAGGTCGTCACACGTGGTGTACATTCTTCAGAGATGACAAGCTCATGGCAAGAAGGTCAAATGCAACTTGTAATGCATGCGCTAGCCAGATCACCAGTCAGTCGCCGGGACTTTACACTATTTGCAGACGGTAAAGTGGAAGCGACGGGCTTGCAAAATTTTGGTCTATCACTGTGTAGATGAATTACTATCCATCCTACAAAACAAACTTAGAAAACACAACACATTGGATCACGTAGAGGAGACAAGGGTTTAAACAGGTTCGGACCTTCCCTGTGTTCTTGTTTTCAATCACAATGTTTAAGATTACAAGCGAGCAATGTCTTGTGATCATCCATCTCTCCCTCGTCTAGTGCCCTCCTTAAATAGTATCGAAGGGGTGGTAGTTGGTGTCTATAGAGAGATGCCTCATCAGTGCCATCCATCCGTCCGTGTGAGAAACGGTTGTTGCTGGTGAGATGTTCTTCTGGTGCAATTATCATGCCGTTATTGTTAAAGATAGGAGGTGAGGACGTACAGTTATATCAGTAGTGCTAGGGCGCATGTAGTCAGTTACAATGATCTCGGTTGGAGGTTTGGGTCCATGTGTCTGATTCTCTGACGTGAGGGTGGTGGATACCCAAGATGGTTTGAGTGTACTCTCCCTGACCAGAAGGTACTTATAGAAGTTGTTTAACTAAGTCTGGTTCCGACAACTATTATTAACAATAATTAAGTAATACAAATCTCTTAATCCTCGTCAGACTGTCGAATGATTTGATGCATTCCACACGTATGTCAATCGTGCAATGCAGTGAATGAATATTGCGGCAGAATGCGTACACTTCATCGTTGCAAACATAGTTCTTGCCAGGAACGGACGCTGCGTGAAAGCCTGATCGTTCTAGGTGTCGAACACGGCACCTTATTCCACCAACAACAACGACAAAAAGAAAGAAAAAACTTGCCAAATCATGGCACACAGATCACTCCTCAACGCGCTGGCGTGCTGACCACCATCATCCAGGATACTTCGCCGAAGAAGTCGCAAAAACTTTGTCGATGGCGAGAGCTGGTCAGCTTCACCACCGTGTACGTGCCATCCACGACGAGGTTGTGGCCGCTTACGTACTTGACCTCGTCCGACGCCAGGTACACGGCCGCCCTCGCCACGTCCTCCGCCTCCAGCACCGCGCCGCGCAGCTCGCTCAAATCCACGCCGAGCCTTTCCCTGCTGCGGTCGCTCTTCTTGCCGCGGCCTCCCTGACCTACTAAGCAAGGAGGAGGCAAGTGACACGTATCACCTATCGTCCGTTTTAAGCACACGGATGGAACTATTTTTATAAAAAGGATCTTCAAGGGCTATTTTTGAAAAAAAAATTGTTCCCATAGAGCTAACTGTGTGAACAGTTTTAAAATATGTGCAGTTCAACTATTTTGATTTGACCAATAATATCTCTATCAATATAACTATCAGCGTAAAAAAATATGAATAGATTTATCTAAGAAATACTCCTACAATACGATTTCCTTTTTGTTTTACAAACATATTACAATAGAAGTTTGTGTCAAAGTTGATGTGCGAAAGCTCACTTATTGTGAATGGAGAAGAGTATTGGCACTAGCTCCTTTTGAGCACGCGGAGGGGACTATTTTTCGAACACGGCCGCCTTGCTTATTCCTACGGCAACAACGATGGTAAACTTGCCAAATCTTAGCACTAACCGCTCAACGCTTCGCCATGCCGACCCCTTTATGCACCGTGAAGCCGCCGTCCACGATAAGGTTGTGCCCGGTGACGTACTTGGCCTCGTCAGACGCGAGGTACACGGCCGCCCTCGCAATGTCCTCCGGCTCCAGCACCGCCCCATCCAGCTCGTTCCAGTCCCTCTCCACCATCCGCTTCAGCTCCTCAAGGCTCGCTCCGGGGTGCGCCTTGGCCATCCTGCGCACCATCAGCGGCGTCATGATGGCCTGCGGCGAGATGGCGTTCACCCGCACACCGTCGCGCGCCAGCGGCCCCGCCACCGCTCGCACGATGCCGATGACGGCGGCCTTTGAGATGGCGTACGCTGGTAGCGAGCCGGACGTGAGCACACCTATGACGCTGGCAGTACAGAGGATGCTGCCATGGCGGCGTGGGACCATGACGCGCGCGGCGTGCTTGATGCCGGCGAGCGTCGCCCGGGTGTTCACCGCCATCACGCGGTCGAAGTTGGCGAGGTCGAGGGAGCCCATAAGGTCCGTTGCCGCGGACCCGAAGATGCCGGCGTTGTTGTAGAGGATGTCAAGGTGGCCGTGCTGCTTGACGGCGAGGTCGACTGCCGCAGCGATCTGTGCCTCCTCGGTGACGTCGCAGCGGGTATATGCCGCGTCCGGGCCAAGCTCCGCGGCAACAGAGATGCCAAGGTCGTCCTGCACGTCGGCAATGATGACCTTGGCGCCATTCTTGATGAACTCTGCGGCAGTCGCCTTACCGATGCCGCTAGCGGCGCCGGTGATGACGGCCACCTTGCCGGCCAACCTACACGCCCGCGATTCAGACACTCTTTGATCATTAGGGCTTTTTGGAACCTCACATGCTACGCAAGAGAGCATACGGAACGAAAAAAAAGAGTGCAGGAGGGGAAAAAATCAAACTTAAAGGAACCTTTGATAATGCGATGCAATTGACAAGTGGTTGACGAAGGGACGAGGAGAAGTTGACCCCGCAGCTCTGCTCTTCCCCCTGTCACACACACAAGCAATTTTTTAGCTGGCAAGGTGCAAAAACGTCCGACATGAGGGATGGATTAAGAAGGTGATTTATTTTGTATTGTAGCTAAGTTAGTTTATTTAACATAATTAAATTTTTTTTAAAAAAAAGTGGTATAATTAAATCTATCACTTCCTTGATTTCTCATGTTAACTAATCACGGATAATACAAAGGAATACAAAAAAATATATAAAAAAACATAAACATAAACAGTAAAAAGAAGCAAACGCTCACCGCCTGATGCATCGCTGAAGCCATACTGAGCGCGGCCTAAATCGGTCTGGATTCGTGACGCCATTCCACGAGGTTTGTAGAATAATTTTATTTCTTGTTTTTGCAATTTTTATTAGTTAACTCACGCAAAATAGTTAACACATTGTTGATTGCTTTGGATACTTTTGGCCTTATATGTCGGTCATGCCGAACCTTGATAAGCAAGGTGCGAGTAGACTCATGCGCTCAAGAACACAAACATGGATCACTCGGACTCATTTCACCTTGGGCTAGGATATCACACCTATGTAATCCATCTCACTTCTCAAATCAAACAAGACGACGGGTTATAGATGCTGGAACTAACCCATTCCTCGAAACAAAAGAACCCATACACAGGAAGATATATCGAGACAGACCTGAGAGCGAGGTGCATTGCTCTGAACATCGTGAACGGATTGCGACGTGTTCCTCCTGCTCCCGTGCTTCACTTTTACATCGAAGACACCAAGCCTAGCTTGGCTCTTACACCGAACTGTCTCCGGCTCTCTGCTGCTGTTTTGCTGGAGGTGTATAGACGGTAGAAGAGATGGAGTTCCATCGACAGGATTTGCCGACCGGAAGCACATGAAAAGTCACAGCACATGTGGCGATGAGACAAAAGTCACAGCACATGCATGTCTCCGTAAGCACACGCGGATGTCGCCGGTCTCACGCCATGCCGCGCCAGTCCATGCACGTTCGTGACTTTGGCCGGAGTGGACCAGTGGAAAATGTACAGTATTAGAGAGCGTGAAAGATGAGCCAAACGCGCGGCCGTCGCGGATGCAATCACCTTTCACCGTGGATAGACGAGTCAAAGGGTTGAATGATTTTTTTAAAATCTTTCTCTGGTTAAACATGTTATTATTTTGTAAATAGGTGAAGGGCATATACACCATTATTTGTAGCATTCTCGGTGTGTGCACAATTTAGAAAATATGTATGTACGTGTGTGGTGTGATTATTTAGTACCGTTTAACACTGACACATTATTTTTTGTATTACAGGGAATGGCTGGTGGTGGCGGTCTCAGGCGTGGTATATTGCTGGACCCATCCTGGACGCCAGTAATTACACAGAGGATTGAGTGTAGTAGATGTTCAACAAAGCGATTGGGCCCAGTCAATTATCTGGTGCACGGGTTCCCGCTCGGTCACTTTCACAATATGACTTGCGCGGCATACGACATTCTGCGGACAAGCTGACCTTCCCTTAGGATCAATTTCGCCGCCAGAAGAAGCGGGCAGCAAGCAACCCTTGACCTGTTACTACACTCGTTTGGTTCGGAGAGGAGAGTAGAGCCCTCCACCTTCGACGAGAGGTAAAAGAAACTTCACTACATATGATACAATAAACATACGATTTCCTTTTTGTTTTACAAACATCTTACAGTAGAAGTTCGTGTCAAAGTTGATGTGCAAAAGCTCACTTATTGTGAATGGAGGGAGTATTGGCACTAGCTAGCCCCTCATCGTGCCGACATGCTGGGCACTTTGTGCGTATTGTACCCGCCGTCCACGATAAGGTTGTGCCCGGTGACGTACTTTGCCTCGTCCGACGCCAGGTACACGGCTGCCCTCGCAATGTCCTCCGGCTCCAGCACGGCGCCTTCCACCTCGTTCCAGTCCCTCTCCACCATCCGCTTCAGCTCCTCCTCACTTACGCCGGGGTTCATCTCGGTCATCGAGCGCACCATCAGCGGCGTCATGATGGCGTGCGGCGAGATGGCGTTCACCCGCAGGCCGTCACGCGCCAGTGGCGCCGCCACCGCCCGCACGATGCCGATGATGGTGGCCTTTGAGATGGCGTACGCAGGTAATGAGCCGGGCGTGAGCACGCCCATGACGCTGGCCGTGCAGAGGATGCTGCCACGGCGGCGCGGGGCCATGACGCGTGCGGCGTGCTTGATGCCCGCGAGCGTCGCCCGGGCGTTCACCGCCATCACGCGGTCGAAGTTGGCGAGGTCGAGGGAGCCTACGGTGTTCTCGGCCAAGGACCCGGAGATGCCAGCGTTGTTGTAGAGGATGTCGAGGTGGCCGTGCCGCTTGATGGCGATATCGACGGCCGCGGCTATTTGCGCCTCGTCGGAGACGTCGCACCGGGTATACGCAGCGTTCGGGCCGAGCTCCGCTGCTACAGAGCTGCCGAGGTCGTCCTGGACATCGGCGATGATGACCTTGGCGCCGTTCTTGATGAACTCGGTGGCAGCCGCCTTGCCGATGCCGCTGGCGGCGCCGGTGATGACAGACACCTTACCGGCTAACCTGCAGACACATCGGCGGCATACCCTCGCGTAAGACAATTAAATTCCATGTCTGATGTGCAACACAGTACAAGCAACGGAAAGAAAGATCTGCAGCAAAAGCAAACCTCTGAGAGTTCGTAGCTGAGGTGAAGCCATTGACGAAGCCTGACAAGGTTGGCCCAAGGGCTTTCTTCTTCTTCCTGCGACACACACACACACACACACACACAATCCATTCGCTCACTTTTGGAGTTCTACTGCTTGTTCTTGCAAACATTATTACAAAATTTTTTTGATGATACCTGACAACGAGTTGCACGGCTCTGAACATCCTGCTCGCTTATTTCTTCACCAGGGTAAGGCAGTAATATAAGCTGATCTTTGTCTCAAGTGGTAGTAGAAGTAGAAGAGAGCACCGAGAGCCTTATAGGAAGACTAGCCAAGCAGGCCCGACTATTCACTACAGTCGGCGCATGTGCAGACCAGCCAGTCGATTAGACTTTTCTCTTCTTGCAGACGGGAAAATCCCATTCTTTATCAAGTATACAGTAATACTGTGGAGCTGTCGGGTGATTTGACGCAATAGGTATAAACATAGAAGTGATGTAATTATTTTCAAAATTATCCCGGCGAGCACGCCCCGGGTGTTGATCGCCATGACATTGTCGAAGTCAGCCAGGTCGAGGGAGCCGAGTGGGTTCTGCGCCAGGGAGCCGACGATTCTAGCATTGTTGAAGATGATGTCGAGGTGGCCGTGACGCGCGACGGCGAGGTCGACGGCCGTGGCGACCTGGGCCTCGTCCGTGACGTCGCAGCTGGTGTACGCCGCGTCCGGGCCGAGCTCCGCGGCGACAGCGCGGCCAAGGTCGTCCTAGACGTCGGCGAGGATGACCTTGGCGCCGTTCCTGACAAACTCGGTGGCAGTCGCCTTGCCGATGCCGCTGGCTGCGCCTGCGCCGGTGACGACGGCCATTATCTCATCTGATTCTCTTTAGGCCGCGCGCAATATACTATGTACTATCGGTCAGCTCGCGTGATGCGCACGGTGTATGGCTCCGTTGGATCGGGCGCTAGCTTCCACGCACCGTTCCGCGCGCAACCAACGCGTGCATGCCTCTCGAGTGTCGTGCCGGATGGTTTGGCGAAATTGCCCGCGCGCGCGTACGTGCTCGTGCCCGACAGCCGCACGGACGCAACCGTATTTTGCACATGCTATTGCCACATGTCAGCTAGGCAACTTGGTAAGTATGCAGATGGGTTTCGATTATTTTGACCCTGTTCTTTTTTACTATAACTTTTAGCTTTTATCTATGCTTTTCAAGATGGTAAAGTTGTCGACACGGATGGTATATACGGTTTTAGGTTCAGAAAGTAATTTGGAGAAACAGCTTCGAAAAGCCGCTAGGAGAAGTCAGTCTATTTGTTTTAATTTTTAGAGAAATTAAAGCCAAAAGTAGAAAAAAAACCAAAATAAACAGGCCATTGTCCTGTTGGTGACTGTTCAAACCATGGATCCAAGTATCCAACCTCCAGATTCAGAGCTAACTGCTAATCTGCTGCTGATTGCCTGAGTGGTCTAGACTCCAAAGGAGAGAGACTGCTTGCTTTGCTGTGCATGTACTGGACTACTTCCCACTGGTAGCGCTGCACTGCCACAGAATGCTTTCGTTCTGTCAGGGGTGCAGGCATTAGAGCTTCAGCTTTTAGGTTATTTTTTATTTTTTGAATTTTTTATATTATTTGTGATGGTATAATTTTTTATTTAATTATACTAAAAAAAAGCTATTGAAACTATAACTTTTTAAGGTGGGCTTAAAAGCCCAAGCGAGCGGTGCGCCGGTCCGCGCAATGATTCAGAAGCCGGAACATGCACAAACGTCAAAGGCACATTAATCACGCGCTCTTTCCTGGGAGAAGGCCTGTCTGTGTGATGTGATGATTAGACACATCCGCGTTTTTGTTCTGCTTTATGCACAGGCACAACCACCTAGTATCGTGATATTTCATCTGAAGTCCCGAACGGAAATTTCAAGAACAAAAATACTTGGTCCTGTTTCCTCACTGTTATATGTATAATGTAAGCCTGTAGGACGTACATGAACTCTATTGCCTGCCGTATGGAGCAACAAAAATACGACTTGCAGGCCAAAGTTTTCAGTTTCTTCCCTTTCGGGGAAAAAAATCACTTTCAGTTTCTGTATCAGGCGCTCACGAGCTTTACGATAAACTACAGATTTCAGCAGCACCTGAATTCTAATCGTATCCATTCTAAACAGTAATAAAGCACCAGATGACCTGCTGTCTATTATGGATCGTTGTATCATTTGCATCACTCATTACTGGTCCATTCTCACAACTCGAACTTTGCTCATCCCGTTTCCGAAGAAGATCCGACATAGTTTCTTCCGCACGAAAAAAATAGCAGGATTGATTTTTTTTTTCTGCAGGAGGGGAACAAATTGAAAACCTATATAAAAAAAAGGGGCATTCCGAGAATCGAACTCGGGACCTCTCGCACCCAAAGCGAGAATCATACCACTAGACCAAATGCCCTTGGATGGTCAAGCTGTCAATCAGATCATTAGGTTCTTTGTCTTTACCAATCGCTGTCAGAAGGCATGCAGTACGGAC
This sequence comes from Melocanna baccifera, assembly GCA_036346265.1. Classification (NCBI taxonomy): domain Eukaryota; kingdom Viridiplantae; phylum Streptophyta; class Magnoliopsida; order Poales; family Poaceae; genus Melocanna; species Melocanna baccifera. The sequence goes on along the minus strand of CM070696.1, from coordinate 19,552,505 downwards.
TGAGCCAAAAGCCCAAAATGCACAGGATACGCTTCATTACGAGCTCATCATTAATGCACTGCTCTCTCATTCAACCAAGGGATCCTCTTCAAAGAGAGGAAAGCCTAAGCGAGGACGAGGAGGACACAAGTGCACCGGAGAAAAGAAACGGAAAGGGCACAGGAGGAGTCAGGACGGCCTCCGGCTCCGAGATCACCACCACGCGCGGCAGGCAATGGCCGGGGAGGAGGAGGACGAGAAGGTGAGGCTGTTCGTCGGCCAGGTGCCGCGCCGCATGACGGCGGAGCAGCTCCTCGCCGTGCTCCGCGCGGCGGCCCGCGCCGACGGGGCCACCGTCATCCGCGACTGGAACACCGGCGTCAGTAACCGCCGGCGCCGTCCGGCCAAGATCGATGGGCGCGCTCGTGCGTGTCGCCTGCTGCCCACTCGCTCGCTCGTTCTTGCTGTGGCTGAGAAGGAAAGGTTGGGGGTTTTGCTCGCGCAGGGTGCAGCTTCGTGGTGTGCCCGTCGAGGCAGGAGGCCGACAAGGCCATCGGCGCCTACCACAACAAGTGGACCCTCCCCGGAGTACGCTGTTCATCTTGCATTCGCTTGCAAGTCGTGCAATTTTTCTTTCTGCACATGTTTGATCAGGTGAAAGCAACAACTGCTTGATGTGAAAATTGCGTGGTTTGAGTTGTGTGGAATTGGGGATGGAGAAAGTTTGTTCCTTTGTCTGACAGTCTGGGTGACTAAAGATCAAAAGCGATTAAATTGTGTGGAATTAGCTAGGAACTGTTCAGATTCACGAAGATTATGTCTGCTCTTAGTTCTAAAAAAAATATGTCTGCTCTTGATCAATTCTGGTTCTGATAAGAAACTGCTGTTTCTGCCTCATTTACTCAGGCCTCTAAAGCAATGCAAGCAAAATACGCCAATGGCGAGCTGGAAAGATTAGGTATGACTTTTCAAACACCCTACACTCGATCTCAAATTCATCTAAAAGAATTGCTCCTAAATCACTTGTGTTTTAGTTTTTTCTTTGATACTCTTGCAACCCTGTTGATGTCATACTCTGAAATGATTGCCTCCGACTCACAGAACACAAGCTTTTCGTCGGTATGCTTCCAAGGAGTGTGAAGGAACATGAAGTTTCTGCATTGTTCTCAAAATATGGAAATATTAGAGAATTAAAACTACTGAGAAGCCCACAACAAACAAGCAGAGGTACAACTTACTGCAGTATATCGCTTTGTTTCCTGTAATCTGAAATATGATGCTTTAACGTGCACACCATTGAACTTGTTTTGACGCACCAGCCTGTGCTATTTTGAACTTTGAGAGCAAAGAACATGCTAGAGCGGCCATTGAAGCTTTGAATGGCAGGCGTGTGCTGTTGGATGTAAGCATTCTCTAATTCTGAATCTTTCCCGTAGTTCTCCTGTCTGCAGAATTGGCTACCTTCCTTGTGAAAAGCAGTTGTCAATCTTAGCAAATCGATCTTTTGCTTTTTCTTTGGCATTGCTTGCGCCAGAGATTGAAACAATAATTATTCTTCGTAGTTTACCCTGCGACATTTGAGCAGTTGTTCTGGTGTAAATCGCATTCCTTAGAATGTTTCCTGCGATTCTTCATAACTTCGTATCATGGTGTGCCTAAGCGAAAATGCATGTGTATAGAGCTGTTGTATAGTAATAATGAATTGTGATATTTTCTTATGATCCAAAAGGTTTAATAACTAAAATTACAATTGATGCTGCAGCTGTATTAGATATACTTACTGTAGATCATGAAAATTCTAATTAGATTCTCAGAAGGGAAAGAAAACATAAAAGCATATTTCAGCCTGATTTTTTTCTCCCTTTTTTCCTTTTGAACCACAATTTAATTCTTTCTGAAACATGGAATGCCACTTTACTGCATTTTTTAACATACTTTACCAATACCTCAATATATCTCTGCAGGGTTCAAATGTGACTTTGGTTGTTAAGTGGGCTGACACACAAAGAAAGGCAGGCTAAAAAGGCACAGAAAGCTCAGTCTCAAGCTTCTAACTTCTTAAGAGCTTATCTTGATCCCCAGTACTCAATAGTTGGGGCACCACTAACGGGGTTTGTTTCTCCATATAATGGACTGGGTTACCAAGTGATCTCTTATCTGCACTATTTTATAATTTTTATTGCTCAAATGAATAGAACAGCAAAAATACAGAGATAGAAACCGTGGGAATTGGAGATCTGGAGAATGCTAAGGGTTATACACTCCTGATACCCAAATCCCTGCTGTAGTGCTACGATTTCTTAATGCATTATAGATAATTGATAGAAGTCAGGTCTGAGGTGAAAGAAACTTCAAACACCTTTTCTTTGTGCTCAACTTCTCATTTATTAATATCTGAATTATTCTATTCTAATATGTTATTGATTGATAAACTAAGTCAGGACTCATGATAGTATTCTGTTACATTTCTATGATATTATGAGCCAACGAAAGCTTCACTTTATGGTGCACAAGTGCGCTTATGGAAAATTCTCTGATTATATTGAGTTAATGGGCTTATGAAGGAGCTTTAGCTACATTTCATTTAGATATTGATTTGTCTAGTGCTAGAGTCAATGCTAGAAGTTTAACAAAACAAGACAGTTTCATTAGCTATTTAGCTGGCTCAAGCCAATCTGTTCATTTTTAAAATTATTGTGCTCCAGAAAACAACCTTACTTTCTTTCTGTAGCCATCTTTTACTCTTTCTAATATTGTCAATCATACATGATGGCTATCAGACTGAAGGATTTTGCACAACAATGCATTCAGAATTGAAAGATCTAATGAAGATGACAAACGGAAAACTTGAGATGCTAGTGACAGAGCTCAAGAGTGTGGTAAAGCTATTAGAGAATGGAGTTCTGTTGAATGATCCGATACCACCGTTTCAACATTCTCACTTTTCTGTAGAGCATGATGAGAAGCAATATAAGCCTAATGAGTGTAATTCCAACAAATTAGAGGTAACAGCTAGATCATCTATTCTTTTCTTACCCATTTTTGGTTCTTCAAAGAGGGACTGCCTTAAATATTCATTCCCAAAACCCAATAGACTAGGTTATTTGAAATGCTTGCTCTTAAAATTTTGAATGTGTTAGTCCTGTTTGGTAACTGAGCTCCTATAGGCTGCCTAACCTATTGTCAAGAGCAATGTTCAAGAAGGCGCTAGGCGGACAGCGAGGTGGGGTCTACGCGCTAGAGGGCCTAGGCGGAGGAATTAAAACTAAGATTTATTAATTTTTATTTTATTTTCTTCCTAGCCTATTTAATCTTTAGAGTTATTTATGTATATAACCTCCCCTTATCTCTTCCTCTCTCTCTCTCTCTCTCCCCGTTCACTTCTCCCACTCTCGCACGCCTCGCCAGCCACCTGCCGCCGCCTCCTCCTCCCCTGCTCCCCCAACGCCACCGCCGCCTCCTCCCCTTCTCCCCCAACGTCGCCGCCTCCTCCTCCCCTGCTCCCCATAAGATGCCGCCGTCGCCATCCTTGCTCTCCCAAGAGACGCTGCCGTCTCCTCTGTCGCCACCACCCACTACCTCCCCTCCCCCACTCCCCCAGCCGCTTTGCTCCTGCCGATGGCGTTGCTCCAGTGGATCCGGCTGCGGCGACGGTGGAGGCAACGGATCCGGCGGCGGCGGCGACGGATCCAGTTGCGGCGACGGCGGATCCAGCTGCGGCGACGACGGATCCAGTTGCGGCGACGACGACGTCCGACAACGCGTGAGCTGATCTCCAGGTGCCTCTCTCTCTCTCTCCCTAGAACACATTCCGTCTGCCCTAGACCATCTTCCTAGACCCCGCCTTTGACCCCGCCGATGGCCGCCTTTGACCGCCGACGGCCGCTTAGGCGGGCTCGCCACCTAGCTCACCGATTTTGGCTAAGGCGCGGCGGCGGGGCTCCGCCCAGCGCCTAGGCCCGCCTAGGCGGCCGCCTAATACCGCCTTCTTGAACATTGGTCAAGAGTTAGTTACAAGATGATATTCTTCATGCTACTATTTTCCTTGTGATTCAGATATCTGGAAAAGCACTTATTATATACAGAGTACTGAATTTCCTTGTACTTATTGCATTCTTGATGCTTTAGATCAGACAGGCAATAATGTTGCAACTTGGAAGTAGAGAACATTTTAATTTGTCTAATTTTCTAGGTTCCCTTGTACATTTCACATTGGCCATTTTTTGCCTTTTTCTTTTTTCTTATTTACTTGCATAATGTCTTATGATATTGTCTCTAGATGAAATTGAGGCCTGTATACAATCTGATGAACATTTGCAGCTACCAGGAAAATATGGACACACAAAGTACCCATTGCAAAATCAAGCAAATTACAACACTATGTACCCACATGTTAATCAAGGAAATTCACTTCTTGGACTCGACACAAATATATTTCCATGAACAGATCCTTCAACTTCAAACCTGATTCAGTCTGCTGGATATGTACGCCCTCCATTCCCTGCTTTGCCAGGTCTTCAATACCCAGTATCCTATCCAGATGCCTTGGTGGGAGATAGGCCGCCGTGCTTCTCCTACGGCTCTAGAAACATGCCAAATACACATATCAATCATACCTTATCTGCAGCCAACACAAGGATAGGGAGTAAGATAGAAGGTTGATAAAAGCTAACCTCCTGTGTCTTTTAAGTTGCATTTTCCCAAGTTTATTATCTGACTGGTCATTTTACTTCTGTTAACCATCAGGACCTCCCAGGGCTTATTTATTTGTCTATGACATCCCTCGAGAATGCAGTGATGAAGAGCTGGCAAATCTGTTTCGGGTATTTGGTAGGGTCCTGAGTGCCAAAGTTTTCATCAACAAAGCTACTGGTATTAGTAAATGTTTTGGTAAACATCTGCATCTCTATATTTTGCATAGTCACTGCAATTGAGAATTTGTCGCAGTCATGCCCTGTGCCTTCTCCTGTGCATGCTTTGTGAGTTGACACACCAGCATCAGCTCAGGCTGCCATCAGGGGGATGAATGGCTCACAATTAGGTGGTAAAAGGCTCAAGGTACAGCTCAAGAGGGAAACAAGAACAGCAGCACAAGCGACATTGTAAAGAGCAACCCCCTTCTAACAAGAGATGTTGGATGCTGCAGTTCTGAGAGTACCATCCTGCATGGTGAACAAGGCAATATAGCAGTAATTGGAAGATTATTTATGTAGTTATGACATAGTTGTTACTTGTTACCCTTTAAGATCACCAGAATTTTTAGGCACATTTGTCATGTTGCAGCAAGTGTGTATAAACAATTCGTATGATCGAATCTGAAATAGGTGGCCACGCCAAGGAGTTGGTGAAGATGGGACTTAGGAGGTCAAAAACTTCACCGCCGCCCGGAGAAGAACACCCTAACAGTGGCCCCTTCATCAAAGGAATGCCCACTCCATAGGTAGTTGAAAGCCCAGCGAGAAGCTGCTATACCGCAGCTACCCACTGTCGCTCCCCACGATGTCTCCCCGCACCCACAGACGCAGTATCAGGCCAGCCTCCACCGAGCCGATGCATAGCTTCTCGATTAGTCCCGGCAGCTACATGAACCGCAATCTCAATGTCATGCTAGCCAGCAAAGGGAGCAATGACACCTCCCGGCTGCGCACGTCGAGCACGAGCACGCGCCCGAGTTTGGGGATGCGCCAGCAGCACAGCGCACCGCCGACATGCACGCACCGGTCTAGATCTCCATATCCAGAACGAATGGCTTCGGCGGCAAGGGTGATGCCTACCTTGACGGCGGCCTTGGCGCGGGGCAGAGCGAACCAGGTGCAACCTGTGGTCGAGCAGCCGCAGGACGCGATCCAGACGCGCGGGCGCTGGTCAGCATCGACGGTGACGTGGAAGGCCTCGAAGCGTAGCGGCAGGCCCGGCGGGCGGGTGCGGGAGAGCAACCCGGTGCAGAGAAGGTCCCCGGCGGGAGCTTCTTGCCGAGGATGTCGCGGGGGAGGAGGAGGCCAAGGTGGGAGTCAACGAGGAAGAAGCGGGAGGAGGAGTCCGGGAGGAAGGAGAGGGAGGGGCGGTTGGTGGGCGAGGAGGCGGAGGAGGCAAACGAGACCTGTTCGCCCTCGCGAAGATCGCGGTTGCCGTTGCGCCACCGGGTTCCGCGACACCCGGTGCTGCGGTAGTAGAAGTGGCCGAGGAGGGGAGCGGCGGCGTGGAGGCGAGGCGGTGCGGAGGAGGTCTCGGAGGCCGAGGCGGAGAAAGATCGCGAGCAGCACGTCGTAGGGGAGGCTCTCCAGTGACAACGGTGCCATTCCGCTCTCCGAGCGGCGGTGGCGGCGGATTTGGTGGGGGTGGAGAGTTGAGAGAGGGGCGGAGGCGAAGGCCGCTCGCGTGTGGCGTGGCAACGAGGCGAAGCAGCAGAGGTCGCTTCCACCGGGGAAGGACGGCCGCACTCCGCCGCCGCCGGATTTGGGGCTGGGGTTTGAAGCGGCTCGAACTCGAAATGGTGGGAGTTGAGGCTTGCACTCCTACCCCTGCTGCGAACCGTTCGATCGGTATTGTGCGGCCACGATTGATCTGCCAGAGCCCCGCACAAGTTTTTGCATAAAGGGCTACATCCAATGTGCAGGTTTAGGCACTGTTTGGAATGTTCAAATTTCGCAGTAATTTACACCACACGGAAAGAGTAGTTAGTGATCTTAAGGCACCGTTTATTTTAGCTTAATACCAATTCTATTTCTAGTTTCTGTTTTTTTTCACTATTCAGTAATTTCGTCTTTTTCTAGATTTTTTTAATTTTTTAGGCTTTTTTGCCTTTTCATTTTTTTCCCGTATTCTTTTGCATTGTCCGTGATGGACTAACATGTTTTTTGTATTTTTAAATTTTTAAAATTTAATTATGTCAAATAAGCCAATTCAGTTACAGTAAAAAAATAAGCCAGCTACAGTAAAAAAATTCAACGTCATTCTAAACGCCCTCTAAATATGGTTTCCATAGTTTTGCAACAATTTTTCATTAATTTCACATAAAGCAGTTCAATTACTATATGAATAAGGAAAAATTTTCAAATGGAACCTCATGGTAAGGAAGAACACAATAATTTTGCAGGAAAACATAATTTCTGCAAGACTTACAAAATAGCCACATTTCAAACAAGGCCTCAAAATCAACTCATATTGCCATAGGCAATGGCTACCTATATTCAAAAGATTTGGACTCTTGTGTAATGTGCATCCTTACATGCCAGATATCGAGGAGGAGTATCTTCTCCTTAGGGGTTTGTTTGGATAGAAGGATTTGAGTTCCACATTGCCTTAGACATGAGTAATTGGCTTCATTATGCTTTAGAGATTTGATAATAATTGTTACGGTCTTCTCATAGCTTTATCTTTACTTAATAGTGGTGGTGCTCTAACTAGCTTTTGGTTTAACCTTCTGGTTATGGCTTTTAATTTTTAGCTGAAATTGCACTGTAGCGACTGTTAACTTTTTCTGAGAAAAAATTAAGAAAAAAATTTAAAACCCGTTATATCATCACGGATAATGCAAAGAAATTAGGGGGAAAGAAAAGAAAAAAAGGGTGAAATTAGAAGTTGATGTATTCTAAGTGGTTTCTAGCTTAAATAAATCAAAAGCAAAAAAAGGTTAAAAGCTAAAACTATTTAAAGTGGAACTGAGCATCAACCAGCAAATATCTGGGGAATTCATTACCATCATAGAAAAGTAGATGGATGAAAGAAAAAGTTGAGTCCTACAAATCATGATTTGGATTTGCAAACTCACGAGGACCTCGTGTATGAATGATTCTCTCTTATCGTAGTACGAAGAAATTTTTTGTTGATGCAAAAAATTGGCTCCCTCTTGGTGCATGACTAAAGCAAATAGCATATAGTAGCTTTTGCCGATGTTTGTGGAGCAAAGAAGAGCATAAAAGAAGGGCTAGTATTGAGCGTATCATTTTCATATCCTGTCCATAGCTTTCTCTCTAACCTAATCTATCACCATGCTACTAGCCTGGCGTATGGCTACGGCGGCGCTCCACCCAGCTTATGTTGTGGGCTTTTAACAAAAACTACACTATAGCGACTGTTAATTTTTTCTAAAAAAAAATTAAAAAAACTATTGTATTGTTACGAACAATACAAAGGAATAAGAAAAAAGGACAAAAGCTAAAAAAAGCTTAAAAAGATAAAATTAGAAGTTAATGTATTTCAAATAACTTCTAATTTAAATAAATTAAAAACTAAAAAAATCAGAAATAGAAGCCATTTAAAACAGTACCATATATTTGAGGCAAGCTTCCCCTGGTTCAGTGGCCATTTCCTTTCCTTTTCTGTTGGCGTTTAAAGCCTTTCAATTCTCTATTCCTCTCTCTCTCTCTCTCTGACAAAAAAAAATCTTCTTATTATGCATTTTAGGGTGTGGTTGACACAGCTGAGGTGTATGACACAGCAGATCGAACGTGGTTAGTAATGAATCCCCGCTCTCTTTCCATCTAAGCGTGCAGAAGTATCACTGCAAAGTCATTGTGATGTAGCATAATGTATGGTGACCCGTACCATCATTACCTTAAGTAATAGCAACAATATATGATTATTACCTGATAAAACAAAATAAATTTCTATTTTATCGAATAATAAACTATATTAGAGTGTTGCAGTAGAACAATAATAAGAAACGATACACTGTTATTACAATACCATTACTACGCAGGGCTCCAGCCTTTCATAGGGCTACACAAATCTACCCAAATATTACAATACTTGAAAATAGAAATGGTACCAATTAATAATTATACAAGTACTGAAATTAATAGATAGTGGCATGTTATTATACTCTGAATCACATAAACGGCTACTAGCCACCGCCAACTCATCCCACTATAGGGTATTCATCTTATACGTATTGTACATAGGGTCGATCTAATTTTCCTCAGCATAACTATCCTCCACATAGACCTCATCAAAACCGAGTAAATCATTACCGAATCACCTCTAAACAAGGAGAATTACTACTAAGAGTGGGTATAAAAGCATTACTACTAGGGAATTACTACAAGCATTAATAGCAAATATGCAAATCTATCAACAACATCCATCACGTCAAAAGTCATACCTCTTTTCATCACTATTTATAAAATAATTTTGAAGGTACAAAAATTATCAATTTTTTAATTTGTAAATATACTTGTCACTCGTGTTCAGAGAAAGACACCCAGTAGGTTTATGTAGCCTCTAGTCTAGAAGACATGCATGAATTTATGATTTATTTAACACTGTACAGATTTGTATCACTTTACCCATAGTTACTCAAACTCATTGCAACAGGGTCATCTGTGTTTTCTTAGATACAATGTCGAGTCAGAGACAAAATGTTTCCCTCTAGTTTTGTTATTATACTTCCACCCAACTACAAATAGTTGTTTGTCATGGTGGTCTCCACAGTGCTAAATATAGGCGTCAGGCTCACCTACTATACCATGTATCCTTGTGGAGAATATAACAATGTTGTAAGGTAACATTTTTTGCTCATCAAAATGAGGCCATGGTTGATACTAAAATACAGCTTCATACATGAGCAGGAGTTATCTAGTCCTTACATTATAACCATATATAGAGGGTTCCAAACATGCCCATTCTCTATTTAACTAGGGTACCCTTTACCTTTCTGATCCTTTAGTTGGATCTATTCTTCTCTAAGCCCTTTTTCTTTTATCCTCTAACCACCATTTGTTTGAAAAAGTTATTTTAATGTAGTAGTTAATAATATATAATGTAGAAATAATTTTTCTTAAGTAACATAAACTACTTAGTGTGATCAAAGACGAGCTTGCCTGGATTCCTGTAGTAGCCGGTTTCAACCGCATTCTGTCGAGGTCACCTGATTCAAAATTAAGCCGGTCAAACTGCCCCTAGCAAATGCCCGAGGGGCAACTGACTGGTCAGACCGGCTCTGTGTAGCGGTCATACCGTCCCCTGCCAGGTAGCATTGAAACTGCAAACTTCCGTGAATGCAAATTTCAACTCGATACTATTCCAATTGCCAATTGTTCAGGACAGAAAAATCATGCATATTTTTAACAAGGTTCTACAAACTTTTAAGTATTTCAGTTTGGTCTATTATGTATTTAAATGAAATACTTCTCTTATAATTGATTTAGTTAGCAACTTAACTAATTACATTTAGTTATAATTTGTCTTATACTTCTCTTTCACTCACAATGTCACCCCCGTGAGCTCCAACAAATTAACAGACGGCTGTATTTGACATTTGCAAAGTTGAATCTAGGCAGAAACGTACGTGCAGTGTGCGCTCAAAATTGACAAGATCTGGAACTAGAACCACCAACTTTTTAACCTCCACATCAAGACTTTTTGGAAAGGAGAAACTTGTGGTAACCCCAAAAGCAACCAAATTGAAGTGTCATACCATTAACCATGCATTGTCAAGTCGTCTAGGAACAAGACATTGCATCGATGTAACTCCTTGAATTTTTTAAATAATCTATTTTTTATTAAATTATAGAAATATACCCGCGCAAAAAATTTTTATGGGAATGGATTCCAATTGTGTAACTGTTGGACAACTAGAACCTCTTACCCAACGGCCATGTGACATGCAAGCAGTCCGCGAAGCATTGGACGATATAATTGCAGTCGCTCAATGGTTGGGCGACTGGACATGAGTATAAATCGGCACGCTACCGTGCCCTCGGCCGTTCCCCATTCATCCACCAACGCTTGCCATGAGAGAGAAAGAGAAGGGAAAGAAAAAAGAGCAGAGGAGAGGGAAGAAAATGAGGAGGAGGGAAGAGAGGTTTTAGTCGTTTAACTGTTGAACGACTGGAGGTCATTTTTGTAAAAAAAATTTTTACTTAGGTATATTTCTATAATTTCGAATAAAAATAGGTTATTTAAAAAAATTATAACTTCTCGTGTACATACCGTTCTTTTTCACTCGGTTAATCTACGTGGATTGACTATGTATATATTACCATAGTGGAGTACTGCATAAGTCGTTGAGTGAACGTACTCGGCAAAACCAGTCAGTTTTCATTTTGTAGTCGTGTGTGTGATGTGATTGTTGTTTTTTTAGGACGAGGGAAAGAATCAAAGGGTGGATGTCATTTGGCTTCTAGAAGAGAGACCACAAGTCAACCCTTCTAGAAGGGAAAAAAACTGGCATTCATCGGAGACAGGGTATTCATCTAGAAATTCCAGACCCGCCACGGCAAGAGGCATGTGATGCTACCATGGTCTAAAAATGTAGGAAGTATTTTCTGGATAGTCATATCTATAAATGTACGATATATTTTATATTTTTGTGTAAAATAAATTTGTTGTTACTTTTGTATCTCTGATATATATTTAGTTTTATTTAGTATTCTCTCTATATATATTAAATATAGTACTTAGCGATAATAATTAGAAATAGTATAATTATTTTTAATATCTTCTTAATTTATATGTAAGATAAAACACATCATCTATTTTTTAACGGAGGAAGTATATAATAGGCTTAATCCCCCATGTTGATCTGCTCCCACTATATGGAGTATTATCTTAAGTAAAAAAAAATCAGATATTGGCACAATTATTTACCTAGTTTTTTAGGGTGATTATTTACATAGCTTTTGGGTCCAAACCATATGTGATGCACATGAGTATATTCTTCACATGGACGAGGACTCCATCAGAGACTTGTAGTCTTTGCAGGGGAAGCTAATCGGTCAAAGTGGTGTTTCTAGAATAGGTTGAATCATTTATGAACCAGTTTTTTAGGTTATATTTTGGTGTGAGAAACATGTGAACGTGGCCAAGTTGGGTGGTTACTGAAGGTAATACTTTCTTCGTGGAATTCTTTGGGCATGCTCCAAAGGGGTGAAATTCCTGACTTTGGGCTTTTTTTGTGTATTCTTTTTATTGTAGTGCTTGTTAGTTTTTTATGAGTCAAAAAAATAAAAAAATTAGTAAAAACTAGAAAAATTAAAACACACTGCTAAAATTTTTAGGACAATGCAAAGGAATTAAAAAAAATACTAAAAATAAATTTTAGAAGCTAAAAAACTAAGGGGGTGATCGTTTTAGCGATGGCTTCTGGTTTTTGACTGAAATTTCACTGTAGCTGGCTTTTTTTACTGTAGCTGATTTAGCTTTTGGGGCATAATTAAATTTAAAAAAAATGTAAAAATATGTTGGCCCATCACGGACAATGCAAAGGAACACGGGAAAAAAGAACAATGCAAAAAATCTAAAAAAATTCAGAAAAAGACAAATTACTGAATAGTGAAAAAAAGCTAAAGCTGAAAAAAAGCTGAAACGAGCGGGGCTAAAGCTGTTATGATTGTAATCATGATTTTATATGATGGCAGTGGAATCGTATCCCTGCAATTCGCACAGACATATACGCATAGAACCATGTCTTTTGAGTGATCCTCAGCCGTTGGATCTGGAATGCACGGTACATACATGAAGCGAACAGTAGTCGGTACAGTAAAAACAGTACCTTTTCTACATTTCTTCAGCTGCAGTGAAGTGAACAGTGTTGCTACAGTATCCCTTGGCCTTTCTCCCTCACAATCTGCCGCTGTGCATGTCTGCCTTTGCACAGCAAGGGCAGAGGATATGGTTCCGATGGCAATAGTAGCACCGGAAATTTTGAGATACAAGTAAGCGATTATTTATATTGAGTAAAATCACGTATAAATTTTTGTTACTATATATTCTTTCATAAACAACTTAAAAAATATAAGCTATAGTCATAAACTATAAAACAAAATAAAAAAGCCCTTTGATTGATTGTGAAATACCATTGCTAGCTTGGTCTCTAAAATAATATAGGGTTTTGATTTAGGTTGTATTAAGATGGATTTTTTGTGACTTTTGATTTTTTTTTCACTGAAGTTAACTTATTTTGTACTGTAGCAATCAGTAGTTTTTATGTAATTAAATTTTTAAAATTAAAAAAATTTGTACTGTAGCAGTCAGTAGTTTTTATGTAATTAAAATTTTAAAATTAAAAAAGATAATTTTATTATGAATAATACGAAGAAATACAACAAAAATAAAAATAAAAAATAGTAAATTAGAAATCAGAAATTAAAAACTAAGGTTGAAATAAGCGGGAGCTTAACCTCCACGACCTACGACAAAGTCCCGCTCCTGGCGAACCGGTAATTCCTACTTCATTTCTCCTTTGAAAACCGTGCATGCGGGGTAGCGTGCTACTATAAATAGCTACGGTTCTCTTCTCCAGTGACTCACACACCTCTCTCCTCCTCCCGCCTCCGATGGCCACCGTACACCCGCCGCGCGCCCCTCCACAGCCAATCTCTCAACCGCAGCTCGCGCTCCCGAGATCACACGCCGGCGTCGTTGTCCCAATCGCCGACGACAACGACTGCAGCGACAGCGAGAGCGTCGCGGAGTCGTGTCCGTACCAACGGTCGACGGCGACCGACCTCTCTGGCGACAAGGACGACGACGGCTGCAGCAGCTGCGTCGAAGGATACGAGTGCTACCAGCAACTCCACGAGGACGAGGACGAGGGGGAGATCAACAAGGGGAGCGTTTGGTGGAAACGGCTAGCGGCGGCCGGCGGCGTGTTCCCTCCGGCGGCTCGTGCGCAGCAGCGGCAGGAGGAGGAGGATCCGAAGCGGGTGGCGGCGCGGCAGGAGGAGGACCGCAAGTTCTGGGAGGACTGCCTAGCCTCAGGGTATCCATGAACGCAACTCAACAGAGACGACGGCGGCAAAGCCAAGACAAGCGTATGACTTCTCTGAGTTTCTTTGTACAGCCATTTAACAATTTTTTTGGGTTTATGTGTTTTGACCCCTGGAATTGTGTATCGAATTGCTCCGTTTATTTTGGAAAAATAATGTACTAAATGCAAAAAAAAAAAAGAGGTGGTTAGGTAGCCTTTGAGAAATAGAGGGACGCCATTGCCAACACCAACCAGCTGAAACTTGGGACACGCTTGGTGCCAGGAGAGGAGAGGTGGCAATGCTATACACACCAATTTTTTGTTGTACATACGGACAACACTTGGTTAGGTGGTGTAGCTGAAAAGTTGTTGTTGTAGATCACAGGTAGGATTGGATGTGAGAAGAAATCAAAGGTTGAGATCATCTTGTAGTACATATGTACCACAAAATATGTAGTGTGTGAAGCATTTTCGAGAACGGACTTTCCTCGTCCAGCTCACCGCACGCAGAGAGAGAGAGAGAGAGAGCAAACAAGCCGTGTCTCTAGTGGTCTAGTCGTTAAGCTGTTTGGTTGACTGAAATCTTCGTGGTCCAAGATTATCAGTTACTGCAGTAACTATCAAATTACTGCTGCGACAGGCTAAAAGAAAGAAAGTACTGTCGTAACCCTGATCACATAGGAGCCTGTTTTCCGATTACATAATGGCTTAGGTCTGTAAAGCGACCTAATTAAAGGTGGTAAAGTGCCTGTCCACAAGGAGGAACGTTTGTTGCAAAATAGAGGCCTCCGGTTACTTGCCGTCATGAGCTTGGTGGGCTTGAAGGCTGCCCGCATCACACCCACCAACTGCTGCCCGTGTCACTCTAACGAAATTTACTGCCTCTTTTATTTTTCCTTGTGTTCTTCAGATGAAACCTTACTGAAGAACATAGGAAAGAAATTTGGAAATTATGCAATTCTTCGGTCAGGTTTTATCTAGAATTACATAATTTCCAAAACACATCACTCGTCAGTTGTCATACACATCAAATCCAGATATAGCCATCCAGAACAACAAAGGGGAAATTTCTTAACAATAGACAGTTACTGGCCATGAACACAACAATTAACATCTCCTATTCATAATTCAGAAAAAGGAGAGAAAAATGGAAAAAGATTGTCAATCCTTATCTACACCTAGCCGGTTGCTGCCAGGCCGTCGTTGCCCTCACTGGTGGGTTGCCCCTGCCACCGGGCCGCTGTTAGCGGTTAGCCTCAGCGCCACCCAACCTCCCATCCTCCAGATCTGGACGGAGGGCGGCAGATCCGCTGGGCCACTTGTGGGGTCGCCGGCAGGGAGGGAAAAGCGCAGGAGGTCGAGGCTAGCGGAAGAGGATGGCGGCGTGGGTGGCCTGCGGGAGCTTGGGGCTGTGGAGAAATTAGGGGAAGGGAGGACTCGGGAGGGGAGGAAATGAGGGTGGGGAAGGAAATGCACCAAAACGCGCCGACGACGATGGGCGGGCACCGACGATGGCAGGAGCGACGACGAACGACGGGAGGCGGCGGCTAGGGAGTCTGAAGTTCAGACAATGGGGGCGAGTGGGCAACGGGAGTAAGCTTGGGTAAAATGCGGGTGCGGGCGTCGCTTTTTTCATCTTCAACTTCTAGTTTCTGTTTTTTTTCACTATTTATTACATTATTTACTAACTCAACTACAGTTAAAAAAAATCAGCTACAGTAAAAAAATCAAAAATCATCGCTAAAACGATCATCACTTAAAACACTAAATTTTGGTAGGCTTTTGCAGATGGACAAGTGGCCTGATTTTGTGGGGGCGAACTGACAGCTTAGTGGGCAGATCCGTCCCACTTTCAACTAGCCACATAGGCGCGGCGTCATACCGCGCCAGCCAACATATGGATCGAAGTAAAAGAAACAAAAATTCGTAGCAAAAAGAAAGCGGAGGAGCTTTTTCATAAAAAAAACTAGGGGCTTTTTCGCAATAAAAGGAGAGTGGAGATGTTTTTTTTAAAAAAAATCAAGGACCTTTTTGAAAAAATCGAGGGCCTGTACGTAATTTCAAAAACCGCATGGCGTTATCAAGATAAAAAAAGTGAAAGAGCTTTTTCGCAAAAATCTAGAGACATTTTCGTAGGAATCAGAAATCTATACGTAATTATCAAAATCTTAAATGCTCTTTCGTGGAGACGCCACATGTATACGGTGTGGGGGAGGAATCCCCCCCTCCACCCCCACTTTAATATAGGTAGTATTCATGCAAGAAATGAATCATTTTCTATGAAATTCCTGTATTATAAATTTGGCCTGAAGCGAGGACAGGTCACATCCCTCCAATGAAGTGTTTGCTGAGCCGGAAGGCAGGACATAATATCCATTTCTGAAGTTTTCATCATCCTTTTCATTGCTAGTACGAAGGGGGGCAGTAAAGCTAGCTAGCAGAGATTGCATCTCTTCAGAGTTCAGACGAAGTGTTCTCCGAGACGGAGAGCAGGACATGATGGCCGAGCCATTTTTATTGCAGAGGCAAAATGAGTGCCCAGCCTGTCCTTTCGGATGACAATGCCTAACCAATTGGAAATTAAATGAGAAGAGACCTTCACAGCTAGAGAACCACATCAAGTAATTAAGCAGCTACTAATGTTTATGTGAATTGGCATTTGGTACAACCGAAACTTCGAAAGTTAAAACTTTTTTGGTTTAAAAAAAACATAATCAAAGCAACCAGAGAGAAGCATCCATAAGTAAATCTTTTGCTCTACACCGAAAGAAAGGAATCGCATCTCCCAAGAGAACCCAGATCCAGAGGGCAGTTCAGCAAGATTATAAGGTCAGTTTTCACAAAGAGATAAATTAAATTAAAGAACAAAGCATATACATGCATATCATGCACCGATGCTGTTGATATACCTAGTGTTCGGCTCGTATGCCCGTGCCCTGACCAACTTCAATCTCTTTGACAAGAACACACAAACTGATGGTTGTTACGTTCCCCTCCCTGAGGCCGCTCTCAGGCGACTCCGCCGCCCAACAAAAAGAATCCCCTTGCCACCTAGTTTCCCCCTCGCCGCCGCCACCGACAAGCAGCGGGAGGCCTCCCGCAGCTACTCGCACTGGCGGTGTAGACCAGATCTGCCTGTCTCCTGAAGGGAACTAGTCGGGATCGACGTGGTGTCGTGAAGCCAGCCAACCGACGGGGCCTCCTGTAGCCGTTCGAGCAGGCTACTTGGGTCAGATCTGCTTGTCTCCTTGGCGGATATGGTCGGGATCGGAGACCCGGTGGCCGGAGGCGATGCGAAGGGAGCTGAAGGCGGCCGGGTCTGGCTATCCTGGGCCAATCGAGCCTAGCAGGGGCCTTCCTTCTTTCCCTGCCATCCTGCATGCCGTCGCCTCTCGTGTCGCCGCCGCCAACACTGTAGCCAATGTTCGCAGCACAGAGTCGCTGGCTTGGGCGGTCGATGGCACCAGCGCGGACGAGAACACAATAGAGGTTAGCAGGCCTGACTGTTGAAGAGGCCTGAGAGCTAGACGCTTGTTAAAACCCAACTGTTGGGGGTAGGGGCACTCGTTGAGGCAAAGGTCCGTTGCTCCAGAAGGCGAGCGCTGGTTCACGGGGAGTAGCCGCTTGAGTTCGATAGGACATCGAGGTTGCAGCTACAGGCGAAGGTGTGATGAGGTGAAAATCTTAAGTTCAGTTCTTATCGGATCGGACAATAGTGATACCTTCAATGTTGTTCCCTCCTTGAAGGTGTTGCCTTGGGCCACCTGACCCAACCCCTTCTCGTCTTTCCACTTGTGCGGAGTCCTTCGGTAGTGATAGCCTGCTCACCGTCAAGGTGTGTTAGCCACAGTCATTTGTCATGTCAGGGATTTAAAGTTGTGGTCCTTGTACCTAGTTCTTCCTGGGCTTGTAATTCGACCTTTAGGACATAGCTATAATGCTCTTTCTTTTTAATGAATAAAACACAATTCTCTTGTATTTTCGAGAGAAAAAAGAACACACAAACTCCACAGGAACTCCATTTCAATGCCTTAAATCAGACACAAGTAGAAATATGCCGCAACAAACAAGTGAATAAGTGATTCATGGCAGAAGATTTTATCAACAAAAACCGACACTGGATAATTTATTTTTCGCATGCTGGCTTGATAAATGATATACTTATTATTTCCAGAGTTAAAAGGAATTAGCGAGCGTAAAAAATTTCTAGCTGAAACAAGATCAGCTGAACTGACAATGGCAATACTTCGCCTTATTTCTATTTACTTGTAAGCGTGATCCCGTTTGACAACCGTTCTTGTGATCTTTTCCTAAGGTTTGCCATTCAACTGGACCTTAGATAGCTTCTCTCCACTTTCTTCAGCACCCTCCACCACCTTGCCAGGAAATGACCTCTCACTACTTATGACAAGGTCCTTGATGGTTGCTTGGATGTCTTTGTCGTCCAACAGAGACTCCAATGGCACATGTATACCTGAAAATATTGGGGAGAAGTCAGATCCAAGGAAAAAGAAACACCTTTTCGGTGGCTAAATTTACAATGAGAATTTAAATAGCATGTGGGACTTGAGAGACGTTGCCAATGAACCATATGAAAATGATGGTGTCCTACAAGTTTGCTCTCCGAGGTATTATTTATTCATCTCAAGTTGACGAGATAGCATTTTTATGATGCCATGGCCCCAAATATTAAATTGGTCTGCTATGCCACCTCTCATGATGTGTATAGCTCCACATCAAATGGTTAAGTAGACAGTAGCATGAACACATATGCTGAACTGTAAGAATGTTTCAGCAGTTACATCATACAATTTATCCAACATTGCCACTACACAAATCAGACAATAACGAAACAGGTCTACTGTTTTACGTCACTAAATTGTATGGGAATTTTCTATAAAACAAAGTCATTCTGCCCAGAAATAGCTTTTTTTTTCTGCAATACCTTATTTTGAGGTGGAAGGGGGATAGTGAAAAATCAACTTACGGAATCTCCAATAATGCTTTGGATTGGTGGGGTCATTGATTGTTTCCTCTCGTGCTGGTCTTGTGGTGTACTTGTCTTTCAGTGCAAGCAGGTCCTGATAAAGAAGAAACCCCAAGTATATCCATCTGCTTACTTCTGTTAAAAAGCCATCGATCTATGATACAAGTTCAAGTTTTGTACCTGTAGTGGAAAGATTGCCCACATTGATGGAGCATCAAAATGCTGCTGGACAATGAAGTGCACTACTTCTGGGGTGCAGAGAGATGGGGGCTCGTCGTCACTACCAATTACAGTCTTGTAAAAACGACTTCTTCTCCCTTCATCTTCTTCCCACCAAGCACGCAATGTGGAGCAATCATGACATGAAGGAGCACAAACCTAAAAAATTATCCCAACACAATTGATCATCTGGTGTAGCCTCTGTAAATCATTTTCAGTTTAGCATATACTTCAGATTATATTTCGAATTGCATCTATGAGCATAGTACTGTAAAAAGAGTGAAACATACCGTCATATAGCTATACTGAGATGGAATACCGAATTCCAAGTTTGGTTCACTAGGCATTCTCTGGATACGTAATCCAATCAACCCGAGTTCTTGCATAACCTGGATAAAAATGTTGCTGTCATTTCAGAACATGTTCAGCAGAAATCAATAGTTATTCACTAGCATGTCCAGGAAAGGTGTCATACAGGGTGAACACAGGCAGGGATAAGACCGAGATCTTCCCCGCATGCCAACATATCCGATGAGTTCAACAGGACAGGCAGAGTCTTCAGCGCATTTTGACGCCAGAGATTTTCTTGGCGAGCAAAATAATAGTCATAGTATAATCTTCTGAGGACATTTTTGCTGTAAAACAATGCTTGGTGAGAGGACGAAATAGTCCATAAACACAGATTTGGTTACGGCACAATGGATAAACCAAGAGAGTACTATTAGCAAGACCTAAAAGTTGGGTGCACATTAATTTCATTTTCCTGAGAACAAACTGCCTACAAAAGATACTAATTTCATTTTTATTGAGAACAAAGTCCCTACTGAAGATTCATAATGCAAAACATTAACTATTCAGTTAGGCAATAGCAGTAGAATGAAAAACAATTCTTGGATGGAAAGGAGTAGAAAGTAACAAAGTACAACATCACAATGCTCTTACGCTGTTAGCCTGTTAAACTATCTACTTGATCAACTTTAACTAGCCTGAAGCAAATTTACAGAGTAAATCACAAGTAGGTAGGTCAAGGTCCCCTTAAACCTGAACACGGAAAAGGAAAGAAATATAGTTGAGAACAGTTAACATTACCTATGTTCATCTAAATCCCTAAAACTTGAAGTATCTTCCAGATTAAAACGGGGATAAAATTTTGTGGAGTCCTCTGGATCTCTGATAAGGACTATATTCTGCAGAACAAAAATAAAAACATATTTTAATACGCTTTCAAAAAATATTATTTTAATATGGATTGAAAACAAGTAGGATATGTTAGGAAAAGTTGTAACATGGAGATACAATGTGTGCACAACAGAAGACACGAATTACCTGTAGTAGATCGAACAGACCACGCCGAATACTGTCTTCTTTCTCCAGCCAGAGTAATTTTTCAGGACTGGTTTGAAGCTTTGCAAAAATCTTTTTCTCTGTGTTGCATTCCTCTTTGAACTATACACATGAATCAAACAATAGAATACAAGGGAAATTAAAGGAAGCAATGTTATGGAAACAAAATTGCAGTAAAAAGTACACACAACTGAGATTGAAAAATAGACTTTGTATTAGTACCTAAACTAATAGCAAGCTACTATCAATAAAGATTTGGCATGCAGTCTAGAGTAGCCAGTATGTTCCACTAATAGGAAAGGTCAATATAAGTATATAACGGATTGCATTACCTCATAGCATTGCTTCTGATACTCGTTTAGAAAGTTCGCTGCAACAACTGTCCAAAAAGATCCAAACTTCTCCTGAAACAAAATAGAAACGTCATGCTGGTGCCCTGATCTTTTACTGACCAAAAAAAAATCTGGAACGTCATTTTAAACAGAGCAACCTCCAGCATTTCCTGACGAATATATGGGCGGCTCATTCGATCAAAATCCCATAGGCCTTCGCTTAGAAGCTCCTCCTGAAAGTCAACTTAAGAAAATGTCAGATAAACTACTCTAGAGGTTTTCTCTGACCCCTTTAGTTTGTTTAACAGATACAGAAACAAACCTGACTAAGAGGAATTGAAGGTCTAAATTTCCCAACTAAACCTGTGGCTGCATGATCTGGAAGCTCCCATATCCTAAAGAAACCCAATATGTGGTCTATCCTATAAGCTGTGAAGTATTTTGCCATCTGCAACGTGCTAACAGGAGATAAGTAATGACAAGCAAAGATGACCAGACAGACAGAGACAAGAAACTGTGCTGTTAAAAGAACCTGTGTCAGACGAGCTCGCCACCACCCATAATTATCCTTTGACATCTCCTCCCAGTTATATGTAGGAAAACCCCAATTTTGTCCATTTTTGTCAAAATAATCTGGAGGTGCACCAGTAGCTGTATTCATGCGAAATAAAGTAGGGTATACCCAAGTATCCACACTATTCCTATCAACACCAATAGGTAAATCTCCTTTCAGAACCACCTTTTTCTTCCTTGCATATGCAGCTGCCTCTGATAACTAATAAGAAGGGAATTAAGAATAAATGTCCATAAAAATATACACAAGTATAATTCTATAAGCAGTTCAGAATGATAACGACAACCAATGCTTACTTGCATATGTAGATGGTATTGGATATAGTAATGAAAACGTATAACATCATGGTGCAAAGTACCTTCAGAGACAAGCTTATCAAGCTGAAAGAAATTACATAAAGAGAGATCTCTTAGTACTTTTGTATGTTTCCATATATGCTGTCAGAAAGAATTAGACCAAATGGCAGAATTTACTTAAAAAACAGTTCTTGGCTATACTGATCGGAAAGAACCAATTATTACTGTAGCATATCATTTCCAATACCTTCTCCTTGGAAAACTGAGAAAACCGCCCCCATTGACTGTGGTCTGATGTCTCGAAGAAGTCCCGCAGAAAGCAAAATGCCGCATATGGTTTCAACCATTCCTATTGGAACATGGTATGAAAGTTATCACATGCAGTTTAAAATAAGTAATCAAGTACCTTGACTAAACATAATATACTAAATGTCAGTAGATATACCTCATTTTCAGATAAGAACTGCTTGAATGAACTGGAGGTTAGTACTTTGTCTTTTTCGAAATTGAATATTTTTCTTGCAATTGCCAGTTTCGTGGCCATTGTTGCCTCATAGTCGACATCCTATTTTACACATGATCTTCAAGTTAGAAAAATAACTGAAAAGTAGATTTCTGCAAGCAACTCCAAGAATCATAAGAATCGCATGACCAAGGTCACACTTTTGAAGTATTTCAAATACAGTAAATGATCTGATTTAAGGAGTAAACATGGAAAAAGAGCAGCAGGGACATGAAGTGCATCTAGCCCAAAGGCAACTGCATCTGGCGTTTTATCTTTGCATTGACAACAGATAAATAAGTGATACTCTACACTTGGAGCACTTTTCAAAAGGATACTCTACACTTGAACACTTTTCAAAAGGATACTCTACATTTGAAAATGCATTTACCTTTTTATCCAACTGCTTCTTCGCCTGCAAAATCTCTTCCTGTGATAAGATGCAAAATTGAGTACTGAGATAAGAGATCAGTGAAATGAGAAGCCAACACAGACAAGAAGTACAGAGAGTTAATATGAAAGGCATAACGAAGGCACACCTTAACATCCCCTGGAATTGCTTCTGAAAGTGCTTGTACTCTCAGGTACAAGGGGTGTAACGCAAACACAGAGAGCGAGCTGTAAAGATACACATGTAGGACATTATTTCTGCTTAGACATTGTCCTTTCATACTTCAAGCAAAAACACAGAGAAAGATATGTAGTAGTGGATATTAGCGGTACCTGTAAGGATATGAATCCCACCACATCCCATGAACTGAAGTATCATTGATAGGAAGGAGCTGAACAAGATGAAAACCCGAATTGACTGCCCAGTCAACAAGAAGTTTAAGATCTAGGAATTCACCAACACCAAGGTCCTCATTTGACCTGATCGAAAACATAGGTACCGCAACACCTGCACCCCTCCATGGTGATTCCTGGTAAAATCAAATGATGAATTGGTTCCACTCGTTAGTTGTTACCAAGCATGTGATAGTATGTTACTGTAAACTGAATATGATTAATTGCCTAATGCATCATAGCATGGTCAACGATTGCCAGAACTTCCCCGCAAGCTGTCTCGCAAGAAACCTATGCATTATTAGAACATTCTTAGTGGATGACTCATTATGAATGCATACATTACCCGGAGGGCACCATCAGCTAATACGATGTATCTGGATGGCTTGGGTGATGATAAATCCACATCAACCTCCCTGTTTGGACCGAACTCCAATGAAGAGCTTCCCGCTTCACTAATTTGACAGTATTTATATGTGGCAATATTGTTAAGGACAAGACATTGGTCAATAGCTGAAAAGATGACGCCTTTAGAAATAACGGCAGGAATAGTCATACATCAATTAATACATCCAAATTGAAACTAAGAAAATAGACATTTGCGCAAGGATATTTTACTGGGAACTCAGATTTTCGCAACACACAATTTGCCTTCCAAATGGAATCTCCAACATGGTTCAGCTTGAGGCCATCTTGAGCTCGCCAATTTCCTAATTGAGGGTTACTTCCTGTGACAACGACCTAAAGTTTTGGCATTAGCAATAGTTAGGGACAGCAGAAAGCAAGTATAACCCATTTAACAATAATGGGACAAGGGCCATTAAGGATAACTAACGTTAGATATTTATTATATAGATGTGTATTTACTCTGTCGTATAAGAGGTTTTCTATATATATACCATACATGTACGTATATATATGTTGGCCCTTTAGCCTCATGATAAATACAAGCACTATTTATAACATGGTATCAGAGTCATACCTAGGATTTCTTATACTTAGGGTTCCGCCGCTATTCTTCCTCAACCACCACCGCTTCACGTGCTTGTCATCCGCCGCCCAGCCTAACATCTGATCGGATCTGTTCCTCACCGATCCTCCTGTCCGGATCGCTCCGATCTAGGCTTCTTCTGCTGCCACTACCGCTGTCGAACCGTTCTTCACCGCCGCCGTAAGATCCTCTACCGACATCGGCCATCACTCGCGGCCATCGCTCTCCTGTCAGGTGAGCAGCCGCTGGGTCTTCTCGCTGACTCCTTCCGGGCGATGGGTCGGGACGCCACTCAGTTGTCGCCTTGATTCCGTCGGAACCGCTGGCCGCCGGTCGTGGGAGCCGCCGCTACTGAAGCCGCTGGAGCCGCCGCCCTTCAGCTCTTCTACCGCTTCAGTCGCCACTCCGGTCTCTAGGACGCCGCGCGTACCTCTCTGCCGAGCAGCGCCTACTCGGATGTCGCCGCGAGGTCTCGGCACCGCCGGCTCCGGAGTCTCGCCAGAGACGCAATTGCCACTGACTGGTCGCTCTTTTCTTGCCAAGAGCTGAGGTAGCCGCTGCCTGCGTTTGTGGCTTTAAGGTCTCAGTGCGGTCGTCATGTGTTGACTGACCGAATCAAAAGAAAAGCAAAAAAAAGGGAAAGAAATAAAAGTATATCCAGAATCTTCTTGATCGTACCTCTTACTGATCAACACACAACTGAGACTCCCATAGAACTTAATGTTCATCTTCGTCCCACTGATGATGAGCCCCTTACTGATCCTACCGCTATTGTCATCTTGTTAGGAGCCTTGTTTATCTTGGTGTCATTCGTCCTGACATTTCGTACCTGTGCATATCTTAAGTCAGTTTATTTCTGCTCCTACTCAGCTCCACTATAATTATCTTCTTCGTGTTCTACGATACCTTCATAGAACTCTCTTGTCGTCTCTTTTTCCCTCGTTCCAGCTCTTACAGCTTCAAACATATTCTGATGCCACCTGGATTAGTGATCCTTCTGATCGTCGGTCTCTCTCTGCCTATTGCGTTTTTCTCGGTGGTTTCCTCATTGCTTGGAAGACTAAAAAGCAGACAATAGTCTCTCGTTCGAGTACTGAGGCTGAGTTACGAGCTATGACTTTGTTGATTGCGGAGGTTACTTGGCTACAATGGTTACCTAAGGATTTTAGTGCTTTTGTTTCTGCGCCGACTCCTCTTTTGTCTGGCAGTACATGTGCTATTAGCATTGCGAAAAATCCGATGAAGCATGAGCTTACAAAATATATTGGTGTTGATGCTTCCTACATACGAACACATGTGCAGAATCAGATTGTTGCTCTTCAGTATGTGCCTTCAGAGTTTCGGTTGGCAGACTTCTTCACAAAGGTACAGACCAGAATCCAACAAAGCTTTCACCTCTCCAAACATCATGTTGTTAATCCACTATAAGTTTGAAGGGGGTGTTATATGTATTATATAGCTATATATTTAACCTATTGTATAAGAGTTTTCCTGCACATATAACATACCTATACATGTATATATATTAGTCTATTGGCCTCATAATAAATACATGCGCTATTCATAACAACTAAGAATAGCTCGGGAAAGGAAACGGAACTGTATGAATAATACTTACAGTACAGCCAGCTCCCAGTCGAGGACAGCTAATAATAAATTGGACAACAATATCTGTTCAGGAAAAAATTATGGAAGACAAATTAAAAAATGCAAATGTCGTGTCTACCCTTAAAAGAGAATCAATTTATTTCTTTGTTTAGTTTCAGATGCCCCTAGGGTAAGCATTAACTAGCAAGTTCCTTTAGCCCCTGTTCTTTTTGACTTTTCAATCGGCTTTTGGCTTCAGGTTCTTTCAGCAATCATTATTCATTAGACTAATAAACAACAGCCCAAAAGAACAGGCCCTTAAACTACATACTAACAAGCAAAAGCCAATCTGAGATTAAGGTCTTTTGTGGCAAGTGTTGCATGATCAAATTCAATCAGGGGTTCAGTTCAAGAAAAGAGGTTGGCAGGGGGAAGAAAACTGTGTTTTGTGCCATCAACTGGAGGATACCAATCATATTAATGTGTTTGGCTGCATCATTGTTCAATTTTTGTGGGGGTGTCTACAGGAATCCTTTGGATGGGAACGTATCCCAGTTTCAACAGAAGATTTCATTTTGAATTGGGTAGATGAAGGGGGGATAAAAAAGAATTCTCTGATCATTTTTGGTTTGGGTACAGTTTGCTGGAGTCTATGGAAGACACGCAACAAAATGGAGATTCAAAAACGTAGTATGAAACATCCTTCTGAAATTCTGTTCAATCTTGTTGGCTATCTGCAGAGATGGAGGATTTTGATGCCGGTGGACGCCAAGATGAAGGTGAAGCAGGCCGTGGAAAAGAAACTAAAGCTAGAATGATGCAAGCAGCAAATGAAACACCTGGCTAATTTTCTGTCCGGCAAGTCTAGAAGTTGATTGGGGTGTTTGTTCATTTTGCTTTGTCAGCTCATGGAGTTGTCTTTTCATGAATGATGTATCTAGCGAGTAAACGCTGTGTGTTTTGTCTTGTTTTCTCCTTTCCTCTTGTATCTGAGACAAGTTGCTTTCAATATAAGTGGGGGAAGGTCCTTTTGTCTAAATAAAAAGACAAAATCTGAGAGAGTTCTATAAATCTAAATAAGTACGGACAGAACAATCAGCATGTTTTACTTGATATATATTTGACATGGAAAGAGATTATACTATATTCGTTCCTTTCAGTAAATATGTTCAAAACAAAATATCGGATAGATTGACTGCTCCAATGCCAGTTCGTTCCATTGGTTTTAGACTTTTAGTTTAAAATGTTACCTTCAAGATCCAAACTTTTGTTGAGGGAAGCAGACTGCAATTCTCTTTTAGCATTTTCAGTTACACTGAAAATGACATTCTTGAATGCACTTCGAAGGAAAAGAGCTTCAGAAGCTTCCTGCATTCAAACCACAAATATTCATAAACCATATTACAGAACAAGAAGCTTGTTTGACTAGTCTGATGAACAGCAATGCCAAACGATCATAAAAGTAGCAAGATACCAACAACAGATGCAATACATTCAGCTAAAATTGAAAGAGCAAATATTGCTGTTATTGCTACTATTGTTTGTACAGCACACCAATATACACTAACAAGCAAGAAGAAAGTTCTAATAAATACATGAGAATTTCAACTAGTACCTGCCACCAGTCACGGATCTCGACTACGTCTCCGTCCTGAATACCATCTGGCAGTACTAGTTTCCTTTTCTCCCCAGACTCCCATCTCAAAACATTCCTGTTGTCATCAACAACATGATAACTGTACTCACAGGTGAAGCCAGCAGCAACTGAAACTCGCCCACACCAGATAAGCTCATTTCCTTGATGAACTGGACTCAAAGACAATCCTTGCTTGACATTCCAAGATCCAAGTGCCGGTTCCGAGCCGGCGATGAGAAGACTCTGCCCCCATTGTGTATAATACGGTAATTTAAAAACCAAAGTTACCGTATTTAGGGATTTCTTTCCAGACGTTGTCCCCAAATTCGCCATGCCTTCCTGACAGAAAACGAAACAGCAAAGTCAGGAAGCTGAATGCGTGAATGAAAAAAAACAGATGTAAGATTTGCAAGCATAACTTGAATGAATCCCAAAGGTTCAACTCCTCACTACGACAAGCTCACATCATTTCTCCCTCAAAAATCAATCAGAGATCCATAAAATGAGTGGCTCCACGATGCGTGCCTATGATCCCACATACTCATTCTTCCTGTTTCCTCCCCTCCTCTTCTCCATTTCTCAAATAATCTTAATAAGGTGCGCAAGAGATTCGAGAATTGGTATATCTTTTCCATTTTGCCACGAAAAAAAGGTGGACCAGATTCGAAGAATCAAGAAACTCCCCACATTCCCATGCTGCCACGGCCAAGGTTACCAAGAACCAGCAGCCAGCAGCTCATTGTAACACACGGCAACAAACCAAACACATGGAGGAACAAATCAAGAAGAACCGAGAGGGGAGCGGGAGTTACCTTCACTAGGCAAGAACGGCGGCAATGGCGACAAATGAGCGGGGAATCAGAGACGAGCGAAAGAAGAGGAGACAGGGTAGGGAAAGAAGGTGCCAGAGATGAAGACGACGGCAAGGAGGCGAAGGTGACGGTGACGTTTACGACGGAGAGTGAAGGGGGTGGCGAGCCTGGGATAGCGTCACCTGCAACTGCAGTGACAGCATAAAAAAGGGTGCTTTTTTCCACTCGTTGCCTCCTCCCTTTGTGGATCCGGGCGGAACGCTTCCCGATGCCTACTTTTGAGGCGGTGAGCAGAGAGAGTTGCCTCGTTTCATTTGTGTGGTTGGGAGAAGGCTCTGGGCGGCGACACACGGTGGCACCGCGCCACACGTGAAGACGAGCCGCTCATGACTGCCATCACTCGTCAGTCTACCTGTCGCACCATCCTTCTTGCCGTCTGGATGCAACACGAACGCTCTACGACTGGCAGATCTGCAGACGACGGATCATAGAGAAAGCAGATTTTTTTTCTTTTCTTTTGGGAGTGTTTTGAGCTTGTCTATTTCAGATATCAAGGGAATTGACCCAATCGATATATCTGTAATGTACAATGAATCTGAGTTTGCGGCCGAAATAGCAAATTTTAAAGTATATTTAGTATAAATATCCTTTTCGTAGCCACAATTGCAAAAATAACGTTCTCGACTGCACGGCCACCCACGGACAAGCCATAGGCCGATATGTGGTGAAGCACTACACAGACACCGTACAGGTTTAGTGCCACATGTCGATTCATGGTTAAAACTACATGGTGGCTATACAGGTGGCTCCGCCACGTGTTAGACCCGTGGTTAAAACAGCACGGTGGTCATACGGGGGGCTCTGCCACATGTCGGTCCATGGTTAAACCCGCACTGTGACCATGTAAATGAAGGTGATATTTTTGTAATTATGGTTATGAGGATATTATTTTTGCTAATCACGCTTCAAAATTTACCTTTTTAGCAAAAACCTCTAGGAAATCTGGGCTGTACCGGATTTGAATTTCACAATTAATTAAAGTGTGTATTTTTTAGCCTCAAAATTAATTTAGTTTTTGCCATAAACAGCAAAGTGGAACTCGAAGCTTGCAGATTCCGGGAAAAAAATTAAGTGCTGAAGAATGATGTCTAGATAGCCCCGCTCGTTTCAGCTTTTTTTCAGTTTCAGGTTCTAGTTTCAAATTTTTTTCACTATTCAGTAATTCGTTTTTTTCTAAATTTTTTTAGATTTTTTGAGTTTTTTTGTATTTTTCTTTTTTCCCGTGTTCCTTTGCATTGTCCGTGATGGGTTAATATATTTTTTTCTATTTTTACATTTTTTAAATTTAATTATGCCTAAAAAGTTAAATCAGCTACAGTAAAAAAAAGCTAGCTATAGTAAAATTTTAACTAAAAGTCAGAAGTTATCGCTAAAACGAACGTAGGTATCGTCACAAGTGCTTCGGGATCCGTGAAAAATGTGCACAAATTTGGCTGTGTCGTCACCGTGGCTATGCCGAGCTCAGGGGCAGACCGACCTACAGGCGAGCTCTCTGCTCCTCCACTCTGGTGTCAAGAGGCCAAAGCAGAGTAGCAGGTGAGACAGTGGTTGACCGGCGACAAAAGACAGCGCCAATTGGGCTTTGGTCGTCCTCGTTCGGCTGATGAGTTTCAGCCCAGCGCCGAGTGCCCGAGAGGGTAGAAGTGAAGTGCAGTTCGGTGCAGCCGAGCCGTCCCCCCGAACGAGCAATCAACAGAGGTGCTCGAGTGCACTAACCCTAGACGGCTAGACCTAGAGGCAGTATGTGGCGAGGCCCAAGCGGCGCGAGCGCGTGGGCGTCGGCCGGCGGCCAAGTGGACATTTAATTGGAGCTGTTGAGAAACTGAAACTCTAAAGAGGAAGTGGGCATCAGCATGTCGAATGATGATTTTTTTGGGGGCATATGAGTACAATTTCTCTACACTTTCTGTTTTAGCTAGCATAATATCGTGAATGGAATGCGACGTCTGTATGCAGTCAATAAAATTCTAGTTTTATGGGTAAAGGTAAAAGGAGCAAGAGATCTGTTTTTTTTTTCTCTCTGAACAAATGTTCCGAAGATATTCAGATAGGCATGACAATTGTAGAGCTAGCTTTGTCATACCCTGAGTAACCAGAGTCTTATGTTCCTTCTGCCTTGCAGAGTAACCAAGACAATTGAACTTTTTTGCTGTGCTTTAATAAGCTCAACTAATCTGATATAATCAGAACAATGAGCAACCCTTTAATAAACACTGCTATAGCTGTGGATTGATTTTTGTTAAGCCAATCTTGTGAACAGGCAGGGCAGGAGAAGCTGATGCTTGCGAGCTTGTCCAAATGCAAAATGAATAGAATGTGAAAAGCTTCAAATCCAATATAAGTGTCTGAGTAAGTGATACTCTTATATATGAGTAGTGAAAATCAAATGGATTTATGTTATTGTCATTGTTTGACTATTTTATTTGGTAGAAATAGATTTGAAGAGCTATTTTAACAAAAATTCAAGCAAAAGCACTATGAAAAACGGAATGGCGGTCACACATGCACAATCTTTTGCCTTCTTTTTTTTATTACATCTTTTATATTCTATTATCAAATCGAGATACTATTCATCTATCTTTCATAATTGACAAATTGTTTCTTCTACGACTATTCTACAACTGTGAATTCAGCTTTATTAATGAGATATTTTTTAATGTACTATCATTATTTACACATTTACATACAAATTGTAGTTATTACTTCTATTTTGTGTTATATATTCTTATTAGCGTGATTGTAACGTAGCTTGATCATAGATTGTTTTGTTTTTAGGTAATACTATTTGTTTAATGTTTGTGAGTTTGTTCTAGCTATATTTTATTTCTGAATCTACCCTGATTGAGCTAACATACAACACAACATAAAAAAAACTGCTAGCCTACTACTACGATGACAAGCCGACGATGTGTATACTTGAGTAGGAGTAGTAATTTGAATTTGACCCCACCATTCTTTTGAACAATTTTGAAGAAAATAGCGCCTCCGAATATTTCCAATCAAATCCATTCATGTATGCTCAAATCGGTTTCACTGTCTCAGTCCTTTGCGTTATACAAGAACCAAATCTGTCTGTGCTATCTTCCGTTGTTGCCACATGGCATCTCTCCCTGACATGCTAAGCCGCGTGGACTTCCTTTTCTCCTCCTAAAATCCTAGACCGTGCTGAGAGCGCATACAGGACGTGTAATTATTATGATTACATCACAAACAGTAAACAATAAAGACTCAATTGTTGCTCTCACAACTTTTCTGTCCCTTCTATAATCACCTCTGCTACCGTCACGGCAAGACTTCAACTCTACTACATCTCATGTATGGCTCTCCATAGTCCCAACAACTCTCGCTGCATCGTCTTGCAGATCACCTCAAGGGTGCCTTCGCCTGCGTCCTGCATGGAGGGAGGACGCCCTCCGTTTTCTTCGTGGTGATGACGATGGCATTGATGCCGGTGGAGATCACTACTTGGGCGGTACGGACCCTGACATTTCGGTTGGCCGTTGCGGTTGAGTCCTCCATTTGTGGCACTTTTTGCTCCGTTATTAGTGTAGCGACTGAAGAACCACCTTTGTTACCTGTCGCGGCTCCAGACACCGTTGTGCTGGTATGTCATTGCCATAGGGGGTTCGTAGATCGGCTCCCTTGCTCTCGCCGCAACGATCTCGCTGACGATACTTCTCTTTCACTTGGAGATCAACGTCATCCCATTCTTTGGTGCCATTGTGTCCAAACATTTTTTCTTCAGCTCGTAGCTTCTATGTCGATCTCTACAGACGATGTCAATTGTTGTAGTTACAGACCAAACAGTAAATAATGGGGACTACAAGGAACATCTAACAGATCTTTTAGTACAGTAGATCGATTGAGTTAAGATAGGACCACTCCCCTAACAGTAACCGTACCATGTCTAACTGCTGTGTAAGCGGCGCAGGCACGAAGGTGTACACCCGCAGCGACTAAGTCCAAACTTTACGCGGCCGTGCGTCATCGGCGGATCCAGTGTATAAAGATTAAGATCATAGAACTGTAATAAATTTTTTTAAATTCTATAAAATATTACTATTTATCAGTAGAGATGATCTCTGGATCCGTCTCTGCCGCGCGCTGTGGTCGCAGGCGTACGCAGCCACCGACGTGGACCACGAGTACGTACGTTGCGCTGTCCGCCTTGGGCATTGGTGAGCGGGCTTCCGTGCGTGCTGCGGGCCGCGGTTGCCGTGGGGAACGGCGTTACGTGGGCCGAGCCGTGCGCGAGGGGAGGAGGTGCAGTTGGGCAATGCCCTGGGTGGGGAACGGCGTCGCGTGGGCCGAGCCGTGCGCGAGGAGAGGAGCAGCCCTAGGTCGCGTGGCGTTCTACGTTTTTTCGGTGAGTGCGAACTAGAGTTTGGGCCGAAATCCAATAGGGGCGTGGCACCTGTGCCGCGTAGCTCGCCTGTCTGCCCCCGAGGCCCTGCCGCCGGGGGCCCCGGCTTCGATGTGGCCCAAGTGCCCGCTCGGGTCATTCATGAATTTCCCATGGACGACACGAGATTGCAACTGCAAGCAGTGACCGTGATTTCTCCCGCTGATCGGTCAGAAATGACACGGGGTTGTAAGTTGTCGATAAGTCTTTTTGTTAGTTAGAAAATGCAGAGACTTTATGTTTTCCTACCAAAGTATAAATCGAAAGTTTTTTTTGCTGCAGACATGTACAAATAGAATGAAGCTTCCAAACGACGACACGCCTTAGCTTAACAAAGATTTGCTCCTCCCGACAAACTGTCGCCCCGCTCGTTTCAGTTTTTTTTCAACTTCAGCTTTTTTGCACTATTCAGTAATTCGTCTTTTTCTAAATTTTTTAAATTTTTTAGGCTTTTTTACATTTTTCTTTTTTTTCTCGTGTTCCTTTGCATTGTCCGTGATGGGCTAACAAATTTTTTCTATTTTTACATTTTTTTTTAAATTTAATTATGCCAAAAAAGCTAAATCAACTACAGTGAAAAAAACTACCTACAGTAAAATTTCAGTTAAAAACCAAAAACCATCGCTAAAACCATTACCCGAGTCTCTCAGACCAGAACATACGCAACCATTCGTCCTCTCCACTTGAGCAGCTAGCACAAGGACAAAGAAGTGTTCTGACAGCCAGAAAACACTTCCAGGTGAGGGCTACAGGACTTCATCACCGAGATGTTAGTCCGTACGTACAAAAACACTAAAAAAGATGATGGATGTATCCTTAAGCATCCGCATCCGCATGCAACAAGTGACAGTTCTGCTTCCCTCCACACAGGGCTGATCCACAAAAAACAAACAATTCATGGACTGCTGCTGTGCCACAGCAACCCAACCGTGATCCACTGGAACTCAGGGGTGAGAAAGCATCGCAACTTTTCAGCCCGGACACCTGAGCCACACAAATGGCCAGCAACAACAGCTAGAAGATAACAGAAACTAAAGAGGTTCTGCTAGTACAAATGCAGACAAAGAACAGGAACAACAACAGCAACAATGGCGTTAGCCTGTCTTCAGTGCTACCCTTTACTGAACTCATCAGAAGTATCCATTTCACGTCCCGTCTCCACTAGAACACCGGTGCTTAAAAGAACAAGGGGAGCAAGGAAGCTGCAACGATGCTTCTGTTCCCAGTATGCCGAAAGGCAATCACCGGATTCACCGCAGGAGCTGGAGCGCCTCTTCTCCAATCTCAACCAGGCAACCATGAAGCACGAGCCTGGTAACGCGTGCTCGGATGCCGTCCGCGCTTTGCTGAACTTCCTTGTGCAGAATTTTGCCTTTTGAGTTGCACCTAATGGGATTGTATCTCTGTTTTTCACTTGGATGCCAGGGAGTGTCACCAGTGCCATCTTTCTTGTGGCCGGCACAACGGTAATATTTCCAGCCGAAATTTTGATGTAGGATTGCTTTCTTTTTTCTCTCTCTTTGACGGAACTCATGATGAATGCCAGACTGCAAGTAAGGCTATGCTAAAATGCAATGCACTGAGAATCACCGAATTCAGAAATCACATGACAGCTGATCAGATTACGAATTAACATAACACCCTGTCTCATGAAACTAACATTGCGTACCAAAAATCAAGAGGAATGGAATGCACCCTGAAGCTTCAGCAGCTTTCAGATAAACTCACCCCTATTATAGCATTAATTCAAACGTGTTAGAAACTTGAGACGATCCTTTGGAGTATACACATATTTCTAGAATTATTCTGAGTAAGCAAAAGTTCATTATACTTAGATAACTAACCTTTCTTTTCCTCTACATGGATGCCATAGGTAGGGGCAGGTATCCTTGCCATCCCTGCAGTCACACAAGAAGCTGGATTCTTGGCCTCAGCAGTCATATGCATTTTCTGCTGGATATATATGGTAATAGAATGTAATTGTTGGGTAAACTATCAAACCCGACCTGTTAGAGGTGACATGCAGTCAGAGAAACCTCTCAAAGGTAAATCCTTTTGCGTTGTGCATTCTTGGATAAATTCTTGTCATGAAGGAAGTGTTTGAAATATTTGTTGTTGTGTCACCTTGATACAGGACGGTTTGATAGTTTGACCCAATATTCTGTCTAATTCGCTAATTGGTTTACACTCTGACAGTTTATGTTTGGCATCACTTTTTCCAGGTTGTAACAGGGTTGCTAGTGGCTGAAGTAAATGTCAATACAATGTGTGAACTAGGATCTGGAGGTGTCTCCCTGGTAGTTAACGCATCACTCCAGTGCCGATTTCCTTAAAAGAAATTTTTATTAGGGGCAATCAAAATATCCTCTTGCGTGATTTGAATGTAGAAAATATCCTCTCTGAAGACTCATTTTTTCCAGGTTTCAATGGCCATGCGCACTCTAGGGACATTTGGAGTAAGAACAGCTTGGTATGATGAAATTGATATGACTGAAGTTTATGTGTGTATAAGAAGGCCTGACATAAAGATAAAGTAACAATAGTAAAACAATATGGAACTTCTAAATTGAGCTGACCACTCAGAGTCAGGATTCCTATTTTCTATGTAATCAACATTCAGATGCAACATTTCATATTTGAACCTGAGAAATTCTGACCTTGCTTTCTATGTGCCTGCAGCTTGTCATATTTATTTATACATTATGCACTTCTTGTTGCATATGTAGCACGCTCTTCAGAGATCATAACAAACTCATTGGGCATTCCTTTGTATGAACTCTTTTCTTGGTTTTCACTTTTAGTTAACCGTCCAGTAGTCTAGTTAATACATTTATTTTCCTCAGATTTTGTTGTAAAAATGCTGTATCCATCTTACTAGATTGTCATTTCATAATAATCTAGTGTTTATTATATGCTTTTACCCTTGTGTGATAATCCTGGAAGGAAAAAATATCACAGGATCGACATTATGTAATAAACAAATGATATGGAATTTACTGAAGTTATTACTTCCAGAGAATTTTTTTCTTGCATGTAGGTTCTAGTTTCTTAGCAGTTACTAAACAGTCACAAAACGTCATTAGTCATCACAGTGCATTTAAGTCCGCATCCAATAATGTTTGCTCTTCAGCCAATGATAATGTTACTGTGGTTACAGATGGGAGAGTGCTACCCTGTTTTCACTGGCTTTTGGGGGGATATGTTACTTTGGAAGGTAACTGTCAAATGTTACTCTTCAGCAAGAATTGTTAAAGTACAAGCAAATGTCTCTTTTCTGAATTACATAATCTTTTAGTTAGATATGAGGGTTCATCACAAGGTATATTCAAGCTCTGTTTTATGGCAGCTCCAGACTACATGCAGTGTAGCTTCGAGTCTTTGACATTCTCACTTTGTGACTGTTGACTTTCATTCCCAACATATATGCAATTATTAAGGCTCCCAAAAGGTGGAAAGTTTGCTAATTAAAAATATTTACCTTATAGGAATTTCTGCGCTCCATTACTTGGGCAATTTATCATCTTAATATATTATACCATAGACTCGCACTATTGTTGAATACTTCTCCCAGAGATGATAAGGACTAATACTAATTGTATTGATGACTGCAGTCAGCGAGTCATTGGTGCAGTAAATGGATTTTTGGTGTTCGGCATCGTAGCATCCTTCACATCTCTTGTGGTAAGTGCTACCAGATATGCAGCAAGTTATTAACATCGATTTGTACACATTTTAGCAGTTGTCATGTAGAGTTTTACATGCACCTGTCGTAAATATTTGAAACACCACTTATTCTAGTAATCAATGAAGAGAATGAAACATGACCAAATATCCTGAAAATAAATTGAGGCCTAATCGTTGTTAATTTTGTTTGCAAAATATTCCATCAGATAGAGATATAATTTTCAACATAGTCCAAGTATACACATATACAAGGAGCAACATTAGTGATATGGTGTGTAGGCCCAAATACTCATGCTTATAGATAAACAGGTCTTATTTGACAGGAAGTATGACCATTTTTTAGTAATTCAGTAATTCTCCTTGTCATATGGTTTCAATAGAGGAAAAAATTATGCTCCTGGTGACAAATCTAAGATGAGCAGACACTACGATTTTTTTTAGCATAAAAACAACCTACTGCAGAGGTGGTGAATGCACTAGGTGTGACCCTCACAGGTGGTGGCGAGTGGAAACCTACAGTGGAGTTCTCTTCTTGAAGCTAATTTTGCTGCTGCTCCACAAAGTATACCAATAATTGCTCTTTCATTTGTATACCAGGTAATGCTGCTAACCATATTCACTTCAAATAAATTAATATTCTTGGCACTAGACTGAGTATTTTCCTTAACAGAATGTAGTTCCTGTTCTGTGTACAAATTTGGAGGGAGACCTGTCAAAAGTAAGGTAAGGCTATGAAGATAAATCTGTACATAATACCTGAATAAGTACAGAACTTCTGACAACAGAGAAATATATCCCTTGTTTAGAGGAAAAAAAGATACTGAAAAACAAGCATGGTATTTCATTAAAAAAAGGAAAATAAATATCATGAATTTTCTGTTAAACTGACCATGTTAGTGTACCCTAAGTGACTTCCAGAAGCATACGCATATCCTTGTTGAATGTTGCAGGAAGGCCATTGTAGTAGGTACTGCCATACCCCTTGCTCTGTTTCTCATATGGGATGCTGTAATCCTGGGGACAATTCCAGGCCTTGCAGGGAGTGGAACTATTACTGATCCGTTAGAACAACTTAGATCAAGTAACGGAATAGTGGGGGTACGTATTTTTCAAGTTGAACATACAACGTTTTAGAAAATTGAGATTAATTTGAAAATGTCTTTTGGTTTGCAGCCTATCGTTGAGGCATTCTCATTTTAATTTGAAAATGTCTTTTGGTTTGCAGCCTATCGTTGAGGCATTCTCATTTCTTGCAATAGGCACATCATACATTGGATTTGTTCTAGGACTCTCAGACTTCATAGCAGACTGTAAGTATCTTCTTCGGTCGAGAGCCATCGTGTTTTTCTAGGACTAGTGATTACTTCTGTTAATTAACTATCCCTCTTCTTTTTTGCCTCTTTAATAAAACTTTGCAGTTCTTAAACTACCAAGTGGACAGAACAAACCCCTGCCATACCTTGTAACTTTGGTCCCGCCGCTTGTTCTGTCTTTGCTCGATCCAGAGATATTTTTCAAGGCATTGGACTTTGCAGGAACTTACGGAGGCAAGGATCCTTTTGCACTATCTCTAATTACGAATAGATGTACACTAGGAACATGTATAGACCTATGTTATTTCGAATTTGCTATCCTAAAAGAGTTTGTGGTAAAATGAACCAATAAGGCATTCTATCACCCATCTCCTTTTCCTATCTGGTACCTAGGACCTAGAACCTCATTTTCGTGATTTTTCACCCCCCCCCCCCCCCAAAAAAAAACCAGAATTTTACCTGTGTTTTTGGTGGTGGGGACTTGGGAGTACTAAGTGTTTGGCCTAGGTTCAAAGCCTGAGTCAAGCAGGGGTAAAAGAAAGCATCTTGAAAAAGGAGTCTTATGTTGATCAGGTCTAAATGAAAAATACTAGACTCCTTGCAACCATGAAATAATATACTGATAATTTGTAAATAGAAGTACAGAACATTCATATGGTTTGCGATCATTTACTGCAGCAACCTTTTATGAATAAAAGTGCAGAAAATCCATATGGTTATTGATTGCACAAATATTAGACTTGCTACTTCGGTAATCAGTAGAATGAACTGATATCTTGCATGTATTCTTTTCAGTTCTAGTACTCTTTGGAGTTTTTCCTGCAGCTATGTCTTGGTCAGAGAGATACTCAGATGACTTGGAAGATCCAATACCCCCTATAGTCCCAGGAGGAAAGATTACCCTCTCATTTGTTATGGGGGGTGCCTTGCTTGTAATCTTTTCAGAGATTTTCAAGGACATAATGCAGTTACAAGAACTACATTGACAACTGGTGAAATTGAAAAGACACACAGTTCCAGTGTTCCACCACAGATGCTGCTGCATATTTTCGTGCGACATTGCTAATAAAGTAATAAGTAGCATAAATGTAGCCAAAAGTGATCAAGCCTGTTTATCTAGCTTTTCGTGACTAATCCCTTCGCAGTTTCGTCAAGCTATTGTTCTGTTGGATTGAGTTGAGTTGTGTTATGAATATTATATATATATTCATAAGATCTAATGGATAGTATGTATAGGGAGTACAAAGAAATATATCATATACATATACGGAACTACAAAGGCATATAAGGAAATATAAAAGAGAATTCCTATTCTAACACCACACCCCCTCAAATTTACGGTGGATCACATACATTGAGTTTGAAGAGAAAATATAAATATTATACCCTAGTATGTGACTTCGTGAAGAAGTCAGCAGGCTGTAACTCTAAGAGCACAAATTGTAAAGTAAGTATCCCCTCTTGCACCTATGAGCAATTGTATAAAGCATCTATACCAATGTGTTTGGTAAGTTCATGCTTCACTAGACGATATCCTAGTACGGTATTTTGTCGAACATCTTGTGTGCGTCGGTGACACGGCCCGTTGCACGTACCCTTGGATGAAGGCATTGTTGATGCGCGTGTAGGGGTGGAGCCCGAGCTTGACGAGGACGGCGTGGAGGTGGGAGAGGCGGTAGCAGGCGGAGGTGGAGGCTGCTTTGAGGGAGAGGAAGGTGTGCTGGTTCAGGCGGGATAGCTGCATGCGCAAGTGCAGGCGCGAACTTGACATAAGTTGGCTATTGCTTTGGGACGAAACGATCAACCAACTCTGCCCGCCAAAATAAACCCTATGTGTTAGTTTGTGGTGTTAAGGTTCCGTTTTAGCATTGTTGTGGCTTAGTATTGGCCATCTGCGAACCTCCTTTCTAGAGAAATAACACTGACGTTTTACTTCGCCATTGTAAGATATTTTTTTGACACAACCACCCAATCCACTGCATAGCAGCACAGTGTAACACAAACATCAAATCACAAACAAGAGAGTCCTATGACAAGCTAATACCGGCCGTAAGGGACTTCAGGGTATATTACCAAAGCAGTGTACATCTGTTTCAGTATTACAGCCGGAACAATACAGCATTGGCAATCACCTACGACCAAACCGAATCCTCGTCGTCAGGTCCGAGAAAACCTTCCTGAGCACAGCAGCAGTACGAGAATGTTCTGACGACAGGAACCGATGCTACCAAAAAGGACAACCTAATCTGCAAAAGCGAAGCGGGTGACGAAGAAAGCAATGGTCTTGTGTGCTACACCATTCAGTTTGCAATGCTCCAATCCATGTCCAGGGATTGAAATCAATCATGACGAACCACCGAATACCTGCAGTGCGATGAAGCAGGTCAAAGCACTAGTAAAGAAGGGAAAGAAAACTACCAAATAAGTTTCCGGAGGGCTGCAAACTTACTCCGGCTAAAATATCCTTCGAGAGCTTTGATTTTGTTTTGGAGCCTGTCTCCTCGACTGGTTTCTTTTGTTGAGGAATTGGACGATCAATTTTTGTTTCAAGGACATCATTGGCTTCTGTCCCTTCGGTCTTCTGCTTCTGTTTTAAGGATCTCAGCGAGTTATACAGAGATTACAATACAGACACTTCACACCAAACAGCAAAAAGAGGGGAAGACTATCCAGTGTTCAAGATAGTTTGCAATTGTATTTTTCCATATAAAAATCAGAGCATGTAGCATCCATTGATGACTGATAATTATGAATTGAGATGACATAGATGATAGAACCAAAGAGAAATCGTCCAATTGGACCAAGTATAAGCATGCTGAGATGTGCTACTGGCTAAATAGCAATGCAAGAGACCCCGTATGTTATACTAGAAGAATGTGAAACATTAGTACAGACCTTTTTTCTGCGCTCTTGAATAAATTTCAATGTACGAGACTTTTCAACATTAGACAGATAGTGATCACGCTGTTTCTTTGCAGTTGTTATCTCCAAGGTTAGTTTCTGCTCCCTGATATGAGTCTTCTCAGCTGCATTATATTCCAAGGATCACACAACCTAAGAAACCGTTCCTATCATTAAGCAGTTCATATCTACTTTGGAGTTTTTTTTTTACTTTTGACATACCTATTTCACCAACCAGATCATCCCATTTGAACTTCCTGAGATACTTTATGTTCCAAATGTCATAATAAAAGGAAGACCTCTTCTTCCCACCTAATAAAATACAACATTAACACAGATTAGTTATTAACAATTGCCAGAAAAGAAAATTCAAGCTCTATAGCACACATTATATGGTTTTCATTCAATGGCCAATAGAGCTGACAAAATCAGCCCTTTGAGGCAAAAAAAAAAGGAAACAAAAAAAAAGAGGGGTAGTAAGGGCCAGGGGATGAAGAGGAAGAAGGATAGTTCCTCCATAGTTCCATATATTAAATCACCCCTGAGGCAAAACCAATGGTAACATAGAGAGAATAAAACACATGCAACACAGAATTAAGAACACACCTATTTGTTCACCATTAAGCAGATTAGCCACCCTCTTGGCAACACTTTTCTTTGCGAATTCAATCCACCTAGAAATATGTTAGTACCAGTATGAGGACACACAAGTAACGAATAGAACACTCGAAAATAATTTCAGAATTTGGTGAAATATAACACAATATCAGGCCATCTCTCTTTTTTTTCCTTCCTAACATACCCTTCGAAGTAAGCCTTCGCTCTAACATTAGCATGCTTGCGATGACCTTGACCTGAGGACAGACATGACATTAGTACATGACAAGTCAGGTTATTTTTTATTATTAACGGTCAAATATTGAAAATCTAATACTATGTTATGTAAGCATCATAAGAGCACTTCGCACTGAAATGGCCCTTATTGGCAAAACCGGCAGTGAAAGACATCTAACCACAAGGGGCAAAAAAAGGAATTAGTGTCGCTGCACAAGTATATTTCTGTAGTAGCATGTACAGTCAGCAACTCAGCATGCAGAACAGAACCCTCAATCCTCATGCGATGAAACATCTTGTTTGACCTTTACCCTTTACCGAGAAGAATATTTTCGCAAATACAAGCGATAAGAACAGACCTAGGACATGATGAACAGCCTTTGTCGTAGTTCCCACATATAACTATGTAAGAGAGTAAGAGACAATGATACCAACGCTTTAAGCACATCAAAGGACACCGAAACAATTACAGCCCTGTTCCACTGAGGTATGTGTTGCAGCGGTAAACTCCACACAGAATTACAGTGGTGGAGTGCCAAGTGGTGACAGTGTTATTGAGTGCATCTCACTTGATCAGCCAAGAGATACATCAACGTCACATAATATTTATTTTTCGACCTAACATCATTTTACTGTTATGTGCATATTCACCCAGAAAACAATTACATCTTCCAGCATATTGTGCTCCTCAAACACACACTAGACTTTGCAAGAAACTACCACATCCCAAATTAAATAGAACATAAAGCAAGGAGAGGCACCTTGATGCTTCATGGTGGGAGTTACCTTGGGGAACGAGGTAAATCCTCTGCACCTCGCCGTATTTGGAGAGCATCTGGCGGACGTGCGACGGGTTCATGTGGGGAGGGACGCAGCTGAGGTAGCACACCCCGCGCTTGCTGAGGCCGTCCAGGCTCTTCAGCGACCGCTTCCTCTTCTTACCCCCCGCCTCTCCCTCGCCTTCTCTCCCCATGCCTTCTTCCTCCTGTCCCTGTCTCTCCTCGACCACGTCCTCCTCCTCCTCCGTGTAGTACTCGCTCTCGGTGGTATCCGCCATGGTCACAGTGGCGGAACCAGGATTTGGTAACGTCCCGGGCTGAACTCTAACAACCTAAAACTAACGTCAATTTATACCCATGCCACGATATAACAAAAGTATATCATAATTGGCTAATTGCATTACTGATATGAAACTTAAGTTCAATACTAAACAAATAAACATAAAACATAGTAAGAAAAACATAGCATGATAATAAAATATAAAAAATGTAACATAATAGAGATACAATTTAAGTACCTAAATTACGAAGATTTGCTCTCTATCCTATCCTGTCATTTCTTCATTGAAAGTTGGACATGAACCAGAACCTGTAAAGACAACATATGAGAATAAATCAAACATGTGTATAAATAAATACGAACAACACTAAGTTTACATTTATAAGAAGCTAACTTACCACTAGCACGAGATAATTATTTATTATGTGATCACAGTAATGCAAATGAAAACTAACATACCACTATCAATCGTATCAATCGAAGCATCAAGAATTTCGTACAAGTGAACAACATAAACATGACATGGCTTGCTGCAAGCCTGGAAGCTAAGAA
This sequence comes from Melocanna baccifera, assembly GCA_036346265.1. NCBI lineage: Eukaryota > Viridiplantae > Streptophyta > Magnoliopsida > Poales > Poaceae > Melocanna > Melocanna baccifera. The sequence continues at coordinate 19,509,968 of CM070696.1, read as the reverse complement.
CCGGATCAAAATTCAAAACTACTTTTCTCCGGTACATACATACTACCGGATCAAGCGAAGAGAATCAATCATCACATTTCAATATTTCCTACCACGATCTTCCCGGACGCCGGACGGCGCGGCGGACGACGAGGAGGAGGGAGGATCTGGCCTTGGGATGGGGAGGACGAGGGGCGGGCCCGGCGGGGATCTGGGGACGAGGGGGGCGGCGGCCGGCGGGGGAGGGGGAGGAGGGGGGCGGCGGGGGGAGGCCGGGTGGGGGAGGGGGGCGGCGGGGGGAGAGGGAGGAGGGCGGCCGGGGGGAGGGGGAGGAGGGCGGCTGGGGGGAGGGGGAGGACTGAGGAGGGGGGCGAAGGGGGAGGGGGAGGACTGAGGAGGGGGGGCGGCGGGGGGAGAGCGAGGCCCGAGGGAGAGGAGGGCGGCGGGGGGGTGGGGGGCGGCCGAGCGAACAGCGAAGTGATGGGCCTAGACTCGAGAGCGAGCGCGAGGTGTGGAGCGGCCGAGCGAACAGCGAAGTGATGGGCCGAGAGCGAGCGCGTGATGGGCTGATGGCCTCGTGGGATGTGGGCTATCTGAGCTGAATACTAAAAATATTATCTAGACTGAGCTAAAAATATCTGAACTATATACTGTATATTTTTTCACGCTCCAAGCTAGAGTCCACCTTGCCATGGATACGTACGTACGTACTTCGGGGTGACGGACGTGGGCTCCCGCGACCGCGATGGCGTCGGCGGAAGGGACTCGCAGGCAGCGCGGGTGGGGACGGCAGCGCTGGAATGTAATGGCGAAGGGAACGGGGTCGGGGAGGTATGGAACTGAGGAGAACGGTGGAGAAACTTATTGGGCCACGTGAGGCATATTCGTTTGGACCCTCGCGGACGAGTCGTTTCCTTTGGGCCTGGGGATGAAGGACGCGGCTGGGCTTGGCATCACCCACAGAACGGGCCATGGCCCTCAGAAGATGGGCTGGCCGACCCGGGAAGACACTTACCAGCCACGGTCCTACAGATGGCACTCTGCAACATTGTGACACTAATGATTCTTCTCCTGAGTTGTCGTGGCCTACAGGTTCAGAGGGAGTATGTGATCACGGGGGGACAGAACAATCTCTTTCTTCTCCCGTGCAACAGCTGGATGCACCACGGCCACGATGGAAGGCTCATCCTCAGTAGCCACATCCTATGCGTGCCCGATTCACAGACAACATTGTCTAGACCAAGGAGTACAATGATACAATGATGGCACGGTTCGGTACCATAAAAAACCTTCTATGCGGAACCGACATCTCATCATCAAGATCCAAGATGGAAAGAAGCTATGGATGCTGAGTTTGCTACTTTGATGAAGAACCAAACATGTAGGCTTGTTGCACCTCAGAAGGGACAAAAATCGTGGACTATAAATGGGTGTTCAAGGTAAAACAGAAGGCCGACGACACTATTGATCGGTATAAAGCTTGTCTTGTCGCCAAAGAGTTCCATCAGAGGTATGGTATTGACTACAATGAGACGTTCAGTCCGGTAGTTAAGCCAACCACTATGAGATTAATCTTGTCCATAGTTGTGTCAAAAGGTTGGCAATTGTGATAGGTGGACGTATAGAATACATTTCTTCATGGTAAACTCGAGAAGAATATTTACATGTGCTTAGTGGCAGATCCAGAATTAGATCACATCTCGGCTAAATTTCAATCAAGAAACAATCTGACATACTAGATTCAGATCCACCAATTGCACTTCTTAATCAACTCAAAAGGATTGTACTAAAATATGTTACATGTTTGCCGCTCTGCTGCTCATTGGTGGAGCCATGGTGGAGGAGTAGATTGTGGGCGTTCTCGCGTTGAGCTGGAGTGCTGGAGCGCAAGGGTGGCGGCGTCATGCAGGTGCGGACCACGGTGTCGTCGCGTCAGGGGGCGAGGGTGGTGGCACGTGGATTGGGGGCTGGTGGCGACCGGCGAACTGCGGCGTCACCGCATCGGGAGCGAGGGGCGAGGGCGGCGGTCGGCGGACACGTGGTAGCGAAGGAGGAGTGGTCGCGCTCGTGTGGATTGGGGGCTGACGGCAGTTGGTGGATGCCTCTGAATCTCTAATTCATTGATTGGGGTTGCTTGGTTGGGGATTTTGCTTATGGTTCCTTTTCACTTCCTTCACTTGGTCATCGTGGGTTGAGGACACGCGCTTTGGGTTGTCGCTGAGGCATTCCTCCATGGGCTTAAGGGCACGCGCTTTGGGCTTGCCGTCTGCTTCCGCGGGGGCTATCGGGCTGACATGTTTTTAGGCCTCATGCTGGGCTGGTATACCATGTATATACTAATTGCAGTACTAAAGGGCTACACTAGTAGGATTGCTGAGCCTCGGGCTATAACCTACCCAGCACAAGGCCCAGTTCTGCCCCTTGCATGTGCCAACCACCAGGCTATGAAGATTTTAAAACCCTCATCATGTGTGCAAGTTGGAGAAGACCCTCTACGGCTTGAAGCAGACGCCCGGAGCCTAGTATGCATGACTAAGTGGCAAACCTCAAGAACTTGGGTTCATAGTTTCTACACCAATGTATTCCACTGCGAAGCAGTCCAAGATCCATGTTGAAGCACTGGATTGAACAGGGGCTATTCCTGTACAGGAGCACAGTTGGAGCTCTTCAATACCTAACACTCACTAGGCCTGACATTTCTTTGCTGTTAATAAAGTGTCAGTTCATTCAGAGTCAAACAATAGCGATTGGACAGAAATTCAGATGATTATCCTCGACGTTGGTTAGTGCCTTTAATTATTCGGACTGGGTTGGATGCCCAGACGATCAGCATTCTACAGGAAGCTTTTCCATGCACTTGGGACCAAACTTGATATCGGGGAGATCAAGGAAAGAACCAATGGTGTCGAGGCCAAGTACAGAAGCAAAATATATATCTTTGGCAAATGTTACAACTGAAGTTGTATGGATGCAGTTCGGTGCTCAAGGAAGTAGGAATTTTTCAGTCAAGATCGCCATGTCTTTGTTGCAACAATTTGGGAGCAACATATCTGATTACAAACCCAATGTTTCGTGCGAGAACAAAACATATTGAAGTGAATTTTTACTTTGTTAGAGAAAGTGTAGCTCTTGGCATGATGGATGTCAGGTTTGTCTCATCACCGGATCAAGTCGCTGATATTTTTACTAAAGCTCTTCCACGGCAGTCGCATGAATGCCTTCTGCACAATCTCAACTTAGGCAGCAGTTGTGATTTAGGGGGACTGTTAGAAGAAACAGCACGTCAGGATCTTATCCATCTACCGTATCTATCTTCAACAGTTCTCTGTTTTCTCTGTTGTCGCCTGTACCTGTAGCGTATCTAGCAATACGTGTGAAATTGTATTCAGTTGTAACAGCCAATAGTAATACCTTCTGCGTGTAAATACAATCCGAGGCCTAGAGGCACCTTGCGGCAAATATCTTTTCACCTGTTGTTGCTTGCCTTCTACTAGTCTCTGTTTTGTTGCTTATGATATCCATCTGTTTGTCAGTAGTAACTCTCTGTGGCCTGTTTTCAGCCCGTCCATGGTGTTGAATCCTTCACTTTTGTAACAAGTTTCTGAACTGGCATAATATGAACTGTGGAAAGTTGAGTCGAGCTTTACCCTGTTTGGTCACTTTACCTGAGGAATGCTTTATGCCAGTGTCATCACGCATCAGTCAGGTTGCTCGAATACTTGAGGAATCGAGTCCGAAGGAAGTGGTTTGGGAACACGCTACAGACATCATTTAGTAACTAAGCTATAGAAACAACGGGAATCAGCTAACATCTTGTTCATCCTCCTCAACACTTGCATAAGAAAAAAAGACCGATGTGCTTGACATAACAGATGTTTCACCATTACAAACAGCTCGGCAGTTCAAAACTATTTCAAGATAATAGACATCCAAGATCGGGGCATCACTCAAATAAACTCAGACTAGATGGGATGAAAATGCTTCCAGAACAACCAATCCCGTTCCCAAGAATCCAGTAGCAACATGTTGTTCGATGGAGCTTTTAGATTTTGTTGAAGGCAACGATGTCACAGCTCTGGACGTATTCGTTGATGGGCTCCTCAGTGAGATGTTCCTCGATGAGACTGTCCACAGACACGAGATCATCTACAATCGTCATCATGACCTGCATCTTCTTGATACCATAACCCACGGGCACAAGCTTTGCTGCAATATGGTAATAGTGCATGTCAATTTTGTGTAACTGGCAGATCAATAGTTAGCTAAAACGCAGATACTCAGAAACGAGCTCCTTACATGCTCCCCAAGTGAGGCCCTCCATCTTAACACTGCGGACAGCTTCCTCCAACTTTTGCATGTCAGTTTCATCATCCCATGGCTTGACATCCAACAGGACAGATGATTTTCCACCTAAAAAGCTTTGTGTTAGTGCATAAACCATAAAAACTAATATTTAAGTAAATCTAAACTAGGCAGTGACAATAAAGCTAGAAATTTGAGTGAATGATACAAGTTAGCACTTTGAACAGAAATTTTATGCGCCCTATAACACTTTTAAGTTCAAACAAACAAATTTAAGCATACTTTCTTTCTTCTTGGACGAGGCCTTGGCAGCCGCACGCTCCTCTGCTGCTTTCTTGTCCTCCTCAGTCTCATCCCCGAAAAGATCCAAGTCATCATCATCATCGGCATCCTGTGAGGGGATCAAAAGCATATTACACAAAAAATGCTAAATCGGTAACATCACACTCCTACAAGCTAACTAAGGAGCCTTTTCGAAGAATAACTATATAGCTGGTGAGTGAATTATTATTTGATAGGTCCGAGAAAATCTGATTTCAGGATTGAACTAGGGGCTTCACCTTCTTTTCTCTGAACTACCACTTGCCCTTCTCGCTTATCCGTGGACCAGTGCTTGGTAAATTAGGCTAACTGTACCGATAGATAGGATAACAGGAAATAGCCCTAGATAGAAGGAAAGCAGTAAATGCCTCTCTCAACCTATTAACTTTCTTCTTTCCTCCAGAATCATTGTGTTTTTCTTCCTTTCGCCTAAAAACTACTTCTTTCAGTAGTTAAAATGTAACAGTTTACACTAACAGAAGACAATGAAATGGCAAACATCCATCAATCTAAAACATCCATCATGGTATGGCACAGCTATATCATTCCAATCTCATGAAATGTTATCATCACAACTGATGGTTCTAGCATACGTTACTGCCCCTACTCAGTTCCCCGAGTTAATCATAAAGCATATGGAGCCAAATCAACCAGGAAATGTCAAATTGCTCAACCTATCTACAAACTAATTGGCATAACGAACATGACAGGGATAGGAGCAAACCTGCGCAGCCTCAGCAGCAGGAGCAGCTGCTGCAGGAGCCGATGCCGCAGCTGCACAAGGCAGATTCACTCCAGCAGCTTTGCCGGGGAACCTGCAATAAGTGAACACATTAGGCAACCATCCATATAAATCTTCCCACCTATAGTACTATCTGCCAATCTACGTGACTAAACATACAGTACGAACAGCAACACTAAAAATCGTACCTTGAAGCGACGGCCGCGGCGACGGTGTCGTACCAGCGGGCAGCATTCGCGAACTCGGCTCCCGGCTTCGACGGCACCGCCGCGAAGACCTTGATGTCGTCCTTGCTGATCGCATCGCTGCACAAGCATCACACATACAAATAAGTAAACACAGCCGCATCCCAAATCACCAGATTTGATAAAATTGAAGTGAAACAAGACAAGATGTCAAGATCTCATATCATGGGCATCATCATCACAGCGCAACACAGTGCGAATCTAGGTAATCCACCGCACATCACTACGAATCAACAGATCTAACCGCTTATGACGAGTGTGAATAGTGGGCAGTTGGGCTCACAAGGAGATGTAGGTCTTGCCGGCGAGGTGCGCCTCGAGGGCCTTGAGCCCGTCGGCGGTGTGAAGGTCGGTGAACGTCACAGCCATCGGGTCCGGCGAAGGCTGCGGGGCAGGGACTTCTTGAAGGTGCGAGGAGCGGCGGCGGCTAAAATCCCAAACCCTAGAGACCCAGAGGAGCAAGCTAGGAAGCAAGGGCCGCCAATTTATACCTGGCGGCGCAAGTGGCAGAGACTAGCTTCGGCTTCGCGCAGGAGCCACGCGCCCGTGGGATGAGGCATCTATGGTGAGGATATTCCCGAGGCGACGGTGAGACCATCACGACCGTTGAATCAGCTCTCGCACCAATGGACGGCTCAGATTCCATCTTCTTCTTGGATAGAGCCTTCTTACTCAGCTACAGTGCTACTGCTGCCCCTTCTCCATTCCCGATTGATTCCTCGTCTTCTCCGGCGAGCTCTCCTCTACCAGCTTGACTTGCTCTCATGATCTCGCTTGCTGTTCCAGCCTTTTACTCGCTGGGCACACAGATTTCTAGTGCCACGAGCACGAGGGCGTCTTCCCAATGCGCGTGCGTGCCCGGCCGCCATGGAGTGGAGCAGCCTCAGGGTGTGGAGATTGAGCGGACGGCGGTGGAATAGGCGCCAAGATTCCGGTGGGATGGGTTCGGGTCCGACCTGTCCGAATCCCAGAAGCAAGCGATTCGCGACCTGTCTCCCAAGTTGCCCAATCGCTGCAAGGCCCTGATGACGCGCCTCGTGTGCCTGTCTCCTCAGGATGATAATCTTGGTGCGCTTCCTGCGTTTTGTGTGAAAGCCATGCAGCCAAAGAGGGCCGACTGGTTGCTAGTTCTGAAGGAGCTGAAGGATATGGAGAGCCCACTTCTTGCTGAGGTCAGTTAGCATTGCCCAATCTTGTTGGTAAATATTTGAAGGAAATGAAAATTACGTGCTGTTCTATGCTGTCATGTAGTCAGGGATGCTTGCTGGATGCTGACGTACTGGAACACCTAGGGAATATTCCTTTCCATGTTTTAGATGTATTTTACGTACGTACTTGAGATCTTTGTTGGTGTGCTTTTGAAATGATCTCTGCTTGTTACTGTGCTTGGTCATTGTTGGCACCGCCACTGCCTAAAGACTGTAAAATTTATTCTTGGGGAATAAAACGATTCTTATTTACTCATGTCTGCTTTACTAAATGTTGAATTGGAAATTTCTGAAGTTTTGATCTAAACTCTTTGCTAAATATTGAATTAGAAATGTCTGAACTTCTGATATGCTTCAATGGTAACTGTTAGCATTAAGCTTATCAGTGATGTAACCTTACAAATAGCTTGTATGTTTGGTAGGTATTCGAGTATGCATTGCTGGAGGATTCTTTTGAAGCTAATGTCCGCGACTACACCAAATAGATCCACATCTATGTCAAGCAAAAGCTGTTGCAGAAAGCTGAGAATGCATTCCATGCCATGAAAGGCAGAGGTTCCCCCTGTGATCAGGTTGTGTTGACTGCACTGATGGACATGTACAGTAAGGCCGGCGACCTCACTCGCGCAAAGGGAATATTTGAAGAAATTGTGTTGCTTGGCCTATCGCTGGATAAGCGTACATATGGTTCAATGATCATGGCTTATATCAGGGCTGACATGTTAGACAAAACAGAAGAATTAATGATCGCAGGAAAGGAAGTTTACAAAGCATTGCTGAGAGCCTACTCATACAAAGGCGATTCAGATGGGATGCAACGAGTTTTTGATGCCATACAATTTGCAGGGATAGTACCCGACACAGAGCTGTACGCACTTCTGGTGAATGATTATTGCCTTTCTAGTCGAATCGATGAAACTGTCTGTGTAATCCGAAATATGAGAAGTGCAGGGCTGAAACCATGCGACAAATGCATTAATTTGATATTGGGCGCTTATGAGAAAGCGAATGGACTAGAAAGAGCACTGGCATTTCTGACAGAGCTTGAGGAGAACGGCGTTGTAATTGGCCAGGAGCCATCTGAGTTGCTGGCAGGATGGTTCAGAAGGCTCGGGGTAGCTCATGAAGTCGAACAGGTTCTGAAGGACCTATCAGAAGACAGGAAGAGCAAAGACAGTTTCGTAGTATCTCTGGAACAGAAGTACTTTGCTAGCTGCATGACAAACCTTTAACATCCTTAGACTCTACCGGCAGCAAGACAATGTATTGTCCATGAATCACGTCGCAATGCAAACCTTTCAACAAGACACGAACTAGCATACAGCACAACTCATGTACACAGAAAAGGTAGCATAATGCTTTTACCAACCATATGTGCCATTTTCCCATGATTGGCTATCTGTCCAAATAAACCTTTTAGGGCTTGTTTGGAAGCTAGGGGAGGGGAACCCAGGGAAGAAAAATCCCCAAGGAGGATTTGAAGGGCACATAGGATCCCTCTTAACCCCTTGGGGAAATATTCCCGGGTGGGAAAGGTTCGCTGCACTGTTTGGAAGCCACCGGGATAAAAATCCCAGGCATAAAAAATCCATGAAAAATCTGAAAATACAGGAAAACCTCAAACAATTCGAAAAAACATTAAAAAATCATAAATACAAATATGAATAATAAAATTTTAACTAAAAATCGAGAAAAAATGTGCTAAAATTGGCACCAACATTTAATCCAATCCATATGTTCACACATCCAAATCAGATTCATACATGGGTAAAATCCAAATAAGTTCCTGACAGGCAGACAGTTTCAAACGTTTGCCAAAGCGAGCACACTTCAAACATCCAAACAGACAGGCGTTGGTCAAGTGCCAAAGCTAGCGAACCCTACTGTAGGCTTAGTGAAAGCTCCAGCCCTCGTCTCCCTATGCAAACAGTTTCAAACATTTGCGTAAGTGATGTTAGAATCAGAATTCAGAACACAAGTTAGCAGCAGTGAGATGGTTTGATTCTGAACATAATGTGGGCACATTCTGACCAGAAGTTTTGTAGAACTTATTTGACCAAAAACTCTGAAAGGAAACTAAAAACAATATGAAATAGAGTGAGTAATAAACTGGAACTCTAACAACTGAAGTTTTAGTGAAACATTCGTGCTTCACATTTCCATTAGTACTTGGACTTCCAGCTAACAACACATGGATTCCATCTTGCAAAACCTCGACTGTTATCTATATGTATCTCTACTGCCTCACGTGTCCACAACAAATGAGAATAGCTCATCGGAACCACCAGATCAGTGCACAAAGAACAGTTTTTAAGCATCAATGTATAATTTAATAGACTACTAAAAATACAATACCAATAATAGTAGCAAACAAAAATATCCTACCGTTTTCTTCCTTGTACACCTAACTTAGTAATTAGTAATCTTATAGATTATATAGATTAGAGAACATAAGGATAATCTTACACTCCCTCTGGTCACAAATACTGACATATCGTTTTGGACATAGACAACCAATGGTGGTATACAAGCTGTCTTTCATCCATTGTCGAAGATGGCACTCAGATCCCTCTGCAGGTGCTTGACCGTCAACTTCACAAGCAAGGTGTAGTCACTTCTTCTCAAGTGCTTATTCAGTGGTCTGGGACTTCTCCTGGCATGGCAACTTGGGAGGATATTTCTGAGCTTAAGAGACATTTTCCCAAAGCGCCGGCTTGGGGACAAGCCGGTTCTGAAGGAGGAGGGAATGTCACGGTGCTGTCGCTAAAACTATCACCTTTGAGTGACAAGAGGAGGAGATACCAATTGGGCGACGGAGTCGACGCAATACAAGACCGAACAGCCGGTTCCCAAAAAGCACTTGGGCCAAGTAAGAAAGACCCAGGCCCAGCCCATGTGATAGGGTAGGTTTGGGAGTCTTGTCTGGTTGGGGAAAGGGTATATGTAGACGGTGGAAAATCTGGATAGGGCATGGATGAAAACACAATTGACCTTGCAATCTAACCTTCCTCTCTTCTCTCTTCTTCCCTAGTCTCCTAGCTCTTCTCCCCCAATCCCTTCATTCCTCTGCCTAGCCTCTTTATCGATCAGGATCGTGACACGCCTGCGATTCTTTGCACCGCAATCCAAAGGATTTATCGGGATCCAGTCCACCCATTTCCTTCCGTTCTCTCCAATTGAAAACTCTTCGATAGGCAGCGGGCGGCGAGCATGGCGGCGGGCGATGGCCACGCGGCGGCGGGGCTGGAGGAAGCCCTGAAACCCTTCAAGGAGAGAGCTTCCGATGCCGAGGTTCGCGCGTTGTCTCCTGAGCTCCTGACCATCTGTGCTTCGTTGTGGTTAGAGTTAGGTTATCAGGTGCTTAAAATTGTGCTTAAAATTGGTGGTAATTGCTGTGCTGTTCGTAGGAATAGGAGTGGTAGGCCTGGTTTAGAAGTAAATGGTGTGCTAAGCATGTTAATTTTGTTCGGGAATTAGGACATAGAGGAGTCGGTTTGTGTGCTGGCCTTAATTTGGAGAAAATTCAAATCGGTGTGGATTGGTGAGCAAATTACTGTCTAATTTTTTATATGCCTTTTTGTGTTACTTGTTTGCGGGGCCTGATCCGTAAGACCACCAATTGAAATTTCAGATACAAGAATCCAAGGAAATCTTTGAAAAGTTGAAACTTTCACTTCTCTGTCATTGCATACATTGAAAGGTTGTGTTGCCTAACGACCTATTGGCTATAGGAGCAGGGATGGCATAATACCACGAACTACGAAGCATAACACTCTTACTTGTAATATGACATGTAAGATAGATAATCAAATTCCAGCTATTGAGAAAATCTAATGTATCACAAACTTACAAATTGTAGTCCTTTCCAATATACCACTAACTTTCCACCCCCTGCAGCTACGGCAAGTGCCTAACTTAAGCAATTTGGCATGTTGCTCTATTGCCCACAACCGACTATGGTCTATGGGTAACTACTGGTCTTGGTTGTCCTTGGAGGGATGCTGCCTGTTATGTTTCTTTATTGACAGTCAACATGAATTGATGTATTGACCACCCACATGGAAGGCAATGGCAATCTTATCATGCTTGGTTAGAGTGGTTGCACTAATGCTTAATAGATAGTTAGATACAGGTGATCTTCTTAATGTTTTTTTTCATATTTTATGGTTGTTTTCCTCATCTTGTAGACACGCATAGCAAAGCTGGAGGCCTTGCTGTTGAACAAAGGTAAATTTAAATATGGTTTTGGTATCTCAGAGGTGCTTGTTGGTGAGAGGATGCCTCATTTATTTACATGATTTATTAGATGGCCTGAACAATGGATCTGAGACAACTTCATCTGCCATGAAAGATCTTCAGTCAAAGCTTGACGCAGTTAATGCAGAATGTCTTGCTGAAAAGGAGAAGGTATTCGATTTGCTTTTAAGTTGAAACTGTCACCATCATACAACTGTCTGATCCTAATATAACCACAACTTCTCTTATCGAACCTTGTAGAACAAGAAGCTAATCATGGAGAACGAGAAGCTCCAGTATCGTATTACCCATCTTATTCGTGCAATAAAAGAGACAGATTCAAGATAGAAGCCTGATAAGGCGGATTTAAAGCTAAATTTATTTACTTTGAGATCTGCGGGTTATCCTGCGGTCTTGTTGTGTGGCTTTGACATCATTCTTGAAGTTAGCTATGTATTGATTGGTCTAGTTAGAGCTATGTATTGACCAGAACAATAGTAATGTGATCCTATGTTTTCACCTGACTCCATATTTAAACCGTTTGTATTTGATGATACAGCTAAAATGAGGTGCTTATTTCTGGCTGAATTGATGACGAGTTTCATTTTGATTATCGGTGTTCAGTGCTGAGCAGTGGAAATGTGTGTTGTTAGCACAATGGACAAATCATATAAAATCTTAATCCAGCACAAAGCATGTGCAGCTGGAGTATATCTGCACAATTACATGGACAACCGATTTTTTTTCTGCTGCTATATCTAGCAGCCATGTAATCCACTCAGCTGTCTCTGCAGTGAGTGAATAAAGAAAAAAAAATTCTTTTCTCACCGATGGACATTGGACAGCTCCATGCTAGATTGCAAAAGGTTGACCCTTGACTTGAAACTCAACGCTATCTCGCATACATGCACAAATGCAAGCTTCATCAGTAGCAAGAAATATCCTCCGACCATCTTTTTTGGGTCCTCCAATCATTTCGGCCATGCATCCAACAATCAATAAAAGGATTGATATTAGGCCTGCTTAATTTAGTTTTTGATTTTTACTTTTTTTACTATTCATTAATTTCGTCATTTTTCTTTTTTTTTTTGATTTTTTAGGCTTTTTTTAACCTTTTTCCTGTATTCTTTTTATGTGATGGATTAACATGTTTTTCTATTTCTATTTTTTAAATTTAATTATATTAAATAAACTATTTCAGTTACAGTAAAAAAAGTCAATTACATTAAAAAAAGGTCGTAAGTCAACGTTATTCTGAACACTCCTTAATCATATGACAGTGGTTGATACTAGAGGGTGTTCGTTTTAGCGATAGCTTCTGACTTTTAGCTGAAATTTTATTGTAGTTGGTTTTTTTACTATAGTTGATTTGGCTTTTTAGGCATAATTAAATTTTAAAAAAATATAAAAATAGAAGAAAAAATATGTTAGCCCATTACGGACAATACAAAGGAACACGGGGAAAAAAGAAAAATGCAAAAAAAAGTCCAAAAAATCTAAAAAAATTCAGAAAAAGACGAATTACTGAATAGTGAAAAAAAACTGAAACGAGTGGGGCCTAAAGACAATCTGTTCGGCCATACAAATGCTTCATATCGATATAGATTGATCTAAATGTGTCTTGTTAATGCCAACTTTGATCATGACACATATCATTCGGAATATCCTGGACAATCCCCCAATTTTCCATCTACTCATCCAGCCATATCCGTTTAAAGTAGGGCAGCTTAGTTTAATGTTGGTTTATAACTTTTTTTATAGCTGACTTATCTTTTACTTATCTGAATTGATTTATTTAGTATAATTAAATTTAAAAAATAGAAAAATAGAAAAAAATATGTTAGTCCATTAAAGAAAATATAAAGGAATACAAAAAACAAAAATAAACCTAAAATATCCAAAAATAAAAAATTACTGAATAATAATAAATAAAAAAAAGCAAAAAGCAGGTTTTAAATCGTTTTAAGCTCTCGTCGCACAAAATCGTACGGACGAAAGCAGCTAAGATAAAAAAAAAGCGGGCATGGCAAGCAAGCGGGCCGCACCATCCAGAAAGGTACGTGGCAACCTTCCGGGACCCCTGCCTGTTCTCATCGTACCATACCCAAAGTCACCGACAGGTGGGGCACAAGACACCGTCCTCATCCGTCAGCCGCACTCAATCGTCACTGTAGTCCCTCCTCCCTCCCGTGCACGCAAGGCACCCCCCGGAAACCGCGAGGGCTAACCGCCGCCGCTTAAGCTGAGTGAGGCCGTACCGGAGGAAAAACCCGCGCACTACTCGATTTGGGGGCTCTGCGCCGCGCGGATCGAGAGGCTCGGGGGCTCGGGCTGGGAGAGGTTTTGGCGGAGCAGCGAGTGTGGTTGAGGGGGTCGGCGCGGGGAGCGGCGGGGTTGGGGATTTGGTTGGTCGCGGCGGTGCGGCTCTGGAGTGCTGCTCCCGGCGTGCGTCCATGAGCAAGTCGTTCAGGGACTCGCTCAAGGTGCTGGAGGCCGACATCCAGCACGCCAACTCGCTGTGAGCTCACCCCCATCTCTCGCCTTTGTTGTTGAAGTCGGTATTGGTCTCACGGTTGTGCTCCTGCTAAGAGATTAGTTAGGTGCTGTTGCTTGACCTGTTCGTGTTTCCCAATAAATACGTTGAACTGGGTGTGGTAGTATTACTAGAGTTGTGTGTTGGTTTGAAGTATGGGATGGGATGGAAATTAGACCATGGGGCGCTGCTACCTATGCAAATGTATCCGCACTGGTGGTGTTTTGGGTTGAGTACTGACTAGTCTGTTGCGGAAGCTAACATTTGTCTTACTCACCTTGGTTGGTTGGTTCGACTCCATAGGCGTGTGCTACGGCGTTTGACACCTTGGATGAGATGCCCCATAGGTTTATTGCTGCAATTTTGATTCCGGTACCCATATTGCTCTGTTTTGGTTATGTTTAATTTTATGTAGACGACTAAAGGTTTATTGACACCTGTCAGAAAATCTACTACTATTTGGCCGAAGTCATCTTCTTTGGGCCTTGAAGCACTGCTATATAGCACTTTGGAGCTGCCATCTTGAAATTCCTCTTGTCGATGCACCATGCAGTTCTGCTCGAGTGACAATGTGGTGGTTCTTCATCATTGTCATCATGGATTTTTCTGGGAATCATCATGAAAATTGTTGTCCACAAACATACGCTACACGCGTAGAGCTAATATCGTTTGGCCAACTAGCTATAGTCCTTATGAATTTAATTATAGTTCATGCTTTTGTTTCCCACCCTAGTCACATACATGAGCATTAGTTGTTCTGGATCAATTCATCACTAAGGGTTCCTCCCAACTTTAATCCCTTGTCGGAAACTAATAATAAATCGTACCATCTTACCATAGCACATCGTAGGATTGCTTTGACTCCCATGGGGCTCCAACTGATTGAAAAGGTGATTATTGTGTTACCTTTAAAGAACACACGCCAAAAGTTGTCAGACATATGTGCTTCATGCAAATTCCACTGATTGTAGGAGCTTGATGGTTCTACTGGATTCATACATATGTTATTAACAGACAAGCAGTTACCCATTAACGTGTCACACACTCACATGTTTAATTTGTTGGCTAATGGTTGAGACGCCAATGGCCAATGATGTTACCTCGAAGAAGAGCTGCATGGAAGACGTCCAGTGTTGAACTTACGAGGATGGCAGTGAGGATGCAAAATTGCTGGAGTAGCAAAAGTTGGGTTCTAGAGGTGTAAGTGTAGATGGAGATGCCCAGCTACTAGATGGCAATGCTTATGGGCCATATTTGTGGTTGGAGCTGTTTAACCAATGAAATTGTTGCTCCTGCAATTCTGTAAATACAGTTGTTTCACCCTTATAGAGTTATTGGCTAGCTGTCGCCTCTGAAGATAATGAATCACGATTAATTTGTTAACGTTTTGCTGAATTAACTAAGTGACAGGTTATGAACTCCTGTTCTGTACTTTCCATTCCTGACCACAACTTTGTTGAGTTGTTTTCTTAGATGCGATGAAATCTGAAATTCTGAACATAACTAACTAACTAATTAATTAAGATAAATGAGATTTCACTTGTGTTTCTCTTTTATGTTTGGAATAAGCATTTATTATGTACTTGTGTTACTAAAGAAACAGGGTATAGAGTTTTGCCCCCGTTTCAAGGTTTTTACAATACATCAGAGATGAAACATTCTGTCTTTGTAGCGGGGCACGCTTAAATCTTGCTTCAAATTAATCATATGCATAAAAGTGGCTGAGAAATGACAATAAGTTGTTTAGTTTTCAGAATTTGGTTGTAGAGAATAGAGATTGGTGTCAAATTGTTTGTTTGACTACATATTTTGCTAACTGTACTTGCAGCGTAGGACGTAGATACGCAAGCATATTGTTAGCCATTTTCTTTTAACTTTGACCGTATTTCTAATACCTCGTATAACGAAACTAAAAGGAAATCCTATCTTTTGTTCACTATTGAGATCAATCTGGCAGATAGTTACCTGATACAGTAATCACAACTCCTAAAATATTCAACTTTGACTTGTTATTTTCTGATAAAAGTTGGATGATGAAGTTCTAGAGTGGTCTAGTGTTCCACAGTAGTAATGCTATTAGAATTATCCACAGTTCGTGCTGGGGACTACGATATTGACAGCATATAGCCATACCTTATTTCTACATCCCGAATAAAGTCGAGAATTTTTTAGTTCTATTTTATTTTACCTTGAGAATTCATTGTTCATTATTTTGTTTTTGAAATGCAGTGCTTCTGAATTTCGAAGGGAGTATGATGGTGCCTGTCTTCAGATGAGGATGTCATACTGTCCAGCTGCACACTTTTTCCTTTTTCTTGTGCAGTGGACAGATTGCAGCCTTGCTGGTGCACTTGGGCTGTTGAGGATTCTAATTTATAAGGTTGAGAAGACTGCTGTCTCAGAACCTGGTTTCTTTCTAATATTCTTTTTGGTTGAATTGGACCTATGGTTAACATTATTATAATCATAAATCTGCAGGTTTATGCTGATGGGACGACCACCATGTCTACCCATGAAAGGAAAGCAAGCATTAGGGAATTCTATGGTATAGTGCATATCTTTTGGAAGTGTAATTGTTTTAAACACTTATTTTCTTTACCTGGTTTGTTAATTAGGTTTTTTTTGGCAGCTGTCATATTTCCTTCTTTGATGCAATTACATGAAGGAATTAATGAAGTGGAGGACAAGAAACAAAAAGCGATTTGTATAGAGAGGTATAGAAGACGAGATGAGGATCAAAAAATGGTGATTTCAGAGATTGATGATAATATAGAGGAGGAATGTGGCATATGTATGGAGATAAACAACAAAGTTGTCCTTCCAACTTGTAGCCATGCTATGTGCATTAAATGCTACCGTGACTGGTACACATTTGCTCTCTTGTCTCTGCAGTATTTTTATTGTCTACTGAAATTCAGTATCAGACAACATATCTCTTCTGTTCTTGTGACAATGAATCTGCATGATCAAGACAAAACGATAGGCCTTCAGTTTAATGAAAACATCAGATTATTTCTAACCGTCATGCAGTAATGCCTGGATTCATATATGTAAGCTGGTTGCATTGTCAACTTATAACTTTATTAGCATCAAACTGAAAAGAAGCGTTAGTCTGTTCATCTGGCTATTTACCAGGATTTTTTTTGAGCAAAAACTTACCAGGAAATTATTGGGTCCATTTTGTGCTTGCATGAACTCCTCCTTGCTTGCAATAAGTAATTTATCCTCATGAACTGTTGGCCCTAAAGCATTATCCCAAGGATTACTTTGCCTTGCTAGTTGCTGTGGCCTGCTTTATTATGCTGCTGTCATACTACTAGGTCATGTTCTAGTATCTTTCTTGTTGGTTGGTCTTCATTGGAGGCTAGGTGGGCAACAAACTGTAATGGAACCTCATTTCAGATCTCCTTATTGAATAGCTAGTTGCTTTCAGCTGGCAGTTTTGCTCCTTCAAGTTTACTAATTCTGCATGAAATGATCATAATCTTAGATCTTGGTATATGAAGTAGAAATATAGATTGAAGAACATGAAATCTTCTAGATAATGTTCGTCACTTCACCAGAATATTGCCCCCAGTCTAAATTCTACAGTGTCCAGTTTAATTCAGGAATGGATCTTATGGACTTGAATAATAACAGGTTAATGTAACCTCAATCAAGAAAAGGCTATACTGGTGTCAGCAAAGCCCAGGGCAGCCAAATGTTAGATGGATAGCAAGTTCGGAACAATATATTGATGTCCATGGGAGACCAAGATCCATCTAAGGTGGACTTTTCTTAGCTCGGCCTGAAGGAAATAATGGCGGAACTATAGGCTAAATTTCTTGCCACTGGATGTCTATATTTGTTCTGTTGTGTTCCTATGTACCGGTGACTCTGTTGAAGGAGAATTTTCCATGAGAAAAATCCATTTACCTGGTTTGCTTAGAATATGTCGTGCGATTATTTTTCCCTTAAGCAAACCGATTTTGGAGAAATTCAAGTGACGTGGAAAGGGCAAATTTTGGTGTGAGATCATTTCTCACCTGTTACAACAAGTTTATCCGGGACTAGGTACACCTCCGTCGCTGTGTTAAGAGATTCAAATCCACTTTTCTGGGTACCCTGGCACTTAGCTATCAGTTTATTCCATTATGGTAATAATTGGATAGAAACCCTGATTTATGTTTTGTCTGACACAGTGACACTGCAACAGTAGTAGCTTGAGCATTCATTTGTATACAATCTCAATGTGATCGTTGATTGGAAATAACGAAATACTGTTATAGTCGAAATAAGGACTGAGTTATAGGAAGATACTTTTTTCTTCTTCTTAACATGTCATTGCAACTCTGGCATGTAGTTTGTCTATTACTGTCAATCTGACCATCAACTGTGCAGTCTACATGATCTGATATTTTTCTGATTCTTCTCTCTGCTGTTCTATGCGTGGTGTTACTGCAGGAGATCAAGATCCCAGTCTTGTCCATTCTGCCGCGATAGCCTCAAGAGAGTAAACTCTGCCGACCTCTGGATATACACAGATAACAGGGACGTAGTCGACATGGCGACAGTTCGAAGAGAGAATCTGAGGCGGCTCTACATGTACATAGACAAGTTGCCCTCCGTCATCCCTGAATCTGTTTTTGACGTCTACGATTCCCACGTAAAATGACGTCGCGCTCATGCGCCAATTGTTTATGGGTGTGCTGCTGCTAGTGCTGTAGACATTGTGGAGCCCCGGGCGCCTCGTGCAGCGTGCTTATAAAACCAAGCAGCATGCTGGGAGGCTCTTTACATAAGGTATATATATATATATATATGTAAATTGTTAGCTGTATCATGTGTGCGCGCGGCCTTTGTGAGGGGCTAGGAGAATCCGACGCTGTCAATCTGGAAGTAAAGAACCATTGACTGTTTGATAGTAAAGTATGGCTGTGTTATTTTTGGTTTTTGACTCTCGACTTCTTCGAAAGCTAAAACAAACTAAAACAAACGGTACAATTTTTTCAAGCATTAAAATGGCTTTCTAAGCCTGTTAGTGCATGCATTGTCTATGCCATCTTTGTTGTCCGTCACTGTCCTAAAAGGTATAGTAAAAAATCATTAGCTATAGCTAAGAGTCATTAACTATAGTCTAAAGAAGACAACATCAGCAGCTGCAAGAAGATGCGAACTGGTACAGTAGCCTGGCCCTGGTTTGATCCACCCTTTTATTCCAAGACAGAAGTGGCACGAACTGGTACAGTAGCTTGAAATAGATGCCTGGTTTGTTGCATGCCCGTCACGTGAGAGCTGAGAAAAGCATGGACAGCCTCGGCAGGGGAGGAGTGCTGCAGTTGAAAACTTCGTAAACCGTGAATCAGGTAGGTCCCATGCCGGCCGCCTGATTCCATAGTCCATACTACAGCCGATTTGTACGTCGGCGAGTCGGTTGACTTTTCTTTTGGATCACGTTCTCGACCAATCTCGTTACCCTGCGAAAATTCGATGGCCCTAAAGGTTTACTTCAGATGAGTTCAGTTTCAGAACATTTTCCTGTCATAAAAGGCAATGCGATAACGCCCATTCCCATCTATCTCGTTCTCACAACCGTTTCAAGGTGGCCGGCGACGGCGTGGATTGCTCCGCTTCGGTCCAGCGGTGACGCGTGCGAATCCGGAAGCGATGGGTCCAAGCAGCATCGGAGACGAGTTGTGGATCTGGCTACCAGTCCAAGGCAACGGAGACCCCAGATCTGGAAGCGGCGTCCATGGCGACAATGACCTCGGTTAATCGAGGTGGCAGCCGACGAATTCGAAGCCTCATCGAGTAGTCTTTTCAGACTTTCAGCGACGGGATCATTGAGCGTGACCACGATGGCCAGTTCAAAATTTCAGTTTGATAATATCATACCTATGTGAGCGCTTGTAATTGTCCTACAGCTGCAACCAGCCAACCATGGGCAGATCTACCACCGGGGCAGGCGACGCCCTCTCTCTGCTGACTGCTCGAGTCTCGCCCGTGTGCTGGACCTGCTGGTTGTACTCATCTCATTCACTCACTGCAGACTGCTCTGGGCCTAGGCTGTGTTCTTGCTGCTGGGCTGCAGCCTGAAGACCGAAGCTCCGAAGCCCAATTGGCGCTTGGCGGCTTGGAGTTCGTCTTCGGCAGTTCAACGGAGGCAGGAGGAGCCGACCGGGGAGGGGCCGAGCCGCCGAGGTGGTGGTGGGGATGGGGGGTCCGGCCGACGAGGGAGCTCGGCGACCGCCCGAAGGGCCGGTCCGCCCCTGATCCGGTCTCCAATTGTGCCAAGAAGAGGGAGGAGTCCCAGGAGTAAACCGAACGCCATCTTCAGTTTTCACTGTGTACTGCTTTTGAATTTGCAACGGCTACTATACTACGCGAACCCCACCCACTTACCCAGCCAGCAACAGCATAGCGCTATTCCTCTCGTGACCCAAGCGAACCATACCCAAAACTTTGCCCACAACCGTACATGATCGTTTAGCGTAGGCTGGACCTGAATTACGTGCCGGTTCCTATACCAAATTTATAAGGTTGCATGCAAATTAGTCACCTGAAGTCATCTGTTGGACTAAGCATCCGTGTTGAAGCATGGCTTCTACCAAAAATAAGCTACTGCTTGGGATGATCTATCAGGTAAGAGATGAACATAAGTCACACGTGTCATAGCACCTAGCTTAGGTGCGTTCATTCTCATTTACTCTCTCCTTTATCTTGGCTGGAAACTTACCACTAAACTCTACAAGATAAACAGACAGTCATCTAGAAGAAGCATAGAAAGATATCTATCATAGAAATGCAAACGGCGTGAAGTCATTAAAAGAATACAAATATCTCGTTTTGGAAGCTGTCACCGAGAGAGAATATTAAATATTTATATATAGATTGAACTATCACAATAAATGCATTATCTATGGGTATCGATGTGATAAATGGTCATCTTGCAGTGCCCAATTTCTTACCTTTTCGAACAAATGAAATTGTCTAGACAATTGGTAAATCCATAAATGCTTCAACAAACTGAATAAAATTTGGACATATTGATTTTGTCTTGAGATTCGTGCAATTACCATACCCTAATATATAACCCTCTCTGCTTCCTCCTCCCTCTCTTGTTCTCCCCTCGCCGCCATATGCATCTCCTTCCTAGTGCCACCTCCCTTCGAGTTGTTGAGCCACTATCACACCAGCGCTACCTTGTAGCAACCACCGTCTTTGAGGACCACTGGCCTCCTTAGTTGTTGCTAGCGTCGCCACCACCACCATAACACCATCTTGCCCCTTCAACATTCGCTTCACCCTTGACTGGCAACATCCTCCTTGCCAACCATATGCCATCGTGCTGTTGTTACCTTTTGTTTGATTTTGTGGCTGATGGGGCTCTTATTGCCTCATCACACTACCACCGGCTACTGTCCATCACCAAGTTGCGCCGTTTGCCAAAATCTATGGCATATGGACCTCGGAGCATATCAAGATGTCCAAAGAAGCACTTGCCATATGGGGGTAAACGGTACATGTGCTACAAATCCCTTTACTGAATACACCTTGAATTGCCGAGGATTTTGATTAGGAGAAAACATTCTCACCAAAGTGCCAAACCAACAAAAAAAATATTGCTATTGTCACAATAACTATGTATTTATGGTTGATTTTTATGTAATTTTAAGAACACTTGTGCCTCCTTTGACCTTAGCCTGTATTTTGTAGATACGAGCATGAAAATGGACTTAGAGTAAGATAGAGATATATTTATACCTTGATTGGGAAACAAATCTTTGTAACCTGCAAAGGAAATTGTATCAAATAAAGCCACTAAACAAATATTTACACTTATCCAAATATATCGGCACAATAGACTTGTTCACAAAACTAGGGCAAACCTAGGCTTAGCCTAGTCTGGTAGCTTGGCTAACCAACCTTGCCGCTGACGGAGACAATAGATAAAAAGAGAAGTTTGTGCTGATTACCCTAGTTATTAGGCTTATGCACACGAAGTCACGAAAGTTGGAATTCCGTTTCACCTCCCAGAATTACTCGCTATACCATGGCTCATGAAATAAGCAGAACAATTCGCCCTACCTGCCAGGCCCCCTCTCATACTTTTGACACATTTGCACTGTAACTTTGTATATTTTAAGAAATTTTGTTGGTATTCATAAATCCGGGCTCTTCATTCATAAATCCTGGCTCCACTGCTCCACTGTCACCACTACGGCAATTTCTTTCACACTCCATCGCAAATCAAACGAAGGCACTTCCCTTGTTGTTTGCAGCCAATTTTGTTTTCCCTCCCAAAAACGCTGTGCCATACATACCCTCGCTTCCTCGCGTCGCCGCTACTCAAATCGCAACCCAAACCGAAGGGTATCTCAACTCCAAAACCAAAATATACCACGCCTCCGCCTCCTCCCCTTCCTTCCTCCTCCCACCATCCCACGAACGCAAACAAAAAATTCCCTGCCCCCAAACCTCGCACCCAACCCCAAATCCCCCGGCCGATCCCACCCCAAACCTCCCAATTCCCCTCGATCCGCCGCAGCCGTGATCCCTCCGCCCCCCAAACCCTAGGAATTCGTGGAGCCCCCGCGGCGGCGGGATGGAGGAGTTGGTGGGGAGGGCGGTGAAGAAGGCTTTCCCGGGCTTCGGGCTGTACAGCGGCGTCGTTGAGTCGTACGACGCCGAGGCGGGGTACTTCCGCGTGCTCTACGAGGACGGCGACTCGGAGGAGGTCGACCTGGGCGAGATGGCCGCCATCCTTGTTGGCTCCCCTATGCCGCCACCGCCGCAGCCGCCGTGGGAGTCGTCAGGGCGGCGGCCTAAGAAGCGGCGACGCGGGGACGAGGAGTCCCCGCAGGGGAACGGTGTGGTGGTGGAGGCCGCCGTGGGAGATGGGTTGTCTAATGGCGATGGGCCGGCGACGCCGGCGGAGAGGGGCCCGGCTGAAGCGAACGGGCCGGTGATGGCGGAGAAGAAGCGGAGGGTCAATCCCGAGCCCGAGTCTGCTAAGCCGCTTCGTCGGAGCGCGCGGCAAGCGAAGGCGGCAGCGCTGGCGGCTGAGATGGAGGCTGCTGTCGAGGCCGCTGAGGCCGCGGCTGCGGCAGCTGAGGCTGCGGTTTCTGCTACGCCACAGCAGTCCGGGAGGAAACGTCGGCGTGCAAATGGGAGTGGTCGGTATAGGTCGGTCGCGAGGGATTTAGAGGACGCTGCGCTGGATAGGTTGCCGCCAAAGCCAGAGCTGCCAACGTCATCACAGGGTTTGGATTTGGAAGGTCTCCCTGTTCTCGATGTCTTTCAAGTTTACTCCTGCCTGAGGTCATTTAGTAGGCGTCTGTTCCTGAGCCCGTTTCCTTTGGAGACATTTGTGATAGCGCTGCGGCGCACTAACGTGAACCCTTTGATTGATTGGGTGCATTTCGCTCTGCTCCGAGCTCTGAAGAGCCACTTGGAGGATCTCGCCGACGAAGGAGACCCTTCGGCAATACACTGCATTAGGTAAAAGTCCTTGACTCCTTGTTGTAAGATGAGCTTACAGAGTTTTAGGTTATGAAAGACTTGTCTTTTAATTATCTATTGTTAACTATATAGGAATCTTAATTGGGAGCTTTTAGACCGAGCAACTTGGCCAGTCTATCTTGCTGAGTACTTACTCACTCGGGGTTCAGAACTGAGGTATGGTATGAAGCTTACAGACCTAAAGCTGTTGAATTCAGAGTACTATAGGCTGCCAGCAATGGTGAAACTCGAGCTGCTGCGCTCACTGTGTGATGATGTTCTGGAGATTGAGGCTATACGTTCTGAACTTGGTTCAAGGATGTCTGAGTCAGATGGAAATGATGAGGGCTGTAGAAGCACTGGTTTAAGAAGGAAAAAGAGAGGATCTTCTGTCAAGAGCCTAGCAGATTCTTCTCCGCCTCCAGAGGGCTCTGATGATATGGATGATGGTAACAGTGATGAGTGTTATCTATGTGGTATGGATGGTAACTTGTTATGCTGTGATGGCTGTCCTGCTGCTTTTCATTCTAAATGTGTTGGGGTGGTGGAGGATCTATTGCCTGAAGGAGATTGGTATTGTCCTGAATGTTTGATACAGAAGAATGATGGATCCAGAAATATGGCAAAGCCTGTCAGAGGAGCAGAGGTTCTGGGAATTGATCCGCATGGCCGACTATATTTTGGCACCTGCGGCTATCTGTTGGTGTAAGTCATTCTAAACTTCTTCCTTTGGTGTTACATGTATGTCTTTCTAATAGTTTTTTTAGCTCTGGTGTGACTGTATTGCCCTTCTGTATGTTGCCTAATAATTGCTTTTGCGGCATGCCTTATTCAAAATCTTAGTGTAATGCAAAATGAATCCACAGCTCTACTGTTCACTAATCGAGTTTCCGTAGGATTTAAGAACAATGATGTAGCACTTTTATCCTGTCTATGAACTTGACCGAGGATGCTATGTTTGTCTTGTTTGTTCTGAGTGCCACCTGTCTGTAGAACATGTGAGCTGCCATTAGGATTTGAATATGTGTACTAGGCTCCTAGCCACCTATCACATGTGAGCATAGGTATACGTAATGGAGCTAGCAACGAATTTAGTTTCAACATGCAAGGTAGAGCTTAAATATTTCTTATTTTCTTAGCTAGTGGTTGTATAGAAATGAGCATACCGATTAAAGCCTATCATGTTAAACTTAAACCTATTGTACCTTGCTTTTTAAATAGGGTAAGAGTTTTCATTTCACAACATTTTCCTGTGTTTGTTTAGTTATCCGACGCAACTGGCAGATAATGTCAATGGCAAAATAAAAAGTATCAATTATTTATTCTTCTTAATGACTACTCAAATTATCTGCCATGGAGTGTGCTTCAGTGCCATCCCGTGTGAATGCACCATGACATTACTATCCATCAATACTTGCACTTAAGTGTTACATCCCCACATAATATTTGTGTCATTTATGCATTCAGATCAAACATTTGCCCTTGCAGTATTTCTCACTGTAACTTCTAGTTCCCACCCCCTTGATTGTCTGTCAGACCATAGTGGAAACATAATTTCTGTGGTAATGGATAATAGATTTTTTATATAAATAGGAAAACTAATGTTTTGATTCTCTGGAATAAAACAAGGGAATACCTGCGATACCCTGATTTAGTAAGATTCAATTTGTGTGATTTGTATGCTCATTGATCAATGCTTCGCAGAAATGTGAAATATTTGTATCGCAGGAATGTGATATGATTTGTTTACCTTGGGAAACTGATCCTATATGTATGTACTACAGTTGAGTGGTTACCTCTTGTTGCATTAATAAACAAAGCATGTTCTGAACTTGCAGGGTTGAGTCATGTGATGCGGACTCACCATGTCATTATTATGGTCAGATTGATCTTCATTCCCTTGTTACAGTGTTAATTCCATGTCATCCTTTGTACAATTCAATTGTTAATGCAATATCTTTGTTTTGGGGAATTGCAATTGAGTCATCTAATTTTAATGGTCTGTATGAGAATAGCAAGAAATGCTGTACCTCTTATCATGGGACAGACTGCAGACAATCACCATTGAACCAACATACTGAACACAAGCAGTGTAAGATAGAAAAGGATGGCTCCTGTGAAAAAATGGATTCGGGGAAAACTTGTGCCTCAAATTCAGAGCAGCTGGATCAGGATGCCTCACACCAGAATTTCACCTTGAGATCAGCACCTGTGTCTGAAAATGACAATGAAACTATTGCTGATGAGAAGTTGAATCAAACATCTCAACATAATAGCACCTGCAGTGCCAAGAATGATAGCTGCAATTTTCAGCAAGATGATGTTTGTTTATATGCTAATGGTTCATCTGCAGAGAATCAGAAAGATCCATCCCCTCAGAAAAAGGCAAGTGATTGTTATCTCCATTCTGATCCTGCTAGGTATATAAACTATTACAGTTTTGGTCAAATAGCAGCATCAGCTGCTGAAGAGTTAAAACTCAAGCTGTCTGAAAACAAGGAAGGAAAGAAACCTGGTCAGGATGCAGTTTCATTCCAGCTAAAAACAATATGTAAGAAATATGCTAATATTTTTGCGCTGACTGATCAAAAGCTATCTGTAGAGCTGCTAAAAGAAAAATGTGGTTGGTGTAACTCCTGCCAAATCAGTGGTGGTGGTGATTGCATTTTCAGAGTCATTGATGGTAAGTGTATGGAAAGTCCTAAGCCACGTGCTGTTGGTCTTCGGTCAGAAAAGAATATGAAAAGTCATATTGTTCTTGCTATGCATAACATTTTGTCAATTGAAGAACGGTTGAATGGTTTGTTGTCTGGTCCCTGGCAAAATCCGCAATATAGCATTTATTGGCGTAAAGCAGTTCTGAAGGCTTCAGATGTATCCTCATTGAAGCAGCCTCTTCTCACGGTATAACTTGTTGAATGCTTTGTTCTTATTAAAGCCTTTTTATTCTGCATGTACTAAAATTATTACATGATTATCTGCTAATACTTTGCAGTTGGAGTCCAGTCTGCGACGTGTTGCCCTTTCAGTGGAATGGCAAAAACCAGCAGACTCTGTTGAAGTTGTTGGGTCTGCAGCTCATATCTTGGTCCGTTCATCTACTAAATCTTCAAGTTATGGAAGTGTTAAAAAGCTGGGGAGGAAGCCATCTAATGGTGAACTCAAAGTTGATTCTTGGGATGTTGGTGTTTATTGGTGGAGGGGTGGAACATTATCTCGTCAAGTGTTTCATTGGAAGAGGTTGCCTCAGTCCTTGGTCCACAAAGCTGCTCGGCAAGGTTGTATTTCCAATCTTCTGTTAGTTTTCAGATATACTTTTCTCATATTTGTATTAAACCTTGGTGATCTTGTATGTCTCAGCGGGACGCAAGAAAATTCCCACTATATTATATTCCGAAGGTTCAGAATTTGCCAGGAGGTTCAAATACATAGCTTGGCGAGCTGCTGTTGAAATGGCAGAAAATGTGGCCCAGCTCATTTTGCAGGTAATATATTATATATCCTCTTTGTTTTGGAAAGCTATCTGTAAAATTGGGTCACTGAATTGTTCTCATTCATGCACCTTCAGATTAAAGAGCTTGACTTGAATATCAAGTGGACTGAGATATTGAGCACTCTCCCTTCTGCCCTTGCAACAAAGGAAGCCCAGAAAATAGCAAGGCTTTTCAAGAAAGTTATAATTCGCAGAAAACACATAGAAGAAACAAATGTGGAATATCTGCTTGATTTTGGAAAGAGGGAGAATATTCCTCCTGTTGTTGCCAAACATGGAATAAAACTTGAGGAGCCCTCTAGTGAGAGGAACAGGTACTGGTTAAGTGAAGGTCATGTCCCTCTGAGTCTTCTGAAGGCATATGAAGCCAAAGCATTAACTCGCTTACTGAAAAAGAAAGAAACTGATGATCCTCCTAAGAAGACAAGCGACTTCAAACCGAAAAAGCCGAAAAGATCAGGGTTTGATTACCTCCTAGAAAAAGCAAAAAAGCTAGCGAGCAGACTATGTGGTCATTGTAACAAAGAAGTAATCACCAGGTATAATAAACAATCCGTTTGGTTTTTCATTCTTGTCACTTTAAGTCTTCAACAGTTCATTGTGCTTTTTTCTCTCAACCAGAACATTCTTACTGAATCAATAATTGGTAGCAACTAACAAAAGCTTACGTATTTCATTTAAATCCTTGTGTGAACTTGATAGGGTTCGAGTGGCTAAGTGTTTGTTTTGATGATATTTGGATTATTTTGTTGTGGCACTGTTTGTTGCTACTTGCTACGATGAACAACGATATATTAATGTGGTGTGGTTTCTTATGTGCTAACTGAATGCAATAGGTTAGTCCCATGGTTAAATAACTGTATTCTGGTGAACATGGCTGTAAAAGCTTTTCTTTTATCATCTCCAAAAAGCAAGTATAGGCATGTATACGACCTTCCAACAATCAAGCAATTAACTTTGTTTTCACCATCTTTGGATTGTCTTTATTTTCATAGTTGGCTAGAAATGAGTGTCAGTTCCTTTTACTTATGTACTTCTGCATCATGTATTGTGTATTTTGTCATGCTGCTTGTTCTTCGAGTGGCATGCTGATTTGCTGATTAGGTCCTTGGGTACAGTGAGTCAGTGACATTTTACTAACTGTTTCTGTCCAAAGAGCTCCAGTCACTTATGGACCTTTTCAGCTTCCTTATGGCCTTCGGTTACAAATACAATCATTCAGCTAATAGTTATGTAGCAGTTTTTTTTGGCCAATATCTTAAGAAATTTCTTGCATGATTGGATTGTGCTAAGTTAGACATTAGTATTTGTTTTCTAAGCAATCTAGGTGATTGTTTCCTGCCTTTTTTACGATTTCATATTTTCCAATTATTGCGGTATATACACAAATGCCAGTTTGAATGATGGTGCTATTTCTGTACAAGTCACAGAGTTGAAATTGCTAATTACATATTACATTTGGCTAATATTTTGGAAAAGATTGTTGATGTATTATAGGAGCCAGGTTTTCGCATTCTGACTCTTGCAATTACTAGTTAGGACAATATACTTTGTTTGCAAATACAATTCAGTTAC
Organism: Melocanna baccifera; assembly: GCA_036346265.1. Classification (NCBI taxonomy): domain Eukaryota; kingdom Viridiplantae; phylum Streptophyta; class Magnoliopsida; order Poales; family Poaceae; genus Melocanna; species Melocanna baccifera. The sequence continues at coordinate 19,481,854 of CM070696.1, read as the reverse complement.
TTCTGCTGCTTGTTCTTTATTTTGCCAATATATTTGTATTTTTGTTAGCATGATAAATTCTTTTCGGCAAGTTACCTGACTCTCTATTTTTTCTTCCAAACAGTGATGCTGTGAACTGCCAATATTGTGCAGGTATGTACAGTTCTACATAGGCATCCTTTTCTCTTTACATATGCATCAATATAACCCTCAAATTCTTGTGTTTATTATGTATGCCATTTGTTTTTTTGGTCTTATATATTTCATATTATCAATGTTTTTTCATCAATTGTTAGCAATTTCTTAGGTAATCAATCATTAAGTATGAAGTTTTGCCTTTTATTTTTGATTATTTATGCTTGAAGTTATATTGGGAGTTTGGGACTCATTGCAGTTTTTGGCACCCCGCTAATATTCTCTTATTCTTTGCAGCACTTTTCCATAAAAAACATTTCAAGGTTCCTAGAGGTGCTACTACTGCTGTTTATGTTTGCAACAAGTGCCTAGCTGAAAAGGTCTTGCGGGTGAAATCTCCACAGAAAAAGGCTGTATCAAAGAAGACCTCTCCCAAAAAGAAGCAAAAGAAGCAATCACGTAAGATTGTAACAAGAAGAAATCAGATAGTTGTCAAATTAAATAAGAAACTTGGCATGAAGAGTAAGCGTGGTCGGCCTAGAAAGAATCCATTGAATGTGTCGAAGTACGAATCACTAAAGATGCCTGAGAATGAACCATCAAATGAGGCCAAGAATGAACCGGTGAAACGTATATCGAAACGATTATATGATAAGTACATGAAAGTCAACTCAAATATATCTGAGCATGCAGCAAGCTGTCATAAGAGGAAGAGGAGTGCTTTGCATTATTCATACTGGTTAGATGGCCTTCGATGGACACAAAACCCAGATGATGAACGGGCAAGAAGTTTTAGGAAAGAAAGAGTTGTTTTTCCATCCGAAGATGTTGAAATTTCTGAAATCAGTCCAGTATGCTGTCTGTGTGAGAAATGCTACAGTGGAGAGGCTATATATATTGCTTGCGAGAAATGTGAAGGTAAGCTAAGTTCACTTGCATGTCATTTATATTCGTGATCTTTCGAACAAACTTATACTGGCTCACTTAGACAATTGCATGTGCTAAAAACTCTTCTTCATTGTCGATTTTTTGGCCCTTAGAAGTGAGGACAGTCCCCCTCAAATTTGGTCTTGGTTTTCTCGAAACAGTGATTACTATATTTTTCTCATGGATTATATCCTATGCTACTTAACATACTTCTGTTTGATTTCGTCTGGCCTATGCAAAGGAGCATCCTTTCCTAAGCTAACGATGGTTTATGTCTCAGCAAGACAAGCAATCATGTTGGAATTTTATATGTTGGCTGTTTAATGACTTCTGTTGCTCTTCATGCCATGGAAAGCTTTCATATTTTGCATGCTAAAATTCTAATTGTGTGTTCTTCCTTGCAGATTGGTTCCATGGGGATATCTATTCTGTTACCCTTGAGAATGTCAATAATCTCATAGATTTCAAGTGCCATAGATGCCGTCTGAGAGGAGTACCTGTTTGTCCGTATGCACAAACTGATACATTTCTTAAGGCACAATCAGATAGGGAAGACAGCATCAGCAGGTCTGTAGAGGACGAGGACCGTAACTGTTCAAAAGATCTGGGTGCTCATGATGGTCTGAAAGAGCTTCATGGGGATAACATTGGGAAAGAGCTCGACGGTCAGAGCATTGAGAAGCAGGTCGGTGATCATAATTGTCTGGAAGTGCTGGAATATCATAACAACCTGAAAGAGCTTGACAGTCATTGCACTGAGAAAGAGCTTAATGATAGTAACTATTTAAAAGAGTTGGACAATCATAACAATTCGTATGAGCTCGAGAGTCATAGCACTGAGAAAGGGCTTCATGCTCATAATTGTCTGAAAGAGCTGGATGATCATAATGATCTGGACGAGCTTGACAGTCATAGGGCTGAGAAAGAGCTTGATGGTCATAATTGTCTGAACGAACTGGACAATCACAACAATGTGCAAGAGCTCGACAATCAGAACAGTCCAGAGAAGCTTTTTAGTACTGACAATAGCAAGTTTGCTGCTGGAGAAACACAAGCTCTGGAGAAACACAAGTACAGTCCAAACCATAACAGTCTGAAAGACCTTGATAATTACAACAGCCTGGAAGATCTCGATGATCATAACTGCCCAAAAGAGCTTGATAATCATAACAGTCCGAAAGATCTTGATAGTCATAAAAGTCCAAAAAAGCTTGATAGTACTGAAGATAGTGAATTTGCTGCAGTAACACATACGGATGATTTTGTAGATGAGCAGTTCAACATTAGGGTATCTGGCAAAGATGCACTGATTATGACATCAGAAATTGGTTCAGTAAAGTAATCTATTGACTTACAGTCTAAGGATAGTTCCAAGGAGAATTCTGTACCTGCTGAGCATGAGGTTGATCTTCAGGTCGTGGTGACTTTATAGGGTACTCTGAACAATCAAAGGAAATTGCATCTCCAGCATTGGTTTCCCTTAGCTCCACTGTTCACTTACTGCTGCTCTGGTAGAAAATTTTGCTGACAAGTGGTGTGGGTTGTCAAACTACCTCACAGCTTCGTAATATTTGTGCTATAGGATATTACATTGGTCATGCAACGCAATAATCTACAAAAAGGAAAAAAAATCTATTTTTGTGGAATCTTCAATTTTTTGTGGTTTCCTTTTGGGAAATTTGCTGATCTGACAAGTCAGGCGTTGGAATTATTGACTATGACATGCATTTAACATCAATCTGGTACAACTTTAGTGTGGTTAAGTTGTGACATTTTCGGTAGGGCTGACATAGGGAAAATTCGGGTACCATTTCCTTCCCATGCTTCACTCTTCCAGTCAGAATTTGTGATTCATGTTGCACTTTGTGGGATTATGCATTGATCGGGATATCTTCGAGTGGAAGTGGCTGGTTTTTGGTTGCGCTGTGCCAACACATGATGTCTAAGGTAGGTCTCAGTTTTGCTTGTTGTATCCCTATTCTTTGTGTTGAATATTGAGCATGTTTCTTTTTTTCATTGTGATGATATAAGGTTCAAACAAGAGGCTTCCAGTGCCTTTTTCTGTTCTAGCTAAGGTTCGCATTAAGCTCTTTCTGCTGGGTTAACCATCTTTTTCTCATTGATAGGAGAAATAATGAAAATACTGTAAGTAGGAATACTTTCTTGTATATTGCAATAGCCTATAGGGTATATAAATAGTACAAAGAGATACAAAAGGACCTAAACCCTAGATATTAGGAAATGACTTAAATACCCTTAACACACACCTCAAAATGTAAAGCGTATACAATAGCATTACATTTGAAAAGGGTTGATACTAAAATAGGAAATAACCTAAATACCCTTAACACTAAAATCCGTATCTTGAAGATGTAGTGTGCGGCTTTTGAAAAATTGTGTTGGAAAGATAGCCTTACATCCGAAATCGTGCGACAGCCCATAAAGCACAAACTGTAGGGGTCGAGAAGGTAGAGGTAAGCGAGAGTAAAGTCAATTGTGGTAACACGATGAAGATGATGTGGAAGGTGACACAAGTAGAGAGAACCGTCAAATCAAGCCGAAGAGAGAGATAGAAGTATAGCGGCACAAATCGAAGTCCAAGACGGCGGCGGCGCAGTGCACAAGAAGCGCAACAGAGGCGCGGTATAGAAAAAGCGCGGCGGCCTTAAAAGCTTGGGGTGATGGCACACAGAGAAGCGGCGACATCATAAAGATTTCTACGATCTACAGTGGCTCAAGGAGGAGGAGCGGCTACAGCTATACAAAAGGAAAGAGAGGGCCACATCCATCCAAGAGAATGGTAACCGGCTGATTGACAGATTTTGTGGACTCGCATGACTTTGATGAACTGAAAGAGAGATAACAACGGACTTGAATCGATGCAACGGAAAACTAGAGAATAAAAAGACTCAAAAGAGATACCACGGGGCCTTCAGTCCACCTAAAACTCCTCGCTCCACTCCACAAGTCCACAACACCTCACCCACCCCCATGCTCCCAGACGACCGCAGTCCGTGTCGCTTCGCTTTGCCCCGTGCCAATGGCGCCTCCCTGAGCCATTGTCCTCGTCGTTGTCTTCATGGCTGCGCTGCTCCTGCTTGCGCTCTCGCGCAGGCAAGGGTTACGGCAGGGGCACACAGTGCTCAAGGCGGGCGCCTGGTCCTCGGTGCTGGCTAAGCGCGATGCGAGGGTGATCATCCTGGCCGGGGAGGAGACGGCGGGGGATGGGGCGGCACAGGAGGCAGCTCCCCAGGGTCAGGTGCGGCAAGATCCGGCAGCGGTAGCCACGGGAGTGGAAGCCCAGTGGAGAAGATCGAAGACGTAGTCAGCCGGGGCGACGGTGGCCGAGGCGAGCGCGGCTGGATCCCTACCTAGATCTGGCCGGAGACGAGTGTGGAGTTCTGGATCCACATGAGGCGGAGCGGTGGACAACGACGATCAGATCCGAGGCAGCAACAGTCAGATCAGATCCGAGGCGACGACATCCGAATTTGGGTGAGAGGCTGCGTGGGTGGTTCGGGCGAAGCGGCGGCGGCGCCAGATCGGCTTCGGTGGCGGTGAAGCGCGAAAGAGCTCGTCGTGGCGGGGCGCGCGCGCGCAGCGCGAGGCGCGCGCCGACGCGCGCGAGGTCGATGTCGGGCGGGCTTCCCGTGGTTGGGCGATCGGATCTGGCGGCTCGGGATGCATCCAAGGCGGCGGCGGCGGCTTGGAAAGGGTGGAGGCGCCCAGATCCGGGCGGGGCTAGACCGGATCCGGTGCGGACGACACGGATCCGGACGGGGGAGGCGGCGACCCGGTGCGAAGGCGGCCGGATCCGGTAAGGACGACATGGATCTAGCGTGGGGAGGCCGTATCCAACGACGGAGAGCCTAGATCCGGCGATGACAGCGGGGGCACGCGTGGCCGAAGGCGATGACCGGATTCGGGCGGTGGTAGACGATGGTGGGGTGGGCGCAGCGGCCGGCGAGGATGGCCGCCCCTGGGATTAGCTCCTTCTGGGGGCACCACCAGCGGAATGTGGATCGAGGTCTAGAACTTTGATACCATATAAGTAGGAATGGTGTTGAAGTATAAGTGAATTGCTCACCTTTCCTTATCAGCTTAAGTTTTTGCGTGAATTGGCTGGTGCATGCAACTCAATATGGTATCAGAGTCAAGATGTCTTGAGTTCGAGACCCGGTTGGCGCAATTAAAAAAAATAATTGCAGCCCACTTCCATTCCATATCTTAGGTTTGAGGTAGCCTACATGTGAGGGGGAGTGTTGAAGTATAAGTGCTTTTCTTACCTTTCCTCATCAGCCTAAGCTTTTGTATGAAATGGTTGGTGCATGCAACTCAATATATATTTTTTAAAGTATTAGTGAGCGCGCAAATCGACAGAGTCGAACCTAGACGGGGCCCAGACGCACGCCGCCAAGGCCAAGGCTGCCCAGGAGCAGGCGGACCGCGATGCTGCCCTGGCCCAGACCGAGCTTGACGCTAAGACTACCCTCTGGACGCAAGCGCGATCTTTGGTTCGCCTTCATGGTATCAGAGCAGCATGCATCAGTCAGTTCATCCAAAAACTTAAGCTGATGAGGAAAGGTGGACAATTCACTTATATTTCAACACTTTCTTGTATATTGCAATAGCCCATGGGACATATAAATAGTACAAGGAGACACAAAAGATAATAGGAAATGACTTAAATACCCTTAACAAATACTATTATAGGAGATTACATAAATGGGTTTTGTTACTATTATGGGTTTCTTAGGTCTATTAGAGAGGAAGTTGCAAAATAATGAGGTATGCATGCGGCAGCTTAATGTTGTTTCTTCTTTTACACAGAACAAGTACTAAATTGCAAGCGTTGTAAATATGAAGTGTGCCTCTGCCGATTTTCCTACCTTTTATTTTCCTCTTTTTCTTGGTCAATGGTAATTTCATACCGCGTCTAGTTGTCAAATTGGCAAAGGCACTGTTTGCTCTCCCTATTCAGCTTTTACATTAGAAAAGCTGTTTTCTGTCCAAGTGGGCACTCAGATATGTATCTCAGATTGTTGCTTGTCTCCCTGTGAACAGGAAGGAGATGGAGATGAAGTCAGTCAATGCCGCCATGAAGCATGAGGAGACGTTCCCGTTCTCAATGATTTCCCTTTTGCATTCTTAGATAATGTACCAGCTTGACTAGGCATCCTGATGATCCAATTTTCCTAATTGCTTCTAACAGTCCATTGCAAACACTATTTATATGTGCTGCAAAGGAATTTATCTTGACTCAAATTGTTAGATTATTTATCCTGACTCAAATTGTTAGATTTTGTATAGGGTCCCATAAGGCTTCAAGTTACAGGGAAAGCTCATGCATTGTGTCAGGTGTGTACAATGCCGTTATTGTACTTGCTGGTTATATTCTGGTTTAGCGACGTCTTATACAAGCTGACAATATTGTTAGATGTAAATTTAATTGTAAGATCAAATTCAGTTCCTTTCCCAGTGCTGCTCATTGGGTGATTTAGGGGGTGATCGGAATAGCGATGGCTTTTGGCTTTTGGCTGAAAAAACACTGTAGCTGGCTGAAAAAACACTGTAGCTGAGTTAGTGGATAGTGTAGTGAATAGTGAAAAAAAAGCTGAAGCTAGAAGCTGAAGCCAAAAAAAGCTAAAACGATCACCCCCTAAGTGCGGCTTCTGGTGTTTTACCGCTGTCCAGTTATTAGGGAAGGCTGGTGCCCGATTTGTGGCCCAGCTGAGCTACAAAGGTCTCAAGAGTCCATACAGGTAAGACACCTCTGAAGTGTTAGGCCTTTGCGAGGGAAATAGTGGTAGCAGACATGATGCGTCCTCTGTCAATCATCACTGTTGGGTTTGGTTAATTAATTGCTTTAGCATAGCAAGACGCGCGGGAAGATGCCCAGCGGTGCCACGTATCCGTGGTTGGTGTGGCCGTGTGCGTTTGGTCATCGTGGGCGCACGTCTCCGTCGTCAGCACCAGCGCACCGGGCACTCCCGTCTCGACGGGCGGGAGGGCACGGATTTGGGCGTGCAAAAAATTTAGCAATATATTTATATAAAATCTCTTATTGAATAATATAACGAAATTTACTCCCGCTACATATTTTAAACTAAGCTTCTCTCTAACTCATATAGTGGGTTCAAAATTCATATTTCACTAAGTACCCGTGAGCTTTGGAATCACAGTAAAAAACCTAACAATGTAGATAAGCAATTTCTTACTAATCATATCTCATCTCTATTGTTTGTTGAGTAGCATCAATATGCCCTAGTATCAACAGAATGCTCTAAGACAAAAACCTTTCTGCTAGCCCTGTTAAGTTAAATCAATACTATACATGTGAATGTCCTCACCCCATGTTACTAAGGGGGTGATCGGAATAGCGATGGCTTTTGGCTGAAAAAACACTGTAGCTGGCTGAAAAAACACTGTAGTTGAGTTAGTGGATAGTGTAGTGAATAGTGAAAAAAAGCTGAAGCTAGAAGCTGAAGCCGAAAAAAGTCGAAATGAGCGGAGCCTAAGATAGTTGATGACATCCTACTTTGTCAGATCTATCAATTAACAATCAAAACTATTATTAGGTGCAACAATTAGAAAGACATAAAGTTTTACTTAACTTTTATTGAGAGATACTATTCTATCATATCAAGAATATCTAATGAGAAGAATATGAACAATAGCACAACAAGAACAAAGATAAGTATTCACAGATAATAATATCAAACTGTGAGATAGTATGACCTTTAACATGGCAATCTCCGTCATCACACTTTTTGTCCATCAGGCTATTATGCTTGAGGTCGCTATATTCATCTACCAAGCAATTCTTTCTAACAACTAGTAATGAATTATATATGAGAATATCAAGTAGCACATGCCGACATGCAAGCTATTATACAATAATACATAATCCCATGGCTACAATTCAGTATAACGCACTGGCCATGAAAAATCCATACAAGCATCATATACACAATGAACCATATTACTCACGTTAATCCTTGCAAAAATGAGTTATGCACATAATTCAATTCTATCTGAAGATATGAACACAACACTATATAACACACTAATGATTAGCACGGTGGTCCCACATTCATAAGTGCATGAGGTTTCCAGAAAGGATAATGACCCACAAAACTCGATCTGTTGGCTCCATACGGCTGCGCATTGCAGTTTACCACAATGGCAAAATCCCGTCTGGTAGGGGTGCTGCGCAATGCGACCATCAACAAACACAGCTAATCATGTGGTGTAATAAATTCATACCTCATGCAAACCCATTTATTATCACGAAGCTAATTAATCTCATCAACCAGTGCCTAAACAAATCCATCTATATAAACCAATCTAGGTTATCATATCAGATTAACACTAGATCTAATCTACTATTACAACATATCAATTATATGCGACTAATCCAGATCAAATACTACACAAGATGGCTTTAATACTACTGTAAGAATACGAGTAGGCTATACTAGCACGCAATAAAAATTTTCACCACGTAAACCAGAAAGCTATGCAAGTAAGAGATTATATATTGTTATCATGCATAGTATAGTGAAAGAAGAGTTATAGCAGTCCGATCTAACGTCGCGCATGTCGATATAGTAGAAATAAATGATCGTCCAACGTCCTTGGCTGCACGTCTCATCCAATAGCCCCTCGTGTTCCTCACATATATTGCGGATCATTCTTGATCAGTGTAGCAACGTCTCTACGGTATCCACATATCCAAGGGTGAAATGTTGTGCATTGGTGTGCTAACACCAGCACGAATGATAGGGCTTTTGGAAGGAGGTGGCCAGGGTTTTAGTAGTGGTACAATCATCTACAGTGCTCATGTGCTTATCTCTTTACCTCACGATACCATATTAAACTTAAGGTGAAACACATACTATCCTATAATAATTTGATCATTCACTTGATCTTGTAGTGGATTACTTTGTTATAGTTGACTCCTCAACCAAAATGCGTATGGCTATGAACTTCCCTAATACAATCACATCGAGTGGCTCAGAGATATCTCCCCCGTTAAAAAGGAGGGGTAAATTCCATCTTAATTCTTTACATTTCTCCACATAGACTACTCCTATCTACGGAGTAGCGTTTGGCAACCACTAAGTAAATAATTACATATGTAGAAAAGTATAACAAGGTTGGGTCTAGGGATCTCACATATACTATGTATGAGATCAACTCATAACACTTAAAATATACAATTCCCGCAGTGTCTCAAGGTGGGTTAATTCAACATTATATTCTCTAACATATGTCTACATTATTAATTTGATATCTCATATCTATTATTCATGAAACGTGGTCATCAATCAACAGATATGATGATCTATAAATTATAAGTGTTTCACATAAAAATATAAAACCAGAAAAATTTAGAATAACATTATAAACACAAATAGATAGTTTTATGAATAAATCGTATATTTATCGATCAATATAAATGATAGCTTATTCAATAAACAAAATAACATATTATTAAGAAGGTTCTAGAAACAAAGAATGATTGCTTCTAGGACTATCACCAGCCTATTCCCTAATCGTCTCCCAAAGGTGAAAGCGACACGCGAATTTGCGTGTCAATCGTGTGATCAAGGCCGTTGTCAGTGGCGAGGATTCATCACTAACGTACTTTGCCGTTGGTTGATGCGTACGTACGCCCAGGGGCTAGTAGTAGCTGTGCGCTATGTGCCTGCTCCACTGGTAGCTCAACGGCCACAAGACACCGAGCCGTAGTCGTAGACTCACTGGACCACGCGCAGTACTGTACGTGGCCACGGCGGCAAATGTCAGAGACGACCAAGCCAGCGATAAGTCCGGCAGCTGGCCGGACAGCTAACCTCCATGATACCGTGAATTAACGGCTCTGCCTCTACTCTCGGTGGAGACGGCGTACGCCGGTGGTTGGTACCACACAGTAGACGAGCAATGATGCACGGCTTAGATGGCTCATCTCAGAGATGGGAGTTATCTCCGAGAGGGGGAGCCAATCAAGACTTCATTCCTTCCAGAACCGTTGCATTTGCTGGTCCTCCCCTACAAATTTAAGGCCCTTCTGCTTGCCTTCTAGGCTACATGCCCATTACTTTGGATCTCAACGCATGTAACATGTTATGTAAGGATGTTATGTAAGGTACCAAGTTTCCGTTCTTTTTAATCTATAGTTTCTTTAGAATAAACAAATAAAATGGTTTTTCATCGCTATTTCAAAGCGGTTTACTGAGATAGCCTTTTAGAAACAGTTTATCGATTTATCGGCGTTCGGTTGCACGCATCTTTGAAAGTTGAAACCAAGGCATTACTATAGGAGTACTATACTGGCCACTGCAACACCATAATGTTTTGCACTGGGAAAGCGTAGCATTAGCTGTGCCGTTGTGACCAGCTGGGAATCATGCGCTACTCACGATTTTTTATAAATAATCTATTTTTATTCAAAAATACAGAAATATATCTATGATTATATTATTTACAAAATTAGCTTTATATCGCTCAACCGTTGGACGACTGGAACGTGCCGCCTAACCGTTAGGTAATAATAATTCAGTTACCCAACCATTGGGCACTATTAATACAGTCATTGAACGGTTGAGCGACTGAATGGCTTATATAATTAACGCATTGGTAGTCACCCCCCTCGGCCGAGCGAGAGGGAAAAGAGTAAGAAAGAAATGGGGGAGGAGAGGAGAGGAAAGAAAGGGAAAAGAAGAGGGAAGATTCGTATGTGAGGCATTTTTTTATTTTGTATTGTATTTCTTTATAGTAAGTATATAATTTATTTCGTGTAGATAATAGTATAAGTAGCACCCATAGAAAATTGTAATTGGAGAAGCAGTAAATCTTGTTAATTTATATGTAAATATCACTCACAGAAAAATATATTTACAGAAATAAGTAGTAAATTAGAATCTTTTTAATTTATAATAGTATAACTAGCACCCATATACAATTTTAGATAGAGAAGAAATTAGTTCGTGAGGGAGAAATTGTGTTGTTTGTGAGAAGTAGCGGTGTTGTATTGGTGCATGTGTGACCGACTATTATTCGGTAAATAACAAAAAAGTCGGTTAGTTGTATTAGGTATTCTGACCGAGTGCATGAGGAGTATGAATGGTTTGTGTGGACTAATTCGTTCAAGTTAGTGTAAGAGCCGGATAATGTCCGGTATGAAATACCTCGGCCTTCGGGTTGAATCGGAATAGTGTAATGCACATTCATTGTGGCCTGTGCCTTAGGGATTGAATGCCGCCTTATCCATACAGTAGTACAGTTGGTCAAGATAGGCGAACGTACGAATATAAATTATAGTATAGTAGTAGTTGCATATCATGTGATGTTATTTGACTTGTTCTATTATTGAACATATTTACAAGTAGACTTCAATCATGCCAACACCCACTACATTGAAAATGCATTATGGTGTTGGCACCGTTCATGAAGGTCCGTACGGTGTTGACTTGAGCAATTTTTCGCAAATCACTCTGGTACACCCGGATGGTGAGAATGCTTAAATGTAGAGGTGATGCAATGGCTGACTCGTAGCTTTTCCTTGGACCCTGAGGTGTGTAGTGTCGTCATACAAGGGCTTTGGAGCCGATCTCCTACACATATTAGATGAGAGTTGAGAAGACTAATACATACAACTATATGGAAGGGCTTTCTAGAAGGCTGCCGGCATCGTGGATACGAGTGTGTGCTATTTGTACAAAGATACCCAAAAGAAGCTGTATTAGGCCCTGCCAACAGGTATCATCCGGGTGGTGAGAGCTCTTCGGCCGTCCAGCATGTTGGTGAAGAAGAGGCTCCAAAGGTCGGTGTTTCGAAGGGTGCGAAGGATGTCACTTGTGATGAGACCGACACAGTAAATGCATCAGACGAAAATCGGTCACCATATGATGAGGATACAGGACAATCTAACGAAGGAGAACATAGAGAGTACATAGTGCATCAAATGGAGAGCGATGACCAGATGATCTAGGCTGAAGAGAAAGCTGTGCAGGAGGACAAGAGGATAGTTCCAATGGCGATAAAGCTCCCATCTCGCAGGAATGGAATAGATTTGATATTGAGAGTGTAGCTGCGCATGATGAGCACGAATCACCATGGAAATTGCACGCCATAGAGGTCTGGTTGCACTCATTGTTTGCTAATAATGCATTCCTACAGGATGCCATTAAGCTGTAGGCAATGTCCATGCAGCGGATGTTTCAGGTCGTCAAATCTAGTCAGGAGCAGTACATCGTCAAGTGCAAGCAGGCTGGTTGTCCTTAGCAAGTGCACGCACATAGATCGAGGTATGAGACTCGTTGGCTCGTCTCAAAGGTGGAACCACACTCCTGCGTGCTCAGCAGTATTTTGCTAAAGCATCTTAATCTAACCTCGACCTTCATAGCCAATTTGTTGTATGGAGAGATAACGGAGAAGGACATTGAGGCGAAGCACATCATGCTGTCTATTGAGAAGAAATTCAAGTACAATATTAACTATGCGAAGACGTGGTATGTGAAGCAGAAGACTTTGAAAAGATGGTTCAGGTCATTCATAGCGGCGTACGATAACCTTCCTCGTATGCTTCGGGTGCTGAAGAACAGAAATCCAGGCAGGTACATTGCTTTGAAGGACAAGCCATCTACAACGCCATTATGTTTTGCAGTATTGCAGAGGGCCTTCCTAGCATTCGGTGGCTGCATCGAGGCTTTCAGGCATATGCTGCCTGTGATATCAGATAATGGGACCTTTTTAACCGGAAAATACAAGGGGCAGATCCTTACGGCCATTGGCGTTAATGGGAATAATCAAATTCCACTGTTGGCCATCATATTTGTCGAGAGTGAGAATTACAACAGCTGATTGTATTATAACAAAAATTGCTATATCAATCATTCTCAAAATAATTTTCTCAAAAATTATTGTATTATAACAACATGCGACGATCGTAAAAGGTTATTACGAATCTAACTAATTTTGTTCCATCCATAATATACCAAAATCACAAATGGATTAACCGACATTGTCTCCCGTTATTATTTCCTAAAAAAATACAACTCTTCATAAAATTTGATCAATGTTATTTACCTACAACAATTGTCATTTACCCTCATATACAGGTCGGGTTGCTATTTGCGCAAAAATAGGCTGAAATTACAGTCGCATAACGGTCGGGCGACTGAAGGTCCAGTCGTCTAACCGTTCGGCGATAGATCGTCTGTCGCCTAACCGCCCACGGACTAGCTGCGTGTCACGCGGTTGTTGGACGACACGTTCTAGTCGTTTATTTTTTTTAAAAAAAAGTTCCGTTACTCACGGTGTAGAGAGCGTGGACTCACTGTATCGGCTACAAACAACTAGCTGGGTGCTAGTGCCACGCCATGGGCTAATAATTTTGCGGTGCAATCACAAAGTGGCAGGAGTGAGTTACTGGGTCGCTTGAAAACAGCTTGTGCTAATGATATTTAGTTATAGCTTTCTTGTTTTAACTGATAGTTTTTAGTTTTTATAGTTTTTAGCCGGTAAGATGCTCCATTGAAAACGGTTTTCGGAATCCTATCGGCGGCGGCAGCCCATCCCATGTGCGCGCAGCTTCCGACAGCTTCCCATTCATGCGCTTTTCTTTTCGTGTTTATTCTTTTGGTTTTGGTTTGGTTTTGTTTTTTGGGCATCGCTTTGGTACTTTACTGCCTAGCCTTCATGATTGCGGGACAGTTTTTTCAGCTTCTAATAATTATTATTTTTTATAGTAACTAATTTTTAAATAAAACACTTTTTCAAGATAAAACTATAAATTAATTGTAGTATACACTATAATAACTTCATTTATATTAGATAAAATTATACATGAATTTTTAGTACTCTATAGTCTCTATCATGAATATCTTAAAAACTATAAACCATAGTTAAACGTTATAAACCAAAGTAAAAAAAGAATAGATCGAGCATCTGAAACGTTTAACATATGGAAACACTAAACACTTGTTTACTTGACGAAGTTCATTTTCGAGAGTAGAGTGGGGACTAAAATGTTTATAGGGCTACTTGCATGCTTGATGCTTTCAGGAGATTTTGCACTTGCACACGTGATTGTTTGTATATTTTATGGTGGTTAACGGCCTGGCTCTAAATAGCTTCAGTTTCAGGTTTATTTTAGCTTTTAGTTTATTTAAACTATAAGCTATTTAGAACATAGTAGTTTTAAATTTTGATTAATTTTGGATTTTTAGGGTTTTTTGTTTTTCTTCTATTCTTTTACATTGTTCATAATGATATAACCGTTTTTTTCTTTATTTTTTTTAGAAAAAGCTAATAGTCGTTACAATATAATTTCATCCACAAGCAAAAAGTCATAGTTAAAAACTTAAGTCGTAAGCTAGTTGAAGCGGGCCAACATCTTACGTATGCAGGGAGGTTCTTTGAGCAGCTCAATGGAGAAACAACACAGCTTGAATCCCAAGCTACTCAAGCACTTGTCACCATCCACAGTAGGGGCGTTCGTTTTAGCGATGGTTTATGGTTTATAGTTGAAATTTCACTGTATTTGGCTTTTTTTACTGTAGCTGATTTGTCTTTTTGGACATAATTAAATTTAAAAAAAATATAAAAATAGAAAAAATATGTTAGCCCATCACGGACAATGCAAAGGAACACGGGAAAAAAAGAAAAATACAAAAAACCCAAAAAATCTAAAAAATCAAAAAAGATGAATTATTGTATAGTGAAAAAAAAACTGAAGTTAGAAACTGAAACTGAAAAAAAGTTGAAACGAGTGGGGCCTTAAAAGTGAATTTCCTAGTTATAGAATAGTTTTAGAGCGATCAAATGGATATAAATGTCCAATTTCTAAGTTCACGGAATACTTACACGGTTACACCCACTTCGTTAATTTAGAACCTATAGGACAATTTTCTCTTAATTAAATTATCTACCTGACTATAATTGTTTTCTCCTATATAAAAGCCAATAATAGTCATATCAGTTCTTCGTATGCATGGATGCTTCAAAGTCATTTCTATGAACCGGCGCAATGTGCGGTGCAACTGCGACTAATTTGCAGCATTTTCTAAGGGCATAGCTGGTACAGGTACAGGTAGTACAATGTTTTTCCGAGAGGAAGTACTATAATCAAGTCAACCATATTCGTATTAACTTCTATTTTTAATTTTTACTTAAAAAATTAAAAATAAACTAAATATTTGACTTCTCGGAATAATTTCTTCACTCCTCTGGTTACCGTTTCGCTCTAGAGATAAGACAGAAGGTGACAGGTGCATCATATATCCCACTCCTCTCGCTTCCATCATATGCACATATCTTTCTCACTTTTCTACTGCTCGTTCTATTCTTCTAAAAATTACTTTTTTCGACTATTACTACTTATTTTCAGTTAAAAATTATAAATCACAGCTAAAAAGCATCAACAAAAACAAATACAAATGTGCTCTAAGGTGACTGATCGATTCCAACCGAACTATAATAAAAACCACCCACTAGCATCATTTTCATATACAGAGATGTTGGCTTTATGAAAAGAGCATGGATTGCTCCTACGCTGCCAGATCTCGCGATATCTTAGGGGGTGATCGTTTCGGCTTTTTTCGGCTTCAGCTTCTAGCTTCAGCTTTTTTTTCACTATTCACTACACTATCCACTAACTCATTTCTGATGTTTTTCACCAATTACATGTTTTTTCAATTTAAAGCCAAAAGCTATCGCTATTCCGATCACCCCCTTAAAACATTTCGTCAGTGTTCCGCCGATGGCGACGGCGAAACCAATCAACCAACCGCGTATTCCTTTCCCCTGTCTTTTGATTCTTTTTTTCCACCCAGTGTTGAAACTAGCGACGCAACCCCGAATTATTAATGCTCAAATGATGCGCGTCTTTAGCTGAAACGAGTGGATCAGGTGCAGTCCTGAATTCAACGATCAACATGCATCTCGCCCACCAGTACACGTCAGCCACAGTGTGGGGGAAGTACCAGCTCGAGGTTGAACTAATTTGGGTTTAAAAGTTTCGTTTTATACCGTTGATTTTATACTATAGCAACTAAAGATGTACTGTAGTTATTGATAGCCTTTTCAATATAATTAAATTAAAAAATTATATCATTATAAATAATAAAAAAGAATAAAAGACCAAAAAAACTAAAAAAGCTATATCACTGTGAAAAGACAAAAATAAAAAATCAGAAGCTAAGACTCAAATAAGTGCATCTATATCAAGCAATATATGTAGTACTAGTACTATAGCGTGTACAACGACCCTTCTGGGAACGAGCAGCCGTGGTCCAGTGAAACCGTGAAACGAGCTGAAGCCAGTGTATGCATGTATGCACAGATCAAGGTAATCTCGCAGTTCCAATTGTTTACCAGTACTACTTTTTCTAATTCGTGTTTGTCGTGGAGGGCTTATCCAACGATGGCTAGTCGGTTGGCATGGAGGCCCGCGTAGCCTTGGGATAGTGGGGCGGCGCAGGAGCAATCCACCGGTTTGAACAATCACAAGGTGAACAGCTAGTGGAATGGAAGGAGTGCTCTACTGGACAAACACGACGCGCCTGACGAAGTCCACCGCGCGCGTCTTCTCTCGTTGCAGAGCGAGACTTGCTCCGCAAAGCCGGGGTCGGTCAACTCGAGTCTTCTCTCTCTTTTTTACGACATCGTCCCTGGGTTTTCTGGCCCCGCTCCATCCGCTTAACCTTCTAGCTTCTAACTTTTTGTTTTTGTTTTTTTCTATTTTTTCTGATTTTTTATTTTTTTAAATTTAATTACACTAAAAAAATTAATAGTAGCTACATTGCAAGGAAATCTTCAATAAGTGTAGATGAGTACAAAAAGCTAAAGCTTGAAGGCTAATGGAGCGGGGCTCAGTCTCAGAGTGTTTTACCTGTAGACTGATGCCCCGCTCAGGTTGACTTTTGCCAACACTGAGCGGTGGGCAACGGCGGTTTTACCTGTAGACTGATGCCCCGCTCAGGTTAACCTTTTAGCTTCTAACTTTTTGTTTTTATTTTTTTTTCTGATTTTTCTGATTTTTATTATCCATAATAATTGAATTTTTATTATTTTTAAATTTAATTATATTGAAAAACTAACCGTAGCTACATTGCAAGGAAAACTTCAATAAGTGTAGATCAGTGCAAAAAGCTAAAGCTTGAAGGCTAATGGAGCGGGGCCCAGTCTCAGGGCGTTTTACCTGTAGACTGAGATTAGCCTGGCAGTTACGATCGTGAGCTGCCAACGGCTTTCAATTGCTTGTGTATTTCCCTGTGTATCTTTTTGCGCAGAGCGACTGAGGAGTACTAGTACAGTAGCGGCACTAGCGATAAAATCAGACAACTTTCTTCCTCCAAACCATTTTCTACGTACGGTACGGTGAATTGCGTGGAAAACAAAGAGGCGTTTCGTCCATCGATCCCATTACTTTCTCTTGATGTCACCGCCCAACTGGTATACAACAACGTCTCACCAAATCAAATCGCAATTAAGTATGCTCAAGACGTGCCGGTTTTGGATTGCGAGATCTTTGTTTCTACCTGAAAACAAATGCTCGTTGTTCTGGATCTAGATAGTTTCTGGCTTAGTTCCTCATGCCGTGTGCCACAACCTTGGTAATTAATTCGACAAATCAATTTTTGTCACTAGATCTTATGCGACTAGTAATATTGTTTTTATAACAATGAAAAATACTCATCAACATATCGTATAGTCGTGTCATCCACATTTGTTCTCAGAAAATCTGTAATGAATTCCTCGACTGCTTTCTTTCAAACAAAATTATGGGCCACACTCTAATTGTTTTCTAAAGGTTTAAATATCTCTATTACTTAAAAAGAAAAGTTGATGGTGGTGGTTCACCATCGTGGTTCATCTGTCTCTTCCTCTCAGCCATCCGATTAAAGATCAGTCGCTCAGATGTAAACAGGTGCTCCCACCTCTCCTCCTCACTTTAAAAACAGTTCAAAATCCTCTAAATCAACTCATCTCTCCTATCCGTTCTCTTCGCACGCCTCCTCTCCTCCTTCCCTTCCCACCCCGCATCGCCGCCACCTCCTCCCCCACTCCTCCGCTCCACTGGCCGATCGCCTCCTCATTCCCACCCCGCAAAACCGCCTCCTCCTCCTTCCCCCACTCTTCTGCTCCATCAGCCCGTGCCACGCCCATCTCTGCACCGCCGCAACAACCACCACCAATGGTTTCTCCTCGACCCACTCCTACCACCGCCCTCCTCCTCACGCTCCTCGCCACTGCCGCTTTTTCGCCCTCCCGCGACATGGAGATCTGCTCCAAGTAAACTAATTTCTGATCAGCTTCTTTGTGTGAAACAAACCAAGCTAGAAAAGAACAAAATGATGGCTTTATCAAGCGGGCGCGAGGAAAGTGTGTGACTAACGAAAATTCAAATAACAAATGCAAAACTAACAACAAAATGGTACTCTCACTTTTATGTGTAGTAGTTGATTAGTAAAATTCCAGATGTTGGTACCAGAGTGACATGCTGCATGAGAAGCATTTCAAAGATTTTCAGAAGGCGGTGAGAAGGGTAACCTTCTATTGGAGCTTATGAATTGGTTCAATTTCGCGGGACACATCGTGGCCACGATATAAAACGAAACAACCCAGGATGCTCACAACTAAACAACGCACAACTCCATGATCAGAGAGGAAAAAAAAACAACACATGGTATATTATTTACAACCAAGGATTGAACCACAGATCATAGGAAACCCAGAAATGGGGGAAACCTAGCAGAGCAAGCAACTAAATTCCACTTCGGTGTCGATAATACTGATACCTGATGGAACAAATAACTATCAGGATGCGATAGCATAGTCTAAGTCAAGGTAGTAATAGTTGAATGCTCGTTCGCTGCTATGGATTTTAAAAAAAAATAGAACATGTTTGTATGTATGTTATAAAAATTTTTATCACCCGACAGTTTCAGAACATACAGTATGATAAGTTTTAAAAATTCATAGCATCTTACGTGCATTCAGCTAGTACATATATAAACTGTCAATCGAAGAGTCAACGGATGTGAATCAGCTTACTTCGCCCCATCGTTTGTTCACCCCTCCACCGTCGCGGCCACAGAAAATCCAGCGCAAGCACACCAGTCGTTTAGCCACACCGCGTGTGAGGAAAACCCAAGCCGACCAGTCGCCATCCGCCCCACTGCCGTCCACCCACCCACCCGCCCGAGGCCCGAGGCCTCAGACAATCCGACCCACCTCACACGGCTCGGCACGGCCCCCTTCCCTCTCTTCTCTTGTTGCTATAAACGGCCGCTCCCCCGCGGCGGCACGGGCAGGGCACCCAAAACCCACCCGAAATCACCGCCTCCGCACGAGATATTTGCCCCACCCGCTGCGCGCCTTCCGTCCTAGGCAAAGCAACGCGACGCGAAGAGAAAAAGGTAAACGAGAACACGAGAGGGTGGCTGCTTGCTCTGAGATCTGTAACCTTAGTGTATCCCTTTCTGGATCCGGTCGGATTCTGCTGGGCTGCCGCGAGTTTTCTTTCCAGATCCGTCGTGTGTTTCCCAGAATTGAACTGAAGCTAAAGCTGCTTGCTTGCGTGTGTGTAGTGAGCGGAGGAGGATGAGCACCATGGCCATGGTGTCGTCGTCGCTGAACCCGAACGCGCCGCTGTTCATCCCGGCGGCGTTCCGGCGGGTGGAGGACTTCTCGCCCGAGTGGTGGGAGCTCGTCAAGACCACCGCCTGGTTCCGCGACCACTGGTTCCATCAGCACCAGCTCCACGAGGAGTTCTCCGCCTTCGCCGAAGACGCCGACGTCGACCTCGCCGCCCTCCTCCCCGACGACTCCGTCGACCTCCTCGACATGGTCGACACCGACGATCTCTTCTACGCCCCCGATCAGCCCGACCTCCACCATCACCACAAACCAGCCGGGTTCGTCGGCGACGTGGACGCGGTTCTCAAGACACTGAGCCTGAACTCGCCGAGGGGCGGCGGCGCGGCGGCGTGGGCCCCGAGGGAGCAGCCGAGGCACGGCGAGAAGCCGGCGCAGTACGTCGGCGCCAAGGCCGGCGCCCGCCGCGTCATCCACCAGCCTCGCTAGAGCCTGCCTTCATGGTGAGTGAGCCTGCGATGGTGATGGTGAAGAGCTAAAGGTGCTTCCTTCGTGTGTCGTTGCTGCTTGCTGCTGCTGTGTAGTGTAACCTCTGAAGATGAGTTTAGCTTCTGCTTCTGTGTATACAACTAAAAAAAGAAGGGGGGAAATGCAGATGTCTAGTGCCTTTCCCTTGTAGCTTCTGGAGTCCAGGTCCATCCAAATGTGTTAGAAAAAGCAAAAATAGAGTGATGTAGAATCTTGTGTACTTCTCCCCCCTTGTTAATGTTGGATATAATTAAGATGGCAAGCAGTCTAATGCTAGACCTTTTCACCAGTGCTTCTTCCTATGCTTTCTACTGAGTTCAGGAACATGTTCTTTTTCCAGATTTCTTTGCTCTGCTCTGTTGGAGCTTGAAAGTTGGAACCATGATCCTTCACCATGTGTGATGAATGATGATGGTGATTTTGCTTGATTTGTTTCTTGCTTTCATGTTGACATCGAGAGCTTACATGGGAGTGGTTGACCAGGAAAGATGATGTATTAATTTGGTGGTCTTCGGTTCTTGAAAAGAGGTGACTAGTGACGGTACACAGCGAGATAACATGGAATGACATCACTGTGCAACTGTACCAAAGGGGATCGAAAGCTCCACTGGATTGATCATGATCCAGCATTTTGAGTAATTACATTCGCAGAAGCCACCTATGTGTAAGGTGAGGGGTAGATGATAAACAGAAATCGCTTCAGATTGATTTCTGCAGAAGGCATTTACAGTTTGCAGAGATCTGCACATGGATTCTCTGTATGTAGCTAATATCTGGTTTCATTCTGCTTCAGGTTGCTTTTTTCGTCTCAAATGAAGAGCTTGCATCACGAGCATGCCAGCTTGGAAATACAGACATGCATCTTAATCATGTGGAAACTGTCATTAAATTAATAGTTTAAGATGCAACAAGAGATACATATATGGTTTCTAAAATAAAAAGAAAAGCAGTATGCGACATGAGAAGATGGTACAAGCTCTGCATACAGCGGTATGGCTTGAACGTAAATTTAGTTCATACAGCGGTCAATTTTCAACTTTAAAGTATCAATGTCAAGCCATGAAGCCAAGTGGCAGTACGTCTAAGCTATTGAAATGAAGTGGATACCAGATAACATGTTTGAATGGTTAGTGGTCTGCATGCATGAAGAAGGAAAACGAATTCAGAAGGAATTGTTCAAAGTATTCTATACAAGTCAATAGGTCAATAGATAATACTAATAATATATTGAGTTATGACTATTTGTCAGTACCACATAGCAAATTTGAGAATAAACACCCTATGACGACCACAATTATTGCATATCATGTTTAAGGCTTGTTTCTTAAACGCAAAAACAAAGAACTTAGGGCATTTACAATACGCAGAAAAAGCAGGACATAACTACATAGCAACTTTATGGCTGGTCACAAGCACTGTGGAAAAATTTTTGAACCAATCATGTGTTATGAATAGCACTTATTTATCGTGGGACCAATAAACCAATATATATACATATACAAGTGTAATATGTATACAGATAACTCCTTATATAATAGAGAAAATACACATATATAATACACATCTAACATCCCCTCAAATTTATGGTGGACCGACGACATGAAATTTGGAGAGATAGCAACTGTGCTGGACCTTAGTCTGTGCCTTTGTGAAGAAGTATGTCAACTGAAGCTCGGAAGGCATATACTGAAGAGCAACAAACAGGTCCTGCACTTGTGTCCGTAAGTAGAAAGTATCAACACCAATATGCTTTGTAATCTCGTGCTTCATCGGATCTTTAGCAATGCTAATAGCACATGTACTGTCAGACAAAAGGAATCGGTACAGAAACAGAAACACCAAAATCCTCAAGAAACCACCGTAGCCAAGTAATCTCCATAGTCAATAAAGCTATAGCTCGCAACTCAACCTCATCACTCGAATGAGAAATTGCAATTTGCTTCTTAGTCTTTCAAGCAATAAGAGAACCACCAAGAAAAACGCAATAAACAGAGAGATAGCAGCTATCAGATGGAGCACTAGTCCAGGTGGTATCAGAATATGCTTCGAGCTATAAAGAGCTGAAGTAAGTATAGTAGAGAGAATAAGAAGGAACAAGATCAGGAGTAACCTCAGGAGAGGGTGCTGGTGGTGAAGAAGGTGCCGACTGGGAAAGAAGCACCGGAGAGACCGAAGGCTATTGTGGAAGAGTGGTGACTATGGGGGGTAGAAGAAAATGTTAGGAAAAGGGTGGCTTGACAAGAGATGTTAAAGTGGAGAAAGGAAAAGGGTGATGATAGAAAGGACAAAACTCAGCAAAAGTAATATATCGAGAAATCCACATCCATCGGCCAACAGCATCCCAACAACGATATCTCTTGTGTTCAGCACTATAGCCCCAGAAAAACGCACTCAACAGACTAAGCGGATAGCTTGGTGCGCTCACAAGGTGTAAGAAGAATATAGTACATACACTCAACGAGGCGAAGACTGAAATAATCAAGAGTCAATCCACAGAGGCGCTCAATTGGGATCCCACCCTGAAAAGTAGAAGAGGACTGAATGTTGATTAGAAAAGTGGCAGTAGAAACAGTTTCAGCCCAGAAGTGTGGTGGAATAGAAGAAGCAAGTATGAGAGTACGAGCTGTCTCAAGAAGATGACGATACTTGTGTTTAGCCATACCATTCTAAGTACGAGCATCGGAACAAGAAAACTAAGAGAGAGTGCCCTGCTCAGCAAGAAAACCACAAAGAACTTTCGACAAGTACTCCCCAGCAGAATCAGCGTGAAAAACACAAATAGCAGAGTCAAATTGAGTACGGACCATGGTGGAAAAAAATCTTATAGATGGATGAAACCTCACTACGAGATAACATAAAGTATATCCACGCATGACAAGAAAAATCATCAATAAAAATTATAAAATATCGATGACCTCCTTTCGAAATGAAAGGAGTTGGTCCTCACACATCAGAATAAAAAAGATCAAAAGGACGCTAAGACACTGACTCACTGGAATGATAAGGTAGTTGAACCTATTTCCCAAGCTTACAACACTGATAATTGAGAGAACCATCACCGGACACAGATCATAAAAGATTACGACGAAGTAATGAAGACATATATTACCCACAAAGATATCTTAAATGATGATGTCATTGAGCAAAAGATCCGGTGAAGGCTGCAGCAGATGCGACAGTAGTGGTGGAGGTGACAAGATTGACAGGGGCAGCAAAACAAAGATGAAGCCAATCAAGCTCCTAGAGCCGTCGTGAGTCACGACGGTGAGGACCAGTACCAACCAGAGTCCCCATGCGGCGATCCTGAACACAATAAGAATCAGAATCGAGAATAACACGACAACCATGATCAGTAAGCTGGCCGGCAGATATGAGTTGTATGGTTAGTTTTAGAATATGAGAAATAGTAGGAGCATGAAAAGATGAATTTGAAATAATACCTCATCCTGCGATGGAAAGAGAGATGACATCTGTTGTTTCAATAGTAATAGGAATAGTTAAAGGACTAATAGAAGTAAAATAGGTGAAATGAGATATCAGATGAAATGAAGCATCAGATATAAGAATCTAAGGTGATATACCTGATGAAAGATAAGTAGAATGTGGTCTCTCACTGGAAGACTGAGCAACAGAACCAACAGAACTGGACGATGCAAAAGCAACCATACGACCCAGCAGTGTGATAA
Organism: Melocanna baccifera; assembly: GCA_036346265.1. NCBI lineage: Eukaryota > Viridiplantae > Streptophyta > Magnoliopsida > Poales > Poaceae > Melocanna > Melocanna baccifera. The sequence goes on along the minus strand of CM070696.1, from coordinate 19,457,993 downwards.
ACTACTGAGTGTTAGAAGCACCAGGGCTTCGCTGAGAAGTGGAACCTCCAATGCCCTTCGGAGGACGGCCACCACGACGAAGATCTTTCTTCTTCCTGTAGCAAAACTGCTCCACTTGTCCATTCTTGTTGCAATATGTGCTGTGGAGTCCTCTACCAACAGCAGCTGTCACTGGTGGAGATGCAACTAAGGAAGGAGTAACTGGAGGCGTAGTATATGTAGAAGCTAGAGGGGCTGCCAAAACCGAAGGAGACGATAGTGACAACAGCAAACCTGCACCACATAGATGAATTTTCTCAATGCGAACGGCTATAAGGTCCTCCAAAAGAGTTATACGAGGGTGACGAACTAGCAACTAAGCACAAGTCTACTCAAAATCAGCCTAGTAATGTGTCAAGAAGTTGCAGACTGCTGACGCTAACAGCACTAGTGTGGTAAACATCTGGACTCAAAGAGTCGATCTGACGCCACACTGCGGACAGCTAGGCATAGAACTCGCCCACAGTGGCATCTCCCTACTGCAGCAATTGCTCCTGGTGCACAACAGTAAGGTATAATAAATCACCAGATGACTCAGTGGCTGCGTAGATGTGCCCATATCGTTGTGCGAAAACCAAACCAATAGCATTACTAGTAAGATGCACCTCTATGCTAGCAACCAGAATAGCTGAAGTGCAATCATCCTCATCAATTCATGTCTTGTAAGCAGTATACTGAGTTTGAAAAGTCTTCATGGCATCCTCAAAAGTCTCAAGTGCCTTTATATCAATGTCTTCGAAAGTATCCTTTGGGAGTACACACTCAGCAGATGGAGTAGGGCGAGACAAACAAGGAAACTCACCAGTAAAAAAACTCTCAAATACGCTGACCACACATGTGGAGGCGCATGTGCTGAAATCATTCCAGATAATTGAGACCATTGAAGATCATCGAGCAACAAGAAAAAGAAACGGTTCCTTCACAAAAAAAGACATTTTTTCTCTTTTTTTTCCCTTTTTCTTTCTTTCTTTCTTTCTTTCTCCTTTTTTGTTTTTTTCTTCGGTCGGTCAAAGCTTACAAAACTGACCAAGTGCTACACTCGGTCACACAAAGCTAAGTAGACTTCGGTCCCGTGAGAAGACCCAGAGTCTGGAGCAGTGGGCAGCCTTACCGGCGTCTAGAGCGAGGGCCGGCCTCACCGGCGGCGACCTCCAGCGGATCTGTGAGCAGCACGTGGCTCCGGTCAGGTCTCTAACAGGTAGATTGGAGACGATGACAGCCGCAACTATCACTTGTTGCAAGATCCGGTGGCGGCCGGAGAAGGCAAGGCGACCTCGGTCTCTCAGGCTAGATTCGGTAGTGAAGATTTGGCGGCAACCGGGGAAGGAAGGGCAGAGACCGCTAACAGCGGCCGACTACGGTGATGCTGGCGGCCGGGGAAGGCAAGGTGGAGACCACGGCGGTCCGACAACAGCTGTGAAGTCGGCATGAGCGACGATAGCTCCAGCCCAGGAGGAGGCGGAGGCGAGGGAGGTGGCGTCAAGCGGCCAGCGGCGGCGACCTAAAGCAGGCAGCGGTGGCCTTCCTAGCGGAGGGGAAAGCCAGATCCCGAGCGGCAGAGGGACACAGCATCTAAGCAGTGGCAACGGTGAAGAGGATCCAAGCAACAGCAGCAGAACTTGGAGAAACGAACCAGCAACACGAAACCCTTGGTATGTGCTCTGATACCATGTTATGGATAGCGCTTTTATTCATCATGAGGCTAATGGGCCAGTATATATATACGGACAGGTGTAGCATATATGCAGACATCCCCTTATACAATGGAAAAATACACGGGTATAATACACATCTAGCACCATAGTCCATAGGTGGATTCTTTTGGGCTGTGGCTTATGACTGAAAATTTTAGACTGTTTGCGTGATACAGTACACAGAGAAAAATAGTCGCATACGATTTTGACTAATACAGCTGAACTTGGTATAGTTTGTACTACAATCTACCTGTAAACTCCATCTTGAAAAAACGTATGTTTAAAAGTTAGTTAATATTGTATAAGCCAAAAGCCACAAGTGCTAGCGAATGCATCCCATAGCTTGCAGCTAGCTAGAGGCTTGTGAGTTGTGACCTATTCTCAAGCAATAAAAAATGTCTCTCTTCTCTCTTCCTTGTGAACACTCACTAATCACCCCAAGCCGTTGCTGCTGCCACCACTAGGATGATGGAGAAGATCGGGTGGTCACCGTACCTGCCAGTGGATGTCTTCCCATCAACCACTGCCAAACCACTAGGAGCTTGCATGAGACATGTTACTGTTGGATCTGGTTGTCGAGAGCTCGATGGAGATGCTCCGTCGCCAGATCCGATTGTGTGGAGCTCAATGGATGTTGCCACCAGATCTGGCTAACTGGAGCTCAGCGAGGACGTGCTGCTGCCGGATCAGACAATTACAAGGAAGGGGATAGTGCCCTCAACAGCCATCGCCCCTAGATCCGATGATTGCTAGGACATGGATGACAGTCGCCACTGGATTCGACCGCAGGGAGGGCAGGAACAACGCTCTCAATGGCCATTGCCATCGGATCTGCCCACAGGTATGATGAGGAGCCGTTGCCGCACTATGAAATCAGAGGGTGAAGGAAGGGGTGGTGCCCTTAGGGAAGAGGGGAGGGAAGACCGATGCGGTAGAGAGGAGGGGCAGCATGGTGAGGGGGATGGGCAAAGAGGAGGGCAAGGTGGTGATGTGTCGATCGGTGGGTGAGCGCAATGGATGGGCGAAGAGGATCGGAATGGGTGGATGGATGAGTTGAGGAGAAGAAAGGAGAGAGACAGAGGGGTTAAGATTTTTTATTAGATTGTTGGGCTCATTTTAAAGCTTTGTTATGCGATGAACATTGTAGCAATTTTTATGTCACATGGACCCATCTTATAGCCACTCGATCATAAACATTGGATGTGCTGCTCACGCCGACCTAATGCATGGAATGTGTCTGTTGTGAGCCAATAGACTAAATCAATGGTAGGAATAATAACCAGTAACAATTCATTTTAGTTCTTGCCTTTACACGACTTTTCTATGACTACGTAACATTTATTTCAGCTGCCTAACATAGCAGTTCAAATTTCTGTGGGCACGAAGTGCAGGTCAGAGTAATTAAAGGCCTATACTTCCAAACAAAACAAGAGGTCATGTCAGATAACATCAGCAGCCTGGTAACTTCCTGGATATGTTATGTCTCAAGCCATCAAGTAGGACCTCGTGATAGGGATATGACACCATGAAAAGGATATGATTTGAAGCTTTCCAAACTGATCAATGATGCTTGCAAGGCAACGAGCGACACCAGCCAACCATGTCCTGCGAACCTTGGTACTTTCTCAAAGACATGGCACATGGCCGTGCTGAATCTTATGCCTTGTTCATCCAGCCCACAGCTATCCTCTGCTGCGTACCAAGCGATGAGACACCGTCACTTGGCCCGATTTCATTCATCGTCGAGTTGCCTAGGGCGAAAAGTGTACAGCACATCGCCATAACACAACACACAGGAGCTGAGAAACAGGGGACATTCTCGGGGTAAGATGAGATTACTTTGCTGGTCATTACCAAGATGAGCAGTTGCATTTTACAAAACATTAAAAAAAATGGGCTGAACAAAAACCCCCCTCTCACTATGTGATCAAGCATATAAATAAACAGAGGCAACCAGGGTACTTAGCACAAGATTCTGCGGTTACACGGCAGCTACATTAACAGGACGATAGTCAGAGAGTATATTTTGGCTGTTCAAGCAATAAGTGGAAGGGCTAATCAAGTGCGTAGTAATCCCAAACTTATACTTGTTTGTAGAACAGGACATATGCTTGGTCATGCAAGACCTTGTTCACACTGACAGGCGTGACAATGCTATCATCGAACCGAAGCCATTGCCCGCCGGCATACTTCGCATCAGCAGTGTAATGCCCCCTGAACGGGCCACTCCCGTGGTGTGTGATTGTTGCAACAAGCTCGTATCTTCTACCCTGCATGAGATGAAAGACGAGCTGTTAGATTGAGTGATTCAAAGTATGACCGAGAAACAAATGGTATGTCGGTTTTTTATCTGTGTTGAGTACACATAAATTTGCCTCCAGTGCGTTAGAACATATTGGCGCCCTAAGAAATGCTGATGGTTGCATAAACTTAATACATGCTTACAGATACTAATCATACATGCCCAACGACTAGGATAAACAAGACAATTAGACAAGGCTGCTTCCACGGAAGGAAAATAGAGCGATAAAAGCATGCTCGCATTTCATTGACCAAATAGAAGAGACAACAAATATATTGGGAAGAAATTTATAAAAAGCATATCCAGCAAATTATTACCTCTGATGATGGCGAGATCAGCATATCACGACTAAGAACCAGTTCGAGAGGGAAGTGGAGTGGCTTGTAGAGTTTAGTACACCCATGATTTCCATAACTGAACCTCTTCAAGTGTAGTATCATTATCTTCGAAAGTGTCTGTATCTTGACTAATTTCCTAGCCGTTACCACTCCAGCCTGCAAGATCAAGTGTGATCCATTATAACTGCAACTGGTTGCAATAAGATAATAACTGCATCTATTTTATCAAAGAAGAATCATTTATGGCACAGAAGAGATCAAAAGGCACACATAAAAGTATAATTTAACAACATAACTTCAACTTATATCAACTTCAACAGAAGACTATCATTCAGACAAAAGAAGGTTAAACTGACAAGGTATAATCCATCTCGTTGGAAGGAAAATGCAAATATGCATCTTCAACAGAAAAATGAAACCGACCAACAATGAAGCTGTAAGGCAGTCTAGAAATGCACCACGTGAGACTAGAGAAGAAGCCGCAGAGCTGACATCCCCCCGCAGTCATATTCGTCGATGCGTCGCGTATGCTGTGACTGGAGCAGGAACCGACGAGTAGCTCAAGCAAGACGGTAGCCCTTTGTGCCGATGTCGAGGTAGCCGAGCGTGAGGGCGGAGTAGTCGTGGTCGAGGATGCCGTGCTGGAGATGGCCGTGGTCGATGTAGTCGTGGTCGGGTTACCGATAACGAGGCGGTCGCACATGAAGCCGCGGGCACAAAAGAGGCGCCATGGTAATGATGGAGACGCGTCGAGGCAGTCGTTGTGGAAGGGGGGCGATGCCGAGGTCGACGCAGCCAGGGCCGATGAGGATGTAGACGAAAAGTGGCGATGCAATCGAGGCAGACGGACGGGAACGGGAGGGTCGATGCCAAAGTCGATGCAGTCTAGCCGCCAGAGCCAAGGCGTGTGCCGGGTTTGCCAAACCCAGCAACGCGTCGGGGACGAAAGCACGCACCGGTGTTGCCAGTACAGACGTACAAAGGAGAGGGTCCCAACCAGGCGTGGTTGTCTTTGGGCGAAGAAACAGCGATCGCGAGCGGGCGCTCCTACTGGCGGCGATCGGCGGGCCTTGCCGCTCAGCGGCGATCTTGATGCAAGGTACGGCGGCGGCGGTAGCGCTCGATGTCGGTGATGAAGGCCCGATTAGCATGACGAAGACCAAGTGCAGACAGATGGCGCACAAGAGGTTGCGCAGCACAGTCGTCGATGCACAGTGGACGGCGATGTAGATGCAACGACGAGGGGACACATGGGCGGTGGTGCTGCGGTCCGAGGAGGCAACACAGTAGGAGCCCTGTTGCTCGGAGAAGATGCGTGTAGTACTTGACGACGGACGTCACGGGAGCCGGGTGGATTGCGCACAATCGGCTGATCAAACCGAGTGCGCGCGAGGCAAGACGACGATGGAAGAAGTCGGCGGAGGCGTCCCGATCTATGGTGGTGATGACAAACCGACGATGAAGACGTGCGGACGGGATGACCGAGACGCGACGCGGGAAGGCGTCCCCTCGGCATCGCGTGCCCTAGCCTGGCCGCACAGTCGAAGAGGCAAAGGCCGGTGTAGTCGACGCCGATGTCGGAGTAGATACGTGCGAGGTCGACGGGCGGTGGGCGACTCAACCCCGATCAGTGATCGGGAAAAAAAAGGAAAAGATACAACAGCAGCAGCAGTCGGAGAGGAATCCGAGGTGGAGTCTTTTTTTCCGATCGGTCAAAACCAACCAAACTGAGAAAGTCGCCAGATCGACCGGTCAAAAACCACCGAACTGAATCCAGCCGCCGGATTGGCCGGTCAAAAACCAGAGCCGGTTAAAAGAACAAGGAGACTGGAGGAGCTCACAGGCTAGACACCGGCCGTGGGCACCGATGCCCAATCGAACCAAAGGCAAATCTCCGGGCGGCGACCGCTCAGGCGTCAGCGGTTCTTCCGGCGGGATCTCCTAGACGGATCGGCGACGGCGGCAGCCTGGTGTGGGCGGCGACCACTCAGGCATCGGCGACCGACTGGGGCGGAGGCCAACGACCGCGGCCAGCTGGGGCGGAAGGTTCGGCGGGGCGGAGGCCGAGGCGGCGGAGGGGCGAGGCGGGCTCCAAGCGGCGGCCCCGGGCGGCGGATCTGACGAAGCCGAAGGAGCTGCATCATCCCGCGGAGGAAACCAAGGCGGGAGGCGGCAACTGCGAGAACTCCCTCCTTCACCACGAGGGCTCCAAGGGTGGCGGCGCGGGTGCGACCGCCGGATCTGGTGGCGGGAAGCCTGGATCCGGCGACGAGGAGGCCGGATCTGACGAAGTTGGCCGGCGGCACGGTCCAACGCGGTCCGGCACCACCCCGGCGCAGAAGCGCGAGACCGACGCGGGTGCGCGTCGGGCGGACGCCGCCGTGGCGGCAAGGGCGAGGATGGGGCCTAGCCCGGCCGCCACCACGGCGGCACGGGACGAGGCGCAGCCCAGCCGCCTCCACGGTGGCGATTCTGGAGGTGACGGCGGCGGCGGCCAATGCGAGGATGATTGCAAGGAGGTAGGTCCGATCTGCTGCATGATGACGACGACGACGATGGCGGCCGGATCAATAGGATTCGCCGCCTAAACGGTGGCGCTGTCCCCAGTGGAGATAGATCTCCCCAGGGGCGCGCAGTGCGGAAGCGAGCAGCGGCTAGGGTTAGGATCTAAACCTAGAGCTCTGATACCATGAAGGAAGATATGATTTGGTGGAAATGGATATATTGCATTGAGCCTCTCGGGCGGTATATATAGAGATACAAGACTTGGGGGGCAAGACGGTACAAGAGATTGTAATCTCAAAGGACTCTATCCTACCAAATATATTATACTCTAACAGTATGTAAAATAATCATCATAAGAATTCAAACAATTCACAAATGATTTAAGTAGTTACGAAATTCAAGTCAAATTACTGAACACAAATTCGACAAGCTACCTTTCCAGCAGCTGTTCTGTATCCTTCCAAAGACTCAGGAGCGGAAAACAGACGAAGTGCATTGTCAAGCGTCTGAACAGCATCTGGGAATATATCAAGATGAAGCAGCAGGAAAGGCTGAACGGTAGCTGATGCTTTGTTACCTGACAGATGCAAGAATAGTCGATCAGCATACAACACGAGAAAGAAGGATAGAAAACTGCACAATTGGACCTACTCAAGCATAGGTTTTACCTTATGGATAATTATTAACCCAGCAATGCTAATCATGGTTTCATATTCCAGTTGGAAAACATACAAGTATTTGCACAAGCTCTGGTAACTTACAGGATTCATATGCATGAACTGATATATGACCTTGTTGAGACAATTAATTTATGATTGGCAATATTCACATACATTATTTTTATAACTTCAATGAAATTAGTTGGTCAAGTGGTGATGATGACAATAATGCAGGATTCTGACAACAATGATAAGCAACTTCGTAGGACAAATGAATAGTTTCACACATCCTTTTCCGTTTTAGTTAAGCTCAAGATATGTTTTTTCCTTGACAACATTTATGCTTGCTTAAAACACACCATTTACAGTACAAGCTAATGACCTTGATGTTGGATTGGGTAGGGTAGAGATCAAAAAAGCAATGACACCACGGTGCAAAAAATAATAATGATGTGATCACCAGGGCTAATTATTCAAGAAACATTAAATAACCCAGGTAAAGATGTGTTATTCCTCAGCACAAGAAAAGGTTACCTGTAGCTTTCACGAGGCTTTGTAGCTGACCTCCAAAAATAGCACTTAGCTCGGAGGGAACAAAACTCTGAGATCTCATTATTGCAGATTTGTTCTTCCTTCCAACAGTCTCCCAAGCATCATCATCAACAGAAGAAACAACCATTCCCTCCTTCGAATTTGAACAATTGCCATTAAGCTTCAACAGTTCATCGTGCATTCTATCCATGGCAAAACTTAAAAACTCCTGAGCATCTTCTTGCCTGCAGAAATGCATAGCATCTGAGAATCATAAGCTGAAACAAGAAGCTTCATTGCTAGGGTGATAAACACTCAATACTGGACATTTACAGTAACACAAAGAAGTCGATAGAGAACAACATGCATAATGTCCATACATGATGTGGTGAAGCGAACTATTTTGTTTGAATAAACTTCATAACCAAGATGACACCTATACTCAATTTCATTATCCACAGGTAGACCCTTATCCAGCAGATTTAAAAATAGGATATTGTTGGGGACCTCTGAAGCATCATGTGATCATGCTCAGAAGCATTGCTTCTAACTTTAACATGCTAAAATTGGTTTCCAGTAAAGAACAAATTAGATATATGATAGCACTAATGGGATCAGATAAACACCAGACAATATGCACTGTCATCCATGTCTTGCTAGACTAGATGATGCTAAAGAATCCTAAAAAAATTAACGCTATCCTCAATAGCACCCATAACATCAGAATTCACAACTTCATGAATTTCACTTCCTCACAAGAAAAAATTAATAGCCAAGAACAGCACCAGCAAGCACTTACCTTGGCCGAGCAGATGTTCCGGCCGGCACATCTGGGGTAAAGTTTCTCAGAACAGGATCAAACATGGCAGGATTAAGTGCTTTGGCAGCTATCATAGCAACCTTCTCATTTTTCTTCATATTTGGCTCGTCAAGCACATCAAATTGAGATATGAACTCAACAAACGCACTCAGTGTTGGGTAGCCAACCTAACATGAAAGAACTAGTAAGAAAAAAAGGCAGTGAAATAAGAACAGATAGAACATCAAACTGATTTGTTTAGGTAGCAGTACCTTAGGTATACTGCGATTCCTCAGGTCCTGTAAAAGCTGAACAAAAGGCAAGCATGAAAGCAACGCCTGCAAGGTCGCATTCAGGAAGCATATATTTCCTGTATTCTTCAAACCATGAGGAAGCACTGGCTTGTTCTGAGAGGCTTTCTTATTTAAGCTTGTAATAGCATCGTCTACTGGAGCTGCAATAATAGGTGTATCGACAACTGTGATAGCCTCGTCTACTGGAGCTGCAACAATAGGTGTATCAACAACTGTGTTTCCATTTTCAGTTATTTCCATAACTGAACTACTGCTTTGAGTGCATCTGATCCCATCATGGTGCACCTCTGGCCTTGCGAGTGGTGCTGAACTGCTGACATTCTTGACAGGCACACTTGAAGGAACCTCAGCACCAGTCTTCTTTACATTCTCGAGGGCACCATTGTTAGGAGAAACATTGGCAGTGGGAAATCCATTGAACAGTGCCGGCACACCATTTGTTACACTAGATGTTACAGTTTCCTTTATATTACTGCATGCATTCTCCTTTGTAATGACTTTGTTCTGGCCATCTGCTGATTTTGCAGGATGAAGAGCACCTTTGGTAATAGGATTTGATGCTTTTTGTAAACTTAGCACTGAAAAATTCAGTGACCCAAACTGGATCTCAGGTAGTTCCCATGTTTTCTCCGCACCTTTAGTATTACTTATACCAGGTTGCCCCTGGAACAACTTAGTCTCGTCCTCCGTAAAGGACCCAAATAAGAAAACCTGCATTACAAAATCAACTATATGATGAGAAAATCGGGACAACTTGAACAGCTTTGAGCAGTAACACAACTTGTGGTGCATCCAAACAACAACAATATCAAAGTATTTGTATTCGCAACCCTACCTATATAATGCCAATTTCAGTAGTAGCTGTAGGGTTTAAGGAAAACTTTTAGCTTCAACTTTAATTTCCAATCGAACTAATGTCCTTCTGTCACACACTGTGCATACCTTCAAATCAACAGTTCAAGCACTAATCATCCACCTAACCCCTAAACTGAGTCGATATCATCAGTGCAATGTTCCCGAAAGAATACTTCACACATATGCAGTAGTATTACATCAGCAGTTGCAGTGCTAGCACTCCAAAACCGCATCAATTCACTCAAACCCAAACCAGCAACCGCCTCGCCAGCTTTAATGCGCCACAGCATCGCAGCAGCGGCAGTACCGAGAGTTAAATCACGCAATTAAACCGTAATCAATGTCAACGTGCACGCGAGGTTAGATGGATGGATACCTTGTCGCCGCCGCTCATCTCGGCTGCGGTGAAGACACCAGGTGCTGGACGCCGGCAGGGGTAGAAGTGACCGCTAGGGGACCCTCTTGGGAGCTCTGCGACCGTGGCCAGAGGAAGCCAAGGCGGCAGGTGGGAGACATCAAAGGCGGCGGCGGCGGGCGGGCGCCGAGGGGTTGGCCGCGCAACCGACGACACGGCACGGCACGGCACAGCGCGGCGCGGAAGCAGGCGGTCACGGGGCGACACGGAAAGCGCGTCCGGGGGTGGGACGGCGGCGCCGATGCGCGAGTTCGGCGGCGGAGACGGGCGGAGGCGATGCGTAGGGTTTGGATTTGGGGTGTGGTCAGGTTTAGGCGTTGGGAGAGGGGAGTTGGAGACTTGAGAGGAAGGAAGCGGTTGCCTTGCCCGGGTGGGCGACTCGTGGGCTGGGCTACATTTATGGCCTTGCAGGCTGCGCCGCGCGCTTTAGGCCCGTTCGTTTTAGTTTTTTTTTTTAGTTTTAGCTTTTTTTCACTACTCAGTAATTTATTTTTTTCTAAATATTTTTAGATTTTTTAGACTTTTTATATTTTTTCTGTGTTCATTTGCATTGTTCATGATGGGCTAACATATTTTTTTTCTTTTTTTATATTTTTTAAATTTAATTATGTCTAAAAAGCCAAATCATCTACGTAAAAAAAAGTTAACTGCAGCAAAATTTTAACCAAAAGTTAAAAATCATCGCTAAAATGAACATCTACCTGCGAGACGGCTGGTGAACTGACTCGACTCGGGTTGTTTTGGAGATGTGAACTGGCTCGGTATTGGTATTGGAAATCGACTCGCACGACGTACTGATCTCTCTCTCTCTTTTTTACTCGCGGTTTGGAACGTTGGCACGGTCTTTATTGTACCTCTTTTACTGTTAGTTTTGTAATTATATATTAGTAAACATTATTAAAAATATAATTTTATCAAAGTATTTTTTATGACAATGTATCTTTTACTATTAGTTTTTGTAATTATATATTAGTAAAATTTATTAAAAATTCTGATTTATCTAAGTATTTTTTTATGATAAATTTAATGACACCATTTTTACACGATAAATTTAACTATTCTATTCATATTAGCGGTCAAAAGATTTTAAAAATTGACTGCACACGTTTTAAAAAGACGTCTAAAAGGAGCGAAGGAATACTCCGTATATTATCATCGGGGGACTCCCTGGCCGGAGGCCATAGCCACATGTCAACTTTGCAAAAAGGCCTTCCAAGTTTTCGTAACTACGTACAGACCCTCGGTTCTTGCAAAAAAGGTCTCTGATTTTTTGCGAAAAAATCACTCTACTCTCCTTTTACTGGATAATACCCCACGATTTTTTGTAATTACGTATATGTCTTTGGTTCTTTCGAAAATGCATTCGGTTTTTGTGAAAAAGCCCATCCGCTCCCCTTTTACTGGATAACGTTCTACGGTTTCTTCGAAATTACGCGCTGGTCCTTGGGTTTTTTCGGAGAGGCCCTGGCACGTCATTTCTATACGAATTTTCGTCTTTTTTACTTCAGTCCACTTGGTAGCGAATTTTCGCCTCTTTTACTTCGGTCCAAATGGTAGTTAGCGCGACGTGGCGTCACGTCTATATGACTAGTATTTAGATACATGGTTGGTATTCATACCATCATACTCGGGTAGACTAGTTGCAACGGTAACGACATAGACTGGTTGCAATGGTAAGATCCTGATCTAACCGTACACTTCTATATTTTGTATTCTGAACCTACATAAGATTGCAAGAAACAATCAGTGTATCATGACAACGCCTAGGCACGCGCCACAAAATGTTGCAAGAGCTCATCCAATGTGTTGTGCTAGGTAGTCATATTATTCTAGAGACGAAGACAAGACAAAAGATTGAAATAAATTAACAAAGTGTTGCAAGAGCTCATCCAATGTGTTGTGCTAGGTAGTCATATTATTCTAGAGACGAAGACAAGACAAAAGATTGAAATAAATTAGTTTAGTGACGTTCAGTTTGATGATGGTTTATGTCTTTTTTGTTATAGCTATTTTATTTTTATTTTAGTTGATGATGGCTTATTTGATATAATTAAATTTTTTAAAAAATAGAAAAACAAGTTAGCCCATCACAGATAATACAAATAAATAGAAAAAAAGAAGGCAAAAATCCTAATAACAAAAAACTAGAAAAAGGAATAGTAAATTAAAAACCAAAAAACATCGTCAAAACGAGCGGGACCTCAAAGCCCTCCATCACAATATCCAATAGAAGATCAACACTGAGTTTTTGATACAGATAGTGAGCACGCGAATGCTACAAAACTAAAAAGCTTTTACATCTATTTATAGGATATATATATGAAACTTCTTATAACTCAACCACCCACAGTTCATAAATAGCTGATAAAACTGATATATATACTATTTAAGGACTAAGTAAAATATGACATAGCAACATTAAAAATTGCTTAGCAACATTAAAAATTGCTTGCAAGAGCCTCTCCAATGTGATGAGCTAATGTGATCTGGCTTTAGAGAGAGAATCCCATGCTAACCACGGGAGGGAAAAACAAACTTAACGCTTAGACGATATAGTAGTTAATTGACAAACCGCGTCTGCTCTGTTACACGAATGTGCTAATTTGTTTGTTATCGCCGTAAGGTGTTCGTATTATCTTTTACTGATAGTTTTTATTAAAAATAAATAATAGTAGTTGAAAGAAATAGTTTTTAAAAGAACAAAACGAGTAATGCAAAAATTAAAAGAGAGATACGTACATATGATGTAAGCAGGAGAAATAGGGTAGGTGATGCATCCATAATCTCATACCATAGTTATTTCTGGAGTCTATTACAATCGATTAGTAGACTTTATATTCAAAAAACACTCCATTTGAAAATATATACTATAGTATAGAAAAGATATTTATTGTAAAAAAGTGGTTTTTAGAAACTAAAACAACATGCCTCGTTATGTTGATAGCCCGTCACTAATTCATTTTAAACTCCAGGTTCCCAGCTTAGTTTGTATTTCTGATGGTCCCACCTGTCAGTCAATCACAAGGAGGGCCGGTTAGTCACACAACTATCACTCACAGACCGTCCCCACCTGACAGGGAGACAATTCTTTCGAACACAACAGTAGAAGGCGTCCCACGTCACCGAACAGCACGGCATACCGAGTACAATTCCACGCATGATTCCTACACGGGATTTTTTTTTTTCATATTTGGCCTGTTAATGGCCCTTTTGCAAAATTGGCCACGGATTGCTGTTTTTTTGTGGAAGTAGCCCTCTCGTGAACGCGGAATTACGGGCCGGCGACGCATGGAGAATCTGTGCATGCGCGCGAAGGCCGGGCCGGACTCGGTGCTCGCAAATTCCCGTGCTCGCGGGCCGCTGGACTTCGGTGGGCCCGGCCTTCGCACGGGCCCATATCTGCGCTCCCCGAGGGCATATTCTTCACGCGGCGGCGGCCTGTAATTCCACGTTCTCGAGAGGGATACTTCCGCAAAAAACAACAGCCCGTCGCCAATCTTGCAAAAAAAACAAAACAACAGGCCTAATAAGAAAAAAAATTCCCTACACGAGCCCCGCCAGTGCCTGCCGAACACGTGACTGCAGCCAATGGGAGCCCTCCACGTCACCGCATGGCCGCGGCATAAAGCTCCGCCCCTCCGAACTCGCCGACCCCATCGCCGGCGACCAGACCACTACCCACCTACCTCGAGGTCTCGAACAACCAACTCGTCGCGAGCCACTTCACCGAATCTCTCCTCCCATGGACGTCCGCCGCAGGCCCGCGGCGGCCGCTGCCGAGGCTCCGCCGAGGCCGCGGCCTGCTGCCGCAGCCGCGGCGCCCCCGGAGGACCTGGTCCTCCGGCCGCCGAACCTGCGCGTAGTCTCCGCGGCGATGGTGGTCTTCCTCGCGCCCTTCTCGTACCTGGCTTTCGTGCACTACCCCCTGGATGCCGATCTGCGGCGATCTATCCTCATATGCGGGGCCATGAGCCTTGGCGGCTTCTTCGTCGCGCTCCGCCTCATCCCCGTCGCCGCCCGCTACCTCCTCCGCCGCGGGATGTGGGGAAAGGACATCAACAAGATAGGCTTGCCCCTGGGCGCGATCACAGTGTGAGTCACAAGTACAATTTAGAAAAGTTGCCGTGTAGCCTGTGTGTTTTAGATGTAGTGTTGCAAATGACATTGCTCTAGGTGTAGAATTAACTCGATTTGAGCGTTTCGCGTCAGGATTTAGGTGTCATTGCTGCGGGTCTGCTGTTGCAAACCGTGTAGCTTCACGGAGGGGGATTTTAATTCTGAGGAATGGGAAGCTGTTGCATCGGTAGCTGTTACGATTTGGTGGGTAGCTGTGGCGTACTAGAAGCGATTTTCAGCTCAATTGAAGTCAATGCACTCGGGATTGGACATCATAGTCGTAGAGGCTAAACTAACTGTTTATTTGGGTTCTAGTGCCATAATTCGGAAACTAGAGGTTGCCATAATTCGGAAAGTAGAGGTTATCTTGGGATAACAGCTGAAGTTGGAATTTCCTCGAGTGATGTATGCTGCTATTTGTTGATAGTTATTGATTGTGGAAGTTGATCCATTTTAATTGAAGTGTTCTACTTTACCAGTTTGAATTGAAGTTATCTCATAGGATTTGAAGCTAGTAGTTGGTTTATATGAAATCTGGAAGAGTAAATTAGCTCTAGTAAAAGTAGACTAGCTTAATTGAAGAATCTAAGCTTGTAAATTGGGACGTCTAGTCTTACTGATGTATTGAAGCAGTAATAGAGTTCCAATTTTGCATGTGCGTTTTAATCATATTCCCTCACCTTTTTTGCGATTTTTGACTTGATATGTTCCAAGGGATGCCATGCAAAGCATTTCCTTTAATCTGGCATGCTTACATCTAGTGTTGATGCACCATTTCATCACCTTATATTTAGTGTGAACGAAAAATGATACATTAGGTTAGGTGATCAGCAATCTCATGTTTTAGAACAAGAAATGCGATGAGGATATCCAGCACATATACATCAATTGTGCTGGAGAGGGAGGTGAGGGAGGTCGGCCCAAGAGGAGGAAATAAGATCATTCAAGTTTTAATCAGCACGATGCTCGTAGTTTTGTCTACAAAGTTGACGAATAATCCTGCACCAATCCTGAGGTTTTCAATGCATACAAAATACATATTTGGAAAGGGTATCAAGCCTATTTTCCAATGGATCAAATGGTGCATGATTTGGAGCTTCCTGCAAAAAGACATGGCAAGTTGAGTGCATGCTGCGCAAGCAGTCCCGGGCGACACGCAGGAGTTGGCAACTTGAGGAGTCCGTGGATTGTGTGGCATCTCTGGGTGATATCCGTCTATTCCAAGACTTTCCAAAGGTTTAGAGGACTTTCTTTTTCTTGTTTCTCATGGATTTGATTCATCCCAAACAAGGAAATTGAAGACAAGCAGGTTTGGATCTAATTCGGATTCGGTTCGGAACAGCTAGCAGGACTCGGTTTAAAATGTCCATAACTTTCACAAACGGATTTCAATTTGGGAGTTCTTGTGCTCGTTACAAAGCTAATTTGAAGGCCCATGCAATGAATAGGGTGCCAGTCTTAGCAACCCCATGGTCATGTCGCAATCTCTGAAACAAATTGACGGTTGTCCAAAATGCGTATTTCCATCCTGGATCCTTTGACTTGGCCTTTCCCTTCGGATCCTTGGATATATCATAAGTCTCACCGTCCGTCCCAGCTTGTGTAGACATCTGTAAGCACACAAGAGCACAAACACTACATTAAATTGGTGTGAGCTGATGACCTCCTACAATCCTACTATACATATTTACAAGACATTCATGGTAATCATTGATGGATCACAAATCTCACACAAGTCCATGTCTGAAATTGGTTATGTTTCACTAAAAAAATGAGAATGATAATTGATAATGTTTGTAGTAGTGACTCATACCATGGGCTTGCTCTCTTTGTAGATAATATAGATGTAAGGAAAGTATCTAGTAACTTTGTAACTAATCTAGATTATTTGCAGAAGGCAATTAAAGTAGAACGTGCTATTTCTAAACTATAAATGTATTCTCTTATAGTTCTTAGACTATCTAGACTTCTTAATAGCTCCTATGGGGATAAGTTTGTGATCAGAATTCCTGAAAGCCCCTATCCTTGAATAGAATTCTCTCCACCAAATATTATTAATGTGCACAACCCAATCTAAACCTTACAGGCTTTTCCATCAAGCAGAGAGCAGGGGTAGCAGCAAGCAGAGGCAACAGAACTTACTGACATCAGAGAGCAGGGGACATTAACAAAACTTACTGCCATCAGCAAGCAGAGGCAACAGAACTTACTGACATCAGAGAGCAGGGGACATTAACAAAACTTACTGCCATCAGCAAGCAGAGAGCAGATCAGCCGAGGCAGCAGCAAGCAAAGGCAGCAGCAACCAGAGGTAGCGCAAGCCGCAAGGAAGAAGAAGAAAGCCGAGCAAAGGGAGAAGAAGAAAGGAGGGAGGAGGCTCACCTGAGCTAAGCTGACAGCGGAGAGGGGTGGG
Source organism: Melocanna baccifera (assembly GCA_036346265.1). Classification (NCBI taxonomy): domain Eukaryota; kingdom Viridiplantae; phylum Streptophyta; class Magnoliopsida; order Poales; family Poaceae; genus Melocanna; species Melocanna baccifera. The sequence continues at coordinate 19,441,013 of CM070696.1, read as the reverse complement.
ATTCGCAGTGGAGAAGGGTGCCGGCGGTGGGAGCAGGCTGGAGAGCGGCGTCGGCGGCGGGATGCTTGGGATCTCCCATGAAACCCTAACCTTTCAAGGGGCGGCAGCTGAAGTGAGCGAAGACTGCTTGTTTCGGGCCGAACCCTGCCCTTTCAAGGGTACCCCCCAGCCGCCCGCCACAAACAACTGGGCGAAGCCCAATCGACCATGGCATCACCCGGCGATCCCAGGTGCTTTTCTAACTCCCCTGGCCTGGGCGAATGGCCTCGGCGTCACCCTCCAGCCGTTAGGACGCCTAGGCGACACCATGACAAGCTTGAGTCCAAGTCTTGTTTAGGTGTCTTAGGAGGGTTATATAGCCAATGGGTGCGCCCCATGTAGTTTTCAGGCCACTTTTGATAATATTTTCAGATTGCAAATTGCATCTATTATTGTTCATGCTTGTTCTTCCTAGTTGATTTGGCGTAGCCACATTAAGAGGAGGAATTGGGCTTTTTTTCCCAATGATCATTCTGTCTTTCCTTTGGGAATTGAGAGATCGATATTCTTCTCTCGATGATCGGTGGAGAACATCATGCATGTGATTAGGTGAATTAAAGACTTGCAAGCCCATTTCCATTGGTAGCGGCGAATCAGCTACAGTTCGTTAAGTTTACACGCAAGTTATCGTCGATCCTACGTCGAGAAGATCAGGCACCCCGTATCAAAATGCTTGGTCTTTCTTTGTCCACTGTGTGCCCTTCACATGAAATCTTTAACAGGATCTGACTGGAGATATAAATCTGTGAGCTTGCATTCTTGCTTGTCTAAACATTGTACTTATTTTTGCAGGCCCGAGGCACTTGGCATTGTTGTTGGGATTGTTTACTTGGTCATTGCAATTCTATTTCAACAATTCAACTTCACAGCAGACTCCATTGTATGTTTATGGCTAGCAATTATTGTTTTGGCATTAACGAATTATGTGTTATGTTCTGAAATAAGTGTTACAGTTACTTTTGTTGACTTTCTTGTTGCAGTGGCTTGTTGAATATAATGCAGCATTAGCATCAGTCTGCTTTATGATTCTTCTTGGATTTATCGATGATGTTCTTGATGTTCCATGGAGAGTGTATGTTGTTTTTCATAATGTCTTTCAGTTCACTTGTTTGGTGCTGTGCTATTTCTTTCTCGTTTGTAATAAATTGATTTTGGAATGGCCTATATTGAACAGGAAACTGCTGCTGCCAACAATTGCAGCACTTCCTCTGTTGATGGCATATGCTGGTGGAACTTCCATCAGCATTCCAAAGCCTCTAACTACTTATGTTGGGGTAGCAGTTTTGGAGTTAGGTATGTTCATAAATCCAAAATAATTGAAATTTGATATTGCGGATATTAAAGAGGTTGCATAATACTGAGGTAGGGTTGCAGCACTGATGATTTTTATCGTTGTAACAACAGTCATGGCTTTTATCGTTGTAACAACAATGAAGTGCATTTTTAGATTCCTTTCAAAATAATTAGGGAAATCTCAGCAGATCTCACTACAAATTTTTAATTATGCAGTTATTGGACCGTATCTCTTAATCATAATTCATAAGATAGAGTATGATTATCAGCGATTATGTGTATCAGTACCCCATTGTATCAAGTGCAGCGACTAGCCAGTATTGGATCTTGATGCTGTTTTATTTTGCCCTTCATATCTAGGCTGAGGTCCCCTGTAATTCTTTAGATTTTCCATTGTCTGAAATAAGCCCTCAACTTTGGATCTTGGTTGCAATAAATATCTCCATGTCAATAATTAGTGGGCCTGTGCCCCGCAGGTCAGTGACACTAAATTTTATTATCTTTTAAACAAAGGCTTTTGCAGTGTTAAGGATATAATAGGATTGTTTTATTTGTTTCTTTATATGCCTGAGTTTTCTTATCCGTATATGGCATATTCCCCTATATATATTGCCCATTGAGTCTCTTCAATAAGCACATAATATTCATAACATGGTATCAGAGCAAAAGTTAGGGTTATGGTTTACTGTAGCAGTCGTCGCTGCTTCCTAGCCTCCACTCATTTTCCACATTTGCTGCCCCCGGGAGGAGCGATCTCCGCTCCAGGGGGTGGCCACCGTCGCTCGCACCATCATCAGGCGCTATCCAGTCGTCTTTGTTCGCTGCTACTGCCTCTGGGAGGCTCCACCACCGGCCTCGACGCTCCAGGCCGCCGCTGCCGGATCCAGCGTCCTCCTCGCCGCCACGGGCCTCCCACTTCCTCCCGGCCGCCTGTGGCCTCCTCTACGCTCCGAGCCGCCGGATCCACTCGGATCCGAACTTCCATTAGCCTTCCCCAAGGGTGATGTCCAGCTCAGATCAGGCCTCCGCCCTCAGCTCCGTCTGGAACCCGCGTGAAGGCTCGCAGAGGAGTCGGGGCAGTGGAGATGGCGATTCTGAAGAGAGAGGAGTCGGGCTTCTCCAACCGGCCTCCCTAGGCCAGATCTACACCGCGTCGGACTCGGCCCTCAGCATCCCGGCGTCGATCTCCTCCAGCTAGATCGGATGCGGCCACCCCGATGTCACCTCGGCCGCCTCCCGACCGCTTGCACCCGGATCCGGCCACCCCGATGCCGCCGCACCTCCACACTGGCGGACTCCAGGCCGTTGCCTCCTGACCGCCACCTCATAGGCTACCGTGCCCGCGCCGCCGCCTTCGGAGCCACCGCCTGGAATCTCCCCTGCTTGGAGCCGCAGGCGGAGGAAGCGGCGAGAGAGAGGAGAAGGAAGTGGAATGGCAAGAGTGGTGTGTTTGTTGCATCCTTGCTAGCCTGCCCGTCCCAAGTTGCATAGCGTTGAAAGGAGCTTGTTCGTTGTGCTGTCAAAAGGGTCCATGATCACTGGACTGCTGATGGCTTTTGCGTTGCCGAGAAAAGGATGGCTTCACGTTGGTATATGGTGTTAGATTGCTCTTGGTGTCCTGTTGCAAATGGTGGGTTATAACTTGCTGCTTTTAAGTTGTTTTATTTTGAGTCTTCTGTTGCGTCCATCCAAGTCTGTAGTCTCTATCTTTTAATTCGTTCAAGCCGTACGAATCTACAAATTTATTGCCAGTCATAGAAACATAGAAATTTTCTTATGCATGGCAGCAGCCGTCACTCTTCTCTCTGAGCCGCGTGCAAATCGTAGAAGTCATTATGATGTCGTTGCTTCTCTAGCTGCCGCTTCTCTAGCTGCCGCCCTAAGCCTCTAAGGTCACCGCGCTTTTCCTACATCTTGTGCATTACGCCTTTGCCATCTTGGGTTTTGATTTGCGCCGCAATGTTTCTATCTATTCCTTTTCATCTTGATTTGACATATTTTTCAAGAGTTGCACGCTACGACGACATTATCAAGCCTTGGATTTCCAATTTTCCCTTTTAGTGTTTACCCTTTTTTCAAATACAATGATATTGTATATGCTTTGCATTTAAGGGGGTGTTAAGGATATAATATGATTGCTTTATTTGTTTCCTTATATGCCTGGGATTCCTTATCCGTATATGGTATATTTTTCTGTAATATCCCCCTGTACTCTCTATATATATTATCTATTGGGTCTCTTCAATATATACACAATATTCATAACATGCAGGACAGTGTTTAGAGTCTTTTGGAGGATCGTGAAATGTTGAGGGCTTAAAAGGGACTCTGAGCCCCTGATCCAGAGTTGAGGACTGTGGTTGACTGTTATATCATAGGGATGTTGTGTCCATATTGGCAATATCTTATGCTTGCTGTGTGGATGTGGAGTCCTAGATATACTAGGTGATTATCTGCCTTCAGCATTCATTCCAGTGAACTACTTTATATGTTTATTCTAAGACAAGTAACCTAAAATTGTCAAAAGTAGAATGAATGAAAGGAGATTTATGAGCCAGCACTGCTGAGATATACTGCTGCATGTTTACTTATTTCTTTTTCGTATGTAAGTTCTACTCTAAATTTAGCTCTCGAAATTTAACTGTCTGTAGATGAGCCCTGTTTCATATTCTATCATCACTAGCTATCTTATACACGGATCTCTGATTTGTTTGGTATGCAGGTTGGATGTACAAGCTCTTCATGCTGTTGTTGGCAGTTTTTTGTACAAATTCAATCAATATACATGCTGGCCTGAATGGTCTTGAAGTTGGGCAGACAGTTGTTATATCTGCTGCGGTATGAACAGAATATATTACTTATGAGAAATACATAGCTCTTGAGTACTATTCATCTACTGATGATGTATAGCATTTTTCCAGGTTTTGATACATAATGTAATGCGCATAGGATCTTCTACAGACCTTGAATCTCAGCAAGCTCATGCATTCTCTATTTATCTAGTCCTGCCTTTCCTGACCACTTCATTAGCTTTGCTAGCTTTCAATTGGTAAGGACCTTGAGAAGCATGCTACCTCTATTTAAATCAAAGTTTTCTTTGCCTTTTTTAAGAAAGCATCACTTTGTATCTGTATGCATCAGGTATCCTTCATCTGTTTTTGTTGGTGATACCTACACCTATTTTGCTGGAATGGCTTTGGCTGTGGTGGGAATTTTGGGGCATTTCAGGTAAAACATCCTCAGTTATCTCCCGTAAGTTTCACTATTTTATTATTTATCAAACAAGAACACCTAGTCAGTTTGGTCTGCATTTGGCTGTTTGGTATTTCGGCAGTGCTTTAAGTGGACTATAGCCAGCAGAGTTTTGGTTGGATTTGGCATCTGGTTTCTAGTACATTGCTTGTCGGACCTCCAATGTTCGTATATTTGACTATATATCTCGATAGCCTGACTGTTTAGGGCTTGTACGACAGTAGGCTGGAAGAATTATCTTGCCTGTGAACCCAAACTTTTCTTGTGCCATCAATAACTTTTATGCGCATCCATCTTTCTTGTGCCATCAATACTTTTATGCACATCCATCTGATATTCATAGCATATGCTAGTTGTATATACAGTTTAATTTACCCATTATTGATTCATAACTGCAGCTGATTAATAACTGTTTTCCGTTTGCAGTGAGACATTATTGCTCTTCTTTTTACCTCAAGTTCTTAATTTCTTGTGCTCAGTCCCACAGGTTCGGAGAAATTCATTTCTTTATTTATCTCTTCATTGAAACAGTTTCTTTTTAGTTGATTAGGTATTTTGGTCTGCTTATGCTTTAAATTTATGTGTCTATTTTCTACAGCTCTTTCACTTTGTTCCTTGCCCAAGGCATAGGTTGCCAAGGTACTGATGTATTTCTTTGATCTGAAACTATACTTATTGCAATGTGGTTTTGAACTTTTAATAAAATTTCTGGAATGTGCTTGCCTCTGTAGGTTTGATCCTCGAACAGGACTGTTGACTGGTACGAAAGACGGTAATCTTGTCAACATATTCCTTAGATTATTTGGAAGGTGCTCAGAGAAGTCCCTTTGCATAAGGCTCCTTATATTTCAGGTAAAATCGAAATGCACTGTTTCTGCGAAATAGTAATTTCATTTTTCTTGCATTTTTCCCTTGACATTGGAAGATATCATGAACTAGTTGACATTTGCAAACGCACTCCATTATTTTCTAGCAGCAGTAAAACTTAAGAAAGAGCAACAATGCAAGATCCCGTAGTTACATGAGATAACTATTTACAAGTTACAACCTTATTAGAGCCTACTCAATCCAAATCAGCTGACAAGTCTAATATATATTGGTGTCACTAGCTATGGTGTTTGGTGCCACACTGCTTTCACTTGTGACCAAAATTCAACAAACTATGACTTAAAATATGCCAAATTTGGTCAGCTTGCAATGCAAGGAATCAAGGATAGTGTCCATGTTTTCTGTGGTTCACGAAAGTGTTGCATGAAATTAGCTGTTTTTAATGCTCAAGTTCTTTTTGTATGGGAGATGTCCTACTTATTGCTAAACCTCGTTGTAGTGTTCAGCACAGACATATCAAAACTCAAGGAAATATCCACAACAAAAATTTCTAGCTAAACTTGTGCTTTAGATGGTCCTTAAATTTCCTTCAAGCTATTTACTTGAGTTGGACAACTCATTTGCTCCTATTGTGGTTTAAACGGAAGCAGTTTCCAGATATCTCGACTTTGGTATCCTTGATACTTGAAGATCCAGTTGTAATCCCCATGCACAAGTATCTATTTTGATGGACGGTCACATCAAAAAATTTTGCACTTAAGAACTTTAGCACTTTCCATTTTCCTTTCTAACCTTCTTACTTTTTGTGTGAATTTCGACTTGAGGTGCTAACCCCTTGTGTCTTTATGTCTGGCAGGCTCTGTCATGCCTATTCTGCTTTTGGCTGAGATACATGCTTACTGGATGGTACAAATGATTACCTGGAAGAGACTCTTCATCTCGTTGGTTGCCATGACGCAAATCAAAATCTGTTGCATCTGATGGTTGTTTTTATGTCAGCATATTTGTAGAGTAACAATAACCAAAGCTTTCCAATAAGAGTAACTGATGGAAGAACACTTTACTATTCACAATGTTGCTTGACTTGCAACTTCCCCTTGCATCTATAGCTATCTCTACCCTTCCAATTTGCCCCCTTTTTTGTACTAACTACAGAAGATTTGTGTATGAGGTTTTGCTACGGCATAGTTGTTGTTTGTGGCCTAAAAGAGGCGCATCTTTGTAACCATGTACAATGACTTCAAGGAAGCTTCTTGTGCTAATTCTCTGAAAACTTGTGATGGTGATGTTTTAGAGGTTTTATTTGTTCTTGCACTTTGTGCGGTATTCGTAATGGCACAACGAGCTTGCAAAACACCAAATGCATGTTCAACATCTTTTCTTGCTGATTCTTGGTGTTGTGCAAATAATTTGTGCTTGTCACTTTGAGGCAAGGCTACTGTTTTCACGGATACTGCCCACTCTGGATAAATACTGTAGATTCTCCTCTTTGCTCCAATTCTGCCTCCCTCCTCTTTTCATCGTCATCTGGACTACTCTCACTCTATTCTTCAATGTAAAAAGATGTACTCTTGTTCCTTGAGTCAGATCATATGGAGGTTATCCCATAGTTATGAGTAATTGACTTTTGGTTCAGAGAGTTTGCAAAAATTGAGTTTGATCTTTGAGATGTGTGTGAATTTGGAATTTGCAAATTCGTTGGTTTTTTGGGCGACTCGCAGACCTTTGCGGTCTGACCGGACAGAGGTGGTGGTCAAACTGCCCTTTACCAGCGGTAAGACTAGCCTTCCCTGGCGGTCTAACCGGCCACTGTTAATGGTTAGACCAACTAGGGCTAGCGGTCTGATCGGTTGTGTAGTGTTGCTTTAGCCTGTTTGGGATTTTTGGGTTTTTGAGTTATGGCGAGGTTTTGTTTGTTCTAGATAAGTGCATATATGTTGTATGGTGCATTTATAAACTAACGTTGATTAAGTTACGTAGAACTTGTGCCTGAAAATAGTTGCTTGGTTTAGCATTGTGTAGATAGCTTGGAGGTGACTATGGTCAATGGCGGGGAAACCGGGACTTGGTTGAGGATAACTGAGGTCCAAAACGGTCGTGAATGCCTTGTGTGATAGTTGAGTTCGAGTAAGGTACAAGATGGACAAGGACCATGAAAAGGTAAATTTTGAGCAAATACCATGATACATTGGAGATGCACGTCATGCTTTATGGTAATGCTTCCTGGATGGAAGTTTTGAGGCAAGTGTTCTCGCTGTCATCAATTAGACATATTGATGATTTTATCTCGTGTGGTGCTATGTAATAGTTTGCTTGTTTGTATTGGTTGTATGACTCCAAAGTTGCCTTGTGGTGAGACGAATGGGAGTAGGACAAATCTAGGAGATCTTAGGTCCAATGCGGTCAAAGGATCAAGACTACACTTAGAAGAAGCCGAAGTCCAGACGATCAATGAGCCGTTGAAGATAACCGAGGCTTACGGGGTAGTTACAAGTCGAGACAACAAGGAGCCAAAGCGAAAGCTACCGGTGGAGGATATGATGGGCAACAATAAGGTGGATAGGGACTAGGCTTAGGGAGGAGCCGAGATCCTGTACGATCAAGGAAGTGGGTGTCGTCATGTGCAAGGAGAAGCGTGTGGTGGGTCAAGTGACTTAGGTCGTTTGTAAGCGAGGACGGTTCAATATAATTCGAACGTGTGATAGGTTTGGCAGTAAGCCATTGAGCCACATGAAAGATGACGAAGCATGAGCGATACTTCGTTGAAGGTAGTAAAGGGGCATTTTGGTAAATTTTCTAATACCGAAAGAGTGGCGGTGTGGGAAACTGCAATGTTAGCTTAATTGGTTTAGGTCCTGTATGTACTAAAAATATAAAGTGGATCAGGTATTGATTCACTAATGGGTTAATGTGTGTGAGCACTTTAAGAAGCATGCATGTGAGCGTTTTGAGAAATATACATGTGTAAGTGTAAAACCCGATATGGTATTGGGTTAATGAAACCTAACTAGAGGTGCTGATTGGAATTTCTCTTGTGAACCTCCATATATAAAGATGGAGATAGGTAGTTAGTTTAAGTTTTTGGAGAGTTTAGTCCAAGCCTTTAGAGGGTAGTTAGGGTTTTTGAAGAGAACCTTATGGAAGATACGAGATACTCTTGTAGTTGAGCTTTTTATCATCCTTAGACCTTATGTATGGTTAGGGAATGGCTGTAAGCATTCAGCTTTGAGTATCAACAGAGAGCAAAAATTTATCCAAGTATGTTCCTCTAATGCTTTACTAACGAAATCTTGATTTCACTTGGTTTTTAGTGCTTCTCCTTACCCTCTCTGATTTTGTTATGTGCCAAGGACATATAAGCGATGATGATATCTGTTGGAGACCGGATCACATCCATCTAGACAATTGTTATTTTGTAAGTTCTTGTGTTTGCCCAGTTTTGGCTCAAGAGATGGTGATTTTGGAGTTTTTGACCTTGAGGGCTTTTTGGCTTGAGTTCATGCTATTATCTAGTTTGCTATGATATGTAAGAACACATAGATCATCTAAATCATCAAGAACTCACGAGTAAAAGTAGATTGATATTTATCTTTTTTGCTAGGTTTTGATGCACCATTCACTTAAATAAAAAAAGTTATAACTTTGGCAATTATTCTCGCGATTGTTGATTAGAATATGTTCATTACATCCTAGAGAAAGTGCATGCTAAGTTTTATGTCAATTGGATCATCGAATTAAAAGTTACAATGTTTTTTAGATTTGAAACAATGCTGATTTTACTGTTCATCTGCTTGATTTTATTGTTCATTCCAGTCCGACCTCTAAAGGCCTAGATGTCTGACTGGTGTTACTGTTTATTCTGGTCTGACTGCTCCTGTGTTGAAGTCTGACCAGTTTTGGATAGAGGTATGACCAGTTTTGATTTAAGGTCTAACTTATGAGGGTTTGAATTTTTGGGATTTTGCATTCCTTGGCTCCAGGCTTTCATAAGGTTATGAATTTGTGTTTTCGTTGTATGTTATTTATAATTGCGAGAAGATTTTGAAAAAATCATTTCACCCCCCTTTGATTCACCATACTCGATCCTACACCTTGCGCCATGGATACAGGAGATGCAAAACCAAATGGACTACTCTCATCATGTGAACTAGGGTTACCGACGTCTTTGGCCAAAGGCATTTATTCAATTGCAGACGCTAAACCACTGGTTGTACAACCTTCGAACATTCCCTGTGGGTATTGCCCCACGTTGCTTTGGTAAGAAAAATCTTGATAACTTTGCAGTGTTGATGGCAATTGTTGGTAGCTTGTTTGAACTCCAAAAGGAGTGAAGCTGTGTGAGTAGCGTGGTTGGAAATTGGAACCAAACTTTGGGGGTAGATAATTCATGGTAAAATGAGATAGAGGGAAATTTTGGTATTGTTGGTTATTTGGATTTTGTGGATCTGCATGCAAGTTTGAGGAGTCGAGCAAGTTTGTGAAACTTGAGGAAGATGAGTGCTCCATATTTGGGACAAAGTGTGTTTTGGATGAAGTTGAATGAGTATTGTAGTGCTTGTATGGAATGAATTCATGTATGAACTTATATATAGACCATGAAGCAAAAGGTCATGTGATGAACGAATACATGCAGGTAGCAATGATTATGGATCGATAAAATGAATGTGTTGTAACTGTCATGCTGTCAGTTTGCCAAAAAAACTATAACAATCAGATATAAAGACTACACTATGTATCCCATTTAGAATGTGAAAGTTTCTTGTCGTTCCTGCGAGAATTATTTTGTTTTCAACATAATTCCTATAAAAAATTATATCGAATTACTACATTTCAAACAAACATGTGAAGTCTTTCGTGTTTGATATTATTTTTTGGCTTTGTCTATGTTATACTTTGTGCCTGTGTTCTACTAGATGTTCATATTTCGAAATTTCATATAGTCAAAATATAAAGGGAGCTTACTACTATTGCAATGATCACTATGGCAAAACAAAGGATGCTGAATGTGTTGACTTTTAAGTTTTGAGGGCATGCTTGGTTTGAAAAGTAATAATAATAACTGCTATTTTGTCCTGTGTGGATAAGAACTTGTAAGCTTTCATTCACATTGACAACATAGGGTCTGTTCTTTTTTGTTGCGACTTATGATTTTTAGCTGAAATTTTTGAATTTTAGCTGTTTGCGACAGAAATTACGGAGTGATACTTATTTGCGATTTTGGATGGTACAGATGTTGGACTTTTAACGTGTACTATAATTAACTTGTAGACTCCATCTTAAAAATACTCTGTTTGAAAGTTAAGTACTGTAGCAAAACCAAATCCGTTTTGAGAAGTTGAAAAGAACAGATCCATAGCTTGTTTTCGTTTCCAAACATAATTGTTTTTAAGCCAACAATTACGACGCTTGATCATTGTCAGAGTAAAATCACATTATCTTAGGCTCCATGTATATTCAAAATCGAACTTGATTAGGCTTTTCACTCACACTACACAAAAAGGACAAAATCTACAATCTACACATGCCAAGCACATCAAATATCACACTACACAAAAAAGGACAAAATTGCCAAACACAAAATTACGTTACAAACAAGCTAAAGGCAGAAATCTTGTCACAAGAATGCAACATCTTGAGAATTGTTGCCACTTAACAGGATCCTCTAATCTCAAAGGAACAAATGATTTCACCAGAGGCAGGCGTAAGATGCCTTGTTAGGGGCGAGGTAAGCAGAGGTAGAAGAGCATCATGGAACTACACAGGCCGTACGTATAAGCCCCACATCCACTGATCCACACATGCCTAAGCGCGGAGAAGCCGTGAGCCGCCCGCATGGACCACCTCTCCAGAAATTACTTACTGCGAAGGCAGCAGCGCAGAGCCGCCCACACCCTCCCACGGACACTGACACGCCGGCCCCACACACCACACCGCCGAGGCGCCCTGCACGGAGCTCCCCATACGCGTCACCTCCCGGTTGGCCCCACACAAGGAAATCAGGGGTGTCCAGAGACGAGAGGAGCACCCGAAACACCACACAACCCCAACGCACAAAAAAGAGACCACCAGAGAGAGAATAGAGAGGAAAAACTTATCTGCCCCTAATCTCCCTTACCCCCTTGCGATAGATAACCACCCCCACCCCCCTTCTGCGCCGCCGCCGCCGCCGCGGCGCGAGCCCTCGCCGCCAGCCCGCGCACCTGTCTCCGGCGATCTTCGCCACCCAGCCCCCTTCTCCCCCGCCTCCGATCCGAGCTTTTGAAAAAAAATCGTAGAAATTCCGCAAAAAAATCGCCGAAATTCGTTCGTTTTTTTGAATAAATCGCACGGCTGTTCCGCTGCCCCGCCCACCCGCCGCTTCCCCCTTGCCGCCGTCGGCAACGGCGATCTTATGAGCAAATAAGCGCCCCCGCCGGGCCAGTCCCCCGTCTCCTCGCGGTCCAAACCTTCGCTTCTATTGGGAGGCCCGGTGCTCGGCCTCCTCCACCTCCTCTCGCCGGCCGCGGCACGAGGTGCGTCCCCTCGCTACCTCGCGGGTTTTTTTTGGTGGGAAATTTCTAGGGAGCTTTTGGTTCTAGGTCGTGGGCACGCCTCGGCTGCCCCGATTCGAGCGGCGCGCCCCCGATCCGCGCCTGCGGCGGCTCGATCTGGCCGACGCCTGCGCCGATCTGCGCGGCGGCGCGCGAATCGGTCGGGATTTAGGGTTTCGGAATCCAATTCGAATTCTGCGCGCTCGAGGCTGCTCACCACCGTGTTGCTCTGCTTCCACCTGCTCGATTTTGATTAGAGTTGGGTAGAGTTATTTCTTCCCCTCGAGAGTTCCATCCATTTGGTATTTATAAAACGCATTTGGTATTTATAAAACGATCAAACCCTGACAAAAGCATTAGGAAACTGTAGGATTCGAGTTGGATTGGCCGTTTAGGGCAGTGAATGTTGGTCAGAAGCTACCCAAGTGGGGTTCTAAATTGGCTTCGTTTGATAAACTGCAGGGAGTGATAAGACTTCTGAGGCTGTGAGAGGTTTTTCATGTGATGTCATAAGCTGTGATGGCATTCTTCAGCAACTCTGGGAGCAGGACTGATTCAGGAGGGTACAACTTGAATGAGAAGGCTGAGGACGAAGTTGCCTACGAGTCAATCGGGGATAAGAACGTCGACTTGAACTCTAGGCAGTGGAACTTGAATGAGAAGGCTGAGGATGCCTACCACAGTGAGGAGGAGCAATATGAAGCTGGCCAATCAGGTCTGAACTCTTCCGGGAACAAATCAGGGCAGAATGCCCGGAGAGTAGGTGGCCCGTCTGGCCCATGGGGTACAAACTTTTTGAAGGATTGCAGATCTACACAGACGGCAAAGGAAGAGCTGTCGAATAGTGATAGGGGAATGGAAGATGGATCTGCGGCTAGCTCACACGATGATATGGATGGTAGTGGAGAGGATGATGAGCCGAACAGAGGGCATGGGGAGGTGCCCGCCGAGGAAATGCTGTCCGATGACTATTACGAGCAAGATGGAGAGGAGCAGAGTGATTCGTTGCATCGTGGTGGGATGAGCCACCCAAGGTGTTCCACTTCTGGGTTAGCAGCAAAATCTGTCTCGTCAAGACAAAAGAAGAAGCCGACAAAGTACAATGCTTTTGCTGATGATGACGATGAGTATAATTATGAGAATGATGACGACGATGACGCAGATGGTATATTTATACCTGGAGCCTTGTGCTTAGCAAAAATAATCTGTTCTTGCAATGGCGTGCTGCTTTATTTGCAGAAGATGATCCAGTTCATCATTGATTGACAATTTGTTTCTTCCTTATTTGCAGAAGATGATCCAGACGATGTGGATTTTGAGCCAGACAGTGAAACTGACAAGGCTGCTGATAAGGTCATTTATTGTTTTAAGTTCTCTGTGTCACATGATGTGTAACTATAACAAGTTATATTGTCTACATATTAAGTTACATCTTCATGTTATTGTGTAGGCTAGTTGGTGTAGGCTGATGTGTTTTAGATTTATGTGATTCTGCTAAGTTGTATCAGTATGTTCGTTGCATATTTAGGCCCCGTTCAAAAATGATGTGGCTTTTGGTTGAAATGACACTGTAGTAGTTGTTCGCTTTTTCTAAGGTATTCAATTAAAGGAAAATGAATAAAAAGTAGGGAAAAAAGAAAAACACCGTTATACCTCCATAGATAATGCAAAGGAAAAAAAGCCGCATTAGGAAGCGAACACATTCCAAATGGCTTTTGGCTTCTGAAGCCAGAAGTTATTTGGAACGGGGACTTAATACTTTCATGAAGATGAAATGGCAATCATATTTTTTTCTTGAAGCAAGATGAAAAATAGTGCCCTAGTTGACCACCAACTTACACAAAATCGATTGATTCTTCAAAAGAAGGAATAAATAAAGTAACACCAAATTATGACTTGAAGCATCAGATAAATAATCTATGAGAAATTTGGAGATAGAGTGACGGTACACAGAAATATAATACATAGTCATGTTCAAGAGAAAATTGATGCAAATGGATGGAAGCTTGGAAGAAGGATACACCTTTGTCTTTCGTATTCTTAAAGAAGGTTATACAATGTACTAAACAGTTGCCCCTGCCAACTGCATTAATGCAGTCTAAACTTTTAACCAAATCCTTGAGTTGTTGTATTCAATTTATTTCCTTAATTGAACATTTTGGTTGCATTCTCATGTACTTTTCATTCCCTTGGGTGACGTTATGGCTAATCACACACCATTGCTGCAACATTTTGGAGTGCTTATTTTGGCTAATCACACACCATTGCTGCAACATTTTGGAGTGCTCATTTTATTACTTTGGACATCTTTGGTGGGCACCTGATATGCATCTTTTTGCTGTTTTTTAATATACTAGGTTTTCTTAATCAATTTACTCCCTAGGTTAGAAGTTTAGAACTTATTTCACAATTGCATAAATTTATTTTCTTGTGAAATGCTGATTTTTCTTTTGTCCACAAGTCATTCCAGTCAACTATCACACTGTACCTGTTATTATCATTGCAGTTTAGCTATTGGACCTTTCTGCTTGATTGTCTATGTTATTTAAGTTTACTCTCTGTAATACTCGAATTACAGGATAAGTTTGTGGAAAGTGAGAACTCTGACAACGAAGATGATGGTGACGAGCTTGAGCTCTCAGATGATGATGAAGATGATTTTATTGAGAATAGGAGGCAATCTAAACGACTTAAGATTGGGGGAACTAAAACTTCCAAGGGAAGAAAGCCTCCCATGCAGGCTCAACGCAAACGAGGGATGCCTTTCACAGATGAAGAATATTCTTCAGGAAAAGACTCAGATGCACCCAGTGGTGCTGATTTCAGTCACCGATCAAAAAAATCTGATAAGTTGCATCAGAAAACTGTGGGCCACAATGATGTTCTCTCAAATGTCAAATCTCATAATGAGCTTCGAACTTCTGGGAGGAGGAGGGCGGTGAGAAATATCTCATATGCTGAAAGTGAAGAAAGCGATGATAGTGAGGAAAAGTCAACTAAACAACAAAAGGTGAGAGTTCGATAAGAATTATTTGTGAAAGAAGTTACGTCACTGAGGAATTAGAACAGATGACTTCGATATTATTAGATGTTTTGCTGTTATTTTTAGCTATATGTCGGACGCTAAAAAAATTCCCTTGCTTAGTTGCAACATAAAAAAGGGAAAAATCCATAAACACCCCCATAGGCCACTTACCTTTTCAATTTGCCCCTCATATCTAATTATCGTTTTCTTTGCCCCCCATAAGTTGGCATGCAATAACCCCCCAGGCCGCATGTTAGCACTATTTTTCGAGGTTTCGTTATCTTTGGCACTTGTTTTAGTGGTGCCAATACTTGTTTCAATGATGCTAATATTTATTTCAATTATTTGGGTGATTTTGGTACTTGTCATGCACCATTTCATTACTAATGTTTCAGTGCTAAAATCGTGTATTACAAATATCGAAATCACTCAAACCATTGATACAAGTATTGGTATCATTTGCATAATTACTAAAATTATTGAAACACGTATTTGCATAATTACTAAAATTATTGAAACAAGTGCCAAAGATAATTAAACCACAAGAAAATACTGTGAACATGCGACCTAGGGGCGCATGTGCAAGCCAACTTAACTTATGGGGGGCAAATTGAAAAGGCAGGTGACTTATGGGAGTGTTTATGGATTTTTCCCAAAAAATAAGTTTTTTTGGTCATTTGAAGTTTCGTTTCTGTTTTATCGCTTAGTTTATGTCATCACACTATCATTTGATGTTGCACTGCTTCTAACTGTGTATGAATTAAGTCATATGTATTGTTTGCGCCCCTTACAGATTTTTATCACAGAGCCCTTACAAATTTTCCTATATCTAGTTGTTGAAGGAGGACCCAGAAGAGGAAGATGGAGAAACAATTGAAAGGGTTCTTTGGCATCAACCAAAGGGTGTTGCTGAAGAGGCACTGAGGAATGACCAATCAACTCAACCTACTGTGATGAGCATAACATCAGATTTTGATCAACAGTGGGATGATGTAGAGTTCTATATAAAATGGAAAGGCCAGTCTTACTTACATTGTCAGTGGAAGACATTATCTGAGCTCCATAGTGTAAGGACTTACCTGGATATCTATTTCTGTTTACAAATGATGTTCTTAGTCTTTTGTGTATCTGGATATCTATTTCTGTTTACAAATGATGTTCTTAGTCTTGTGTGTATCTGCTTTATCTCTTTATCTTGGTTATCTTCAGATCTGCTTTAACATTATCTTCTAAATGGCAGGTTAGTGGATTTAAAAAGGTTTTAAATTACATGAAGAGAGTTGCCGAGGAACAGAGGTACAAGAGGTCGTTATCACGTGAAGAGGTAAACAAAACAACTGGCTTTTGCATTTTCTGTGATGTAACTCTTTTGGCCTGAATCAAAACATCGTAACTGTTTGTCCGTTGCCTCTCTGTATCCAGAGAATAAATAGTAACCATAAGCTAAAGTTGATGAGGACAAAATAAATGTGTGTGCATGCCTAAAAAAATGAATATCCTTGCCCGAAAAAGAATATCTTTTCTTCGTCATGATGCTGTATTTGCGTAAATACTAGGTTTATATAATTGTATTCTGCATTGTCATAAGTTATTGTGAAGTGAATAAATTTGCCTGTGCTATTAACCAGTTTAACATAATGTCAGCACTCTGATATATTTGTTCCCATCAGATTAAGCCATGCCTTTTGCTAATTTCTTCATCTGTCAGGTTGAGGTGCATGATGTGGGCAAGGAAATGGAGTTAGATCTTATTAAGCAATATAGCCAGGTTTCATATGGAGTTCAAGTTTAGACTATTGATTTACAGTTTTTATTGTCACATTTGTATCCTGTCTAAGTATACAATCTTCAGGTTGAACGAATATTTGCTGATAGGGTCAGCAAAGTTGATGGTGATGATCTGGTGCCAGAATATTTAGTCAAATGGCAAGGACTTCCTTATGCAGAATCAACCTGGTAATTTTCATGACATGGTTCCTTGCATTCCATTTTTGTGGTTATGATAATGTTTTGCATGTGGATGTTCTTCCGCAATAAATACAACTGCCCTACCTGCATTGATTATTAAGCAATATGTTACAGTGATCTTCCATACAGATTATAATTTATTTGGTTGATGCTGTAGCCATGCTATTTCTGTTGTATGAAGATGCTGCTTTTGGTTAATTAATATTCATTAGTCTTGCCCACCTTGTTTCTGGTATTGCAGGGAAAAAGATACCGATATTGAATTTGCTCAAGATGCAATTGATGAATACAAGGTAGGCACTTTACGTATCTAATCAATACGAGATTCTGTAATTATAACTGTATTTTGCTTAGACCCTTAGAGCATAGGTGCATAAAATTGTATCATAATTGGGTTTACACTAAATGATAGGCCCGTGAAGCTTCCACTGCTGTGCTGGGGAAAACAGTTGATTTCCAAAGGAAGAAAAGCAAAGGTAAGCTGGAAGCATAAGTTTTTTGTGCGTGCTTGCTTGATGACTTGGTGAGCTTTTTTTTTTGAGTGGACAAGTGTCTTTGCTGTAGACTGGAATTTCCTCCTCCTTTATGGCCCAGAAAACAAAAATAAGTTTGGAGACTTCTCTTCTAGGCTATTTTGGTCCTACTCTGACTCTGTAGCTTAACCATAACCCACCTTGTTTACTCAAAGTCACCAAATCTTTGAATGGTACTGTGTCTATGATGATGTGATGATATCTTATTAAATGTTCCACCCCCTTGTGAAATTGGAGCACGAACACTTTCAGTCATTGTTTTAATTTACTTAGGAAAATCCATTATGTCTGGTCTTTAAATTCGATATCCTTTTTTTTGGGTACCAATGGATCACTATTCTGCTGTTTAATCCAGTTATAACTTTACGTTATTCAGCTAGTTTGCGGAGGCTTGATGACCAACCAGAATGGCTAAAAGGAGGTAAACTTCGTGATTATCAGCTTGAAGGCCTAAACTTTCTCGTTAATGGGTATGTAAGATCTATATATATGCACAAAGAAAGCATCTTGTTTGCCTCTTTATGCTCATTAATTGATTTGAAAACAGGTGGAGAAATGACACTAATGTTATTCTTGCTGATGAGATGGGTCTGGGAAAAACTATTCAATCAGTCTCCATGCTTGGCTTCCTTCATGTAAATTTTTTCACGTTCTGCTTTTATCTGTCATTGTGATGAATGATACTAGGATTCTTTTACTTGATTAATAACACTTGCTATATATCTTACAGAATGCTCAAGAAATTAATGGTCCATTTCTTGTTGTTGTGCCACTCTCAACATTGTCAAATTGGGCAAAAGAATTTCGGAAGTGGCTACCAGAGATGAATGTTGTTGTTTATGTGGGAAATCGTGCTAGCAGAGAGGTAAACTTAGCAAATTACTTCTACACCTGTTTTACTTCCTGTGAAGTTCGTGTGCAACCTAGACACAGTTTCCAAATTTTGGCAACAAGAACTATTGCTTTATGATATATAGCGTTTCCGGTTTGTAAATATAATTAACAATTGTTACTGGCAATTTTTGCCATTGTTGAAAATTTTTCTTGCTATCAGACACTGGGTTTCCCTTTAACTCATGTATTTTGAGCTGGCTAGGAACTTACTAGCTTTTGTTTGAGTAAACTTTTGTTCATTACATAACTGGCTCCTGTAGTTTTGTCATGTGCTTTATTTTGTAGGGATGGAGCTTTGTGCCAGTTTACCATCTTATGTGCAAACCACTGAACACTTGTGCTAGCAAAGCATATTTTTTTTAGACAGCATCTTCATATAACTTTAATTCTCTGCTCACAATCCCAAACTGTTCAGTTTGTCAGCACTTCTCTTGATTAGAAGCTGCTCTCATTGGTTCGATCTCTAGTCATCTTAACCTCATTTTTATTCTGTAGACTGTCAGTCAGAAAAAAGTGTACCTTAGTAATTTGAACACCCTGGAAACGTCAGATTTACTTATTATTGACTTTTTGCATTTTTTTTTCATTTCTAGGGGGAAAAGCAGAAAAAAGAAATAAGAAGATAAAAAGTATCAGGGCTTGTAGGACAACCTGAATTAATTGTTATGGCATTTACTTGGGTTATTTTTTATGAGGAATAAAAAATTTCTTGACTTGTAAACCTGGTATAATTTGTGTGTAACTACTAAGACTGTCTTTTCAGAATAGGAATGTGGCATTTCATCCTAGGCTTCATGAATGGTGTAATTGATCTTTGTGGTAGTACTCAGGGATAGAAAAATCGATACCGGAGAATTTCCCACCCTGCGGCCTGTAACTGGCCAGTTATCGGAAAAGAACCGGTTGAAATTCAAATATCAAAATTTGAATTCGGGCTGTTTTCAAACCGGTAACCGGAAATAAAAACCGTTGAAAACCAATAAAAAACCGGAAAAACCGATAAAAAACTGGGATTGATGCATATTTAGTCATACAATAGGTAATCTAGTACAAAAAAAAAGTCTAAATCAACTTAGAAAGTGCATTATGCGGTCATAAATGTAAATGTACATTTGAAAATTCTAGCCTTTTTTACTGGTTCCGACCGGTAAATCCGGTTAATGGTAGTATCGCCGGTTTTTCTATCCCTACTTACCAGTTACCACATTGTGGTCATGGTTGTCATGGCGTACCTGGCGATCACGGCATCGGAGAGGCGTCGGGACACCTAGACGTCCAAGCGTGCGCCATGGCATCGCCTAGGCGAGAAAAGGCGATGCAGTAGCATTAGTGGCGAAGTAGCAGCAATAGTGCCTAATCTTATCTCTAGGTCCTCCAAAACTTTATTCTTTACAATTAGGTCCCGACTCCCATCCAAATATCTCTGGTCCTGATTCGTGTCCCGACTCCTCTCTCTCCCCCGTCCCCAACCACCATCGCATCGTGCTTCCTCCCCCGCACCGCCGCTCCCCGGTACAGCCGCCTCCTCTCCACCCTCCCCTCCCGCTGCTGTCTCCTATCCCCGCTGCCTCTTGTTCCCAGCGTGGCTTCTCTACACCGCCGCCTCCTCTGCTCCCTCCCCTCCCGGATTGAATCCTCCGACGGTGTCGGAGGGAGTGGACGAGGGGGGATTGCTCGCCGAAGGCAGAGGGATCTTTGACGACTGCGGGTCGGCGGCACTGGCAAAGGGAGTGACGGCTCCGATGGCTAGGGTTCCACTGGGTCGCCTTTGCTCGGCCTCTTTGGTTTGCTCCCAAGGCGTCGCCTTTTCATTCGCCTTGGATGCTTTGAAGACGCCATGGACGTCGATAACTCCTAGGCGCTCGCCTAGCAGGCCCAGTTGAGGCGAAGCTTCGCGGTGTCCTCCTAGCACCGCCGAGACGCCTAGGCGACGCCGTAACATCCATGATTGTGGTTGAAGTAAAACCTGTGGGTTGTCATGGTTATTGAGCATATTTGAAGTTGCATACCTTATACATCGTTGCACATCATGTTTTTGGCTCCTGTTTTTCATCTTATTTGTGTGCTTTGCATTGAAATGTTAATACCAACAAGAATGCGTTGTTTTAGAGGACCAAAAGAGCCAAAATTCCTAATTCTACCCTTTTTAACAAAGTTGTCTTGTCTTCACCTTGTTATAACCTTGACATTTTCTCCAATCTATTTGCGTCAGATTTGCCAACAGTATGAGTTTTTTACAAATAAGAAGGGTGGGCGACATGTAAAATTCCATACGTTGATAACTACTTATGAGGTGATACTTAAGGACAAAGCTGTTCTTTCCAAGATCAAATGGAGCTATCTTATGGTTGATGAAGCGCACCGGTTAAAGAACTGTGAAGCATCACTGTATACGACTCTTTTGGTATGAAAATATTTTCTTTAACTAAGCATAGAGCCTCTGTATCAGGTAACTACTGCGAAACGAAAAGATAACACTACGTTCATCCCCCCCCTCTCCCCAAACAGGATTTTAGCACCAAGAATAAGCTGCTAATCACTGGGACCCCTTTGCAGAATAGTGTTGAAGAGCTATGGTATGCCCTTTTTACATGGAATTGTGCTAGGCAAATTTTTTAAATATATTTGCACTGCTAATATATAAATTGACACTGCAATATGTTCATAGCGGTTGCATTTATCCATTATTCTCCCATTGTTGTTGGGCTGTTTGTTTTTTGTAGGGCATTACTTCATTTCCTTGATCCAGTTAAATTTAACAGCAAGGATATTTTTGTTGAGAGATACAAAAATTTGAGTTCCTTCAATGAAACTGAGGTAATACTTTTTAAAATTATAGTTTTTTCTTGATCTGGATTGTGTTCACAATTATCTTATACTATTATGCGATCATTGTTTTGACATCGATAAACTTTCTTTTCTCCGGTCTTTTTTTAGCTTGCAAATCTTCACAAGGAATTGAGGCCCCATATTCTAAGGCGAGTCATAAAAGATGTGGAGAAGTCTTTGCCTCCAAAAATTGAGCGGATTCTTCGTGTTGAAATGTCTCCCCTACAGAAACAGTAAGCACTTTCTGCTAACTTAGTTCACTAGTCCATTCCATTCCTGACTGAAATAAACCATTTTTTTTATATTTTACTAGGTATTACAAGTGGATTTTAGAGCGGAATTTTCAGAATCTGAATAAAGGAGTTCGTGGGAATCAGGTTTTGATACATCTTGAGCATTAAATTCTTTTAATCATGATTTCTTTGTAGTTTGTTTTATTTAGATGGTATCTACAAGTCTGTTTTCTCTCAGTATATATATATATATATATGTATTTCATGGTTTACTCCAACTATGTATAAAATTTCAAGTTCAAATTCATTTTATATTAAGTGTACCAAAAAAGAGGAAATTATGAGAAATTTGAACTTTCAACATTTGTCAGATTTTTCTCTTTTTTGTTACTCTTAACATAGATCGAATTCGAACTTGAAATTAGGTTGTTACTTTTGTGTTTATTTCAGAGCTGTTTGTAATTAGGTTGTTCAGTATGTTTGTATGAGTTGTCAATTGACCCTTGTGAAACATCTTGTATTTGAGAAAAGAGAAGCACTACATAAATAGTGGTTATTGTTACGAGTCTAGGACCATTGTTCTTGAGCAATGCTGTGCTCTTGCCAAGCAGATCTGGATTGGTGTTGTACTGTTGTGGGGTTTCAACTGTTTATGAAGCTCCTAGATCGATTGTGGATCAGATGGTGCCGGTTGTGAAGGGGCACCAAGGAGGAAGGGGGAACGAGGGGGGGGGGGGGTGAGAGATGAGGTGAAGGGGAGCTGGTTATAGTGGATGTTGGGGGTGCAAGGAATCCTGGATTTTGAAGGGGCACAATGGAGGAAGGGGGAAATAAGGGGGATGTGATTATGGGTAGTGAACCGGATGTTTTCTACCCCGCTGTACGAAAAACAGACACTTCCCTCCTGAATAAGTGATTTGCTTAGGGCCAGTTTGCTGTTGCTGTGATTTGTAATCAAGGGAATCGTTACCATTTCTGGTATGATATTTCTGTTTTGGCTCTAACATGGGATGCTGTTAGTTAGTGTATCCGAAAGTAGCGAAATTAAAGTGCTTTTAAAAAGCCACCGCAATACCAAAGGAAGGATTAATCTCCCTGAGCACCATATCAGCACCTTCTTTTAGATAGAACATGTATTCCATTAGACTGTTGATGCTGCAGAGTTGCTGGCCTATACAAATATATGGATCTTCGTCAGGCCAAAGAATTGAGGCCCCTTGCTTCAGCTGACCACCAATCCTTGGCAATTCATGCACATCAGCACTCTTATAATTAACTACAATTCTTGAAGTTTCTTATTTGACTGCTTTCTGTTGTTGTTGGGACTTGGGTTGTCATTGCAAGGCACATTTGCTTCTCATTGTTATATGTTTATTTAATCGTAATAGGCCCTTTAGTGTTGCATATTCACAAGTGCTTAACCATATTTTTAGGTAGTTCTAGTTTAGTGAATATGTTGGATTAGTATTTTTGTTCTGTAATTTGATGTTCATCAATGATCCTGTATGCAAATTGCTCTAGTAGATGCATGTTTTACTTATTTACTAAGATATACCTTTGACTTACCATTTTGTTAGTTTCGCTTGGTAATTGTTTCTATGCACACCAAAAAGAAAAAGAAAAAGAGAATCTACATAATGCCTATTCTTGTGCAACATATTTGAATTGCTAGTTATCTTATTTTGTCTGGCTGACTTCATCATGGTATGTGCAGGTCTCACTTTTAAACATTGTTGTTGAGTTGAAGAAATGCTGCAACCATCCATTCTTGTTCGAAAGTGCTGATCATGGTTATGGTGGCGATAGCATTGGCGATCGCAATAAAGTTGAACGCATTATAATGAGTAGCGGGAAACTAGTTTTGTTGGACAAGCTGTTGGTGAGACTGCGGGAGACTAATCATCGTGTGCTTATATTCTCTCAGGTTTGTATTTACGGTTTCCTTGCCACTTGATGTCATTGTGCAGTTTTACTTGAAGGAGCTATTATTAGTTTTTGGGTACATCCATCTAAAATCATTATTGAGAGAATCACCTATTCTTCTTCTATTGATGATATAGTATACACTCGCAAAAACTTGTTTTAATTTGGGAAGGCGTATTAAAATGGTGCAACTAAGAGGCAAGCTGAGAAATTGAGTCCATTTCACATGTCAACCTTCTGAAGACACCATTTAGGAGACATGAGTTCTTTGATCTCTGGTGTAGTGTATATCTTGTATAATTTGTTGGTCAGTATAGCTGGTTAGTGGTTTATACGCAGAATGAAATATTTATGCTTCAGGACTAATTGGAGGAAGCAACCTTGGTGGATTTGTTTTGGTATTTTGCAATGATATCACTGCAATATTTTGCTTACACTGAACAAACTTCTATGGCTGGTTACTTCTATAATTGGACCGGATTAGTTCTGTTTTGCAATAGAATTATGATTGTCATTCATTTGGAAATTTGGTGGTTAACATAAATATATTGGACAAAACATAATATTATATTTTACATGAAAGCAGCTGCACCTCATGCGATTTATCTATCTAAATACATTCTGAATTCTGATCCTTGCAGATGGTTAGGATGTTGGACATTCTTTCTGAGTACCTATCCCTTCGAGGATTCCAGTTTCAGAGGCTTGATGGTAGTACAAGAGCAGATCTTCGTCACCAGGCCATGGAGCATTTTAATGCACCTGGAAGTGATGACTTTTGTTTTCTTCTGTCTACACGTGCTGGTGGACTTGGTATTAATCTTGCAACAGCAGACACAGTGATAGTTTTTGATTCAGATTGGAATCCTCAAAATGATCTACAGGTCCTCTATCTCTGTGTGCGTGTGTGCATATGTGTGATTTTTTATATCTTATCTTTCCTCTGATTCTTATCTCTGTTTCTTTTGGATGCTTGATGTCATGCTAGGCAATGAGTAGGGCACATAGGATCGGGCAACAAGAAACTGTTAACATATACCGTTTCGTCACATGCAAAAGTGTTGAAGAGGATATATTGGAACGCGCAAAGAAAAAAATGGTGCTGATACTGCCTTGCTTCATTTGTTGTTTTTAATAAAAATAAATGAACTGCGTTTGACCTTTTAAAAAAACAAAATTCAGGTTCTTGATCACCTAGTGATTCAGAAGCTAAATGCTGAGGGCAGGCTCGAGAAGAAAGAATCCAAAAAGGGCGGCTCCATGTTTGACAAGGTAGGCTTTTGCATCAGCTGTCTATTTTTCTTGGGTTAATTTGGATGGAAACTTGTTTTGGTATATATTGCTTTAGAAATTGTGGTATTGGCTTGTTCACAAGATACATTTGTATGTTTTAAGTCTATCTAGGTTTAATGTATTTGCAGCAGCTAGTTGAAACCACTAGCAACTTATGAATTATGCGGTTTTTTACTTTACAGCATGTAACCTTGGTGCCGTTTTGGTTAAGTTTCATGTTTAACCTGCTTGTGGCATCTGCCTTCTATCAGGATACACTAGATATACTCACAAAAAGAAAAAGGATACAGTACCTATAATTAAAATTCTAGGAAAGGACATCTAACCCTAGGAGTCTCTTACTTGTTCCTCTCTTTCCTGTGTTTACTCTCTTTTGCTCTTCTGATGTATTCTATACCATTTGTCAGAATGAACTTTCAGCCATACTGAGGTTTGGAGCGGAGGAGTTGTTCAAAGAAGATAGGACTGATGAAGAGACCAAGAGAAAGCTTGAAAGCATGGACATTGATGAAATTCTCGAGAGAGCTGAAAAAGTTGAAACAAAGGGTGGTGAAGGGGAGGCAGGAAATGAGCTTCTTAGTGCTTTCAAGGCATGTGATGTGCACAACCCTATAGCTACTGATGCAAAGCATGAAACATTTATTATATATATTAAAATTTCTACATAATATTTTGGGCAGGTTGCCAACTTTTCCAGTGGTGAAGATGACGCCACATTCTGGAGCAGGCTAATACAGCCAGATGCAGCAGATATGGTTCAGGTATTGATTTGGACAGCTACTATTGTGTTAAAGTGGCTTTTCCAGAATTTAAAACGTGCTCCAGTTTTGGCTTGCTGTTAACTTAATTAAAGAGTAACAGTAGATATGTCCTTCAGGAAACTTTAGCACCTCGTGCTGCACGGAATAACAAGAGCTATGTTGAAGATCACCAACTCGACAAAAATAGCAACAGGAAAAGGCGGGCAGTTGATGCACAAGAAAAGACAAGGAGGCGTTCTAGCAGAACAGTTGACACAATTGTTTCGTTACCGTTGATAGATGGAGCAGTAGCTCAAGTACGAGAATGGTCCTTTGGAAATGTGCCAAAGAAGGATGCTTCCCGCTTTGTTCGAGCGGTAATCTGCACCCGTTATCAATATATTTGTTTCTTCTGCTTTTCTGACTGGTGATTTATGTTTGCAAATATCCAGAAGTATGCTATTATGGGTCTGTTCTTTTCGGCTTCTAAAAGCGGCTTTTGGTTTTTGCTACAGTACCTAACTTTTAAACGGAGTATTTTTTTTAAGACGGGGTCTACAAGTTAATTGTAATACACATTAAAAGCCCAACATCTATATAATCCAAAATCGCAAGCGATTATCTCTCTGTCCGTAAGCTTTGTCGCAAACAGCTAAAATTCAAAAAATTCAACCAAAAGCTAAAAGCCACAGCCATATCAAAACAGACCCATACCTCAGTAATTATAATGTCATCTTCTCTGATTTAAGTTGATGGGATCTTGTAACTTGTTTGTATTCTCATCTTGTCTGATTAGAAAAGTTTTGCTGCAAGTTTCTATGTCACTTTGGCGATGGATGTGGCAATTTGTAACCAGCAAAGTACATTTGCTTTTGGTGTTACATTCTTCTGCTATCTTAGTCTTTTAACTCTGATCTAACTAGATATCAGAAATGTAATGACCAATGTATAGCTCATAGTGTTTGCTTAAGCATTGATTATACGGTAAAATTTCAACTATGGGTTAATCTGGTTTTATTAGCATTTAGAAATACAAGTTCAAATTATATTGATTTTACAATTTTCCTAAGGAAGAATTTGCCGTAGTACTGTCATTTCCTGAACTTTTTGTGACAATTTTTCACATAAAAGGTGTAGATTGATTGAGTTATTTGTGAAGCTATATATATGTGATGCGTATTGTCTTCCCATCTTCATCTGTCTCACTTTGATAAGTGATTTTTTTAGGCTAAAAAGTTTGGAAACCCAAGACAAATTGGCTTAATTGTGAATGATGTTGGTGGTGCAATAGCAAAGGCTCCATATGAAGCACAGATTGAGCTGTTTGATTTGCTCATTGATGGTTGTCAAGAAGCTGTAAAAGAGAATATGGATATCAAGGTATAATTCACCGTGCTGTCCCTTTCTTTAGAGAAAAGGACAATTGATGCTTTGTGGTACCTTTTCTGCCTTTATTAATTTCAATTCTTTGTACTTCAAATGTAGGGCACTGTGTTGGATTTTTTTGGTGTAGCAGTAAAGGCCTATGAGTTGTTAGCTCGTGTTGAAGAGCTTCAGTTCTTGGCAAAGCGCATTGCACGCTACAAAGATCCAGTTAGACAATACCGGATCCAATCACCTTACAAAAAGCCACAATGGTCAGCAAGCTGTGGATGGACTGAAAGTAATTGCTGTTCAACTTTGGTTCTTGATAAATGTTTTAAAAAATATATAGGCTCTTATAGTTCTTTCTTGTATCTGCTTAGCTGATGATGCAAGATTGATGCTTGGAATTCATTGGCATGGCTATGGAAATTGGGAGAAGATACGGTTGGATCCAAAGCTTGGTCTGACAACAAAAATTGCACCAGCAGCACTTGGTGAAAGAGAGACATTTTTACCACGCGCACCAAACTTGGATAATCGTGCTAGTGCTCTCCTGCAAAAGGTACCCCCCCCCCCCCCACCTCCCTTGTGTGCACTTGTGCCTGTCTGCCTGCCATTTATATGCAAGTGTACCTGGCTTTGCTTATTGTGTGTAGGGAGCGTGCATTGAAATATGCAAGTGCTAGTGTAACTGTGTAAGTATAAAATTGAAAGGTATAATTAGTCATGGACCAGGTTGAGATGTGTCTGCTGCTCATGGCTGGATGTCGGGTGTCAGATGTAATTAATTAGTCATGGATAGTTAGCAGCTGAAGCCTTCTCTTAAGTCCCCTAGTTGTCCAATTTGTTGAAGTTCTCAACCATTATATCTCTCTTACAAAGGATATTGTTTGAATTTGTTTGGATTTTTGTCAGTCACCTAAGTGACAATTACCTAGCAGTTGAAATCCAAGTCCATCAGTTCCTGTTTTGATGGATCAGGTCGACTGGGATTCGAGTCCTTCCCATGTAGAGCTAATCCGAAGGGATTGGGTAAAAGAACACAGCGACTTTTTTTTTCCCGATCCAACTGGATGTGTGTTTGGAAAACTGTAGTGGATATGGCATCTTAGGGAAATGTATCCCTAAGCTTTGTGTTTTTGGAATACATATTAGGGCATGTTTGTGTAGGGGAGGTATTTCGTTTTTCTGAATCCACCAAGATTGGCTACATGCAGTTCTGCACAGAATATCCTAATAGACATGGGTCAAGGGGGTATAATTTTTTTTCAAATATATCAGGAAGAGTTAGCCAATTTGAGCCTTTTGGCTTTACTGTCTGCTGTAGTTCTGGTTGAGAGTTGAATTTATTGGAAGAATGTAAATTGATGCTTCATCTCTAACTCTCCCATCATTTTTTTAATTCAAAAGGTATATATGTTACATCTCGACCCACCCTAGATCCCACGTATCCGGACCCACTCTAGGTTCCACCGAGTTCACTCCTCGGTCCCCAGGTCTTAAATGGGCTGCGCTCCCTGCGCACTAAGCCTACGGGCTGCCCGTAAGCAAGTCTCCAAAGCAACAACTTTATAAGTGGTAGAAAGACTAGCCTGATGGGTGGAGACTCTTTCACACTTATAAGTTGTGTTTTTTCCTCTTCTACAATTCATGTAGGACTATTTTTTCTAACAATATATTTGACATGTTTTCAGCTTTGACATTTTTCATCTGTTGACAAATTCTATTTTTTTCTAGGAATATACCAAGTTGAGTGGTAAGAGCTCAAAAATCAAAGGAGGTGCTCGTCAAACAATCAATAATGAAAGCAATGGTGGGGCTCGATCAACGAGAGGTCGACAAAAAGATGCAAAAGCAAAAGATGATAGTAAGTCAAATAAAGATGATGTTCAGAAACGCAAGGTGGTGGAAGCTGAAGCAAGAGAAGAAGGTGAAATTTCAGAATCTGAAGCAGAGACTAAATATCGTCTGGACAAGGAGGAAAAGTGGCTGGAATGGTGCACTGAAGTTTTGGATGACGAGCAGGACATATTGAAACGCCTGGATAGGCTACAGAATACAAGCGTAAATCTTCCAAAGGAAAAGGTTTCTGCTTTATCTGTGGATAGTCTATTCTTAAAATTCTCTTACGCCGCCCTAATCATATCTTGAAACACTATATTCAGGTTCTTTCAAGAATTCGTAGGTACCTCCAGATAATTGGAGAAAAAATTGGAAAGATCGTCGATCAACACAGCGAGTCTTACAAGCAATCCCGTAAGTGTGATAGCTCCTACCACCCTTGTGTGAAAAACATACATAATGTAAATCTTTTACTGTTCCTTTTGAATAACATTCTTAGGACAACTCTATGATTAATATTGGATAGGAAACTTTAAAAACCGTATAATTAGATCCGTCTAAAGATACTTTGTCTAAATAACTGTGTTCTTGTAGGTATGACCATGAGGTTATGGAATTATGTGGCAACCTTTTCAAATATGTCTGGGGAACAGTTGCATGATCTCTACTTAAAACTTAGTCAGGACCAAATGGAACCTGGAGTAGGCCCGTCACATGGTGGCAATTTTGCATTCACTGCTCCCAACAGGGGGGGAACTTCAAATCAGCTTCATCCTACAAGAAACCAAAGGTTAACAAGGTCTATGCAGTACACTTCAGAGTCTTTTAATAATGGTGAGAACACTGGGAATTCTGAAGCCTGGAAGCGCCGGAGGAGAGCTGACTCAGATAATCAATTTGACACCCAGCCTTTGTATCAACCTCCTCCAATCATGACAAACGGAAACAGGTTGCAGGAATCTAGCAGTTCTGCTGGTATTCTTGGTTGGGGTCCAGTTGAAATGAGACGAAATGGCAATGAAAGATCAAAACGAGATGTTCATCTCAGTCGTTTCCCTGCTGGGCATGGGCCTTTGCTGTAGCTGAAATAATCCAAGTGAACAACCTTGTCACTTGAGCAGCATTGTTCCTAGGAATCTTCAGCTTCTACACAGGAAGACATGGTGGAACACTGTCGGAATTGAAATTCTTTTTGCGCAAGAAAAAATATTCAGTGTGTCAAAACCTGATCTGGGTCTCAACTCTTGAGTCTCTCAAAGAAATGCCAGGGTTTGCTGAGGAGATGCTGGTACTTTTTAACAGATGTGCACAAAAGATTCTTCTGACATCAAGGCAAATATATGGGTCTTGCAAGAACTGCCAAGAGGAAGTCTCGAGAAAATTTTGTTGGTTCAGTTTTGTGATCTAATAGACGAATATTTCAGTTGGGTCTTTTAAGAAAGTTCCTCTGAACAATGATCTATAGTTCAACCTCAATACATGTATGATCTTTTACAATGCAATATAATGAATTATGGTTTAGTTGGGCATACCCCCTCCGATCGATCATCTGTTGTCTGTGCATTACGATACTCTGTTGATGTAACATAGCAAAGAAATTCATTACTACTATCATTTTTAGGCAAAAACAGCGTGCAGTGGGCATGGAAGGATAGGATTTAAGTATTTGTTTTGATATGATTTCTGTAAATAGAGGTGGAACATATATTTGGTCGTACAGTGGGATGGTTGAGTGCTTGTATTGATCCCATATTTTTTTTTATGACACAATGCAGAACGTGTGGTGCTCCTTTGAAGGGTGAGAACTAGGTGGGTTGCTATATATTTTTTGACAAGTTGTTCGGTGCCTTGCTCACTGCACTTGTATTGTTCTTATTTACTTTGTCGCTGCATTTTCTGTTCCAGATCCTATGGTGCAGACGAGCTGAGGAAAGCTTGTCTTGTGGAGACACGTCATGGTACCACCTTGCTTATTAATTTACGTACCATCTGGCTGATTTGTTTCCTCAATTTTGTAGGTTTTCTTGGGCACACTTGTGCATCTAGTGGTGGAAGCAGTGACAGTGGACATTTTTTTTGTTCATCGGAAAGCAAGCCACAACCTGGCCAATTCTCCTTTCGATCTTTCAGCTGAAGTAAAGCTATTTTGAAGTTGCGAACTTTGACTCAGCACTATGAGGTGTTTTAAGAATGGTCAGATTGTTTTAGCGTCATCTGATGCCTCCTTTGCTCGATCAGATTTGACGTTGTGGCCCCAGATGATGTCAGCCCCATGCAATCTACTGATACCTTAGAGGCCTAGATGGCTCGTTTTTTAGAACAAGAATTGTGTTTCTTTGTCCGTGCGAATTGCTCGAGACGGTGACTTGCAAGGCCTCAG
The DNA here is from genome assembly GCA_036346265.1 of Melocanna baccifera. Taxonomy (NCBI): domain Eukaryota; kingdom Viridiplantae; phylum Streptophyta; class Magnoliopsida; order Poales; family Poaceae; genus Melocanna; species Melocanna baccifera. Next base: position 19,410,046 of record CM070696.1, on the reverse strand, counting down.
GCTCGAAACATCTCGTAGCACTATTACTGTATAAGGTCTAACAAGCAGATAGCCCAATATCGCAGTTTGTCTTTAATGTATATTTGAAAGCTCTTGTGGAACTCCGAATGCTTAGTGGTCAATTATTGATTCCATGATTTCTCACTTGTTGGGTCTCGGCGAAGTTGGATATTTATCGTCTTTCTCTACGTAATGCTTAGAATGGCCCCACTGTCTTACACCTTGGAAGTTTTAACCTCGGATTCTCGTAGACGGGCCCTTGACTTTCAATTTGGGATGGCACACTTCGTCCTGATGTCGGGAGTTTCCTTGTATCTTCTAGTTGATCCAGAGCGTTTATTGTGGAATTGCCCGTCTTAGGAACACCAGTACAGGATTTTCTTTTGAGAGGACAAGAATTTCGTTTCTTTCTCTGAAAAATGTAAATATCTTGTTGGAGCAAGTACTGTTGAACGAGTGAAGCACGTGCTTGTTTTTAGGTGTGAGAGCCAAATCACGATGAGCTTCAATTGCTTGATGCGTGCATGATACGTATGGTGTGGTCTCCAGCTCACACAATCCTTCTACAGAAATACTAATTGAGGTTCTAGCCTTATTGTTTGTATAGCTAGTATCATTGAATAATTGTTCGTAATAGTTTGTACAGTTAGTATCATTGTGTTTGTGGCATGTCTTACGAGAAACAGATACGAATTTTATGTTCCGATACGTTCTCTTTCCGTTTACGCCCTTGCTATATGAAATGTACATTTTTCTTTCTATTTCGGCTCACCGCACTCTTTTTTTTTTCTCCTGAGATCCGCACCAGTAACCAGTCGCTACACAAACTAGATCGATAAAACGAAAGTTCACCGTAAAAGTGAAATCTTCATGTAACACGATTTGTGAAGACAAATGACAAACTCTTGCGTCAACTGAAGAAATAGTCCTTGCTCAAAGTGTCTCGACTTCTCTTAACATAAATAGCTGATGCATCGAACGGAGCTACAGTTAGAATTATGATAAATAGCCTACGACGATAGGAGTACCAGTACATACGGATTCGAACTCATTATCAGGCAAGGGGCTTCCAAATGATTTGTGGACTCCAATGCTTTCACCGTCTTCTTGATTTCTTGGACTTCTATTTTCTGGGAACTGGAGCATGATGCTCCACCTCTTTCTCGTCATCTTCCATCTTCCTCCACTTCTTGTGGCCACCACTCTCCTTCATTCTCTAACAGACACTAACAATCATGCTTGTTACGGCGTCGCCTAGGCATCGCAACGGTACTGGGTGGACACCATAGGTATTCGCTGCGCCTTGGGAGGGGGGAGGTGGTGGCGGAGGGAGGACCGGAGGAGGCGGCAGGGGGAGGAGGCGCCGGAGAGAGAAGAGAAGGCGAGGCGGTGGGGGAGGATCGAAGGAGGCGAGGCGGTGGGGGAGAACCGGAGGAGGCGGCGGGGGGAGAGAGAGAGGAGGGGAAAGGAGTCAGGCACATATATGTCGAGCGATGCAGAGTTACTGAATATGGTATACATACCTGATACGCTATACGTGCACAGCGACTCACCTAGGCGTCCAGGCACAGTCACTCGCCGTGACAACAATGCTAACAATGGTAAATTAGTATCAGTCCACGGACAGGTTATCATATCAGTGAAGACGCATGGCTCTACCGTAAAAATAAAGGGCAATTATCTATGCTCGGGCAGTCGGACTATTGGAGGCAGGTGACATTTTTTGCACAGATTTGCTACTACCAAAAACACAACACTTCCAATTGGTACTGATGTCAGAGCATTAGTACATACCGTCAGTGCAATTCTCTTCGAGTCGGATATATGCTCACGAAGTATCGTTATTTCAGCTGCATCTACCTCATTCTTCTCAATTTCTTTGCCTGCGATAACAATTGAGGAAAGGTGCTTCCTGTAAGGCGGCCTTACGCATGCAGGAAAAAAAAAGACAGAAACAAGTTACTACCAAGGAGCTGCTCAATCAGCAGAAACCACTCGGCCACATACAGATTCACCAAAGATACAGCATATCCTGATAGCCATGCACGTGCAGTACGTCCTACCCACCCGATGAACATAATCCAGCATGTGGTGCAGCATAGATTTAAAACAACGACAAAAAATGTATGATCTTCATAGCGTAACCTATAGGGGGAAAATCTACATTGATCAGCAATAAGTACCGAAATAAGTAAAATAGAAACCTTAGAATTCACTGGAATATCATAGTTGAAAACCACATCGATCAACTCCTTGAATGTCAAGACCACGGCTCGCCACATCTGTGCAAACAAGGATATTGCATTCTTTCCTTTTGAACTTGTTTCTTATCCTGGTAAAGAAAAGTAAAAAGAATGCGACTTGGGAAGTATTATTTATGGTACAAAACAAACATGTCAAACAAGACATTCACTTCTACCTCCTAAAAAGATTATCACTGAATGAAAGAAATAAATACTTTTGTCTGTGATAGAAAAGTTAAGTAAACATAAATCATTTGGCCACCGATAGCTTTAAAACAAAGATTCTTAATCCCCCAAGAAAAGTTAAGTAAACATAAATGTATAGGAGTAAGTTCAAGGAGGCAACACAGACATGCAATTGATCACACAAGAAACGAAACTTGATTCTTAATCCCCCAAGAAAACAAAATGTAGTGCTTTGTGTACACAGGATATATGTATGTTTTTAAATCATTATACGCTGATAACGTTATCTGCTAGACACAGCAATGTATCAACTAGCGTCTTTTTTTTAAAAAAAAAAACAATAATAGCATAACTATATAAAGAACAAGATTATCACATTGCAGACCCGCTAAAATGCCAGTGTAGCATAGGTCATTCTAAAATACATGTTAAAGAAAAGCTATCACATGGATTTATGCAAACACAAAGATCACAAAGCTACATGAATAAACATGTACATATGTAGTAGTCTGTAATGGCACAAAAACCTTAATGAGTATATGAACTTAGATCACATGAACTGTAGAATCATATAATAACACCACTGCATGGGCACAGAACCACAGATCAAAATAAGAAGTACAAGAATTGACCTTATAATCTGCAGGAACAACATAAAACTCTTGTAAGTGTGTCCATTGTAGAATACTTGGAGGCTACTTCGACCAGGTCCCCAAAAAAATAGTCGAGACCAAGGTTCGAAATCCCGCTACCGGGGTAAATCCCGGCCGCCCGGTAATCGGAAATCCCGGATAAAATTTGTCAAATGAAATTTGTGGGCGCGGCGGGAGGAGACCGGTAACCGGAAAAACCGGTGAAAAACCGAAAAAACCGGTGGAATTAAGACCCGAAGATATAAGTCAAAACTATTTAGCTCTCTTCTCTATCATAACTATTTAGACTTGTATTAGAAAAGAGTTTTTGCACTTGATAATCCGATCCCTGGTTACATCTGAAATAATAAAAATACAAGTTAATACATGGTGGCATTAATGAGATCTCCAAAAGGATCTACATTCATGTCTTCATTCCTAATCTCATGCTCTTACAATCGTAGCCTTAAATTGTAGTGGACATATACAAGCTCATATAATTTCTTGTATCCAAGACGGTTCCTTAATTGGGTATGCACTAAAGCAAATGTGCTCCATTCCATCTGCTTTTCCTCATCATCATCAAAGACATCTTCACGCGATGGACCACGCGCTACACGCTCTGAAGCAACTTGCTCCATTCTCAGGCGCTCATCTCTAATAGATTTCATCTTGGCCTTCGTTTCTTCTATACTTGCTAGCATGAGCCTTCTCACTTCCGCCGGAACCCCACTGCAAGGAATAACATCCCTGTGCTTCCCAGCAAGATGTTCTTTCAGGCGTGTTACACCTCCGCCTGACTTCGTAAGCTTACAATATCTGCACTTCTAACCAGCACCTCTTAGTCTCTCTCCATGGTCCCAAACATTGATACTTTTACCAGCCATCACTACAATATCATGCAGCAACAAATACATATATCAGTAAGGCACAAATCTAACATTTCCGTGCATAAGGCACAATATAAAGTTCATAAAGCATAAGGCAAGGAGGAGGCCATTTCATTTGTTTTAAGGCCCAGAAATTTTTCATTGGACACTTTGGATATCTTGGTGCTCATAATTAGCAACAGGAAGTGATATTACATGAGAAAGAAATCCAACAGACCAAAACTACAAAACAATTTGAAATAATGTTCGTAAATATTCTTGAGCTGCAAATTCAATAAATTCACAAGTGCTCAAGACTAGCACATTTTTCCCTTGTTGAATAGAGAAGTATGCACCAACTAGATGAAGACGAATGTCCAGGGTGGTTTCATTATTTCATACCTTCAAGAACTCAAGCTGCTTGCTGCTGCTGGCTCCTGCTGCTTGCTGCTGCTTGCAGCTGCTGCTCTCTCTCCTCTCCCTCCTGCTTTCCTGCTGCTCTCAGACAACAATTTCTCCCCCCACATGCAGAGAACTTTTCTCCCCCCACATGCATCCTTCACATGCAACAAAAAAGCACTACTTTTTCATGCCCATGGGCCAAACATGTTTCTAAACAGATTCTTAAGCATCCAATGTAGCTACAATGTCCCCTGGAACCCATTCAAACATCTACAGATTTAATTTTTTGAAATTTACATCTTGGCCAGTTTTTTAAATCCTGATCACCGCCGGGATATCCGGTTACTGGCCGTTAATCCGAACCTTGGTCGAGACTATTAGTAAAGAATAAGAAGGTACCTCAAAAGGTCCAATTTCATTTATGTTGTTTCTTATTAAATGCCTGGAAGACAAAGAAAAATGTCGTCACCTTAACAGGATTTCAGAGACAAGCACGTTGCAGTTTGGATACCTGCAGAGAAAAGTAATAATCTATTGCAAAGAAAACTGCATTCAGTCTAACAAAAACACATAGAAAGCAAGCCATCAAGCGCCATTTAAATAATTAGGCCCTGAACATGCGAACTATTTGTAGCTAAAAAGAATATTGTAAGATAGACATGTTCAACGAGTGGTCCTAGAAATACAAAGAATAGCAGAAAATGAAAGCAAGATGGCTTTCATCGGAATAGACGAGAACCTACCCATCATTTCACTGCCTCAAGCATTTAGAGCGCAATCATCAACCCAAGTAGTGGACATGGCCACGTCAATCTGGTAAATTCAATAGTCTATTGATGGCAGATTGGCGATGTTTAGTCCTTTTGGTTCTCAAATTCTGAGGAACCATAACAATAGTTTATCCTCCAACCTTTTTGGTCATTGCGGCTGAAAAAAGAAAGTTCTCCGTTCTTTAGGAATAACCTTCAGAATTTCATCAATGGTATTCTGAAACTCCAAAGTAAGTAATTTATCAGATCCGTCCAGTGATATAGCACACGTCAAAATAAAAGCATTTAAATTTAAACAAGTTGATATAATTGAGCCAAATTGTGGAGGTATGCTCCCAGGATGTCAGGAAATAGTTGATAGAATCTCCTGTGCGCGCACGCGCGTGGGCGAAGTGGCGGCTGGTTGTCACGTCCGGTTCTGCCGTGCGTGCGAGCGGTGGCGCGGGCGCGGCCGCGGGGTCGGCGGATACAAACCCTAGCGGCGGACGGGGTAGAAGGGGAAGTTGGACTGGGCCGACATGATCGCCCACTAATCCAGCTCGCCCCGTCGAGATGATGCGCAACGGAACAAGTTGGACGAAACCGTAGGAGAAACAGCTCAGCATGCATGGGTGACTCGAACCAGTTCCGAAAGGCTTTATATGTTTGCCTAAACGACGGCATGTTTCGAACGCAAGAATTTGTCAACTGCAGAAAGTGTGTTGTTTTCTGTAAAATTTGTATAAAATTATCGCATTCCAAACAAAGGCCGATAGAATTAGTAGTGATGGAGGTTGCTATGACCTCGATCAGTATTCGGTAAGATCTTACAGCGATCCGGCGGCATTATGCTAATAGCTAGGCAAGCGTGTTGTCTGCGAGAGGGGCGTCTTACCTACTCAGAAATCACAAGTAGCAGTAGTCTCTCCCAATCCAGCTCTTGTTAATCCTTCTTGTCTCCTTGCTGCTGTCTCCATGGCTTATCCTTTGTTGTTGTGGAGGAGATAGATAGCTAGATAGGGAGCTTTCTGCTTGTCTACTTGTCCTGAACATTTGCACGACCAATCATATCTCTGGCCCATTGCTCACTTCTTGTCTACTTCTCTCGCAGTGCAGTGCACTAGTGCAAACTGCACGGATTGGATGGATCAGATCGAAGGTACATACACGGATCAAGGGTCATATGCACTGTACGAACAGCGAGGCATGATCGAGAAGAAAGATCAAGTTCAATGGCACGAGCGAAATCGATGTCAGGTAACACGACGCTGACGACTGATGAACTGAAGTCTGGAGGCTACCAAACAAATAATGCGCTGCAGCCAGGCATGGAGCACCAAGATTCTGTGTACAGTTCGATGAGAGCTATGGGAAAACTTGGTTCAGTTGATTGATGTATCTGGCTATCTTTCAGCACATTGGTCTGAACTCTTGACTAATCTAATTGCCTTCAGCCATTTCTTGGTAATTTTCTCTGCACTCTATCGGATTACTAGCAACATAAGCGCGGCGCTACGCCGCGCTAGCTACCATATAGATCGAAATAAAAGAGACGAAAATTTGTATGAGGGAATTATCTGAAAAAACGAGGGATCGAATGTATTTCCAGGAAAAAAAAACAAAGGGATTTTTATATAAAACCAAGGTGGAGGGGTTTTGGGGAAGAAATGACGTGTCAGAGGTATCTTCGTAAAAAACCAAGGACCCACACGTAATTTTAAAAACCACGAGATATTATCCAGTAAAAAAAGAGTTGATAGATTTTTCGTAAAAAAATCGAGAACCTTTTTGAAAGAACAAATGGTTTGTATGTAATTACTAAAATGTGGGGCTTCTTTGCAAAATCGATAGGTGGCATAGGTAGGAAGACAGAGAAGTCCCCCAACTTGTTATACGGATGGTTTACTCCTCTTGTAACTCAATAATCGTGTGGACCGGCCGATGATAGCAGATAGCACGTCATTCTCTGAAGAACTAGCAGGCAGAGGGCAGATTAGATTTCCTTATCAGATTGTCCTTCAAAATTGTTAGCCGTGCAGACGTACATGACGTGTGGTCGTGATGAATTGTTTATGGGTAGCATACGTATGCATGATTGCATGGTATCTCTCAAATCTCACATCACTAGCTCGTACTTTTATTTGGTTCAAGTGGCATTTCTGTCCCTGTACAATATGAGAAGATTAGTCCGAAAGCCAAATCACAGAGGACACTGCCTGGGTGCTTTCTAGCTGCTCTCTAATGCTAACTTAAGATTGAAGATTGGTGGGAGCAAACAGTACAGAAGTGTCTTAGCTGAATAACTAAATTCCAGTACCTACCACTTGCTCTGCAGTGTTGAGTGAAACTAACGTATGATCCATAACCTGTATCTTTCGGTTTCTGTGGCTTTACTTACAAGTCATACTCCAATTTGTGCCAAACCTGTAGCTTACTCCTTTCATAAGCCATGCTTTTGTTCTCCCTGCAAGACAGCATGTTTTCGCCTTTCGTACTTTCACTTTGGAATTGGATAGATATTGATGCATGAGAAATAATTGTGTTGGGCCTAAGTACATTTTTGTGCCTATATAAATAAAGGGGTGTGAAGTCCTACCTCCTACGGGATACACACAATAATTCCCAAAAATCTACAAGGTATCGGAGCCATCCCTGTTCCCATCCACCACCATACCTAACCCTAACCCTCACTTACCTCAGCCGCCGCCATCGTTCGTCTACGTCCAACCCTTCAGTACATCGTCGCTGCCATCACCATCTCTCTTCACGGGTGAGTGCAGCCTGTAACCGTGCCACCTCGTAGGGCCGCTGTGGCGCCGCCCCGTGGGCGAGCGTGCCCCGCCGCTGCATCGCCTCGTAAACGAGCTCAGGCTGTGGGTGCACCGCCTGAGGTGGGTCGTGCCACCGCCGTCGTCACAACAGATCTACCGTGGGCACTAGATCTGGCAGGAGTAGAGGATAGAGAGAGAAGACTGCTGCTGCTATTGGGCTGGAGAGAGAAAGAAGGCAGGAAAAAGAAAAGAAAACAAGTGCTGCTGCGCGTTGTACTGTACTGGTACTATCGTGTTGTTTGCTGCTATTACTGTGATGCACACTGACGGTCAGAGGTAACCGAGGCGATGAAGAATGTTGATGCGTGAAGGATTGTCGTGATCCTGGGAGATAGGCGCGGTATAATTTGTTGGTGAGTGGTATTGCTCCAGTTGTCTAAGAAGATGACCTGACGAAATTGAGGCTACGAGGAAGAAAGAGGAAGCCACAATGAGGGCGGCAAAAGGAAAGAGAAGGGTAGTTGTTGCGACTACTTCCCCGCTGGTCACGCAAGGTGACATGAGGAGCATACTAAATGACCTCTTAGCGATGGGTATGATTGGTATGAGAGCTTGTGCAGGGCTATCTGAGTTGAAGCTAGAGCCAATGCAAAATGACGTAAAGTTAGAAGGGAGTAAGAATTGCCTAAGCTAGTCTAGAAGTGCTCCATTCATTCTAAGGATAAAGGGGGTGGAGCACTATATACAGAAGACTTGTGTTGAGCCAGTAGACAAGGCGAGCACAGATTGAAGGGTATGGAGTACTGCCAACTCTATGGTGGTGGCTCGGTTACTGACTTTAAATCTCCATCCATCGCTCAGATGATGGAAGTGATGCAGAGTGCAACAGAAATATAGAAGACGTTGAGCAACATGTACTCCAGGGTAGGCAATGTGATGATGATATTAGAGGTTTAGCCCTACGTGGCTAGTTATTATAATACTGTAAAACTCTAGTTATTGTTCTGTTGTGTAACTCTTGTATGGATTATTATTCGATAAGACAATATTCTTATGGAATAATAATCCATTGCCTGGTGTCATGTTTTGATGATAATGTTATAAGACATCCTGGAAAAGCTAGATGTCAGGATGCTGAAGCTAGAGTATGTCAAGTTTAGTAAATAGTTGGCTGATTGTTTTACTAAAGGATTAGGTCCTAGTGAGAGTGCTACAATATGTAGGTTGATATTTTTGGCTCATCTTGAGGGGGGTGTTGGTGTACTAGAAATAATTGTGTAAGGGCCTAATTGCACTTTTATGCCTATATAAATAAATAGGTGCGAGATCCCACGGGATATACATAATTATTCCCAAACTCTACAATAGAGATGTTGTATGCAGATAAAAGACGTATAGGTGTTCATTCTTCACACAAGTTCCAAAGGGTTTTCCCTTTCTTGCTGACAAGCACGCTTGCATGATCTTCACCACGCTTAGTATTGCCTTTCACTTAATGACATTTTTTAGGAAGAAAATAACTTTATCGTTCCTGTTGCGAAAAGTCGCCGGTTTAGTATTGTTTAAGTTTTCAGATTTATTTCTCAAGGAGATTCCAGGATTTATCAAGCTAAACAACTTTTGATGTAGAAGAATGTCCCTTTTCTTAAGCAGTCCGTAATGAGGTCACTGTGTTCTATATTTCAGATCGAAAATTAGACCGTTCTCATCGCAGGGAAAGATAATGGTTGAAAAATATTCTCAACTCTCAAGGCCTACCATGGACAGTGACATATGAACTTCGTCAGGGTCTGCGTGCATCTATGGCCGTAGGAATCAGAACAATTGAAAATTTTTTTTCGATAAGGGAAACTTTATTAATTTTCAAGGTTTTAACATCAAGATGATACAAGACCCTGAAAAACAATTCCCGGCCTCTGCATAACTAGGATGCACACAACCAAAAGGATAAAAAAAAATCTAAAACCAGCACAAACTAAAGACAATCAATCCGTAGACTAGACCGCCATTCATGTGCCTAGGTAAAAAACTCCTTGACCATTTGCTCCAAAATTTGAGACGCCGTTGAAACTAAATCCTGCGACGATGGCGACTGCAGAATAGACCAGGTACGAAGCCAATGAATTACTTTGAAAATAACCTAAAAAGGAGAAACAAAAAGTTTTTTTTCAAATATCATATCATTCCTGCATAGCCAAAGAGACCAACATATAGCAGCCGCCCCTAGCAAGAACAGAGACTTCAAAACTGTCCCAACACCCCCTAGCTACGAACCAAACAAGTGAGACACACTATGAGGTTGAGAAAGTCCTGAAGCTGCTCGAAAAAAAGACCAAACATGTCGAGCAAAACGGCAATCAAAGAACAAATGTTTAATGGTTTCGTCGTGAGGACAAAAAACAACAATTGGAAATTAGTGGACTAAAAGCGGCCTCAGTGTTTTTAAGCTTTATATGTTGATTTCAAATGAATTTATCACCCGGTTTCTGCTATGGCGTTTGGAAAAGTCTGACGAACGCAACCGCGTGAACAACCAAATCAACTGTACAACAAACAAAACTGTCGTAAAATATGGAGCTTTTGTAGTCGTCGTACGTGCGTGTAGGCAGCTCTTTCAGATTCAGTTCGCTCTCGTCCGAAGCACGCCTTCCACGTTCAGGTTTCAGATATTTCTCTCCATTCTTTTCGGTCTCAGATATCCCTTGCATTTGGTCGCAACGGCATCAAGACCATTGGAAGTCTCGAATTAAGTTAGCATAAAACTCCAAACTGCTGCAAGAGCTTAACCAGATCTAAATCCTTCAATTTTTCTTCATCTGAGTTTGCCGGAAAAACAACAGTAGCGCTCTCTGATTGGTAGCAAAAAGCAGACTAACGCATCAATCGATCAATTATGGTGTAGCATTTATAAAGAACAGCTAGGATGCCAGATTACCAGGGGCCCAAAAAATAACTCATGGGAGTTGGATGCTTGGGTGACCATGCCAGTATCTCCACGCGTTTGCAGTATTAGTTACGAAACTGGTTCATTTGCTTGTTTGCATCGAGTCCTTTTAGATGGCTCTCCATGCTTCCTAGAGCCTAAACAACATTTGCTACTGTGTGGGATCCTGTGTTTCTCAAGCTGCAGACATTAACGCTCATGCAACTTAAGTGTGAGTTGAACAATCATCTGCCCTGTCCCTGCCCAGCAGAGAGAGGAGAAAGCGAAGGGAAGCAACGCCGTTGAATATTTCAGAAGAGAAATGCTAGAAAACGCTATAGCAACACCGTTGAATATTTCAGAAGAGAAATGCTAGAAAACGCTATAGCATCCCCTTAATCTTCCTCACTCTCGCTGTTGTGCCACGGCCGACAAGGGTGGAGTCACCACCGACGACGGATTCACTTGCCCCTCGGTTGTAGAGGGAGGCCAGGGAGGTGATGGCCCGGCGGTGAGCGTGGTAGAGGACGTTGGGCGATGGCAAAGGTATGGCTAGGCAGCGATACACTGAATATTAGGTTGGACAGAATGGAGGCGGCAGAAGATGGAGGAGACGGCGGCATGATAAGGTCGCTACCAACCACCGGTGGGGGAAGAGCGACAGAGGGAGACGGACGAGGTGTGCAGAGCTGCGGTGCGCACGGAGAAGGCAAAGGGGAGGGAAGGGAGGGAGCGGCGTTGGTGGCATGAGCTTGCAGCTTCCAATTCAAAAATAAGAGTACTACTAGTTTTTACTGTCAGACGATCATGTCTTTCTCTCTATATTTGTGCATTCTCAAAGCTTGGCAGTGAAATGATCTCTCCAATGAGCTCCTCGTTGAAAATGAACTAATAACCTCCTGTTTCTTCCTATTTGCATTGCAATAGAATATGATTCACAGAAAGAGAGAGAGAGAAGATGGTGAAAATGACAGCCTCTCGTTGAGGTTGAGCACAACATATTCAAGAACCTTCCTTCCTGGTGTTAAAAAGACAAAGCAATGCCCACAGGTAATAACGGGTCCAACACCCATACCCATTAACCAATCGTTAGATTCACAAACTAGCAATAAACAAAACTGACGGAAGAAACAAATGCTTCAAAACTAAGAAAAGGACAGAAAAAAGGTTGTTGCTACTAAGGAACTGCCGTTGATGAGACTAATTTAAATAATTCTTTCTAGACAATACAAATAGATCAAACACAAAATAATAAAAATAATATATTATATATAGAGAGATAAGAGGAGAACTCCTTTATTTATCGTTTTCTTTATTCATATCAACTTTACAATTACTAAGGTATCTATTTATAGACTAAGTAAAGGGTACCCACCAATGGGCTCGGTTTGCAAGTCTAGACCTAGATTTCCAACACTCCCCCGTGGGCACTCATCCAACACATCCATGTCTAATCAAAACTTCATAAAAACTCAGTGAAAAAATTTAGAAAAAGAGTATATGATATATGTTATGTTATATTATACAAATTACCTCATTAAAAATTTTAGTTGAGAAACTTCTGAAAAACTCGTCAAAGAAAAAAATACAATCCATTCAATTTTATTTATTTTACAGAATTTATTCTTTATATACGTGATCTTTGTGATTAAATTTTAATAATGAAATTTTCACACGAATTATAATATCTTTTTCAATATACTCTTTTTTAATATGCGCATATATATACACACACGCACGCCACTAAACCCCCACCTTCCCGGCTAATTCCATCTCTCGCTTTCCCAATTCACTTTCTTTCTCCTTTCCTCGCCTCTAGGTAACCGCCATAGCCAAGAACCTGACCTCACCTGCTACGGCGGCGTCGGGTGCTGCACGCCGGCGACCTGAGATGGACGAAGACTGCAGCGTGGCCGCCGCTGGTGGCGGTGGAGGGAGCGGGAGCTGCGCCAAGAAGCCGTTCCACTTCGCGCGGTCGCTGACGTACCACCACCACCAGGGGCACCGGCTGCTGCCACCGGCGGCCAAGTGGCGGCGGCATCAGCTCACCGACGAGCCCCGCGCGAGGCCGCAGGCGGTGGTGCTCTACACGACTTCGCTGCGGGGCGTGCGGCGCACGTTCGCGGACTGCTGCGCGGTGCGCGCCATCCTGCGGGGGTTCCGCGTGGCCGTCGACGAACGCGACGTGTCCATGGACGCCGCTCTCCGCCGCGAGCTGCAGTCCCTGCTCGCCGCGCGCGGCCGTGCCTTCTCGCTCCCGCAGCTCCTCATCGGCGACCACCTCGCCGGCGGCGCCGACGAGGTCCGGCAGCTACACGAGACCGGACAGCTTCGGCGGCTCCTCGAGGGCGCCGCTGGCCAGGACCCAGCCTTCGTCTGCGACGCCTGCGGCGGCGTCCGCTTCGTCCCCTGCCCCGCCTGCGGCGGCAGCCGCAAGGTGTTCGTCGAGGAGGAAGACCGCGTCCACCGCTGCGGCGACTGCAACGAGAACGGATTGGTACGCTGCCCTAATTGCTGTTCTTGATCGCCAAAGATGCGACCTTTCCCATTCCATTCGTTCTGCTAATTAATGGATTAGAGGTGCTAGAGTCAAGAAAGGAAGCGCCTTTCGGTTTCTTGGTGTGGGATCTGTGTGCATCCGATCATTTGGGGATTGGATTTACCGCTCATGGAGGAGAACGAATTGTTCTTGGCTCCTTGCTGCAAAATCGCCATGTGGTGATGGCGACTGAAGAATAAAAACCGGTGCTTGTATGTATGTAATGTATGGAAGATTGGCACTGATACTAGTTAATTAATGTAAATACTTGAGCTTGGGGGTGATCAATTATTGTCTAGTTCTTAGTTCCCCTCTACTCTTCATTGCTTGAATCCATCCTATGCATGGTTTAATTAAATTTCTTCATGAATAGATGGCTAAACATTCCTACAGCTCGAAACAATGTGATCTGGAAATGGTCCAACTGTACTAACGTAAAGCTCCCTAACTGTAATCATGTTGTCCTTTGGCTGTTTTTTTAACTAAGAGCCACCTTTTCTTTTCTTTATGGAAGGGCACTAATCTTGAATATAGCTTTGTGACCAGTAGTCCCCACAGGAAGGTTTTAGGTGGTTCTTTCTCAAATTCATTCAAAAGACCGTTTGATTGATGCAACTAGAAAGTTCATTGGTGTCTGGTAAGTTATTGTACACTTGCAGAACTCTGGCCTCCCCGTGAATGGGAACTCACGGGTTTTTAAAAAAGGTGGTTTATTAACATAAAATTTTCCTTTTGTCGTACTAAACACAGAAAAGAACATATAGCAAGGAAATGCTTGGGATAAACTGTAAATGTTTATGTTCCCTGGTTAGTTTGTCAACTGACATTGAAAAAGGGTATCCACTGAATGAATGAAGCAAAATGTTTACTGCTATTTATCCCCTGGAAATATATCCGAATGCATCACTATCTTCTAGTTTGCAAATACTAACTTGTGAGGATCGAGGGCGATGACATTACGTGCTTCATGTCTATTGATAGAGAGGTGCAGTCAATAGCTTGCCAATGTAACCTAATGCCTATGGACCTGGTCAGGCAGAATACTTATGTTATATGATGGAATTCAAGAGTCAGCCTCCTACATGTTGGTGGTCTATTTCTACACAGGGGATCAAAGAAGGGTTGAAGCTCAAAACAAACGCATGAAAAATATGTTTTTTTGTCAGTCTCATCCCATTGGGTTTCCTTTTTATTCTTTCCCTTTCGATAAGGTTGTTACTTTAAAAAAAATTACTTTGTTACTATCATGGCTGCTACAGGTTGGTTTCGTTTAATCAAAACAACAGTCACATAAAGAAAACAAGAGAAAAACAGCTTTCCGTAGCACTGTCAATCTCACGAAATCTCATCCACGGTCGAATAATGTGAATTCTCGTCTATTCTTTCGGTAGCGTGCGAATCGCGATGCCGTTCCATGCAGATTTCGTATTTCGTATCCATCACGATGCCTACGCTATGCGTGCATAAGCAAGTCAGGCGGTACAGATGGTAGCAGTTGAGCGCGTCCTTGGATCGCCCGAGGGTGCGACGAGCGAGAGGGCAAATTCGCCGAGCGTTTTCCTTCGCCGAAAACGCCGGTGCCACCCGGATATGCACCGGGCCGATGCTTCAGGCAGCACAAAGCATGGTGTAGCGGAGGATTTGACTCGACTTCAGGTGGTGTTCAGAACGATGGTAGTTTATGATTTTTTTTACTATAGCTAAATTATTTTTTATTATAGCTGAATTGGTTTATCTGACATAATTAAATTTTAAAAAATTAAGAATAGAAAAAACATGTTAGTCTATCACAAATAATAAAAAAGAAACAAAAAAATAAAACAAAAAATCAGCAGTAAAAAAACGTCACCGCTGGTGGCGACGCTGAGCGAGGCCTCATGACTCGCTCGTCGATAATGCACGCGCGGGACAGCCTGGCCGGGTAAGGTGCGCGCGCGTTAAGGCAGCGCGGACGATGCGTCGTGTGGCAGCTGCGCGCGCGCCAATGCGATGGTAACGGCTGACGGCGGTCGCCGGTTAGCGATTAACGCGCGGCAGAGGACGTCGGCGGCAGGACTCCCCCCCTCTCGCATTTGCCTTGGGGCAGCCTCGCTGCTTCCCTCGGCTCCCTCGTGCAGCAGACGACGTGCTTGTCTGGATCTTCGTTCTCCTCATCGTACGGGGAAATCTTGCCTTCGTTTTCCGGGACAAAAACGCCAAATCCCAGGATTCTGCTGGCATCCGAACTTGCTTACTTCCACAAACAAAAGCTCCTCTTTGTCCACGACTTCACGTGTGCTGTTGTTGTACATGTTGACAATCTGACATGCACAAGTTGGCCTACTGCCAGAGCTCGATACCAGTGTCTCGTATGAGGAAGCGGCTCGAGCAGTCTCAAATATTCAAACCTATGAATCTTATTATTTCCAGATCGTGGCATAGTCTGGAAGTCAACATACACGCACCTCATCCTTCGTTTCCGAAATCCGCAGTGTTGGTGTAGCTGCAAACATCCAAGAGTAAAAAA
This sequence comes from Melocanna baccifera, assembly GCA_036346265.1. Lineage (NCBI taxonomy): Eukaryota > Viridiplantae > Streptophyta > Magnoliopsida > Poales > Poaceae > Melocanna > Melocanna baccifera. The sequence goes on along the minus strand of CM070696.1, from coordinate 19,394,226 downwards.
GAGGTAGCGATAGCTTGACTGATCTACTCTCTCAAGTATCAACATATAATAGGAGCAGCTGCAGATTTGCCGGCCCAACATCAGAATTCAGAAACAATGGTGGGCTGGTATGGATACAAGTCTCGTACAGAGGGGAGCTACATCATTTACATTTCACGAATCGCCATCAAGATTCGTCTACAGGCTATAGCGTCACCATGGGCAACTGTTGAGAAGTTCAAAGCAAAAAAGGATTTGCCTTCAGCTCTATATCAGTACCACCTCGGTTCGCATGATAACCAATAAAAATAATTTGAACTGCTAGAAGAATGGTAGCTAAGACAGTCTACAAGATTAACAAGTCCTAAAGTATAGCAGCAATTCGCTTACGCATTAGCTTTGGTTCATCTTGGGTCCATGACTAATGGGCACTGGAATGAACAAATGGACTTAGCTGTTGAGACTCACTGCTCCGTCCAAATTCTCCCAGTGACCCGCAGTTTGAGCTCCTTCCTATCACCACCGGAGAAGAACAAGGCCATGTTCCGCTCGCTGGATGATGTGCCGGTCATAGCTGTTCCGAACTTTCCTGTGGCTATCTCGAGGGTACACCTTGCCAGGTCATTTTACGACCATTGCCTCCAGGCTGTAGCTATAGTTCTTAGCTTCGGTGTCGTCTCCCATAAACCCGAGGAAGGCCCTGTAGACAGGGGCCATGCCCAACTGGAATGCCTAGAATTGGAGGCAGAAGTATTGGCCAAAGCAGCTGAAAACCTGGACAAAGATTCTATAATTATTTCTAGCATATATACTCGATGCGCTAAGTATCCAGGTCAATCAAATTTTACATGTACAATCATGGTAACATGAACTTTGCAAAGTGTTTGGATCGTAAAATACAGAGATCGGTGATAATTACCGTAAGCATCCATGTGGCATTCTCAACTTCATGAGGATTTGATTTGGCATAGCGGTGATTGAAGGTGCTTCCGTTGTGCATGTCAACCTTATGATCGTCTTTCAAGTGACTTACTAAATATGGAATCTCGCCAGCGACCGTGCATTCAGATCCAGCATATGGACAAGTATAGGGTCTGTATTGGCACTGTGATTCATGCTTCAGCTTGCAATAGTATGGGTATACGCCCAAGCACCCAAAGTTCTGGTACTTGCACGGAAGCTCGAGCGATGCAGCCACCTTCTCCAGAGCAAGACACCTTATGTTTCCCAGTTCATGCCTGCAAGTTGGGCAGCGATTATGTTACACAGCGGTTTGTCTGTTAAGTGGAGTTACATGACAACACAGGGCCTGTGAATTTTTTTTTTTTTGCTTGGCATTGGTACCTCTTTGGTACCGATCAAATTCACAGGTCGGAGATGCTCCAGGATTACCGTTGCAACTTTTTTGAATTGGTACCGTCAAGCTCAGTAGAAGTTTCTCTATTTGAAGGACACGGCTAACTAGAACAGATCCGACTTTCTTCTTTCAGTCGTTCTTCATTAGACCAGGCAGTAACACGGGGTAACGACAGGATTTACAGTGCACAGTATGCCAGCTTTCGGGCATTTCTTTTACCCACTGTACGCAAGTACCATAACGCACTCTATGGTACCAAGAAAAGGACAGCGATCGTTGTGTAATTAATTACAAAGTAATTATGCATCTATACCGAAGAGTAATTACTGGAAATGTCTTAAATTGTCACTGCTTCAGACATTTAAAAAAGTCTGTTTGCTAATCTGCTTTTCCAAGAAACAACAGTGAACTACCCCCAAAAACCGCATCTGCGATATCGCATCCTCGGATCCTGTACGGAACACTGAGGGGCTAACAGCTCCAAAAACTCGATGCAAAATGCAACTTGCATTTTAAGTACAGCCAACAATCTTACCAAAAAAAAGTAGGAAGTACAATTAACAGGGCAAAGTCAGAAAGGTCCGCATCTTGCCCCTTGTTCAGATTAACCACATCCAATGGCTAGGACATGAAGATCGTTACAAACGGCCAATCAATAACCTGAGCTGCCGATCCAAATAACTTGCGAGAATTTGATCAGTGACAACTCAGCTAAATTTAAGCAGCCTACTAAACTTTTCACAGTTGACCTCTAAAGAGCAACATGTCCCTTGTTACAGCAAACAAGATACAGACATGTAAGAGTTTACCAAACAATAAGAGTGATATAGATGCAGGAGCTTATTGCTAGTTTACAGGGATTTCTACTTTTCTCCTACTTCGAACCAGAAGAAAACAGAGCTGCGGGAATAGATGGCCCGCACGCGCTGCAGTGCCAGAGTTCCGTTGGTCCTGATGGCCTTCGCACCCCCTTCAATCCGGGTACGAACAACAGTTACACCATGTCCTTGCTCCTTGAGTGATGAGAACGCATTATACTCAATCGCCGTGCTGATTATTGGGAAGGACAGATAGTCCAGAGGGTTTTGTTCACACTGTAGCAAACACTCTTCAATAGTTAATCTACCACTTCGGTGTAGTAAGCAGCATCCAAGCTCCGCCCTTATAGTCAGATTTGCAATCTTGCATGTCGAAAGGAACTCCAGTGCACTGCTTAGATAGGTTAGTGCAAAAAGACAAAAGAATGAGACAAAATGAGGGGGGAAATGGCAAGATAAATAGGGAACATATAATAGTCTACTTTGCCAAATAAACTAAACTTATACTACCAAGGTACCACCTTAGTTTACAGGCAAAAAAATAACCTCAGAGCTATAAACCATAAACCCCTTTATTGTTAAGGGTATTTGTCGTATTTCATAGTTTCTAGTGTTTAGTCCTATGTGTGTTCTATGTACTCTATATATAGCTTAAAGAGTTCAATCAAACCAACTATTCATCCTTTCCTCCTCTCTATCCAATATGGTATCAAAGTCTAGATTCATACCCTAGCTTCACATCCTCTTTCACTGCTGCTGCTCTCGAGAGGAGCGATCTTCACTCCCAGGGGCGGCCAACTCCTAGTAGTATTAGTATGGTAGCAACAGCAGCCATCAACTCAAATCACTGGATCATGCGTATTGTGTCTGCGATGTCGTCGCCTGCATGCCCACCGCTAGGCTGCCTCCACTCGGATCCAGACGTCTCCGCCGCCGCCAAGCCCAGATCCGGTTGTTCCCGCCTCTTCTCGCGCCGCCTCCAGGCTGCTACACCATGCCGCCGCCTCCTCCCCAGGATCCGGCCCTCCCTTGCCACCCGAGCCGCGCCAGGCCGCCTCCTGACTGTCCGCACCACGCCGCCTCCCGCCCGAATCCTCATCGCCTCACCTGGATCTGGCCACCTTGATGCCGTCATGTGCTGCTACGCCTCCTCCCCACCAAGAGAGGGGAGAAGCGACAGAAGGAGGAGATGGAGGGGCGGTGGTTGGCTGCCGATGACAGGACGGCAAAGGGCACCGTCATATATGCTCTCTCTCCTCTACTGCTGCTTGCGACCTCTCTTTTTAATGTGTTGTACTTTTTTCACGCTCATTGTGGGATGTGTGCATGTGGAGTCTAAACTAAGTAGGGCGGCTCTGCCTCATGAGGAGAGGGGTTGGTTCTTTGGTCACTACTGAAAGATGATGCTGCTGCTACCTGCTGACTTTGAGTATTTCCTTTTGAGTCCTCCGTTGTGTCCATCCAAATCCAGATCTTTTTGAGTTCATTAAAGTCGTGCGAGTTTACAAATTTCTTTGCCAGTCAGTCGATTGCTTTTCTAGCTCTCCTTCCCTTTTGCATGGCAGCAATCACTGCTCTTCTCTTTGAGCCACCGTAGATCGTAGAAGTCTTTATGATATCACCGCTTCTCTCTGAACCACCATGCTTTTATCTATCCCTCTTCGGCTTGATTTAATGGCTCTCTCTCTATTTGTATCACCTTCCACACCATCTTCATTATGTTGTCACGGTTAGCTTTGCTCCCGTTTATCTCTACTTTCCCAGCCCCTACACTTTGTGCTTTATAGGCTGCCGCACAATTCCGAATGAGAGATCTTTCGGTATCCAACACAATTTTTCAAGAGTTGCATGCTATGACAACATTTTTAAGACTCGGACTTTGAATTTTCTCTATTTTAGTGTCAATCCTTCCAAATGCAATACTATTGCATATGCTTTGCATTTGAGGGAGTGTTAACTGTTAAGGGTATTTGTGGTATTTTCTAGTTTCTAATTTAATCTTGTGTGTGTCCTATGTACTCTATATATAGCCCTTTGGGCTGAGTTCAATACAACCAACTATTCATCCCTTCCTCCTCTCTATCTAGCATTTATATCTGGCAGGTCTAATTCCTTCCCACCATTTCAATATTGTCGGTTTTAGAACAACCTTAAGGCAAGTATATCAGGAAAACTTTTCCTTTCCACCACTGCTACACCACATAAATCCTTAATTTATGACTGTCGTCATCTGCATTGAAAGTCACAGAACTTGACATAGAGGAACCTAGCCTTCATGCTGGGTAATGTAAAATTGACAGGAAGCCTCATAATCTGCTTTCTTAAGGTGCAGCGAATGGGAAGTTTCACTAAAAATTTACAGTAAAATTATCAACCATGGCAGGATAACACCAGTCTTGAAAAAATGGACCAGCATAAGGACAACATATAATGACTGGGCAGCAGCAGCAGCAGCAGCAGCCCAGCAGAAACAGTAGAAAGCATGAGAAAACATTGCCACAGAAGAAAGGGGCATACTTGTCGGAGCCACGCGAACATGTTAATACAGTGTCATCAGGAAGCTCACCCCCGCCAATCTGATGGAATAGTAAATGACAAACATAAGTTCACAGTTGCATCAACAAAAAATACAGTGCAGAATGCAGGAAGCATTTCACCAGAGCAAATTTCCACTGAGGACAATAAGGAGAGTGGATGGCAAAGCTTACAATACAAAGAGGTTTCTTTATTAGGATGTTACATGCAACATGGGTACCACCAGCAGCAATTAGAATAGTGTCACCAGGCCTTCAACAAAGCAAAGAAAGGTCATCCATAGCATCCTCCATTCCACAGTGAAAAATCAGAGAGAGAAAATGAACCTAGCAGCAGAAATGGCAGCCTCAAGATTTGGATAAACTCCAGGCTCTATTACATCTCTGATTGGCCTCTCAACACGCAACCATAGCCGAGGATGGCATGCAAGGAAGCACCATCTGTGGCAAACGAGGGCGGTGTTATACCTATCTGCAGGTTCAAAAATGAAATGCTTAAAAAAGCTCACTTTAAAGTACATAAGCCGTAACACAATATTAGACAAAAATTATAGCAGTCACACAATCAAGCACATCAGAAGTGAGTTAGAGGTTTGATTATCTCTAGAAAGTAGAAATATGATCGAGATAAATTGTCCAAGATCATAAAATGAAATATCACCCAAACTCTACCAATTTCCACTGAGGGCAATATACAATAAAATTATTTGTTTTCATAGAACCACTACTAATCAACCAATGGAGATGTGAGAACAATACCTAACATGTAGTTTCGATGGAATAAGACCTGTCAAAACCGAGTCCACTCAATGTCTACACATTGACACTGCATAACAAGGGCATAAACTTGTTGCTCGGTTTAACCAACAGACATGTGGAAATGACATATCAGAAATGCGGTCATGATGCAATCAAGAACATCAAAATCCAATTCTGATCCCGCTCGACACAATCAGCCTAACAAAAAGTTCCTTGATATCTGAATATTTGCACAGCACAGGCATTGTCAGCTCAACCAGTAGACAAACAAACTAAGTGAGCACTGATCCAAAATGCAGCTGCGATGCCAAAAAAGGGTCAACGATCAGTTCCCTCCCAGCAACAACACATCGGTTGGACCAATATAGTACTAATTTCTACAACTTCAAAATGAAACGTCAAACGTAATCAAACCATGACATTACAATTCGACAACCAGTTAAGCGAACGCACCCAAGCCTCAACCCATCCAAGATCTAATTTTGAGACAATCCTTCCCTATCGAAGTTACTTAGTGACAAATCATATATGAGCCAAAACCGCTGAGCAATTACGTCACTGTACCCAAACAGTAGCACAATCCGACATCAATTTAAGGAAATACTAACAATATCGAACCATCCTATTTCCATCCACCCCTTGCAGTACACACAAGCATCCGTCCAATAAGTCTTACCCAAAGGCACTAATTTTGCAATTCGGTTGCATGAATTCAATACCCAATACAACAAATCTTTCCCAAAATCCAATCTTGCAACCCACAAAAGCAGGTCAAAACCCAATTTGGCCCATTCTCCTTCCCCTTCGCCCCCAAATCCTCAACCAATCCCATAGCTTAATGCGATTAAGCGTTCGCAACGTTTACAGAATCGCCCGAGTTATTTCTCCTGAAAAGGTTGGGCGAGCTAGGGAGGGGAGCGAATCGAACCTGGGATTGGGCTGAGGAAGCTGAATATATGCATGAGGCAGCCGTCGTCCAGGCTGTTCACCGGCGAACCCCGCGCATCCTCCGCAAGCGGCGCCGCGCGCCGCAGCTTCGCCATCTCTCCAAATCCCATTGCCCTCTCGACACGACATGCGGTGCACATCCCTGATGTTTCCCCCCTAGTCCCTACCTTTTCCATGGCCCCACTTGTCAGGTGACGCCACTAGTGCTCCTACGGCTGGTGGGGCCTGTCCACTCCACGCGGCCGCCTCTGCTGCATCCTCCACGTCGCCTGCGCCTTTCTCTTTTTAGGCTCAGACCCGAACCACATAGGTTCGCCCTAAAATGCAACCCAGGCCGGCCCATTATGAAAGATGGGCCTAACCATTTAGTACGTTGGTTCATGCAGCCGATGCTCATGCCTTGCCAGTGATAGGGTCGATGAAACGCGACAGAAAAATGAGAAGGGAGAGCAAGCTCCACTTGGATTTGTAGTGAGCCAATTATTGTCTATCTCCGCTTAAGAAATAGTATTTTCCTATGCTCGTGCAATGCCATCTTTTTGGACTGTGATAATCGTGCTCCGTATGTTAGTATTTCTGTATTTGTGCTATTGCTTTACTTACCAGATACACGTACGTACGAGTACTTCTTTATGATCCTCGTAAGAAAAGAAGCGACAACTTCTTTATGAAACTTTGCTAAAGCTCGCCAAAACAATGATAAATGCAGATCACGGCTAGATTTGTTGGTGGCGCTAATGAGTTGTTAAACAGAAAGCTTAATGCGTAAGGAAGTCTGAGTGGTTATAACCCTCCTTGTTCGTGATCTCTTGTTTCACCACCACTAATCGCCATTCAAAGATATAGGCGGTTCTTAATTAAGAACCGTCTGTGATATTGGCATAAGAACCGTCTGTGATGACGTTTTTGAACCGTTTGTGATGATGATTTCTGTAGTAGTGTAGGTTCAAGACGAGTTATGACCGAGGTAACCAGTGAGTCGTAGTCATCGTCGAGTCTCGCCAGGATGTGTGATGATTTCTTCATCACACAGAGGATAGAGAATGGATGCCATCATATCTGAAAGTGTCTTCATCTTCTAGAAATAATCAGTTATCAAGCTATCTCTCTTCTTGGTGTTGGCAAGCTGCAGCCAGACCTACATGATCAGTGCATTCAAGTGTGAGGCAAACATCTCTTCTAAGGTTGTCCAAACCTGTGTAGCCATGGAGAGGAACAAGACTTGCCCCAAGATTTTCTTGCTTAGGGAGGACAGAATTGCACTCAGCACTAATTGATCTTGTTGGTGCTGAAGTGCATACGTCAGGTTTGGCACTATGCTTTCTATGCCTTCAACAGTATGAGTGATGGTTGCAGGTGGACAAGCTGTGGTTCCATCCATAAGTCCCAGCAGCTGCTGATTCTGTAGATACGCGATCAGTTGAGCCTTCCATAGCAGATGATTTCCACGGGTAAATTTCGCTGTGACAAAGTGATTGAAAGGAGTTGAAAGGAGGCCAGCAGAGGTTGAAGACGAATTGGTGTTCATGTTTCCAGAGTTGGTGGAGGATTAACAGGACGACATCATGGTTCAACAGATCAGCTCTGATAACATGTGAAAAATCTGTCAATGTCATGATCATCAATTGTGACCGGTTGAGTGTATTTATAGCAAAGTATTACAGATTACAATCGAGATTACATTCAATATTACAGTTGTACTCTAACAGAAAAAGAGATAGAATCAAATCAAGCTTATCGGCTGTAGCTAAACGACTAAATCGGCCGTTTGCCGTATAATCTACAGTAGCTCCCGAAAACATAAAATAGAGCAAAGCAAACTCTGAAGACAAAGAGTTCTGAAGACCGAGCGGAGTCTGAAGATTACAGGAACACAGTGAAGCTTGACTAACACATGAGTCCTTATTTTAACACACGGGACAGAAATCGTTGAGGTACAATGAGACATCCATGAACCAGACAGGCATTAGTTCATATAAAAAAAGAAACAAAAATTCATTCTCCTGATGAAAGTCCAGTGTCAATACTCAACAGCCATTGCCCATTGCATTGCAACAGCCAGTCTGCCAAGATGCTGAATGGTTCTTTGTATGTTCATGCATGTTCTTTCAGGACATCAACAGCCATTGCAGCAGCCAGTTTGCCAAGACGCAGAAGAGTGCTGTCCGGTGCATAACATCACCTGAAAAGCACTTTGAAGAGGTAAACTGAAATGCAAATTAGTAACAGATAAATAGGAACATCGTCAGGCCATCTTTGTCGTCAAGATTACTGATATTCTACACATGTTCTAATCAGGTCTTCAGGCACTCGATCTCAGGATTGGGAACGTACAAGGACATGCTTACCAGGGTAGCAGAAATCGACATGAAACAGATCAAAGAAGGGCACAGGATCAGGTACAAGACCACTGTCACTCGCGACATTGTCGACAACAAATCCTTCGGCTACAAGGACATCTTGCTGACACTGGTTGTGTGCGAAGAGTGAAGAAGAGCCATGCACCCTGTTCAGTGTAAAATCTAGAAATTAGAACGACGCACTGCGTCATTGTATGAAGGGATGGGGCAAATAAATTTTGGGATTTTTTTTTGGTTTATGGCACTAGTTCTGAAATAGTTTTGGATTTTCCATTGCTTTTTTTAATTGGATTGGTGCTACTAGATTAGAAAAAATCATTGCCGCTTTGATAAGGTGCCTATTGACCAAGTGGAAATGACCACTTTGCCCATTCGAATTTACAATTTTTTCATCTAGATGTCACTGTATTTTTTTTCTTATGTGATGGGCTCAAATCTTTTGTGCCTCTCATTGGTCAATACAAATGGACGGGGAAGAAAGAGGAGGGAACTTAAAAAACATAGTGGCACATTAGTGATTTCTATTTTTTTAAAAAAAGTGGAAACGACTTTTAAAAGGAGGTAAAGCAATAGCATGGAATCAATAACACAAAAAGTAAATGAAAAATTGTAAAATACATGTTTCGATAGTGCACAAGACCTAACGCTACATAAGAGACTGATGTTTTTTTTTTAAAAAAAATAAGTTAAGGCCCCGTTTGGATCCCACTTTTTTATATGAAATAGTTCAATTCTCGTAAGAATAAATTAAAAACTCGCATTTCAAACAAAGCATAAAAAGAGTGAGATATCAAACCCAGAGACTATTAGACTAGACACATGGCCCTCTTTGCTCTTAGGCTGTGACATTATGACTATATCTTATGGATTTTGATCCTAGTGCGAGTTAAAGGGCGGCATTTGGCGTCTTGCGGCCGCGCAACGCGACGCGTGCTCGCAGACGGCCCGTTAAGGCCCGTGTAATAAGCGGGCGTCGTGCGTCTTGCGCGCGCGCGCATGATGTAAGCCAGCACGCGGCGGCCGTCTTGCGTCTTGGCGAACGCAGTTAAGGCTAAGCGGGCGTCTTGCCGCCAGCTAGCCCGTTAGCCGAAAAAAGCGAAAAATAAAGAAAAATCGTAGAAAAATAAGAAAAATTTATAGAAAATTCGAAAAAATTCAAAAAAATATAGAAAATTATAGACATTACTAATCATAAAAATAAATATTTGCAATGATATAATGATCTTTATTAACTTATTAAATTAATCATAAAAATAAATATTTGTAATTATATAGAAAATTATAGTGTAGTAAGTGTGTCTTGGCAGCAGACGACCGATGGCTAAACGGCCGTGCCATGCCGCCCACCGTCTCGCACCTCGGCCAGCACGGCCGGCCCGTCTTGCGTCTGCGGCCCCGTTCTGGTCGTGCGCGTCTTGCGTCATGGTAGGGCCTCTGATGTCGTCTTGAGTAGTGCGGCCGTTTAGGCCCGGCCCATTTGGCCACCTTTAGTGCGAGTGTTCATGAGAACAAACTGAAAGACTATAAACTGTTTCTAAAAGTCTATCCTGATAAGTCTTTTTAAAACGGTGACAAAAAATTATCTTATTTATTTATTTAAAAAATATAAATTATAAGTTGAAAAGAACTGATCTACGTGTTGATTTGGCTTTTTGTGAGGTCCTTTGTCGCTCTGCGGAAAGTCTTACGTGTAAGTGCATATCTTTCAACGTCGAGCACCGGTGGCACCTCAGTCATGACACGTGGGCCGTCCCCAAGGATCCTCTCACGAAATTTCACGCCTCCCGCTCTCGATTTCGAAACACCCCACTCTTCTGAGTCCTCCTTAGTCCTGACCTTCCCAGCTCGAAGCCAAACCCTCCCCTCCCCCTCCTCTCGTCGGCGTCCGCTGCGAGATGGCTCCGCCCTTCGTGTTTCCCTCGTGCCTGCGAGATCTGGAGCAGGACGCCGAAGGCGACGACGAGCCGTCGCTCCGGCCGCAGAACCCCGTCGCCGTCTCTGCCCTCCGCGCTGCCGACCTCGAGGAGTTCGTCAAAGGTGCGAACCGCTTCACCTTCCACTTCCCTCAATCGTCGTAACATTCGGTGTTTTGGTTGGAGCTTGCCGAAATCGAGCGCTCGGTGGTGCGCGCGGTGCAGCTGCGGTGCCCGATTTGCCTCGAATTCGAGGCTACAAACCCTAGTTCCCGTAAATTTCGTGTCCAGTGCTCTACTCTTCGTAGAAGTTCGCAAGGGCTTTTCGAACTTTGGTGTTTGGAAATATTTCAAACCCTAGTTAATTCAGCACCCATAGACATTGGAGATTTTGGACTGCTGTTTGACATTTTTCCGGTGTAAAATTTCACTAGAAATGACTTTTATTGGTCGTTCATAGGAATTGGAGTGTTTAGTTTGGATATAACTGGTAGTGTAGTTTTGAGCTAATTCGCATACAGTTTGTTGAACGCTTCTCCTGAACGTTTTGAGCTTGCACTCAACCATTCTCATGGATATTGATGGTTTTATGTGTTGCTTTTGGAATCTGCAGCATCGGATATGGCAGGGTTTAAGAAAGATAAGCTAGTTCATGCATAGTAGTGGAGTTAAGTGTTCCGTGTTTTTCAAAAGGGGGTCTCCAGATTCTACCGGGCTAAAACTATAAGTTTGATCTCAGCTTATCTGCCACAAAAGTTTGTTAGTTATTTTGCTTTGTGTTAAATTTCAATAGACCAAATCACTTTGCGTGTTGTAGGGGATTTGGAGCATGTATTTGTATGAAAATTCAAAATTATGCACCGCTATGAAGTATGAAATGTTGGGTTCATTTGTGCAAATTCTGTAAATATTTCAGACAGTGAATTGAAGTGGTAGCATCCATCCTAAATTCCTATTACCCTTTGGAAATATCCATCCCCATTTCTATTCGTGGAAAGGATTCTCTTTTCTTTTTTTGGACATCCAAATTGCCAAGCCTCGTTGAACTTGAGGTTGTCTTTGTTGTTATCATTATTTCTTAAAGAGTGTAATATCATGCGTTTAATTTCTTAATCATTTTTGAACTTAATCTTCGTTCACCTTTATTGAGTTGCATGCACCAGTTACTTCACCCAAAAGCTTAAACTTTTGGGTGAACTGACTGGTGCATGAAACTCAATATGGTATCAGAGCCAAGAGGTCTTGAGTTCGAGACCCGGTTGGCGCAATTAAATAAAAATAATTGCGGCCCATTTCTATTCCACGTCTTAGGCCTGAGGGAGTCTATACGTGAGGGAGAGTGTTGAAGTATAAGTGAATTGAGCGAGTTTTTATGAAGAGTATCCATGGCCGGGGAGACCGAGCCATAGGTGCCAAAGCTTAAGCTGATGAGGAAAGGTGGGCAATTCACTTATACTTCAACACTCTCCTTCATGTATAGGCTCTTTCAAACCTAAGATGTGGAATAAATGTGTGCTGCAATTATTTTTTTAATTGCGCCAACCGGGTCTCGAATTCAAGACCTCTTAGCTTTGATAGTGAACTGACTGATGCATGCAACTCAATAACCTTGATGGAAACCAAGTCTGCACTTGAAAATCCGAAGAGTAATGTCCTGACGATCTGAAAAAACTGCATCCGTTTGTCTAATCATCCAAGCGCTTGAGCTTTTGTGAGTTTACATATGTGTAGTTTGTAAATGAAGGCTTGTTGTCATACAAATAAATGCCAGCTTGCACTTGGTCTAACTGTTCAATTTTTGCAAGCTAGTTCACATCTAATTTGGTGTAAGCTGCACGGGGTTTACTTCGCAAAATTCTCGGTATCTTACATAATGGAAGTATAGGCCCCCTTTTTTTTGGTTTATGGTTTACAGTTTCTCCAAAAAAAACAAGCAGGATGGCTTCTCTGTTGCCGTTTCGAAACGGCTTATCGGAACATCCTTTTTGAAGCAATTTATCGGCATTCGGTTTGTTCACACGAGCGCTTGCGTTAGGGCTAAAAACCATAAGCCACAGCCAAAAAGAACTCACCCATTATCTCTTCTTGAGATAACTTTGGACTATTATACTTTGTTGGAATATGCAATTAGCTATTTATTTTATCAATATGTGCAGGTAGCAAGCAATACGCTTTTATCTTTTGAACTAAAATATCTTGTCAATGTGAACTAACGTTCTTTTTGTTTGCCTTAAATTAAAGGCACATCATTTGATTTGTCTGACAAGGAACTCTTCTGCATCGAGGAGCAGGATGTGTTTGACCGCATCTACTCTCTTGTACGTGACTTCACATGCCTGCCCCCATCCCTTAAGTTCAACCTCGTTGAAACCTTGCGCTCCAACCTTAGTGTTCTTCTACCCAATATAGACTCCCTTTCGCGAGCTTCCATGTCATCCCCTTCTGATGGGATCCCTATCACTGACCGCATTGCCTCTCATCGCAATGCTCTCAAGATCTATTCTTTCTTCCTCCTCTCCATTGTCCGTACCGAAGAATCTGGAGCCAATAGTTGCACTGGGGCTAAGGTAATATTTGTGCAAAAGCTATGAATTATTCAGATTATTTGTACTCATTTGATTTTAAATGAGCTTGTTATGCCATGTGGGTTTAGGTGACAGCACATGGTCGGAAGAAGAATCCTGTCTACGCTTGGAATTGGGGAGCACAAAGAGCGCGGATCATGAATCTGATTGCTAATTCTCTTGAAGTTGATGTTTCGCTACTCTTTGGTCCAGGCGGTGCTGATGAACGATATCTCTCTTTTGTTTCAAAGTAAATTCTGGAAACTGGGTATGGTATAATTTTTAGTAATCCATTTCTTATAATGATATTATTTTCTTACATGTAGGTGTACATTTGTTCTCTGCGAGAATCAAAATGTGTTAAAAGATGAGGAAACAAGAAATGGTTTATGCCGGATAATTGGTGCAACTGCTACAAAGCATCAAAGGATTTCTCAGACTAGTGCATCTGTCTTGCATTTGATCCATAAATTTGATTTCACTGTCGCTCATCTTGCGGAGGCAGTTGCTGCTGCAGAGAAAAGGTTTGGTGATGGAAGCCTGGCAATTTCTCTGATCAGGGAAATAGGTCGGACTGACCCGAAAGATTATGTAAGAGATGGTGTTGGTGCTGACAATGTCGGGAGATTCCTAGTGGAACTTGCGGATCGCTTGCCAAAGCTTATGTCTACCAATCTTGGTGTTCTGGTACCACATTTTGGTGGGGACTCATACAAGATTAGAAATTCTCTTGTGGGGGTCTTGGGCAAGCTGGCTTCGAAGGCTTTCAAAGATGTTGAAGGTGATAGCAGTGCTCATTCCCTAAGGCTCCGAAGTAAGCAGGCTATGCTAGAAATTTTGATTGAGCGTTGTAGGGATGTGTCAGCATACACAAGGAGTCGTGTGCTTCAGGTGTGGGCAGAGCTGTGTGAAGAAAATGCCATTTCAATTGGCCTGTGGAATGAAGTGGCGTCAGTTGCTTCTGGGAGATTGGAGGACAAAAGTGCAATTGTGAGAAAATCATCATTACAACTTCTCATCACAATGCTGCAACACAACCCTTTTGGGCCTCAGCTAAGGACTGCAACCTTTCACGCAACTCTGGAAAAGTACAAAGAGAAATTGCAAGGAATGGAGCCTCCTCCAGATGAAGATGAGCTTGTGAACGATCCTTCACTGGGTGAAGTGATTGTGGGGCAGGATGAGAGTGTCAGTGATAGTTGTTTACCTTCTAGTCAAGACCAGAAGGATCAAGATCCCACAATTGTGGATATAACAAACTTGGAACAGATCAGAGCTTTAGTTGCATCACTTGAGGCTGGTCTGCGGTTCTCGACATGTATAACTTCATTAATGCCAACTCTTGTCCAGTTGTTAGCATCACCTTCAGCAACTGATGTTGAGAACACCATTCTTCTACTAATGAGATGCAAACAGTTTCAGATTGAAGGTTCAGAAGCAGCACTCCGGAAAATGTTACCTCTGGTAATGCCCCAGCCCCCAGGAAGTCTAGCTGGTTTATGAACTCGTGTATTTGTTAACACTTTCCTGTCCCTTTTGACTTTTGCAGGTATTTTCTCAGGATAAGTCAATATATGAAGCAGTGGAGAGTGCATTCATCACCATATACACAAGGAGAAGCCCAACAGAAACAGCCAAAAGTTTGATAAACCTCAACATTGATTGTAGCATTGGCGACCTTGCTGCTCTGGAGAGCTTAGTTAGTTCATTGGTATCAAAAGGAGAGATTTCATCCAGCACGGTACACATTTCCTTCCCTTTAATGTTTGCTGTTAGCAACCTTTTGAACGTGATTGCTGATACTTGTAGTTACAGTAATGCCAAGCACTGTTCCATTCTCTCATATGATTTCCATGTGTACTGAAGTGATGCTGCACAGATTATTCTATTGCTGTCTGCTAGTGCATTGTAATTTAGAAGTGCAAGATGAGGTAACTAACTTGTGTGTAAGGGCCTGTTTGGTAGAGCTCCAGATTCTCATTTTTCAGCTTCTGCTCCAGATTCTGTAAGAATCCACTTCTCTGAGAATCTAGAGCTACCTCTGAAAAACGTTTGGCTAGTGGGTTGACTCCAGATTCATAAAAGTGAAGATTTGAGGGAAATAGACCATGTTACCCCTAGTTGTAACTGATCTGGAAATAGCTCTTATGTTATCTTGACATTTATGTTTTTTGTCAGTATACTTGCGTCATCATATACATACGAATAAATAGTAACCAGTTTTTCCTTTGATAATGGAACTATTTGACCAGCTAATTCAAAAGAGCCCTTTCTTGTGCAAAGAGATTTAAACTGACAGTAAAATTACTACTACATGGTGAATGAAAATTTCATTTCTCAACAAAGATACAAGTCTACAACCCTAATTGAATTCCTCTTTGACAAGCACCGCATGCTATTTCTTTTCATATGAATCAAAATATTCTTATGAACAAAAGATGAATTGTAAATAATAGAGGCATACCATAGCCCTCAAAAGGGGGGCACATCATCATCTAGCAAATAATTCGCAAACATGAAACATCCATAATCATGGAAAACCATAAGTCATACAAGCATATTACATTATTCAAGATCGATCCATATCCCTCAATGCCGACATAACACATCCATACAAGCAAATAAACCGACAAGATCTTGTCCTTTTACTCCTCAAGAAAATCAAGCAAGGTCGGCATCCACCACCTTGCTTCAAAAAACAGAACAAAAGGGCTCTATATCCCTTGCTCACATCCAAGCAAATCCTAACCATTACAAAGGATCGGGGATTATTTCTCCTGTCACCAAGAATGCCTGCAAGAACGGCGAGCACAAGATCCGTCAAGGAATCGACCACCCACCTCGCATGATCCAACCTTTTGCACAAGAACACGATTCGCACAACATCACTAATCGGTTCAATGATAATGCTAGGCAACGATCAATGGCACCATCCAATAATATTGCTAAAGAGTAAAACAGGCAGAGGAACAACAACAATAATTCTTGAGCTAAGCATCATTGTACTTGGCACAAAATAGCGGCATGACTCACAGACAACAACAAGAATAAGAAGTTCACAAAATGTATTCCAAGAAGCTAAATGCCTATTAAGCCTATTCACAAAAATATAGAACTTGGCACAAACCTATTAAGCTAAATGCCTCAAGTATTATACAAAGGCGGTGTACATCATACAAATAGGAATCGCAACATAACAACAGATGTTCACCTTCTCATACGCTTTCCCTTGCTCCACTTCGCAATAATCAACAACACACGTCCACCATGAGAACCACACAGATCCGAAACTACCAACAAAAGTGAAAAGTGAACAAAACCAGCGGGAGAGTGCGAGGCAGCGTCACCTTCTTCTTACGCTTGCGGCGGTCAATCGCGGCTTTAACAAATTCAACCGGAGGAGGAGGCGGCGGCGGTCTTGTGGACCGAGAGAGGGGGAGGCGGCGGCACGAGAGAGGGAGGCGGCGGCACGCGAAGGGAGGGATACGGCGCGCGAGGAGGGGAGTCGGCGGCGTGAGGGGAGGGGGGCGGCAGCGCGAGGGTAGGGAAGGCGCGCGAGGGAAGGGCGCGGTGGCGAGTCGGCGCGCGCGGAAGGGGGCGAGGGGTAGGGGGCGCGCGGGGGGAAGGGGAGTCGGCGGTGCGAGGGGGGAAGGGGGAGGCGGCGGCGCGGGGAGGGGGGAGGCGCGCGCGAGGCGGGGGAGCGGCGGCGCGAGCGGGCAGGGGCGGCGGCGCGTGAGGGCACACGAGAGAGGAAGGAGGGCGCGCGCGGCGGGCGAGAGAACAGCGGAGTGGGCCGAGACAGATCGAGCGGAGGGGGTATATGAGTGGCATTTTGCGGGTAAATTATATGAACTTCAATGGGTAAATTTGATGTAGGGTGGATAGCTTCCCACGAGAATCCACTAAAAGGCTGCTTCTCCTGGTTAGTTCATTTTGGAGAGTGCTTCTCGTGAGAAGCAGAATCTACTTATTTTAAGAATTTGGGTGTTTGGCACAGCTCCATGAGAATTTATTGAGAAGCTGGGAGCAGGAGCTGTGCCAAACAGGCCCTAAGTGAGTGAAATGTTTTTTGAACATGCAGCAATTAAGAATTTGAGATGCATGCTGATAATTGTGCTCCCATTTCCTCCGCACCCCATCTGGGATTTTGCTTCTAATAATAGAGGGGAAAAAATCACTGTGCCTATCGAAGGTGTCTTTCTTTGACAGTTGTACTCATCCAAATGATTTATAAAGCTTAACTATCTAAGTATACCCATTTTGTGGAATGCTATTATCTCACTTTAGTTATACCCGTTATCTTATGTTGCTTGTGAGGAGCATAATTGCTAAGTTCCACCACCTCTTGTAGGTGTCAGCTCTGTGGGACTTTTTTTGCTTTAACATCAATGGCGTGAGACCAGTGCAAAGCCGTGGAGCTTTATCAATTCTTTGCATGGCAGCAAAGACATCTCCCAGCATTCTGGGTACTCACTTGCAAGATATTGTTGACATTGGGTTTGGACGCTGGGCTAAGGAGGAGCCTCTGCTTGCTAGAACTGCATGTCTTGCCCTGCATAGATTATCAGAAGAAGACAAGGGCAAATTAATAAGTACTAGTGGTAGAGTATTTGCTGCATTGCAAGGCTTGATAACTAGCTTCTCGCTTCCTGAGAAAATATGGTATGGAGCAGCAGATAAAGCTATAAGTGCCATCTATGGCTTACACCCTGCACCTGAAATCTTTGCTTCCGAGATTGCAAAGAAATCCCTCAATTCTGTATTCAGTGTCTTAGGAATGGATGATGTGTCAAATGGAGATGAAACTCAGAATGGTGCCTTTCTGTCATCAGTATCAGCCACAAAGCTGGGTAGATTTCTTTTTGTTATTAGTCATATAGCACTGAATCATTTGGTTTACATCGAGACTTCTGTTAAGAAAATTCAGAAGCAGAAACGGAAGAATGACAAATCACAGCCTACAGCCGATGATATTCAGGCAAATGCGTCCATGAATTCAGAGGTAATTGTTACTTGGCTGCTACATTTTTATCCTTTCTGAACCTTTTGATTTTGGCTTGTCATTGTTCCATGTGACTTGAACTGGCCATTCTTTATTGTGTGATGCTAGCAGGCAAATGGCATAAATGCTGAGTTGGGACTTGGTGCATCGATAGATATTGCAATAGAGTCTCTTGCTGAAAAGGCCGAAAGGGAGATTGTTTCCTGTTCTTCCAAAAAGAACCTTATTGGACATTGTGGACCATTTCTCTCAAAACTCTGTAGAAACCTGACTTTGCTGCAAAAGGTTTTTTAGTGCACTGTGCTTCCTGTATTTTCTTAATATTTGGTTCCACTACTCTCTGTAATTTTTTTTCTTTTTCCAATGTAGCTCCCAGAGTTACATGCTTCTTCAATGCTTGCTCTTTGCAGACTAATGATTATTGATGCAGAATTCTGGTAAGTAATTATATTGCACATACTGCACCTGTTCGATATTATGGGCTGCGTAATCTTTTATGTGCATTTTGCGACAGTATTCCATCTCATCAAATGTTCAACTTTCAGCGAAGCTAATCTTCAAATCCTATTTACTGTTGCTGAAAGTGCGCCTTCCGAAATCGTCCGATCCAACTGCTCTATAGCCCTTGGTGATTTAGCGGTTCGCTTTCCAAACCTCTTAGAACCTTGGACAGAGTACATTTATGCCCGATTGCGTGATCCATCGGCATCTGTGAGGAAGAACGCTGTGCTGGTCATTTCTCATCTTATATTGAATGATATGATGAAGGTCTCTCTCTCTCTCTCTCTCTGCTTTCTATTGCTGTTCAATCACATTTGCCCCCTCTGCTTTCTACCACTGTTCAAATACGTTTGCAAAACTTTTACAGGTTACAGGCTATATCAATGAAATGGCTGTGAGGACAGAAGATGAAGATGAGAGGATCTCAAGCCTTGCAAAACTCTTCTTTCATGAGTTGTCAAAGAAAGGTACGGCAGCAAATGTGTCAGTCAAATTGATTGACTTAACTTGAATACCTCTGTTGGACTTCTATCTAATGTTTACTTATTTTTTTCTTCGGCGCCTCTGAAGGAAGTAATCCAATTTATAATCTTCTTCCGGATATCCTAGGCAGACTATGCAATCAACGCCTCAAGGAAGAAACATTTTACAGCATTATGCAATTCTTAATTAGTTCTATTAAAAAGGTATAATGCATCACTTGTTTTTTCCTGCCATTAGTGTACTTGACTTTTACTTGTCAGCAACTATATCCAATTCTATTTGTGATCTCAGGACAAACAAATGGAAGCTCTTGTGGATAAGCTCTGCAATAGGTTTGCTGGTGTAAACGGTACTATGTTTATGCCTGCAATCGAAATATACTGGACATTTCTATTCATTTGTGTGTTTTTCTATTTATGGCTAATCAACTACCCCATCTTTGTGTTCAAGAAACCATGAGATACATAGTCCTAGATGAATGGTAATGACAATACAAGGAAAACAGAGCACATATCCAGAACTGAATGTTGTGATTTAGAAGTTCTTGTTCTTTGCTGTAATCTTGTTGCTAAGTTGCTTTGCACAAGTAAGCAATATAGAAAGTTAGCAAGACAGCTAATTTATTTGATTCTTTCATTTCAATCCTTTGTCTTCTTGAAACACTGTGCTTTGCTGCATGCATTGTTTTGACATATTCATGAATTGTTGAACTTTGGGTTTAACCTTTCTCATATGTTTGATTAATTTATGTGCTTGTGTTTCAGATGTTAGGCAGTGGGAGTATATTTCTTACTGCCTTTCTCAGCTAACCTTCACCGAGAAAGGTTTGAAAAAACTCATCGATAATTTTATGATGTTTGAGCATGCATTATCTGAAGATTCTGTGATGAACCACTTCAGAAACGTGATAGCAAAGGTTGGTAGCATAGCCTGGATGGCTGCATAAGCTTCACTTTTGTTAAATATAGCAAGGCTGAATTTGTGAACTCTTCTATACTTTCTCTAATCTACGGTAATTCCTCCAATCAGTGCAAGAAGTTTGCCAAACCAGATCTCAAAGTTTGCATCGAGGAATTTGAGGAGAAACTTGGCAAGGTTCATCAGGAAAAGAAAGAAGAAGAAGCCACGACCAGAAATGCTGAGGCACACAAACAGAGAATTGGTTCTCTTGACGGATTCCTCGTTACTAAGGAAGTTAGACAGAATAATGGAAAGTCTGCTGAAGGTAAGCAAGATTTTTTCTTTTCTTTCTGACTCTCCTTATCCTCTTTGTTATATTAGTTAATTTTTACATGAGTATTTTATGTATCCATCATCTGTTGATTATATGAACTCAAATATACCATTCTTCTATGATTAGTTGATTACAACCCCAATTGGTGTTTATGATATATGTACTAGAGAGGAGAGAATTTACAGTACATAGTTGTTCATATATCTCTTTTGTCTGCCCTGGACAGAGGAAACTAGTGAGGTAATTGATCCTTCAGTGGATAGCAATGCTGAAGATAAGAAGAATATGTCAGAATGCAGTGACAATATTTATTCGGAAAAAAGTCAGACACGATCCGCATTTACAGAATCAGAAGATGATAGCGCAGAGGTTCAATCGGCACGAACTTTTCGCAAAGGTAACTCATGGTTCCAGCGCTAATATCCACATGACATCCAATTTCTCATGGAATTTGTTCCGTGCGTTATACAGGCTTGCCACGATCAAATATAAAGAAAATCAGAGAACCTATTTTAGAAGACTCAGCAGACAGTGCTCCAGTTAGGCGTGTGGCCCGCTCAAGTAGAAGGTGCTTCCATTCGCCTTTCTGTTTACTAATCTTCGTATATTTTGTTTCACGTCCAATGTTTAAAACCCCCGCGGGTCATTGCTCGCTCGGGATTCTCTGACGTAGCTACGTCAGGCGTGACTTTGGGCCATGATCTGGCCGTTCATCTCTGGATGGATGGTCCAGATTATTTCTATCTTTAAAAACTAAAAAATAAAGGTAGAAATAATCTGGACCGTCCATCCAGAGATGAATGGCCAGATCATGGCCCAAAGTCACCTAACGTAGCCGAAGCTACGTCAGAGAATACGCGCCGGTCATTGCTTTGTCCATGATTTACTAAAAAGAAATGCCCTTTCTGACAAACTATGCAGACAAGGAAGGTGATGCTGCAATATTCCCAGATCTAGAACAGTTACTGCAGCTTCGGTGTAATATGGACCAAGTGGCAACTCCGTCGGTGCGTGTTGTGATCTCGCCTTGAGATCCTGGAATTCTGATGCCACCGGTGCTCCTGACGCTTGTTTACCGGTCTACTCTGACCTGCTTTGCCAGTTTCGGGGTACAGTGCAGTGTGTTGGCTTCTGCTGTTCCTTGTAAGGATGATTTGTATGTTGTAGTAGTAGCTTGCCTCTAATTGATAACTCTCCTTCGGAACTTGAGGTGTGTCTGGACATCTAATCCCTATCCCTTATGTTACGATTTCTTTCTTTCTTTCTTTTTTGATATGATCGCGCTGCATCCTGCATGAGCAAAGCTAGACTCACTTCATACGCATAACCTTTCTGTACGACAAGAAAGACGTACTTCTGTAGATACATCGGCTCACTTGAATGATTAACCTTCCGTAAACGAAGAAAATGGCCGTGCGACCTTGTCAACTGACAGGCGATCCGATGTGAAACCTGACGCCATTTATCGCAGTCAGAACTCGGAACTATCTAATAGCAGCGACACGTTTCGCATCGTACGAGACGACGAGGCCAGCAGGATAGAAAGAAGAAAAGCATACAGGCAAGCAAGATGTTAATAGCTGGGTCCCCGGAGAGCGCACGGCCGGATCATCCACAGCCAAATACCCCCAAGAAAGCAGGAAGGAGCAGCTCGCGTCCACATATGCTTCGCTTATCCTTCCAGAATTTGATCGCGAGATGAACGAATTCAGCCGCGACGTGGACTCGGGCTGCTAAGCTCTCCCTCACGTTCCCCGGCTTGTTTCAGCCACTGGTTTGAATGGCAGACGGTTTTTTCTTCTTCTGAATTTACGCTTGTTGCAGTTCGGTGTTAAATGAATCGAAGAACACTTTTACATGTTTTCTGCCAAAACATGTTTTTAGGAAAATTTCAGCCAAAATATGAGCACATGCCAATCGGTCCTTTTTGCGTTATGACTAAACATTTTCCCCTGTTGCAGTGAGACATGAAACAGTACAGGTTTATGTAGGAATATGGACACATGGTAGTCAGCTGTACGCTTCGTGATTAGCTTTTTTCCCCCCTTGTAGTGAGCTGTGCAACAACTTCAGCTATATATACGTGCGCTAAAGCATGGAAGAGCAGAGCAGAAGCTTGATTCGGTAAATTTAGTTCCCAAAAATTGTATGTTTTTTCTTTACACTTGGTGTGCTGTTGTCAACGAAACCCACTTGCCGTCTTGCACAAGGTCGAATAGTTGTTGGGCATTCGTGCGCTATGTACGTCCACATGATTTCCTTTCGTTCAGCTGTCAATTCCAAAGGTGCAATTAGAGGAGCGCGCGAGCTCGCGGCGTCGCAACCACACGATTCCTATTCGAAGATTTATGTTCAAATGTGAAGCAAATAATGGAGATCCTGTCCTCGCGAAGAATCACTCAAATGCAGAATTTTCCACAGTTAGTCGTATCCAGTGGCGGCTTCATGTTGTAACACCTGTGGGGTCAAGCGATCCAACAGATTTTTATAAAATACCCTAAAAACTATTGGTATTTACAGTGAAATATATAAAATTATAAAGATTTTAAAAGAATTGCCTATATAAAGTTTGAATTTTTACTCCGCCACTGTGTATATCCCTGCTATATTTTGTCTACAAAGACATTTCTACATGTTCAAGAGCATCCCCAGATAAAAGTTGTATACTCAAAATAGCAAATGTGATTCATGTCTATTTAGGCTCTGCATCCCCAGTCGTACACGTTGTTTTTTTTTAATTTTTTCTTTCATTTATTCCTTTGCATTATCCGTAATAATATAATATTTTTTAATTAAATAATTTAGAAAAAAAATAGCAACTGTTACTGTACATTTTTAGCTTAAAAGTCGTTTGGGGTGACTCTTAGGATCTGTTCTTTTCAGCTTCTCAAAACGGTTTTTGACTTTTGCTACAGTACTTAACTTTCAAACAGAGTACTTTTTAAGATGGAGTTTACAAGTTAATTATACTACACGTTAAAAATACAACATCTGTACCATCCAAAATCGCAAGCGAGTATCTCTCTCCATAATCTCTGTCACAAACAGCTAAAATTCAAAAATTTTAACCAAAAACCGCAACAAAAAAGAACATACCCTTAATCTACCCTTAATAAACTGACAAGACAAAAACACCCCGGCCCGTTGACCAAATAATTCCTACGAACGAAAAGTACGACGGACTTACCGCCGTGGGAGCATCAGACGTCGACACGTACTAAGTACGTACGCAACGTGCAGCAGTTCTGGCCACGCACCCGCTCGCCAACGTCGACCCGCCCCGGCCGTACATACCACGAGTTCGTCCGCGCCGCGCGCGCTCCTGACGCTCCACCGCGCCGATCCCGACACGTACGTTTCTCGCTCCTCCATGCGGCGCTGGCGCCCGAGGAGCCCGGTCCTTCCGTGCCGCGCGGTTCTGCGCGCCGCGGCCTGCCGGCCTCTGCCTAGGTGCGCGCCCGCGTCAGAACCCGCCGAGCGCGGCTGAACCGCTAAGGGATGGCGCTAACGTGACGCTGGCCAATACCCGACCATTTCTCGGAAATGGTTTGTCGTCGTGTCGATGGATCAGATTGTTTTTTTAAAAGGATTTGTTGGTTCCATACATTGGAAATTCGGAAATGGAAGGAACAGTTCTTTTCGAATGGGAAAAAAGGCGGCAGAATCGCTGAGTAAGCAGCTGGTGTTGTTTATGTACGTTCTTCGTTTACCGGTGCGTCACGCGTGTGACGCCAGCAGCCAGCATGGACGAAGATTCGGTGGGAATTGTCATAGTGTACGACTTGTGTAGCGAGACTATTAGGAATAGACTAGAATCCAGTAGGATTTATATCCTAATATTCCTTCCTTATTTCAGTAGATTAATCTGATCTACTGAGGGGGTGATCGTTTCGATTTTTTTCGGTTTCAGCTTCTAGGTTCAGCTTTTTTTTTCACTATTCACTACACTATCCACTAACTCAATTCTGATGTTTTTTCACCAATTCTGATGTTTTTTCAGCCAAAAGCTAAAAGCCATCGCTATTCCGATCACCCCCTGAGTCTCAAACAATACAATCAATTATTCTGCGTTATTATATCTTTCTTCGTGGTGTTACAGCAAAGAAGCAGCGGCGGTGACGGACTGACACGCTCAACGAAGTCCACGCGCGCGCGGCAAAGATGCATGCAAGCTAGAGAGCACGACACCATGCCTTTGCCTTGCATGCATGAGTGAACGACGGTGCATCGACAGGGACAAGCAGCAAGAAACAAAAGAAGCAGGACAGCGAAGATGAAACATAGGGTGTCATTGTGGCCCTATATCATTATATTTAGAATATGATACGAGTCAATAGATTATTGCTTGATAAAAATATCATCCCATTAAGTAATAATTTTATTAAAATGTTGTACTGGAATAATAATCAAACTATACTACTTTCTCATTAATACAGTATCAAACTACACAGAGCTAAAAGTCTTGGGCGCACATGTTGACTCGATAACATTATAATAATAGTTGTCCTCTACAAATTAATTATACAAAATACTTAAAGTTTGAAAAGGGGAAAAGAAGTTAACATGGTACCTGTCCAACCCAGGACGATGAGCTACAGGTCATCTAATCATTCCAACTGTCGTATATGGCCCCCACCTCGTCTTCCTCCTAGTTTGTGCCAACCTTATATCCCTAGGTGCCTTCAATTTCTACCCTCATTAGTTCCCAAGTATACCTCAACTGTGTTTGGCTCTGAAAGGGGGATTTAATAGCAAGAGTGAATACAAAGTACTTAGCAAGTTTTAAATAATGATGAACATATATCTTTAGTTTACTCAATTCTTACCTTACCCTTATTTAGAAACATAGTATGTTACTCGAAGATTTTGCAGGTTTTAAATGTTCAAAACTGTTCTACCAATCGTTTTAGAGAAGAGAAAGCCTCCAGTTGATTCCCGTAGACTCTTATCCAAAAGTCCGGTATGAATTTATGATTTGTTTAAAGTATTGTGTAGATTTGTATCACTTTACCCATAGCTATTCTAAATTCTTATGGCCCCTAGGTCTTTTGCATTTCCTTATATGTGATGCCAAATTCATAATACATAATGTTTTCTCAATGTTTATTACTATATCTCCACCTAACTATAAATTGTTATTTGTCGAGCGGATCTATACTCGACACTCCACAATGCTACATATAGGCGCTTAGGGCTCACTTTTTTATGACCCAAAGTCTAATTGAGATCCTACCCCAGTCTTCTTATATATTTTTCCTTACCCATTGCGGAGTCTATAGCAAAAAAAAAAGTGGGCAATATGTTCTGTCTGTCTGAGATAAGGAAAATGGTTGATATAGTTTTACAACTCAATATAGAACAAAGATTGTTTTAGTCTTTATATTATATTCATATGTAGAGTGTCTTCCCTGCCCCTGAACCTCTTGAGCACCCCTACCCTCTTGCATTATATACTCATGCAGGCCACTGCTCCATCAATAGTTCTGCCTTTTTTCTTTTTTATCATTTTTATTTTTAAAGAAGTCAATTTTAATGCAAGATGATAATTGAAAAATAAGTGCAGTAAAATAATAGTTAGAAACGGTGTGAGGGAGAGAGGTATCTGGGAGGGAGATTGGAAAAGTGGCGGCTGTTGATTGGGGAAGATGAGAGGTGCCCCCTTTTAATAGTCTCTAATCGTACGCTAAGGACCATTATGGTATGCTAATTGGCCCAGTAACCAAAGCGTTACAGTGCATGTGTGTACTCAAAGGACACTGTTTACATGAACAGTACCGGAGAGGTACTATTCATATGAAAAAAGTTAAAGGACTACCTATGATCTTTTTCTAATCTGAAACACATATGCCCTGACTTACTGCTTATTTTGCACTATAGTGGCTAAAAATACATGTAGTTGCTGCTAGTTTTTTTTAGTATTATTAAATTTAAAAAAATATATCATCACGGAAAATAAAAAAGATACAAAAGAAAAGGCAAAAAGACCATAACGTCAAAAAAAAATAAAAATTAAAAATTAAAAGTCAGAAAGAAACTCTAACGAGCAGCACCTGAAAATTCTAATGTCGGAAAGCCAACGAAAGCAGGAACAGAAAGCACCAAACGAACAAAAAAACCGTCACCGTCGCGTCACCAGTCGTCTCCTATAAACCGGTCCACAGACTCCACACGGTCAGCACCACACACACACACACACACACACACACACACGCGAGTACGCTGGGGACGGCACGGCGAGGCCACGCCCGAGGCTGCCACTGGGTCTGACCACCTGACGCGCTCCCCTTCGCCACCTCGCGAACGCGGCGGCAATGGCCGTGGCGCGGCTTCGCTCGGCCGCGTTGGCGGCGGCGGCGCGGCTCCAACCGGCTCTCGCGGGCCGCGGCGAGAGGCGGTGGCTCGGGACAGCCGCGGCGGAGGTCGCGGAGGCCGGGGTTGCGAGGTGGGAGCCGATGGGGGCGCGGGAGTACTACGACTACCGGAGGGCCATCTACGGCGACATCACACACAAGGCCATCCTCGTCGACGCCGCCGGCACCCTCCTCGCCCCCACCGAGCCCATGGCCCAGGTCGGCTCAACACCCCCTCTCCCATCGCCGATTCGTATTTCTGTGTCACTTTGTTTGACGCGGAGGTTCTCATCTATTCCATGAGATGCCAATGGCCGAAGCCTGCGTGTTTCCATGTGCTGTATGTGGTGTGCACGATGAGACAATGCGTGATTGGGGTCGATCTGATCTGTAGCTGTTCTGTTCGAGTATATACATAGATTTGGGTTGCGTGGACATGGAGAGATTTATTTGTGCTCATCAGGTTTGACTTTGGGTGGATTTGTTCCATGCAAGATGAGTTACGAAGAAATGGTACCCTTTTAGTGATGATGGGATATGTATGTGTTTTGATCTGGCTTGTTCTAAATGTGTGTTTAGGTGTACAGAACAATCGGTGAAAAGTATGGAGTGAAGTACTCGGAGGATGAGATCTTGATGAGGTACCGGAGGGCGTATGCGCAACCATGGGGTAGATCACGGCTGAGGTATGGCATTTTAACTTTCACTGTTCTATTGTTCCAATTTGCATGCAGTTTTACTATATCCTGGATCACCCTGGATGATGTTGTTCTTGTGCAGTTGCATTGAATTGAAAATTAGCGTCTGGGACTGAGATATTATGCCATCTCTGGTGACTGCATTACAGTGTGTCACATGTTTGTCTACATATCGCATACCTATTGCTTTTGTGCAATTTAAACATGGCAAAGCGGCAACTAACTTAATATCTGTCTTCCATTTCACGAAAGTTGGTATTTTGAATCAGTCAGCATGAAAGTGGTTCCTTCTACTTAAGCAACAGGGAATCTGATACTGTAGGCACATGCAAATGTTACATGTGGTTAACATGGGGCATGGCTCAACTGGCTCATGAAAATTGAAAATGAGAAATCCAGACAACTGCACAGACATGTAACAATTTCAAATAGAGTGAAATTGCCTCTCAATCTGAGTTAAACTACTAATTAAAAAAGCTTCCATTAAAAATAAAATTCAACTGAAGTAAATGCAGCATCAGAACGCTAGATGGATCCTTGCAAGAACGACTGTTGAGAATTCTGCAATAACCAATGTTTCAGATCGAGATTGAGGAGACGCTAGATGGATCCTTGCAAGAACCACTGTTTAGAATTCTGCAATAACCAATGTTTCAGATCGAGATTGAGGAACTGGGCTGGTCCTAAGTTTCAGTTGGTGCTGGTTCCCTGCCATTTATCTTCTCAGACATGAATGGGATATTTTTGCTGGTTTTTGGTGATGCTAAAAGAAGAAAAGGGAGGGGGGAACATTGATTCTGAAGTTTCTGGCAGTGTTAACTATTAAGAAAACAGAGGCAATTCTTTTTTGTGGTTTAGAGTTTAAACACTGTACAATTGACAAGTAAAAAGTTTGACCTGGTTTTGTGTGCACATAACTTGTAAGCATCATTGGGTGGTTTTCTTATTACTAATTATCAGGAGAAACATCTTAATGGAAAATCATCTGGAACTAATTTCCCTTAACATATTAGGATGCTGGTGATAGGTCGTACGGTTGCACTCATGTCATTCTTTTGTAGCTTTATCTTGCATGTGCATTCATGTGCCTCCTTGAACTGTTGGAGTTGTTATGTTACATAAATAGAGATATGAGCCTGGTAGCCTTGCACAGCCCTCTGGACATGTGATTTGAGTTATTCACCTTCTTGAGTCATATTTCATTCAAAGATTTTATATTTACATTTCAAACCCCTTGTAAAAATATGCTGCTGCTTGGACTAATGTACCCAAATATCTCCAGGTATGTTGACGATGGTAGACCCTTTTGGCAACATATAGTCAGTTCTTCTACGGGATGCTCAGATTTACAGTACTTTGAGGAACTTTATCATTACTATATGACTGAAAAGGTAAGATGGACTGTAATCAAAATGTTTTCAAACCTTCTTGTACGTTAGACCTTATAAAGTGCTTTATGTTTGCTAGGCCTGGCAGCTCTGTGACCCTGATGCTAAATATGTTTTTGAAGCATTGAAAAGGGCTGGTGTAAAAACAGCTGTGGTATCCAACTTTGACACCCGTCTTCGGCCACTTTTACAGGCCCTGAAATGTGATCACTGGTTTGATGCAGTTGCTGTGTCTGCTGAGGTGGGTTTCCATTTTCAGATGAGCTGGTTTAGCTAAGCTTATCATTTAATTACTAACCTTGCAGTTACCGTACTTTGTATCCAAGTTTCAGCTATGGTTTTCCTATTAAGCTTTGCTATTGAACTCTGTTCTCTGGTTCCCCTACTACAGGTTGCAGCGGAAAAGCCAAACCCAACAATATTCTTGAAGGCCTGCGAGTTGTTGGGTGTGAAACCTGAAGAGGTTGTGCATATTGGTGATGACCGTAGGAATGATTTATGGGGAGCTAGGGACGCAGGCTGCGACGCCTGGCTTTGGGGCAGTGATGTTTACTCCTTCAAGGAGGTAGCTTTGTCTCTTGTCTGCTCGAACACTGAACTGCAAACCAATTATTGTTCTTGTATTAGCAAATATGGTATATAGGATTAGCATTTTGGTGTCACAGTAGTTGGGTTAATGCACAGTAAGTACACATCTGGTAGCTCTATGCTGTTACCGTTTATTGTTTTCAGTTCATTAGGAACAATTGTGTTGTATTACAGATTACTTGGTCAGGTAGTCTTTGGCTACTGTTTTATATCAGCTTCATTTTTCGGAAGAATGCGTTTGCTCACACCGGCAGCACATCTGTCTTGCAGGTTGCAGAAAGGATCGGAGTTGACGTATGATGAGTTGTTTGCTGAGTTTGCTGAGCTTCATGCTGAGTTTGCTGAGCTTCATTAAAAAGGCCGGGAGGTGTCGCCTCCTTTGTACATAGGGGCAACCCTTCTAGCTCGGGTGTCTGCTGTACATATTTCCCAGAGAATAACTGATGGTAGTTTCTCTTGTGACAGGCTTTTCCCTAGCTAGTATAATGTAGTAATAATGTGTGTATTTGAATTCTCAATTTACCCCGTGGATCACTGGTTGTGTGTTTTGAATCCTGCAATCGAAAAGCATTCACCAGAATGTGTCCGCTGTAGTTGATTCGCTCCTCTACGTAACGTTTTTTTCCAGTGAATATGCAGCTTGAAAAGGAAGAGATGTCAATCAGGTAGCTGGCGGCGGCGCGGATGCCTCGTGTTGCGATGTAGACTGCGGCTCTGTTCTTCTCGTATGGGGCTTTCTGGTGCGGGCTGATAGTTTTTATCTGTATTTTTTAAGACTATAATATATTGGTGTGGATGATATATATAATTTTAGACTTGAATAGCTATTTAGAAAGAAATTATCTTGTTTATTTTGATTAAAAGTTAAAACTAAAGCTAAAAAAAACATGGCCTATCGGCGAAGTGACATGCACAATCCTCGTAGACTGGCAACAGCAACCGGCGGTCCATGGCCGCACGTGCCTACCTGGCCGGTGGGTACAAGCATCGCACAACTGTCACAGCGATACGTACGGCGACTGGCAAGTGCCTTGCGCAGCTATAGGGGCAAAGCAACACCGCAGCAGCTTGCCGACGGTGTGGCAAGAGTTGGCATGCTGCACGGAGCTGCTTACATGTTTGGCATTGTTGCGTAATTTTTTTTTTAAATTTGGTTTTGAACGTTCAATTTTACAATTCTAGCTCGGTAGACACAACAGGTGACACGTGTCTCATACTGTGCCACCAGAGTTCAACAAGACGACGGACAGCAGTAGGCGGACCAAGTGCAGTAGATGAGGATACGGTGCAGGAGCCGACAGACCCACAAGCTTGCTGAGCTGTCCTGTCTCGTAGGTGCTACCGAACTACCGCTACTCGGTAGGTGGTTCGATGGCCAATCGCGGACGTGATGCGACGCGCTCCACAGTGATTCCCGTGGCCTTTGGCAGGGCTTGGCACTGCCTCTCATGCCCGCATGCACCCATATGGGCCATGTGGCCCTATCGGTCGCCAACACCTTTTCACACGCATAAAATGGCTCGTGTTTCTCTCGGCCCTCTCATCAGAAGTCGTGCAGTTGAGTTTCTTCCCTGCCAAGAGAGAGAACCCTTGGAGAAGAAAGAGAGGTTTCCATGAGGAACTGCTCGAATAGGTCCACTTCGTTGGTCACCTTATAGACGTGGCGATTTGTAGCAATTTTACCTGTGTACTCATTCATACTTTGCGAGGCTAGCATGTCATGCAATTTAACTCTCAATGAAGTAATGTTTTGTAATGCACATTTTCGTGTGTTTTAAATTAAGTTCAATATAATGTTGTCATTATTTTGTAACTTTTAATATAAATTTTATACAGACATTGTGACATTCTTTTAATGTAAATTTCGTACGAACATTGACACATCATTTTCTGTATTGCAGATAATCACACTCTAGCAACCAAAGCATGGCGGACAGGACTAGAAACTCAAGGCACATAAAGGGACGACAGGAACAGGCTGGGTTTCAAGGTCATGACTATTACCTCGAAGACATGAGCATCTATGGTCCCTTGGACCCTAACCCCCCCAGCCTCGATCTACCACTTGATATCAAAGAGTCATACAACTCTAGAAATCCCCTCCATGACTATCCACACATCCTTGATCCTTGGGTGCAATGCAAGCGCAATCTTGATGCGGTGGTGTAGGTTTATGATGGCAACACGCACCTAGGGCGTCGATTTTTTCGCTACCCTCTGTTCATGGTAAGTGATTGTTACCTATCTATACTTGCACTCATGGATCTCTTGTAACCACCTCATTTTTCTTGTAGACCACATATTGTAAGTTCACCGAGTGGGTAGATCCATCGTATGCAATACCTGCTCAAGTTTACATTCACACTCTCCAAATCCTCCTGCAAGAGTTGCAGGAGGAGCTCCAGACCAAGAGGAGCAACATCGACGAGCTCCGCAGGCAGAGGATCAGAAAGAGGAACAACGAAGAGGTGGTCCATCTCGATAGTGACTACCAACCGTATTGCTGTTGTGCCAACTCGAGCTGTAATTGCATTTGTAACTATCGTGACAACCAGCCACATCCACAACATCCAGATGACCACCACGCCATGTAGGTGCTCTACGGTTTTACATTTTTCACCGTAGGAATTCACATTTTCACCCTAAAGTCGTTCCCCTCGAGCCCAATTACAAGAATGACCAATGTCGTTTTTGCTAGACTAGACCCATAAGTGTCTTACAGTATAATTAGGATTGATGATCAATGCATGTTGCTATTTATATCATGAGGCAAACATATGTATGTAATCAAACCCTACTTGTCATGCAATTCGTACATTTATTGCGAAGTGTTTTGTTAGGCTAGATATGATTCATTACTTTAAGTTTTTGCAATAATGTATCTATCCTTCTAGTGTTGGTGATTCATCTGCCTGTCTCAACTCTTCCTTGCACCCTATAAAATTTTTTAACAATAACATATGATTTTTTTATCCGTAACAAAGCA
This sequence comes from Melocanna baccifera, assembly GCA_036346265.1. Taxonomy (NCBI): domain Eukaryota; kingdom Viridiplantae; phylum Streptophyta; class Magnoliopsida; order Poales; family Poaceae; genus Melocanna; species Melocanna baccifera. Next base: position 19,361,764 of record CM070696.1, on the reverse strand, counting down.
CAAGTATTCAAGTAGTTACTACAAAAAAAAATGACTAAACTGAGAAAATGGCCTGTGGGGGCCCAGCACCTACTGAGCCAGGGTAGCTTGTTAGGAGTTGCCGAACCAGAGGAGCGCAGCACGCCTGTGGGCTCGCTGGCTTCTGCGCCTACCTTGCTTGGCCGTCTGCCGCTGTCACACCGTCCTACTGAGCTTTGGTGATGTGGCAGGACATATATGTCTCCTCTTACCGAGTTCGGGGATAAGGCTAAAATTACAAAAAAAAAAAGCGTTTAAGAGCCAAATTTGGAAACAAAAAATGCTACAGTATCAAACATGCGAACAGTTCTGCCACACGGGCGCGAGTAGGGATGGCCTGTCGAGAGAATGATGATGTGGACGTTGGCACCATGGGCGACACACGCCGCAAGGGGGGAGTTTTTTTTTCTCTTTTGCACCATGGTTTTATCAGCCCAGCAAAACAATGCCCTCCCACGCATATGCAGCACAGGCCTGCCAATAGGCTCTACTGCCAGTTTCAGCACAAACCTGCGTGCTTCTTTCCGGCCAGGCCACTCTTTGTGACCTGTGAGGGCTCTCTTCCTCTTTCACTGTAATCTCAAATCTCAACGATACAAAGCAGCCAAGCAGCTATCTTTCCTATACCAGGTAGGGGTCCCCTCTCGTTTTTCTTTTTTTTAAAAAAGGTATTTTCCTAGAAACACTTCTTCTTCTTCTTCTTCTTCTTCTTCTTCTTCTTCTTCTTCTTCTTCTTCTTCTTCTTCTTCTTCTTCTTTCATAACTGGTTTTTGCACCAGCATGGATATGCGCGATGTCTCCAAACTCCAAACTAATGTACACACATATGCTCCGTAGCCATCACATTTGTATTTTGTAGTGGTAGGTCAGAGTCTTAGCTGACGATGTAAAATTTGACAGGCGTATTACTTGGCGACAGAGGAAACACGTGATTTCTTCACCGGACACAGATGTACAAGTGCACATGTGCTGCTCGTCCAGAACTTCAACTTAATGAGAGAGTCAACTCTCCTTTTAAAGAAAAAAAACGAGAGCGCCAACAAAAATGGAGCGTGCAAACTCAAAAGGAAATGGAGAATTCGATTGTTCATAAATATTATGGATCAAAGTAAGATGGATAAAAAGGGGATCAAAATCAAAATTTTCTGTTCTTGGTTGCATATAAACATAGTTGAACAGCTTAAAGCCTTTTCTTTCCAGTTTCTAAAAGCTACTTTTTGATTTTTCTACAGTAATTAATTTTCAAACGAAGTGTCTTTTCAAGACAGAGTCTATAAATTAATTAGAGTACACATCATAGTAACCTTATTTCTATCGACCAAAACTACGCACGAATTTCTGTTATTCCATACTCTCTCATAAATAGACTAAAAGTCATATGCCACAACCAAAAACTATAACCCGAAGCCAAAAAAACAGGCCTAAATGGATAAAGAGTAAATTAATTTGCTGTTCTTGGTTGCATATAGTTGAACAACTTTAGACCCTGATCAACAAGAATTTTGTCTTCTGCCTTCTAACTTTTCAGAAGCCGGAGTCATTTTGAACGCTTTGTATTTTTAACATAGCTTTTTTTTCTTTTTCCTTTATACTGTTCATGGAGATAAAATGTTTTTATTTTTTTCTTTTTTCTTTAATTGAATGCCTTAGTCATAAGCAAACAACCGTTATAGTACCTATTTCATTGGAAAGCTTACAGCCGCGGCTAAAAACCATGGTGTCTCTTCCATCAACATCTAGCTCCTTAATGGTTTGCGTTGTTTTCGTTTTCTTGAGTTTCTTGGCCACATGCATCTGACTATGCATGCATATACCTTGTACCGTGAATCCACAATGTCAAACGCTTCTTTAGTCAACTACCTTTCCCTCGCGACATTGTAGTATGCAGAATATGAATCTTTCGCTTCCCTCGAAATTAAACTATCGTGAAGACAAGACATTAAAGTGATACGGATGTAGTAATTAAGATGAAAAAACTTCACTATAACGGAAGTAAATTCGTATACTAAATAGTGTACGTTGGCAATATACCAAATCGGAAAATTTTTGTGAAAATTAAGCTAGGGCTTGGTGAGCCAGCGGTGGCTAGGAGATTGTCCTCTCCCTCCCCGCGCCTTCTCCAGAAGCAGACTACAAACACCGACGTCATAAGCCATGGCATCGGTATCCCAAGCTCCAACGCTAGCCTAGTCACTCCATATCTAAATCTTCATTATACTCTGCATGGAATAATCTAGTAGAAGAGAGAAATGAGGTGCGTGCATGGTGGGCAACTATCGACTAAATAAGTCAGAGTATCTGAATTCAGTACATCATAGCACCACTTTATTAAAAAAAACAATTAGACTTGTTTTAGCAGGTCAGCTGAGATTTCGTAAGCTCCTTGGTACTGTTGTAGTGTCTTGTGGAAAATTTGTGCATACTTTGACTAAGAAGTTCACGCAAAGTATTGCAGAATTCATTGTGTGTTCAGGGGTTGACAAATGAGTTTGGTAAAATCCCATCCAAGGACTTCGCGACTTACAGCATTTTTGAAACACCAGTTCAGAAAAACATAATTGCTACCGTAAAAACTAAATTTAACTAAATCAGTGACATACAGTAGTAGACCAAGCCAAAGGTTAGTCTCCAAAAAGAACTTAAAGAAAGAAGAAGTCTCTGCAAAAAAAAAAGAAAAGGAAAAGGAAAAAAAGGACCTAAAGGAAGTGGAACATTTGGAAATAAAGCCCATAGGCCATAACATCGAGTGTCCAGCCCAATTAAAGATCACAAACGTACAACTTGGGCTAGGCCGAAGTAACGCTTGGTGCCGACGTGTCTAGGAAGTAGGAGCAGCGCGACCGCCGCCGCCCGCAGGGAAACCGCATCATCAGGCGCAGCCGGCGGCACCGGACATCATCCCCTCTTCCTCCCTGTTCCTCGCGTGCGCGGTGATATGGGCGTGGAGTCGGCGCAGCCAACCCCCGTCGCGGCGGCCTCCGCGGCCGAGCAGGCCCAGGATCTCATCGACGTAAGCCCCAAACCCCACACCGCCTCATCGCCGAAACCTATTTCTCTGGTTCTTATGCGCTGCTGTGTATATCTAGGCCGCTAGGTACGATGATCTAGAACACGTCGTCGCCCTCTTCTCCTCTGGTGTTTCCCTGGACTCCACAGATTCGCAAGGCCGAACAGGTTGGTTTGAATCTCCGAACTGAACTCTCCAACTGCCTGAATTGATCCCAGTTTGCTCTCCAGACTTTTGGTATTGTCTTGTCAGTATGAAGCTGCTACGGAGATCGTTGCACAAAACAGACTCTGTAGCATGAGTACTATGTAGATATGTTTAGTGAATGGACTTAAGAGTGTCTTTAATTGAGGTGGAGTTGCTCCATGATGTAAGCCCAGTATGTAAAGGGTCGATTAGTCTTTCGGTTTCTCTTGGTGCCTGCCTTGCAGGGGAGGAGCAATCGTTTCTCTATTGCTATTCTTGTCAAACTAGTACTACATGCCAAGCTATATCCCAAATTGGCTGTCTAAGCTCTAAAGTCTGAAAGATTTCAAGTTTATCTGAAACCCATAGACAGACTGGATTGATTGCTTTGGACATTATCGTAGAGTATTTGTGGTATATGCAGCTAACCCATCCTTTTCCGGTTACTGTCAGCTCTTCATATGGCTGCTGCCAATGGCCATCTCGCTGTGGTGGAATACCTGCTTCAAAATGGGGCAGTAAGAAAGCTACTTCGCTACGGTTATTTACTGCATTGAATTAGATCAAATGTCTCGTTCTGTGATATGAATTTAACCTTAGTTCCCCTGAACTCTTGAAATTATTTTATGGACTTTGGAGCAAATTTGCATACTTGGTTAGACTGGAGTGATAAGCTCAGTTTATGGCTGTACATTTGCAATGCAGAATGTTAATGCCACAAACTCGGAGAAGAACACGCCCCTCCATTGGGCATGCCTCAATGGACATATAGAGGTAATTTAGTTGATTTGCTGTTCTACAGAGTAAGAGTCTTTTTTTGTCGTAATACTTAATGATACCGGTGCCTCTGACAATGTACTACCCAGGTAATCAAGGCTTTGATATGTGCTGGGGCTAGTGTTAGTGCACTTAATAGGTATGTTTGATCTAAATGACTCCATCTCAACAAGCAACAGTTTTGATTAGCAAAATTCATTTTCTAGGACCCTGTATTTGATTTTCGTGAGTGATGACAGTGTTTTTAAAGGCATGATTTGGTATTCTGCAGCCATGAGAAAACCCCTATGGATGAAGCAGTGACCAAAGGCAAGATGGAGGTGATCGATGCAATCAGTGCAGCGGTAGCTCAAGCAGACCTCGATGGCGTTACTGTCTCCTAAATGGTCTTGATATTCTTCTTGAGCGATGGATGACATGCACCTTTGTTCTTATCTTTAGCTGGTACTGTTTCTTGCTGTCTATGTCACTTACGAATTATGATACAGATATGCCAGTATCTGGGACAATAGGAGAACTTCATCCATGAGTTAATTACCATCTATGTTGGCAGTCGCCTGTTGGTGTCAATGACATGAAACTGCAGGCATGCGAATCTACTGTTATAAACTATATGTGCAGCAGTCAAAGATAAGGCTTTCTTCTATAATGTTGTAAGAGTCCTGCTTGGAAGGCCTCCTAGACTACCTTTGTTCCAGTGGACAGGAATTTGCATTTGTGCTGGTGATTATAGCCCCGTTTGTCTTTTAAATGTAATGTACTGTGTCTACTTATGCCCACAAACGATTGCTGTTTGCTTGATTGACAGCAGTTGCAACCGTGAGCAGCCATTTGGTGATTGGATTCTGCTCCAATTCACGCGAATCAGCTGGTCATTTGGGCCATGTCTGTGAATTGTAGTTTGGGCTTCTGTGAAAGCAGACAGTCAATACATACTGCCCACTAAGCAGCCCAGGATAATCCATGTGAAACGAAATGTTGTGGATGATTTGCCTGTTTTGGTTGTCTAGTCCAGACTCCGGATGATAGCTTAAGATCTTTCACACTGTGTAGTTTCTTCTCCCTTCGCCCCATTCAGATAACGCCTATATATGGCTGCATGGTCCTTTCTCCCCTGACAGCCGAGGCATTCTCAGCAGGTTATTTCTGATAGCCACAACTCACCACTGAGCAGGTCAAGCGTTTAGGTCGCTCTCTTTAATTCTGTTCGATGAACCATGACGCGTCGCTTTTAATCTCCAGGTCAGCGTCACGGTTAGGAGCTCCTAGCAAGAGAAACCTAACAAAGGACAGGACAGGCAAGACCAGCCCCTCCTCCCCTGCTCTGCCTCCTTTCGTATCGACGGTTGGTGGTGCAACGTAACAAAGGACAGGAGAAGGCCTTGCCTTGGTTACCTCAGGGCGTGAGAGATGAGACGATGGAGGCTGAAGAATCGATGCAACCGATGGCTCGCGATCGTGGTACATCCATCATCCATACTGCATTACTTCTATGTAGTGGCGATGTAAATACGGCGTGTGTGTTTTCTTCAGATATCCGTTTGTCCGGGTACGACCGTACAGGTGGCCTCTGTGCGGCGGCGACGGCGCCGCTTTAATGCTCGGTGTGTCACCTGATGCGGAGGTGTGTGACGGAACAATGGAGGGCGACGCCGTAGGTTGCGGTAGCTCCTCTGCTGCTTCGACACCCCCTAGCCCGGCGTTTCGTAGGAAAAACCGGTAGGTCGACGAAATTTACCCGCATGCGATTACAAGCAAGCAGATGCGGACACAGCTTACATGAGGTTACTGGAGTAGTAGAGCGCTGCAGACGATGGCATCCAACCTTAGTTAGGAGGATATGCTGACATGCACGTATCTTGAAGTTTAGATTAACTAGCGTGCAAAATTGTAGAGCACTACGAGATTTTTTTTGTCTTCGAAGGGAGCGATACAAGATTTGTGGCCTGCGCATTTTGCTCTCAATTTAGCACCTCACGTATCTTGTGTTCAGCACATGTGACCGTATAAATACGGCCGATTTCATACAAATATTTCTGTCTCACGGCAGCCCATGTATAGCCACGTGACGTAGCGATGTACTGCTGCTGCTACTAACTGCCGTTCCAAACTGGGCAATCGACCCGACATGGTTTTACGAAATCGCGCAGAGGCAATCGGTACAAGAGAGAGAGAGAGGCTGAGGTTACGTACTTGCACGCCAGTGATGTGCCACCCCACGACACGTACGAGCCGAGGCAAATGTACCTCGTCTCGCGCGTGCGACACATGCACCTACGTTCTGGTCAGATGCGGGGAGCCATCGGACTTAACAGTGGCGACTGAAAATCGAGGAGTTTGAAGGGGCGTTTGGAATAGTAATTGCTTATGATTTTTAATTATTTTTTACTGTAACTGAGTTGATTTATTGAACATAATTAAATTTAAAAAAATAAAAATAAAAGCAACATTTTAGCCTATCACAGACAATACAAAGGTATACGGGAAAAAAAATAAAACACAAAAATACTAAAAAAATAGAAAACAACAACACATGAACAGTGAAACAAAAGCCGAACAGTAGAAATCACTGATGCTGAGAAGCTCTCCTGAGCGGGGCCTGATTCCACCGGAGTTTTTGACTTTTGACTGAGCAAGTAAAGAGCGGCGGTTATCCAATTGCCATCTTTTCCAAATCTTGTCTCATCATGACAAATCAGGTGGCGACGGCGCAAGCTTGGGTGGCAACGTGAGCTCCAGCGATGGGAGTGCAAGCTCAGATGGCAACGGTGCAAGCTCAAGCGGCGGGAGCGCGAGCTTAGACGGTCGAGCGGCAAGGGCGAGAGCTCCATTGGCAGCAGCACAAGCTCAGGTGGTGGCGGCTCAAGCTCCAGCTGTGAGCCGATAACTCCGTCAGTGGCAGCGCAAGTTAGGGCGACGGCGGCTCAAGCTCAAGTGTTCGTCATCGCTTGCATCACGACCGTTAGTTCTCAATCAAATTCATCGCACCCGAGGCATATACTCATTGCACTCTACCTTCCCCCACCCCCATGGTGCCTGAAACGCATTTCTCCAACATCGCCAGGACGAGCTCCTGCCGCTGGTCACCTACAGTGCTCCATACAAACTGTAGCGACCAACATGATCCACCCGTCAAAGGGATTCTATTTTTGTGCTTCGTTGGGACCCTCCATGCTCTCTTGCATATGACCCAAGCTTCACCTATCTCTACGTCCAGCTTCCAACAACCTGATGTTTGATTCAACTTCTGAAAGCCAGAAGCCAAAATTGTTTTAAACATCCCAATATCTTGTGGCTCGTGTCGATTGTAACTTGGCATTGGTCCTATATGATCAGTAAAAGTAAAGAGGCGAAAGCATTTTACACACGCCATGGGTGAGGTTTTTTCGGCTGCGACTGATGGCTTTTAACTCTAGTACAAGCGTTTATGCGAACGAGTCAAATGATGATAAGTTGATAAACCATTTTAAAAAGACTGTCCTGATAAATCGTTTTGAAAAGATGATGAAGAAGGTATCATATTTGTTTGTCTGAGAAAGTCATAAGTCGTAAGACGGAAAGAGGGCCTATGTTTCGTGTTTGTCTGATTATCTCCTGAGGCTCTGATGATCCCTTCCAATATTTGCTTGTGATTCGGATCACCTAAGCTAGCTGCCATGTATTCCTGCTACTCTACCAGTGATGCTCTGTTGTGTGGTGTGGTGCTAGGATTACTCATCTTTATGAATTAATGGCTGCTACTGTCGCAGCCATATGCATGCACTCTACTTTCATTATAGATGATCGGCTTTGGCCTGCTAGCTTGTTTCAATTGCGTGCATGCACTTGAATAGCTAGCTTCTGCAGCCGGCTCTTTCTACCCTGCAGCTAGGTTCGTTTACCTGTATACCGTCGGTAGGAAGGAAATTGTTTGGACTTGAGGCCCTCCCCAGATGCTACCAGGTGTCCCTTGATCATCTCTGTCAGTGTGCAAGCATGTGTCAGTCGACATAGCCTCGGAGAAGAAAGCCTTTTCAGCTTCAATTCCAAGTGTGTGAGATGATTAGTACTTGATGGAGCATACTGACGACACTGCACATAAAGTATGTATACTGGAACAGAAATCGCTGTACATAGATGACACCGTCATGACGACGAAACAGCACCAAGTTAATCAGGAGTAGAGTTCACGCGCATGATCAGACACAATAACAGGACGTCCCAGATCCCAATCACGTTGAATTTGGCTGACCACGCACAGCTCCTAGCTGTCTCTAGCTCTCTCTCTCTCTCTCTCCCCGCTCTCTGTTTGCCCCGAAAGAGTCGGCACGCACACGCATGCTTAAGGGGACATGTCATGTTGACGTCGCAGTGTCACGCGAGAGGAGGCATCGCATGGCGCGTCGCTGCGCTGTATGCATGCGCTTCTTGCTCGCTCAAGCCTAGGCAGCTATGACCGCAGACACGAGTGGAGCAAGGGCATAACTCCCACCGTGCCGCCGCGTTACGCTGCACGGTGGAGGCGGCGACACGCGGGCCCCGGCGGCTGGCGCTCTAACCGCGTGGGAGTAGCGACCACGTCGCCGTAGATCCCTCGAGGCAACCTTGACGATGAATCGATGGTCTCCGAGTCCCTACACGCACGTACTGTAGTACGTACGAGAAGATCCACGCGAGACAAGGCACCAACACGAGAAGAGCTCTGTTGTGGACTAACTGTGAAGGGATGGGGTCTTGAGCTAGTACAATACTATAGCAAACAACGTAAGCTTAAGTACTGCACGCGTTGGCCCTCCCCTTCCATCATTTACATGTCCGTGCATCTGCCTCCGAATTATCACCTCCATACGACCCACTCCACACCTCGCTTTTACACACTATGATTGCTAGCTTCCCCCTTTACAGCATCATCCATTGAAACACCTCATCCCCCAACAGTAAAGGAGACAGCCATTTCAATTCTTCCTCCTCTAAAGCTCTCTCTAGTCTATGTACTTCTCTGCATCAGAACAGGGGCACATTAAACAGGACTCAGCTGCTGGCCTCCTTGTCGTCCTACAATTGATAGGATGGGGCCGACGTATTGACATTAAAAATTCCTTGGTAGAACTCAACTAAATATGGTCGGCGCATGAAACCAAACAATAAGAGTTACTACCGCTTGTACCGGCGCCACTGCCACCAGTTTGATCCTAAAAATTATAATCAAATCCACCTTATTACGAAAACTTGTTGGAATATTAAAAAATGGTTTTGAACAGTACGAATATCCATGCGAAAATCAAAAGTTTCATCAGTTTCCGAGAAGTCCAGTCTAGAACTTGGCAAGAAGGTCGGTGAGAAACAATAGTCATGTCGGGTGGTCATTTTGTTTGTGGTTGGAATCGGATTGTGTCACTTGCCGGCCTGTTGTTGATCGACTCTGTACGTGGGATCCATAACCAAGGGCCATCAAGATCTATAATTAAGTACTTGGAAACAATATTACTTATTTAGTAGATAGACCAAAAGGCAGTTTCTGTGTCAGTCAGTCTGTCTGTCTTGTACTCCTACATTCTTTGCTTAATTATTGGGCTAATTTTGATATTTACGGCCCGGGATCACCACTACACGTCAGAACTTAGATGCAGTATGCATGCTTGGCAAAACATTGTTTCAATTCTGACGAAATTTTCCAGATGATAGTAAACGATCGAGGGGGAAGTACAAGATTGAGATGTTTATATGGCGAAGCGAAGTTACACAGAATTGGTAACCATAACCATGTCATCAGAACAATGCTTTTTTTAAACTAATTATCACAACAATATTTTTCTCTCCCGTGTTTCTAGAGCTGCACTTTTTTTGGCGAGAAAGTGCTGCACTTTTTAGGACGCACCGCATGCCATAGGTCGGGAGTAGGCAGGAGGAGGGAGGATGTCAGCTGGGCCCCCAGCAAAATCCTAACAAGTGGGCCCACAAGAGCAAGCAAGCAACAAGGTGGGTGGTGTAACATCAGCTTAATCCCCCATCTTTTCAACACTAATGGGGATAGGTTGGGCAATGACATCCACAAGGAGATGCATGAGTGACCCAATCAAGTTATTAACTCCAAGATAAAGATGATTAAACTACTAACCCCCATCCTTTTTCAGCCAAGTTGGTTATGATGATGACCCTAGTGTGCTTTGTTGGCCATTAGCCCAGTACATGGGCCCACCAGCCACCACAATGCAGAATTGTCACACACCCATCTTCTCCTCCTTTGTCAGTCACATGTTACATAACTATACAAGTTTGTTTGATGGCGTTCTTAGGACCACGGTCTCGTCAAGAATTGCTTTCTACTCCATTAGGATAAGAGTTGGCCGGGCTTGGAGTTAGGTTAGCGCGATACTCCGATATCGTCACATGCTTGCTAGCTCCACATGAACCCTATGTATTGGCCTAGGTGCACACCAAGTGGATTCTCGGAAAAGGCTGCAGCTTTTTTCGTAGATGTTAACATACTACTACTCCTCGATCACCTGATTGACGTTACAGTAGTATAACCGTAGCCGACAAGGTTAACGTTCTGCCATTTGGCAAGTTGTCAGGTACCATATGTAGCTAGCGCGGGATCATCCATCCATCATCATTCACAGGTAGGTAGGTAGGTAAGTGCCAAGTGCATGCTACTAATAATACTACTCCATTAATTTGCCGGCTACCAGAAGCACAGGTAAGCTTAGAGCATCTCTAATAGTCTGATTCAGCTAACTATTTACATGTACACATCAGTATAAATCCTATGTGAAGGAAAGAGAGTATACAAAAAAAACCGAGCCAGCTCTTCCTTAAGAGCTAGTCTATAACACAAAACGAGACAGTTTCTATAAATGATAGTCATTTTCTGTGTGTGTATGTAAACACCAAATAGCTATCCTTATAGATAGTTCTTTGGAATGCTAGTTTTTAGTGTGTACTATATAAATGATGTGAAAGTCTCCTAGTTAGTTGCTAGCTAGGACCATTAGAGATGCCCTTACGGCTCTCTTTACAATGGATTTCTGCGGTTGGTTCCTACTCAAAGAAATCAGAAATTATATATACACTTGGCTTTCTAAAATAGCTTCTTTACTTCTCTCTTCAATCTCACACAAGAAATAAAATAGATGCTATAGGTATATCACGTACCTCAATTCTCTCACTTTCGTGGTGAATATGAATTTCTTCATCATTTTATTCACCGCTCACCTCTTCTTACAAGAACTAATATTATTTATTTTTAATAAAAAATATTAATCACAATCAAAAACCATTAACAAGCCAACGTAAACAGAGCCTGCTATGTTTGCAACGACGACGTCGCAACAACAGCACGAGACAAGAAGACGACGTCGCTCTCCGGCAATGCAGTGGTGGTGGCGCCGAGGCGTGGTGTGGGGTGATTGGTGGGCCGTCCGTCCGCGCGGGGCGGAATGTTAAGTGAGAGGCGGCCGGCAAGGGGGCAGGAGGGGGACAGGTGATTGCGGCGTGGAGCCCGCGGTGTAGGGCGTGGCGGCGGCAGGGAGCTCTGTTCGTGGGATCCACCGCTCCCCTCCGTCTCCAGGGATCCTGACAACGATCACCCATCTAGCTATATACTATTCCGTCCATCCATCCATGTACCCTACTAGTAGACTAGTATCGGTTCCTGCACCGGCGGGCGGACTTCAATACCCTACTAGTGCTCCATTGGAGACACCACCGGTCTGGATTGACAAGTGTCGATGGGCTCGACAGTGCGACGTTGTGCAGTGACTGTGTGAGTATAGTTTTGTGCTTTTAAGTTGAGGGTGGATTCTTTTGTATTATGATTTATGATTTATAATTTAAATTTTTAAATTTTAACTATTTATAAGAGACGGTATGTACAGAAAAATAGTTATACTGAATTTAATCTCAGTATATTTTTTACTACAATATTTCTGTAAATCATATCTCAAGGACGCGCCATGCCCGCCATTGCCTGCTCCCCATGGGCTCCTCCTCTCTACGTCTGTGCATCGCACTACCTTTGGCTCTGCTCCCCTCCAGCGCTGGCGTCGTGCTGCTCCTCTTTGTGTTGCGCCGACGCCACACCTAGCTACCTGTCGTTGCCTGCCTGCCTGCTCCTACTCAGCTGCTCTCACTGGTGAGGTAGAGAGGAGATAAGAGAATTAGGGTCAGGGAATTGGGGGAGGAATTGGAAATTTAAATGGTTGTGGGTTGGTTTGGTGTATGTGGGTTGGTGTGGGGTCATGGGCGTGTTGTTCGTTGTGGGTTGGACCAGGAATGCAGCACTGATCCCATAAATTTTTTTTTATTTCTGGGTGTACCCGAGCATATGACCACCCTGTTAGCTCCGTCCCTGGTTTTGTGTCCATTTAGGAATAATTTTACGAGGTTCGTTTTTGAGATCATGGTTCAATCTCTTTGTTCACCTTAGCCTTGACTATCTGCTACCTGTTAGACGGCTTACAAGGTTCTTTTTTTAGATCATATAGGGTCATAGCTCAAAGGAACTAGCGGATCAATGGTAACCGAGACTTTGAAATAACAAACTTCAATTGCTGAGCCAACATTTCTGAACTATATATCCCTGTTTGATCTGAAATGAATCGTGACGATGGCACTCATTCAGGCTTCCTTTAGACAAGTCAGAAATGATGAGATATTCATGTTGGACTTGTTGTGCAGCGTTAGCGCCATTGGACCGCTAAACCAACATTTAACCCCAGATCCACTAAACCAATGAACCTGGCCACAGGTAATTGGGCCGCTATACCAGTAAGTCCAACCCATAGAGCAATAACTTTAGGGGTCTTGGTCCATCAACAACTTTAGGTATCTTGGTTCATCTCTCCCTCTCTCCCTAAAAGAATAGCCTGATAGGTGAGTACATCCTCACCGTTACTTCCTCTCACAACCGATGTGAGACTATTCTAACAAATCTCCCCCTCACACATCGTATGTGTTTTCCGGCAACCGTGAGGCCTGAGATATCAATCATTGCACAGCGTCAACGCCATCAGACCACTAAACCAGCGTCCGACTCCGGACCCACTAAACCAACGGCCCAACCCTATGTAGTTGGGCCATTATAGCTGCAAGCCCAACCGATAGAACAATAAACTTATAAGCTATCTTAGGTCATCTCCCCCCCTCCCCCCCAAAAAAAAGCTTGACAGGTGGTACCACCTTCACGTTTATAAATTTTACTCTATCTTCTCCCATAGCCGATGTGGGATTATGCCAACAAATCTCCCTCTCACACATCGGTTGTTCTCCCTGGCAGCTGTGAGATCCCCCTCATACATCGGGTGTTTTGCCCTAGAATACATGAGGCTTTAAGGAGATCTATATCAGGAATATACCTAGGCTCTTATACCAATTGTTACGCAACATCGGCGTCATCGAACCATTAAACCAGCGTTCGACCCCAGGCCCGCTAAACCAATAGCCTGACCCTAGGTAGTTGGGCCGCTATACCCACAAGCTTAATTGATAGAGAAGAATCTTAGTGGTTTTAGGTCATCTTTCTCCAAAAAAATTAGCCTGATAAATAGATATATCATCACCCTTACAAATTATGCTATGTCTCCTTTTATAATCGATATAGCACTATCCCAACCATACTTATCTCCTTTTTTCACACAAATTGGGCTAGGATCCTACTCATTCTGAACCCATCAAAGGTGTGTGAGGATGAGGGCATGTCACACATGGTCTGTCTTGAAATTCGTCCTGAAAAGGAGTTTACTCATGTCTAGTCTACATGAGATTTATTCACGCTGAGTCATGAAGAGAGACCCAGCAACAGCTAACGACACCTCTTTAGGGTGCCACTGAAAGCTCTGCTGCTGTCCCTAGGGCATTCCAGCTGGGGATTGACTTTAGCCAGTGATCGACTAGGCGCGAAATTATCACAGGCACCCTACGCTTGTCCTGGTTGCGGATCGTGCTAAGAATTAGCGATTCACGTGCAAGCTTGTCATGGCTCTCACCCTGGCTCCTGGTCCTTTCCCAATCACGACGCAACGCTAAAGACTAGAGCTAGCGTAGCGTAAATTATTTTCAGTTTCTCAAAACGATTTTTAATTTTTACTATAGTAATTAATTTTCAAACGAAATATTTTCTTAAGATGAAGTTTACAAGTTAATTATAGTACACGTTAAAAACCCAACATCTGTACCATCCAAAATCGTAAATGAATATCTCTCTATCCATAATCTCTGTTACAAACAGCTAAAATTCAAAAATTTCAACCAAAAATCATAAACCATAATAAAAAATAACAGACCTGTAATCCACGTAATGCTCGTCAAGTGAGTCAGGCATCGCTCCCGATCCGACGGTTGCGGTTTGTACAGTCATGTTGTGCAAGAGACTAGAGCACAGTACCCTATCAACGAATGATCAATACCTATCTAGAACACGGGACTTTTATTACTTTTTATGAAAATTATGGTCTTCTTTGTTTCGATTTCAGCTTCTAACTTTTAGTTTTTAGTTCATTATTCGTTAATTTTGTCTTCTTTTCTTTAGCTTTTTCTAGCTTTTATTACTACCGTCACGGTGAGTACAATGATTCAAAACTAACATTAATTATCTTATATAAGACATTTTACTTAGAAATTATGTAGTAATGTGTGATACAAATAGGCGTTAATACTAGCATACTAAGTATGAATATACTAAAAATCATATGTGTTTCTTAGGTGGTAGAGTACATGAACTGACATAAGAGACTAGGCATATTAATAAAAAATGGTGAAATAGAATACAGTTAACATGTTCACACATATTTAAAATATTATTATCAATATTATTATTTGTTATTATTATCACTCCATAATATAAGTTGGTTTCACAATTAAATATATAAAATAGTCAATTAATCGGAAAGAAAGCCCAAATAATTGTATAGGAACATTAAGTATGCATGCCGATAATCACTTAACAACTATCTTTTTATTATATTTAAATACAGATAGTACACCTCCAACATAAATTTTCTAGCACCAATCACTAACAACACCTCACCCATCCCCCGGCAAAAGGCGGTGGGCCACGCACCCGCACCACGCGCATTATACGAAGATATCGTAGCTTCCGGATCGGCCTAGCCCGGCGGATCAGAGAAAGGGCCGCGCTGAGAGCGGCCGCTCCTCTTTGGGACGACGTGCGCACGGCACGAAAAAGGAGCGCGCGCGCGCGCGCTTTCGATCGGGGATCACCCGATGACGTACGTTTCCCCATTTGCACTTGGTTCTTCGGTGTCAAGCTTGCCAGCTCTGCTCGGCGCGGCGCGGGCGCGCCTGGTGCCTGGTGGTGGCCTCGCTGCGGTCGGCGTCACGCCGCGGACGGTCGATGAAGCGTGGATGTCGCTGGCCCTACTCACATCACACGTCCTGGAAAAGGGCCAGATATGGGAGATGCAAGGCAACCAATCTTCTTTGAGCCTCTCTCTTTTTTCCGTATATTCTTAGATACTGAGATCGATTGGAATTCTTCCATACAATTGGCTAACTCTTTGTTGGTTCATATCAGATTGATGAGGAATGTGTGCCCCTTTGAAAGAAGAAAAAAAGAAAACACGTTGAGGTAGTAGCAGTGGTTACTCATGGCATTTTTCCTTTGAGAGCAATTACAAATGCTATCCCATTGGACCTTAATCCAAGCGATAGCCTTCTGGCCACTCCCCCTCCCCTCCATCTCATCTTCGGTGCCTTCCCACCTCCCTCGTTGTTCCCCTCCCCTCTTTTCTTTAGCGTGGGTAGTTCCACAGCCAGCCCTCCTCCACCTTTCTCGCCCCTTCCTCCACCAGCGGCAATCTTGTCGCCTCGCTGTACTGTCGTCTCCCCTTCCCCTGCCACAATCACCCCGTCCAACTTAATATTCACAGCGTCGTTGTCTCCCCCGCTCTTCTCTCCGCCAACCCCCACCGCCCACCACCAGACCACCGTCTCCCCGGCCTCCCTCTACATCGGGGAGGGGATGTGGTGAACGCATCGTCGCGGCGGTGCCCCCCTGTCGTTAGATTCGAAGCGAAGCCAATGGCATCAGCAGAAGAGGAGGAAGGAGAGGTGGCAACACCAGCGGAGGAAACGGAAGGGGAGGCTATCCAGTCTATGGAAGAGGAAACAGTATACCATTCTTTAGTTTTTCTCTTTTCCTCTGGCATTTGTGTTTACCTTGAGTGGGGTTCCAAATCATTGCTATAAAGACAAGAATGGATGTGATTTCCTTGTAGCTGCACATTGTACTCCCCACTATGGCCAAAAATTGCTAATGGAATTTGTTGTTGCTGTGCCTGTACATGGTCCTGGGAAAACAACAAGTGAACCACCAATCGGTTAAGATCAAGCATCCCCTGAATGGCGCCTATATATGGCACAGAAATCTCTGATGCAGATTCTCAGCACAATGGGTTACAATTATGCCGTTTCTTGGCATCTCTCTGGCATTTCTAAATTACTAGTAGCTTACTATGACATTGGATTCACTGGAAAGACCTGCTATTTGTACCTCTCTGAAGAGCAAGGCGTTCGTTTTAGCGATGACTTTTGGCTTTTAGCTGAAATTTTACTGTAGCTATCTTTTTTACTGTAGCTGATTTGGCCTTTTGGACATAATTAAATTTTTTAAAAAATGTAAAAATAGAAAAAAAAATATGTTAGCCCATCACGGACAATGCAAAGGAACACGGGAAAAAAGAAAAATGCAAAAAAAACCCAAAAAATCTAAAAAAATTTATAAAAAAGGAATTACTGAATAGTGGAAAAAAAGCTGAAGCTGAAAAAAACTGAAATGAGCGGGGTAAAATTGTAGAAAACCATATAACACATAAATTAGGATTAGTTATATACTTCTCTAGCTATGACCATGCTTGATAGAGTTCTAGATTCTTATTTTTTTAGCTCCTACTTCATATATGATAATTCACTTCTTTAAGAATTTGCAATTGTCCCTAAAAATTGTTTAGCTAGTAGGTTGGGTCCAAAAATATAATAAGAGAGATTGGAGGCAAATAGATTATAGACTATAATACCCCTGATTATAATAGTCCATCTATATTTGTGTCTTATTCCTTTGTTTTTGCATACAAATGATGAAATGTTGTATCCAAATTTTGTAAGACCATATGTACATAAATTATTATTGTTTTTGCAAATTTTTGAACCTGGACCAATCAAAATAGCGTGACAAGCATCATTAATGGATCCAAATTTATGTAAGTTGAACTATGAGAAAACTAGAACTCCTGGGAAAAGAAACACACACCAGTTCAGAGCAATGCAGGATATGACATGAGACAGACATTAGAAAATGGATGTTGATAAGACCAACTCCAGCATGTGGTGTAGTCACAGTTGTCAGGTTGAGCAACTGGAAAATTGCTACATGACTCAATGCAACCAAAAGTAGTTCTGGAACTAAAACTGATAAATGATTTAAGGTCCGCTTATTTCTGTTTGAGTTTTTGACTTCTGATTTATTTCTTATTT
Source organism: Melocanna baccifera (assembly GCA_036346265.1). Classification (NCBI taxonomy): domain Eukaryota; kingdom Viridiplantae; phylum Streptophyta; class Magnoliopsida; order Poales; family Poaceae; genus Melocanna; species Melocanna baccifera. Next base: position 19,344,306 of record CM070696.1, on the reverse strand, counting down.
TTTCTAAATTTCATCTTTTTTTGGTTTTTCAGATTTTTTGAGTTTTTTTGCCGTTCTTTTTTCTGTATTTGTTTGCATTATACGTGATGGTCTAATATATTTTTTATTTTTATTTTTTAAAATGTAATTATGCTAAATAAGACACTATCAACTACAGTGCCAAATAAGTCAGCTACAATAAAATTCAGCCATAAACTATGTCTTATTAAGCCCAATTAAGCACCCTTAGTCAACAGAATATAGTTTAGAAAGGATCTATACATGTCAAGTTCATTGATTTCACCCTGCAAAGTATCCATGCAAATAGCAACTTGGGAAGTATTACCAATTTTACAATAGCACAGTAAAAAACTTTTAAAGCATAAAGAGTGCTAACAAAAGACCACAAAAAATCATAAAAATTATGCCCATCATTCACTTTCAGCAATTGCCTTTGCAAGATTATCATGAAAAATATTCATGATTCCATCACTCGATTGTGATGTTGACACATCCGATGCATCCTGAGAAATGACATATCTTGTATATGTATAATGGAATTGTGGGAATATAATTAGGATCCCACTCAAATCTACGGAAATGCTTGTCCATCGAAACATGATCATGTATGATGTTGCGAAGTTCCATAGTAGCTGCAACAACTATTTTTTGCTTGGACATTTTAAAGCTTGATATCTTGAGAAGAATTATCCATTTATTGGATATCAGGTACTACGGTCCCTTAGGGAGCGCTCATTTCGGCTTTTGATCGTGGCGACAGCGATGAGAGCACTGTGCGTGCGCGATCAAAACACTATTCGCTATTTTGTCGTGTAGCTTTTTTTTTCGATTTTTTGTGTTTTGTTTTTTTTATCGTATTCCTTTGCATTATCCACTCTAGATTAGCATGCCGCTTTTATTTTTATTTTTTTTAAATTTAATTATACCCCAATAAGCCAACTCAGCTACAGTAAAAAAATCAGCCAGCTACAGTAAAATTTCAGCCAAAAACCAGAAGCCATCGCTATTCCGATCGCCCCCTAAGAGGTACGTGCTGCTGCATTGACATTTTCTCTAATATGTCCGTATTCTCCTTTGGCAAGGCATGGGATCAGATGGAAAATGAGATGTGGGAATTCTCTTAGTTCGAAAAAAGAAGAAATTTTTTACTGCGGTATGCCCATATAAAACAAGCTCTTGTTATCTTGCAGCTGTTCAGACGTGGAGATGATTGGTTCTTTGTATGAACTTAACTCTATTTATCTGGTAATAGTAATAATTACAATATTAAGGACTCGGCTTTAATATTACCGGGATATTTTTTGTGCAATATTTTTTCTGCTCTTAGTTACATTATTAGTATGCAATGATTAGACCATTGCTAATTTCAACAACATGTTCTAGAAAGCAGTATTAACAATAGATGCACTCCTCATAACTTGGTAAATATAGCATCAAGCAGTTAAACATTGCTATAACTACGGTATTTTCAGCCCTCTTTTGTATCATAATATGTTTGTGAAAGACTGCTGATATTGCTATCATTGTCATAGCAGCAGAATTGGATCCCTACTATGTTCTCTCCAGTATTCGATCATGACAAAGTTATGGATGAATTTGGTAGGTTGGAGCATACTGTTAAATGATTTTGCAGTGTAACTAACCCAGTTTGTTTGCCATAATATATGTTAGCATGAAAAAATTAGATTGTACTTCTCCAATCAACCATAAGATTAGTCAAATCAATACAATTAAGCAGCATGTCTCGTCACTTGGTGGCACCAAGTTGCAAATCCACCAATCAACTCATACGGGGCGAGCTAAGGGCAGCGAAAGCTAGGGTTGGGGGCAGTTGTGGTAGCTCACATCTAGTGGGGTGGGGACTAAATGGGGGGCCAGTGGATGGTGAAAGGAGACTGGTGGACAAGGAGACAAACACAGGAGGTGGTAATTAGAGATATGAGAATGGAGGTTTAGAGTTGGGGGCGGCGGCGATGGCTCACATCTAGTGGGGTGGGGGCTAATTGGGGGGCTAGCGGATGGCGAGAGGAGGCTGGTGGACAAGGAGACAAGCGTAGGCGGTGGTGATTGGAGGTACAACATGGAGGCGGCTACTAGGGTTAGGGGCGAGGACGCATAATAAGGTTAGGCGGGCAAGAACTAACCTTGACGGGAGCAGCGGACGAAAGGAAGATCTTCTGTGGTCGTCGTGGAAATCGCCGACATCACCATTGGATCCTATGCAAGCCATCGAGGTCGCCCACTCCAAGTGAACGAGATCGCCTGCTCCTCTGCTCGACTCGACGTGCAGACGCTCAACTGCGCAAGAGACGGGGTGGGAGGTTGAAGGGGTATACCAGTGGCAATTACTGTTAATAACCAATAACTTCCTGTGGTATTTTTGCTTTAGGTGTGCTAGCTCCTCATGAGAATCCCCTCTAAGGTTGCTTCTCCTTGCTAATTCCTTTTTCATCCTGCTCTTCGTGAGAATCAGAATCCGATTATTTTGGGAAGCTAAATGTTTGACACAGCTCCATTAGATCCGAACAAGAAGCTCAGAGCAGGAATTGTACCAATCAAGGCCTATATAAATGGTCCTTACGCTGTGTATCCTCAATTGGAATGGTATATCAAATTGTTTTGACGGATAGACTGACTACATTATATATAATGCAATCAATGCATTTTATTAATGAAAAGATAAACATGTAAAATCCTCTTTTTCTTTTTTGCTCATCTAGATAAATTGGTTTGTCCTCACTTCGTGATGTGCACGACATGACTCGTTTTCATGTACATTTTCCCCCCATCAGACATGTCCTGTGAACCTATTTATTCCTTTGATTTTTGCACAGTGCGTGATATCGTCATCCATATCTCCTTCGTAGATCTGCAATATTTAGGAGGGCAATGAGAAGAAAACAGCACTGGACCTATACTCACCGACAGATTGGGTTAGTACATCTGAAAAGCAAAACGACGAAAAATGCCATGGAGAAACAGAACAAGAACAACATTACAATTGTGTAAGCCAATGAAGAACAAAGTTGTTGACCTCACTTGTGCCCTACATATTTTTTTTTCTTCCTTGGTTTTCTGTCACTAGCCTTATGTATCTGTCGCTTTGTACATTTTTGAACGAACAGTTAGTTCGCTTTGTACATTGGATGGATGGGAGGAACAGGCAGTTCAGTTGTAGCATTAGCTCAGCAGGAGAACTGGTCAAGTTTTGCACCGGCCAAAGAAATTTGCTAGTGTAGAAGAAAATGAAACAGTTGAGACCGGGCCACCTACCTGCAGGCAAGGACGCACCTTTAAGAAAATGGATCAAGATCTGACCACTTATTTGGACGCACGACTGACATGATCTTAGTTTAAGTGATCTTTGATGGAAATAATTTCGAGGGTGTGCAATAGTACTGGGAATTGCTATGCCTTCCCAATGTGCAAGTTTTGCGATGTACTGCATGCTATCTGTCGATGACCTGAAGATATACGTATATGGAGAAAGTAGCAAGTACTAGAGTTAAACATACCAATTAAACATACAAAAATCTTGTTGCGAAAACTAATTGGACTGTGATTGTTGATATCATTACTCAGAAATCAGATGGGAAATGGTAGCTGCCTAATCATGGTACACACAGAGAGATGCTGCTACTATCAAGAAACTTACTCCTTTGTCCTGCAATATAATAAAAGCGTTGTCCTATAGTATAAGTCTTTTATGAAGATGAAAGATATAATTATTGTAATATTTTTTATCATATATCCCTCATTTAATGCTAAAAAAAGTAAATGGTAGTTGTAATATATTATTTAATAGGGATATATATGGTCCAATGACATTAATTTTTTCTTATTTAGTGTTTTCTTGATCTGTGTGTATGATAAGCTATGATTTAGCGTTTTCTTGGTCTGTACATATAATGGGATATAGACTTATATTAACTTTCTTGGGAAGACGAATGAATCCGTCAATTAGCGTGCCATATATTTTGGGTTTTGTTGATCTTTTCCCTCTACCGGGCCAGCACTTTGATATCAAATATATAGTACTCCCAAATATTGGTTATGAGGCAGCTTGGCCTAAAAAGTCAGCCCAGGCTAAATGCTAAAGTTGGAGGACAGGAAGTACATGCCTTACATGACAGAAGAAAAACAAACAATACGGTCGGTTCTCTCTCGTAGAAGATGCATGTCTCCTGACCACTACCACTACTTCATCTGATCACCCTTTTTTTCTCCCTGAGATTGAGCTTTACTAGCGCTGGATTAGCTATAAAAAGCTAGATTAGAAGCCAGTCATTAGTACTCTTTTAACTAACCAGCTGGTGAGATCTACAAGTCAAAAGATTAGGACCAAGCTAGCGTATTGTGTATAGCATGACATGGTTGCTGATTTTTTTGCAGCTGAATCATGCTGGTCCTGCAGGTATGCAAGGAACACAGACACGACACCAAACACAAAACCAAGTGAGAAGAGAATTAGAGAAGATAAATACTGCACCCTTGCCATTTCCTGATGCTTGCTGTTAAAGACATGGTTCCTAGTTCTTTTTCAGCTTATAGATTATTGGCTTTCATCTAACAATCAAATAAGGTGACTTTTCAGCCACCATTTTAAAACGACTTATCGGTATTCTATTCATTCGGACGAGTGCTTGTACTAAAGACAAAAGTCATCAGCCGTAGTTGAAAAGAACAGAGCGGACCCACCACCTCACAAACAGACAGACCACCTAAATTAAACCAAGGATTGATTAATTAGTTGGTTAGCATGGGTGCTAATTAAGCATAGAGACAACACTAGAACTGAGATCTCTAGCCTTTTGACGCATTAATTAAACGACAAACACCGGCACCAACAACTAAAAACAACCAGGATAACTACTGATCCTCCAATCCAACACCAAAAATCATCAACAAAAAAAAAAGAGAAAATGCACGGATTAAAGACTTTGAGCCCGTTTGGATGCATGAATTTCACAACAGTTGTATAAAATTGCCGTAAGATTTCCGCGAAATTCCTACGGGAGTACGGGATGTCAGTGATCAAAAATTCTGAATAGGATCTCTAAGAGATAATAAAAGTAGAAAAAACAAAGGGAAAAAAACGCTTCTTCCACCTCCTCCACCACCCCTCGTCCATCCCCCCTCCTCCATTTCTTTTCTTCTTTCCTTGCTTCTCGCTCGCCTCTGCGTGTATCTATTCTCACCATTACCTCTCTCTCTCCTCCAACAATGCCGCCGTGAAGGCAGCACACGTGTGGCCACCGGTGGGGCTAGATCCACGGCCAAGCGTAGCAGAGCGCGCCAGAGCAAGAACCGGGACAGGGAACTCGAGCGGCGGCGGCGAAGAAGAAGGTGTGGCTGGGACAGGCCGGCGCGCCCAATGCACGAGCACACCCGCGCCAGGGCGTGGGAGGCGACCGTGCGCAAGGTGCAGCAGCATCCGCTGCCCGGGGGGAGGCGGCGGGTGTCCCCGATGTCGGCGGCGGACGACTCCGAGACGGTGTCCTCCTCGGCGTCGTCGTCCACCGGCGGTGACGACGCCGAGCACCACCACGGGTACGTGGAGCGCGGCCTCCCTAACGGCGACTTCTACACGGGGCAGTGGCGCGGGGGTGCGCCGCACGGGGCGGGGAAGTATCTGTGGACGGACGGGTGCATGCACGAGGGGGAGTGGCGGCACGGGAAGGCAACGGGGCGGGGCAAGTTCTCCTGGCCGTCGGGCGCCACCTACGAGGGCGAGTTCAGGGACGGGTTCATGGACGGCGCCGGCACGTACACCGGCGCGGCCGGGGACACGTACCGGGGGTCCTGGTCCATGAACCTCAAGCACGGCCACGGCAAGAAGAGCTACGCCAACGGTGACCAGTACGACGGCGAGTGGCGCGCGGGGCTGCAGGACGGCACTGGCCGCTACATTTGGCGCAACGGCACCGAGTACACGGGCCAGTGGCGCTCGGGGCTCATCCATGGCCGCGGCGCGCTCGTCTGGTCCAACGGCAACCGCTACGATGGCGGGTGGGAGGACGGCTGCCCGCGCGGCCAGGGCACCTTCCGCTGGGCCGACGGCAGCGTCTACGTCGGCTACTGGACGCGCGACAGCCCCACCGGCATTGTCCAGCAGAAGGGCGTGTACTACCCGTCTCCGGCAGCATCGTCCCCGACGGCGCGTGATCCCCGTGACGTGTTCGCGAGGGACTTGCCGGGCTTCATGGGTGGCAGCACCGAGTCAGCGTCGCTGCAGAAGTCGCTAAATTATTCGGGAAACAGGACGGCCAATGGGCGGGCGAGCTCGGCGTCCGGGCGGAGCACTAGCTCCGGCGGCGACCGGAAGTACGACAAGATTTGCATTTGGGAGTCGGACGGGGATATCACGTGCGACATTGTGGACGGAGCCGCCTTGGCGGACGAGGTGGGGGGCGCGCGGAGGAGCGTCAGGATGGACGACGGCAGCGAGGGGAGTGGGCTGCCGCCGCCGTCGCCGGCGCCGCACATCGCCAAGTGGGTGCCGCCGCGGGAGGCGAAGCGGCAGGGGGAGACCATCGCCAAGGGGCACAAGAACTACGGGCTTATGCTCAACTTGCAGCTCGGGATCAGGTGCGTGCTTTCGCTTGCCTTCGATGGCGGGTGTGAATTATGAACATTTTGCTTCCGCAATTGTGGTATTTGATCATGTTACTTTAGCACCACGTAACGCCAGAGAAATTAGCATTGGCTTTGGTACCTTTGCTGATTTACAAGTTTGAATTAGGGAATATTGGCATGTGAATCATCAGAGAGTTTCCTTTGGGTGATGTAACGGTTAAAAGGTGATTTTATTTTTTTGGATGGGTTGGCCAATCTGATTTTGATTACAAGGTAGATGCTTCACCCTTCCGTGTGAATTTTCCACCAATTCACAGCATTTCATTGATGGCTCAAATTGTTACTGAACTCCTTGCAAACATATTAGCCATTTTTGTTTCATTTTTTTCCTCCGCGGTTAAATTCTTCTCCGCCTTAACAATGATGTGTTGACACAGGCATGCGGTCGGCAAGCAAGGTCCAATTACGCTTGATCTAAAATCGTCGGCTTTCGACCCAAAGGAAAAAATATGGACAAAGTTTCCTCCAGAAGGCTCAAAATATACTCCTCCTCACAATTCTTGTGACTTCAGATGGAAGGATTACTGCCCACAGGTGTTCCGGTTGGTCATCACTCCCATGATAAAGATATATGCTTGTACCCTCTGGTGTCATCATGCTGATCAACGTATCATTTGTTCTGAACTGAATCGCAGGACACTGCGCAAGCTGTTCAAGGTGGATGCTGCTGACTATATGTTATCCCTTTGCGGAAGTGACGCTCTCCGGGAGCTCTCATCTCCTGGTAAGAGTGGAAGCTTCTTTTACCTAACAAATGATGATCGGTACATGATAAAGACAATGAAGAAATCAGAAGTAAAGGTTTGTCCTTTGTGGTTCCTTCTGTCTCTAGACTTTCCAAGCTTCATAAATAAGGCCAGAAGTTTTATTCTGAATGCAAGAAACACGTTTACAATACAGATGCTTCTGAAGATGCTTCCAGCTTACTACAATCATGTCCGCGCGTTTGAGAATACTCTAGTAACCAAATTTTTTGGTCTACATTGTGTCAAGTTAGCTGGGACAAATCAGAAGAAGGTTAGAGATGAATCTTACTGTATATTTCTTCTCCATCCTTAGCACTACCTTTGTTATGCACGTTATTGCCAATGTTCAAAATGTGTGCCCTGACTGTTTGCTTCTGTACTACTACCCAGGTTCGTTTTGTCATCATGGGAAATCTATTCTGCTCTGATTATTATATCCATAGACGTTTTGATCTAAAAGGCTCGTCTCTTGGCCGTACAACTGACAAGCCACAAACTGAGATTGATCAGTATACTACTCTGAAAGACCTCGATCTGAACTTCATATTTAGATTGAAGAAGCAGTGGTTTCAAGAGTTCCAAAGGTGCAACCATCTTTTGTCTCATATTCTAGTTTTATGTTTGAGTTTTGTGTTAGTTAGAAACCATGGAATTTTTAGTCCATAATGTTAATAGAGAGGTTACATTTGTTGAAGCAGGCAAGTGGACAGGGATTGTGATTTCCTTGAGCAGGAGAAGATTATGGATTACAGTCTCCTGGTGGGTGTACATTTTAGAGATAATAAAGAGAAGCTTCTGACCAAAGGTTGGTTGGAAAATTCAAAACACCTTAGCAAAATTTGTAAAGTATAATCAAGTGGTTATTTATACCTTACAATGTACTTTGTTTGGTTGAAGGTTCCACTGACAGTGATATCAACGAAGCATCAACACCTCGCCTTTCAAGAGGAAACACAGATCAGTTTCTTGCTGATCCAAACAGGTAGCCAGACATTTTACTTACCCTTATCTGTTCTCTCATGTACTTATGTGTTACTGGAATGCAATCTTTTTTTTTTTTTGAATAATTGTGCTTCTACGATGTCTGCCTGTCTCGATCCTTGCATCGTAATTGGTAGGCTTACCAGCAAATCACCAAATATTCTATGGCGATTCTAGGTTTGAACCATTTATACTATATATGCCTGAAAGTTGACACTGATTTCTTGGCTCGAGGATATTTGGTTATTCTTTCTTAAGCAGCATTTTAACCCTTATGAAAACAGCTTGCTCGTTCATAATTTTTAAGTCAACAGGACCTGTTATGATTAATTTTTCAATCGACATAATCTTGAGAACTGGAATGAAATAATTTAAGATGCAATCATGTAATTTTTCTTCTGTGGCCTATTCAAAATCTACAATGTGTCCAGTTGGTTCATGCCCACCATGGCTTCTAGCTACACTGAGGCATTTTTGCTGAGGACTCCAGCAGCTACTACATTTCCATTCATATTTGCCAGCTGTCTTGGATATGGTTATATGTGCTAGCAACTAGCTGAACAGCAGGTAGTAAATAACCACACAACTAAATTATCAAGATAGGGCTATAGATACACATGGGACAAGCAATAATTTACTATGAAAAATACCCTTCTGACTTGTATTGTTCCACTATTTACTTGAGATTTTCATCTGAATATGGTGAATGAACAGGTGGTCTAAAATCAAACTTGGGGCAAACATGCCTGCAAGAGCTGAAGTCACTGCTCGGAAGAATGAGTGCGAATCACAGCTCACTGGAGAGCCAACCGGTGAGTATTATGATGTCATATTGTATTTTGGGATTATAGACATACTACAAGATTACGATATCAGCAAAAAGCTTGAGCATGCATACAAGTCTTTCCAGTATGACTCAACATCGATATCAGCAGTGGATCCAAGGCAGTATTCCAGACGTTTTAAAGATTTCATATACAAAGCGTTTCAAGATGACAAGTTAGATAGATGAAAACATATTGAAGCTTGGGAACTACCTCAGCCCCCAAGTGCAGATGAACTTTGAAATGTCAAAAGAAAGCTCAAGCTGTGCAACACAATGCAGTGGGGGTATGCCTACTTATATGCTGTGAGTTATCTGTACCAGAGTGGATGACTGCAGCTTCAGTAGAAGCCATCTGGATGGTAGAGTTTCTTGGACTCCTCATTTTCTTCCAGAAATCGCCTGGCTGTCACGTAAATACAAATAGCTATATACATACATATATAGAGCTCACTGATATTTTCTAGGGTAGATGTTAACTTAAATGATTCAACTTACAGATAGAAAATTTGTAACCAAAAGTGCGCAAGCCAGCCCGGAGTTGTAAATGTTTTTTACCTGAAGGTAGCATGTATCAGGTACTATTATTTTGTAACTCTCTTGATCGATACCTTTCAAAATACCCGTAGGATATCAGTGTTTTGGAGACCTGGCGGCTATCAGTGATACCTCAGTATTGTTCTCCTTTCCTGAAATGAATTATCATGACCTGGCTATTTGCTTACTTACAATGATGCAGCACTGAGATGGGGCCTGCTGAAACCTAGTGGCAGCTGAGACATCAGCATTTTGTGCGCTTTAGAGTCAGCTTGTGATGATGGCTTATCTGCAATTCTGCATTGAGCCAAAGACACAGAATGGAGCAATGTTGCGCATTTTGTGTAACTTGCTTCCCTGTTATGAAAAGGACATATTCAGCAGCCAGGTGTTTAACCTGCTGATGAGTATGTACACCAGTACTTGATGACAACTGGTGGATAGCAATCTGCATGCAAACGATCAGGTTACTGTTTATTGCTTATATTTGCTGATGCTACAGGAGGAAATAGTTAGCTCCCTGCATTGGCAAGTTTTGATATGCGTGTCATGCCTGCACCTTTCAGTCAGAGTCACGTATGAGAACCTGGATGTCATCTTGTGCTTCTTCTGGAGCAATGATTGGTGAATGTTAGGTCCGGTGAAGCTTTGCACAAGACGTGGACCCGAGTTCTTGGAAGGAACCCTACACCGAGCAACTTTTGAAAGCATTTTTGTCATGTAAAAATCAGCTCTGAAAAGTGATATTACAGGATGCTTGTAGTTGATGCCAATACCGGATGATCCTTTGGTCTCTGTTTTTTTTTTAAAAAAAAAAAGGGTCCTCAACTTGTTATGTTGGCACTAACATGGCTACCATTATAAATTATATTCTGCTAACAAACAGAAGTAATAGAACAATCGAGCAAGAGCTGAAAAGATCAGACAGATGTCCCCATATTATTTTTTGTATTGCTGAGGAGTTGTGGCCATCAACTATCAACACCAAACATTCTCTTGTACGCAGGAGCAACGCTGATTGGCCACCGAGGATTCTACTAAAGAAAACTAAAAGGAGAAAGCATGAGAGAGTTGTGCATACACAAAATGGCATCCAATGAGCGAGCATGCCACAGCAAAAACTAATCTCAAGAGAAAAGACCACCACGTTTCTTTATGGACAACATACTACTTGATATCTTATAAAAGAAACATACTACATGCTACTTCTTTATGGACTAACATGCATGATTGTACATGTATATATACTAATATACCTGAAAGAATCGGCAATTATCAAGTTGCGTGCATGTTCTCTCTACCTGCAATACAATACTCCATGTATAGCAATAATATCAGTGTACGTTAGTTTAGCTACGTTTAGTTGAAAAATCCTTCTCAATTTAGTGTTCCTCTTGAGATAAAATGTGAATGCATATATGCATCTACCTAGAGTGTTCTATCTTGCTGTTGTTTACCGATAAGATGAACTGAAAGCACTTGTTGTTTACTGGCAATTCGGCTTCACGTCACGTAGCCACTCATGCTATTGTACCGTGCAATTCTGAGAATTAGTTTGCCTGTTAGTTCGTGCAGATAAAAAAAAAACTTAATCTGATTAGATCCATGTCTCTTTCTTTAAAGACGTATGGAGTAATGCAGGAAAGAGACTGTGGTACGTACACAATGCTGGCCCTAATTTGGAAGCTACCAAATACACCGTTGGAAAGTGACATTGTACCTTCCGTATGGCCGCTGTTCTGCCTAGCTAGTGCTCACCGTATCAAGAAAAGCCTTTTGCTTTTCTTTTTGACCCATCGTACTGTGTGAGCCATCCGAAGAACTGAAGCCGGAGCAGTGCATGGCACTGCAGCCACTGCTGCTTTTTTCATCCCCGAGGTTAAAACTGTGCTGGTCCTCAAAGGCAAAGTTACTGGCATTACTCCCTTGGTTGGCCTCACATGGCAAAGGGGAGAAGCCATGTTCGCTTTGCGACCCGCGAGTTCCTCGCAACATGCAGCAAGCAAAGTCCAGGAGCGACGCATCGGGCAGTGCTGCGGCAGCCGTTTTTACTCATCTGCATCGACGAAAGCTTTGGACGAAGGTGACTGACAGGTGCAATGCAATGATTGAAAGCTGAACCCTTTGTGCCTTTTTTTTTCCAGCAGACGAATGTTTTTCATGAGTCGAGTTTGGACTTCGAAACCCTCTGGTAGCCTGGTTTGCCTGTGGCATACTCCTCACAACGCAATAGGCAGCTGGGTGGTGCATGGATAAGAAGGGAACAAGGGGTAGAAACTAGAAACACAAGCCAGGTAGGCAATAGGGACATAATAATAGAGGCACTACTCTCAACAGATGGACATGCAGAGCAGATGATACGGGTGTTCGTGGGGGGTGCTTGCCAGATGGAACATCAGAGGCGCTTTCGCCGATCGCACTCGGGAAATCGCCGAAAGGCTGAAGAAAACGACACGAGATGAAACGCCTCTGCTGTCATCCCTTTCACGGCCACTTCTGTTCTAGGCTTCCCTGACGGCCCAATCGAACTGACGTCGACGCAAAGTCGTCGAGTGCTCGAGCTAGCGAATGTGTTTGATGGGCCGCGCCATTTGGGGGGTTTCGGCTCGATTTCTACGGTTACTCGGCTCTATCTTTGCCTCGAAATTCGGCCCAACGAGAAATAAGGGGGGAAACTGGTGGTCTTGCACTTCCCTTTGACTTCGGGCCAAGTTTGAGCTTGGGCCACCCGCTTCCCTAGCCGCATTTGTGGAGTTAGAGTGTTAGGCTAAGCCGGTGACCAACGACAATGGCGGGCGAGACCATGTGATGGATCCATCTTCCCCTTCGATGGCGCCTCGTCCCAGCCAGCGCTCACGGTAAAAACTACGAAGCCTGCTTCTGTAGTCTATAGATGAATACACTAGTCGCCTTCTAGTTCTAGTGTTTACTAGTCTCTCTCTTTTTTTATATATTTGGCTAGATTATGTCCTCGGCATCGTCCACACTAACGGAATCATCATCCATTGGATCTAGTGGTGACTCACACGAAGATTCAACTAGTGTTTCGAAAAACAAGAGAAGGTCTTGTATAATTCCAACTCCTACAAATTTAGCTACAAAGCAACTTCAGGAGAAGAGTTTCTTTGCTCCAAAAATAGTATCTGGTTCACAACCAAGCATCAAGAGTGCACTGGCCTCAAAAGAGATGATTCATGCAGTTAGGGATGCAATGGCTTGATGGTGGTATGATGCTAACATACCTTTCAATGTAGCTAATTCCCCTTATTATCTAAGATGGTAGATGCCATTGCATCTATTGGATCTAGTTTTGTGCTACCTACCTATCATCATTACAGAGAAAGCTTGTTGAAAAATGTTGTTCATGTTACGTGAGATTATGTGAATAATCTTAAGAAGGAATGGACTATCTATGGTAGCTCTATAATGGCAAATGGCTAGACAAGCTGAAGGCAAGAACTATTGATAAATTTTCTTGTTTATTCTCCAAGAGGCACTATGTTTCTCAAATCTATTGATACATCTGGACTTCGTAAGGATAAAGAGACATTGCTTCAAATCTTTGATGAGGTAGTAAAAGAAGTAGTGCTAGAAAATGTTGTTCAATTTGCCAGTGATAATGACTCAAGCTACAAAGCTACTGGGCAAGCATTAAAACATAGGTATGGCACATTCTTGTGGTCTCCTTATGCAACACATCGCATTGATCTAATGCTAGAGAATTTATCTGATCCAAAGCATTTTCCTAGCATTGATAAAACCATAAAAAAGCACATTAGATAATCTAGAGCCACATTAGATAATATTAGCCTTGATAACATTGATTTACTAGGAGAATGTATTAGTGGAGAACCTGTTGTTATGACTTCAACTGGGAGAGCGTTGATACACCATTTGCTACCATGTCTATTTCAGAAGAAGAAGAATTGGCTGGTGTAGCTGATCCTGATGTTGCACCAGCACTAATAGCGCAACCAATAGGCGAAGAAACAGGAGATGCCCATATGTTTGACCCTCTAGCAGACTAAGATCCCTCTGGGTATGTCCACAATGTGGCGGACTAGTGAAATGTAAGAAGTTATGAACTCGTGTTGTATTATTTAACTACTTACGATTTCTGTGCTTATAAACTCATTGAACTATGTGCCATTTTCATCCTATGATTATGTATTTGAAGTGAGACTTCAGGTGAATTTATGTGTCCATATAAGCATATATTTATAAATAAATATTATTATATTAAAATTTAAAATGATGCATCAGAATGCACCAATACCGATGCATTTCATACGAACAAACTGGAATGGTCGATGGAATGGTGCCGACAACTAGGAAGCCTAAACCACAGGAAAGCATCTTCACTCGAGAAACTTGTAGCGACACATGGTCCGGACAATGAGGCACCCCGATGAAGACGATTGCTACGCTACAAAGAATTAAAGCACCGACACCAACAGCGACGTACGACACAGCGACGACGAGACATGCACGCACCGGCAGGCTGCGCGCAGGGTGATTCGATGCTCGTGCGCCGGGTAACAACTAAGCGGTGGTGCACTGCTCGCGCGAGAAGCCGACGCGGCCGTTGGGCACGTCGAACAGGATGCGGTGGTTCTGCTGCTGCATGCTCGCGATGACGTTGAGCACCGTGTTCACGCCCTCCGGCGCCGCCGCCATCGCCAGGCAGCTGGTGGTGCCGTATGTTCTGTGGATCACCACGTTGTCCTCGGGCAGCGTCACCTGCATGCCGTCGAACAGCAACGTCACCGGCGGCCACGCCACCGAGGTGTTGTAGCAAGTGTCGAAGCCGCCGAGGGAGGACACGGGAGCGCGGATGCGGTGGCGAACTTCGTCGCGTAGGGCCTCGTACGCTGGCGCCACGAGCCGGGTGAACATCGTGCCGGAGTCGACCACGGTGCCAGCACCGGTCGCCGGGTCGAACGCCAGCGCGGACGGCGGGATGGGCACCACCTTCTTGCCCACGCGGATGCCGGTCATGTTGACGTAGTACAGAGACGAGCGGTGTGGGTTGGCGAGCAGCGGCGTCGTCTTGATGCGCTGCGGCTGGCCCTTGCGGCCGAGCCTTAGCGTCCCGGAGAAGTTCATGGACTTGAAGCTTGGGAGGCAGTAGGAGAAGGTGGCCTCGTACATGTCCTTGGTTTGAGACAGGAATGACAGGGGGCCGCGGCCGAGCCCGAGGAGGCCTTGTGGCGGCGCGGCCGTGCCGGTGGCCCTCTGCAAGCAGCCGAAAGTGTAGGTTTTGACGACGTCATTGGCGACGGCGAGGGAGTCTTGGGACAGCGCGGCTTGAAGCGAGGAGTCCGCGTAGGTGAGGCTGAACCCACAGGACTTGCTGTTCAACGAGCACGACGGGTTCGGCGCCTTCACACACAGCGGCGAGCCGCATGGCACCGGGCGGTACGAGGTGGACGCGGCCGGGTTGAAGGGCGTCGACGTGGGGCACCCGGCGCATCCGGAGCAGGGGATCCACGCGGCGTCGTTGCTTGTGTCGACAGAGAGGAGGAGCTGCTGCGGCGGCGTGCCGAGGCGCGCGCGCACCACGTATGTCGCCGTCTGCAGCAGCTGCCGCCCGGATGCGATCGGCGCGTACGCGCGCCCCGCGACCGCGAGCGAGTCGAGGTACAGCAGCCGCGACGCGTCCCGCGCCGTCTGGTCCTCGAGGAACCCCGTCCACGACGGGTCCGCGGCCCCCGGTCCCAGCGGCGAGCACGGCCCGAACGCGTGCGACACCTGCAGCGTCGCCCCCGTGTCGGGCGGCGTCGCCGGGCACGACGGGTGCGACGCCGCCGCGCCGGCTGCGATCAGCAGCACCGACAGAGCGATGCTACAAAGCATCCTATCCATTTTGCAGATGTTCTTCCGTGTCTGCAAGACCAACGGGAGGTGCTAGCTGCAAGCCTCCCGAAGCGTGGCGATAGGGTGAAACGGCGGCGTGCCACTGTGGGTGACTATATATAGCGCGAGCGAGCAGTGGAGCACGTGAGCCGTGACGCAAAACTACACGGGCGGCACGCGCCCGTGTCATGGCGCGCCCGTGAGGTTTCTCCCTGGAAGTATCCGCCAATGGCCAGCCGGCCGGGCTCTCGCCCAGTACGTGCGGGCTGCCTGCCTGCCCCTGCCTCTGCATGGGCATTGCTCGCCGGGGACCAAGCTGCGGCAGCTCGTGATGGGTGGCTGTCGCCTCGGCCAATGGACGCGCTCCACGTACGCCCGACGCGTCGATTTTCGTGCGCGTCGAATGTCTCGAGCCTGGACGGCTGTTGGGAAGGGAAATGTCAGGCGCTCGTCACAGGAGGCTTGTCTTCGCATGGCGGTGCCCATGTGGCATGTACCGGGGAATATGTTGGAACAGTAGATAAACCTGGCTTATGGACTGAGGCTCTTGCGAGGGAAACATGTCAGTGAGGGAGACGATGGGTGTATGGACGGGTGAGATTGTAGACCTGGTTTACAAACAGTTTGATCAGAGGTAATATTAAAGGTGATTGCACTTTGGGGTTTGCATACGTATTCGTGATATTCTTTGCCGTACACAGAGATGCCGAAATGAGGGCGCGGATGTGCAGTAACAGCCTCCGTTAGAGACAGAATTGGATCCGCGATGCATACAGGGTCCATCTCTCCATGATTTGCCGTGACACCCCTGCTATGTCCTGTCATCCGCACGTTGGCCATGGGCTGCTGGCGCTGCTGGAGATGTCTTGCCCAAAAGATTTGACGCCTTGCATGCATGCAGTGCAGGGCCAGTCGTGTGAGGGCAAGTGTTGAGTTGTGTGACTTGCGAGGTAGAGTTAACTAGCTAGGTCATCGGCTTCACAGTCGTCTTGGGCCTGGGGCTCGCGCGATGTCTGCTTCTCGTTGTTCCGGGCATCGCCATATGTGCTCTTGACGCCCATCGTGTCGCTTAGCGTGTACCCTTCATACACCGATGCACGCGATGGACCTTTGGATGCCATGCGCGGCGGTGGTGCATGGCATCCAAAGCATAGCACCAGACCGGATTTACCGCTAGTGAAGAGCTGGCAAAGGCACGGCGAACTGTTCACAAATGGTGTTATAGTTATTTTTTTAAAAAAAAACTGGTACTAGAAAATCTTTTTTGTAAATATAGGACCTGTTTGATAGAGCTTCAGATTCTCATTTTTCAGCTTCTGCTCCAGATTCTATAAGAATCCACTTCTCTGACAATCTGGAGCTACCTCTGATAAGCGTTTGGCTAGTGGGTTGACTCCAGATTCACAAAAGAGGAGATTCGAGGGGAAAAGACCATGTTACCCTTAGTTCAAAGATGATTTACAAAAGGAAAAACCATTGACATTATGGCCATGCATTAGCAACTTCAAAAGTTTGAAACTGCAGCCCAAAAGTTTGAAAATGCAATCAATCGTACTTTGCTCGGATGGAAAGTAGAATCATGAATGAATAGAGATGTATCGGGCATAACAAGTTATATACCCTCGTAAGGTCATCACAGACTAGGCAACTAGAGCAAAATTTGCATACAAGGTTAATCTCAACAAAACCAGAGGCATAGAATAGGAACTCAATGTAACATTATGCACGAAAATTTTCTTTTCAGAGAGTTCGGTGATTAGGCATTACTTATACAAAGGCGATGGACATCGAGGGCTAACCTTGATCGATGCTTGGCGGCTCTCAAAGAACTAGTTTTTTCCTTTCTTGCTGAAAACATCATATTACAGTGATTAACAAAGAAATGAAGAAAATGGAATGGAGTGAAGGCTGTCATGAGGCGCATCTATGTGGCAAAAGTTCTGAATACAATACACAACCGCACCAAAATTAGTTATGGCTCTTGGCTGTTCACACGTTTCTGAAGCTCTAGCATTTCTTGGTGATTTGGATCCAAAGAGAGGGCAGCTCGACAATCACGAAGAGCACTAGGAACATCGCCAACATGCTCATGGAATGCCGCATCGAAGATGCAATAGGTGGAGGTCGGCTTTGAATGCAATTGCTCGTGAGCTCTACTATTACCTCTTTCTCCTTGTGGCTATCCATCAAGATCGTGAATCAAAACAATCAAAATATTTTAATCATTAATCCAAAAAGGAAATCAGGCCTAGACAAACGATTTATGTTAAGATAATATTTGCAAAGTGATACAATCCATGAAAAAGGGACAAACCGGGCCGGGAGGCGTCTGGGCGGCGGCGCGGGGAGGGGCGTCGGGGCCGCGCGTGGCTGGGAGGTGTCGTGGGCGGCGGCGCGAGGAGGCGTCGGGGCGGCGCTGGGCTGGGAGGCGTCGGGGCGGCGGCGCGGAGAGGAGGGGAGGGGAGGCGGCGCGCGAGGAGGAGGGGGGAGGAGGCGGCGGCGCGGGAGGAGGGGAGGGGAGCGCGCGCGGGAGGGGAGGCGGCGGTGCGGGAGGGGGGGGGAGGAGGCGGCGGCGCGGGAGGAGAGGAGGGAGGCGCGCGGGGGGGGAGGAGGAGGAGGCGGCGCGCGCGGGAGGGAGGAGCGCTCGGGTGGGAGGAGGCCGAATGATCTTCGCTCAGGTGGGGGAGGAATGATCGGGTGGAAAATTTTTATTTTATACCAGTGGCATTTTGCGGGTAAATAATAGCAACTTCAATGGGTAAGTTGGTTTTAGAGGCTATAGCTCCCCACGAGAATCCACCAAAAGGTTGCTTCTTCTCTCTAGTTCATTTTGGAGAGTGCTTCTCGTGAGAAGCAGAATCTCCTCATTTAGAGAATCGGGGTGTTTGGTACAGCTCCCTGAGAATCTACTGAGAAGCTGGGAGCAGGAGCTGTACCAAACAGGCCCATAGTTCTTTTTGGACCTGCCGAGGTCCACAGAGACCTACTAAGCTAAAAAAGTTCCAGTCAAGCTTTCCTAACCCAGTAGGTTACGCAACCGATACTGTATGCTTTTAATTATTGCTAATTATATTTTAATTAGTGTAAATCATATTTTAATTAGCATTAATGATCATCTTTAATTAGCGTTAATCAAACGTCATTAAATGGTGCCGCTGTGCAGCACCTGCTGCCGCATAGGAGTTGCTTGCTAAGCTAGGAGAGCTAGTAGGTGTCTATCAAGCTCAGTAGGTTTAAAAAGAAAACTAGATTTGTAATAATGGACATCTGGATACTAACAACAACATCTGGATACTAAATTTTTTTTAAAAAATAACTATGATATTATTTATATGCACAGTTCAAAGGCCTGACTGCCCATGCGATTATGGGGTTGCTCAGTTCAGCTTAATAAGTCGGTTTATGGCTTATTTTTCATTATAGCTGATTTATTTTGCACTATAACTGATGATAGTTTATTTGGTATAATTAAATTAAAAAATTAAAAATTAAAATTATATTAGCACATTACGGATAATACAAATAAATAAAAGAATCAAAAAATCTAGAAATAATAAATTAGAAGTCAGAATCTAAAACCCCACATGACCTAGACGTACTCATGCTCCTTGTTGCATCGGATTTGGTGTTAGGCGTCTAGCCATGTTTGAGCTAGGTATGCAAGGCTAGCCCGGAGAGAATTATGCTGTCTTTATCCGGCGGTCGAAATTTTGGTTATCTTTGGTTTCCTTCTTTTTGTTTTTAGCTTCTTTTTTTATATTTTTTTTGGCTTTTAGCTTTTTTTTGTTTTTCTTCTACGAAAATTAAAAGGTCAAATATCAAAATAAAATAATCTTTTAAAACAGATTTTTAAAATCAAATACATCATCTACGTTGATGTCTTTATTATTCGCTGTCATATCAAAAAGTATAAATAAAAACTATCAAACTTAACTAAGAAAAACACCCTTCGTCCCGTGGTTCATGTATTTTTCACATCACGTACGGAGCCGAAGAAAATCCAAGGAGTACAAGGCGAAGAAACGCACTGCCATATTGGACCAGGCGACTCGTGTCATGACTACATGAGCCATGGCCAATGACCAACAAAAGCAATCAGTGAAGGGCACCACGTATCAGTGCTTGCTGGAGCACGTGAATACGCCGCACGCCAACGGGCGAGCCTATGTGCGAATCTCTGCACAGCGTTGGGCTTGAGGCAACCGCTGCTTAGCAGTATCGGCCGGGTCGGCGCGAGCGCGACGAAATGGGCTGGAGGCGCCGAGCTGGGATGGCGCAAGCGCGTGCAGTCCGGCCCGCCGAGGCAAGCGGGCGTGTCAAGCTGCGATGACGCGCGTGGGCCGGAGCCCCGACGGTTAAGCTCGGCTGGGCTGACGCGCGGCGCGGGTTGGAGTGGCCCGACTCCACTGAAGCATGTGGGCGAGACGATTTGTGTGACACCTTCCAAATTTCCAATAGCAACATGTCTTCTCCAACAAATAATAATACTGCAGTGATTTTCAAAATAATAATAATAATAACAATAATGCAGTGGACTGAGCACACACCACACCTGAATGGCTGAATAGCGAACATCAGTACATGGTGCGATGGCTCTTCACTAAACTGACCGAAATATTCAGCCTGTAACAGGCTTCCAAGAGTTCCAGTTCTAATGCATTGCAGTATCATGGACCAGCTGACCGTCTGAATCAGTCAATTAGTTCTGCCAACTTTCTCATGTAGCAAATTTTGTCGGCTAAAAGAACAAAAAGGTACAGGTACCTTCACGGCTTTTCCTTCAGCTTACTTTCCTTTTGTCTTTGTTTTTTCAGGTAAACTTATCTTCCCTTTTGTTTTTGGACAAAATTGTCGCATTCATGGAGCTCTATAAGCTAAGCAAGTTTAGTGGTCGGAGACATTGTTTCTCATCCATTATCCTCCAGCAAGTGTATCGCCACGTCGAGGTGATGCAATGATGGCTAATTCTGGAGTTGTTGTATCCTAGTATTACATTAGCTTAATCGGCAGAAAAGGAACAAAATAACATGTTGTAAAACATGTGGTTTTCTTTGTGGCTACGGTTTATGACTTTTGGCTGAAAATTTTAAATTTTAACTATTCATGACAGAGTTTACAGAGAGAGATACTCGTTTGCGATTTTGGCTGGTACAGATATTAGTCTTTTAACATGTACTACAATTAACAGAGTCTCCAGCCTTATCTCTCCATAAGTTCCATCGACAGATGGAACCCCATCTTCTCTTTTTTTTCTTTTTTATTTTCTTAAAATGAAAAATTACCAAAAAAAAAACCCTCAGAACACAACATAACAAAGCCAATATTTCTACTCTGAAGATCTTCCTTTCCTTCGTTTTGAGAGCTTGAAACTGGAAGACCATTCTCAAGCGAAGTTTGTCCAATTCTCCTTGCAGATTAGTACTAGCTAGTACTAATTTTTAGTACTCCACGGACAGCGAAAACCATTTCACTAGACAACAGAAACAATCCAAGATATGCGTGCCTAGCTAGGTACTTACCAACCACTCTTTCAGATTCTTTACAGATATAAGTGGGGTCATCAGTCAAACAAAAGGCATCTTAATAAAATACTCGAATTCATGTCTTTTGACATTTGAACAGCATACGGATTTGATATGATAAACTGAAAAGAAAAAAAAACAAGATATGTAAGAGGATAATCCAATCAGATGGCTTAATTTTGTCAAACCTGAGCCCTTCCAGAGCCAAAAGTCTCTTCACCACCTGCTACTCGATCGAGCAAGTTGCAACTTGCAAGTGGCAACAAACATTGTTGTACATGCAGAGTCTGGAGATATGTTCGTTATGACGTGTACTTTATCTCTAATTTTAAAGACAAAAATGCCCGGATTCTTGTATGAATTTAAGTCCACCGAACAGCCGAACAGGACAGAATATTCAGAAGACAAGGTGAGTTAGCTTTCTCCACCCTTTCTTTTCCTTCTTTAATTCCAGTAAGATAAATAACGTTCACTTAAATCCTAATCTCCAATTCGCCATATCATTTTTTACCAGAAGTTGTCTATGAGCCTGTTCTTTTTAGCTGTGGATGATGACTTTTGACTACAGTTGATGGCTTTTTGGCTGTTTACAACAGAGATTGCGGAAAGAGAGATACTCGTTTGCGATTTTTGATGGTACATATATTAGGTTTTTAATGTGTACTATAATTAACTTGTAGACCTCATCTTAAAAAAAATATTCTGTTTAAAAATTAGTTACTATAGCAAAAGTTAAAAACAATTTTTAGAAGTCACAAAAGAATATACCCTATGTGTTATGAATTCTACACATAAGACCCTCTCAAGAAAAAAATCACGCAGATAAAGGCACAATCATTAACGATAGATTAAATCTGTGTTACAAAAGGATGACAAGTCGCTTACTACCAGACACGAACTAATTTGAGCCAAGTGCATTGATCCATAAACTAGATAGTTTGATTATATTAACATTCATATGTCCGCGTAAGCATGTTTGGTATCGTGGTTGATAAGCAAGTTTGGTTTATTTTAATACCATCACAAGGACGTGGTCTCGCTCGTTTCGATTTTTTTTCGACTTCAGCTTCTAATTTCTGCTTTTTTTTTACTATTCAGTATTTCATCTTTTTCTGAATTTTTTTAGATATTTTAGACTTTTTTGTATTTTCTTTTTTTTCCCATGTTCATTTGTATTGTCCCTAATGGGTTAATATGTTTTTTCTATTTTTACATTTTTTAAAAATTAATTATGCTCAAAAAGCCAAATCAGTTACAGTAAAAAAAACCAGCTATAGTGAAATTTCAACAAAAAATCAGAAACCATCGTTAAAACGAACGTCCCACTTAATGGTCGATTCAGATACGTTATACCGTTATTATATCTTGTAGATTGATATTAAGTCAGAACATCGTGCGATCTTTTTTCATAGTGGGAAAAAGATTCTCTCAGTGTACTATTGTCTGAAATGGTATCATGAATTCATGGTATAGACCATTCGTTAGGTTAGTTAGGGGGCGCTCAGGAGAGCTTCTGCTCTCAGCGACGGGTGATTATTTCATTGTAATGTGTACAGTGCGCGCTATAGTGAATTTTTTTATTTTTTTTATTTTTTTAAAAAATTTACTTATACTTTTTTGTTTTTTATTTTCGATTTTTTTACAATTTTTTTACATTTAATTATACTCAATAAACCAATTCAGCTACAGTGTTTTTTCAGCAAAAACCAAAAGCCATCGCTATTCTGATCACCCCTTACTCTTTCCTCCTATCTCGATTCTACTTATCTCGTTTTCTTGATTTAGTTCAACTTTTCATTTTTTTTGTTGTATTAATGAAGCTTTGGAATGATCACTGCATAAAAAAATCTGTAAAATGAATCAATTCCAATACTCTGATGTCCCTTTCCACACGTTGGTGTTAAGTTTGGAAGATGAGATCGACAAGGTAGGCTGTAATCCTTGTTCTACTTCATCATTATGAGGCAAAAACAAGGCCTCGTCTTTAATTACATCATGACAAAGTCTTCATGTTGCCAATAACCATCTCCATTATCGAGATTCCACATTGCTATGAGGAGAAACCGATGACTGATGATAGGGTCGGTCGCAAATGCAGATAGACGGACAAGATTAAGAGAATAAATAAGTCCACAGCCACAAGCGGCACAAGGATACACAACCCTGGACGAATAATTTGGGCTTTGGAATCTTAATTAGGTCGTCATGGAATCATGGAAGGAATTAGAGAAGACTTTGCATCTTTTTTGAAGACATTGGCTCAGTTCTTTTTTGATTTATATTTAGGCTTTGGTTTCTATTTTTATAATAACTTACTATTATATGATGTTTTTTAAGATGCTGTTTACAGGTAAATTGTAGTACAAACTGTACCGAGTTCAGTTGTATTGGTCAAAATCATATACACTGTTTCTCTCTATGTCTATCTCTCACAAATAAATCAAAACTTAAAAACTATAATCATAAATTATAAATCTCAGTTAAAAAATCAACATCTGATGACGTAAGAACTTCACGATGGAGGAGCCCCAATAATACAATCCTAAAGAAAACAAACCCTGCAAAACCCCAGTCAAAAATACCAGCCGCCTACGCGTCTCCAATCCAGGGCTTCAGGCCCCACCAAAAACTCACAAAAGGCAATCAATCCTCACCCCGAGTACAAAAACCACAAAACCCCAACCGCGACCGCCCGCCTCCCCCCACTCACACTCCCATCCATCCGGCCTCTTTTGATCCATCCGCTTGCTCGTTCGGCCGCGGTCCGCGACTCTCCTCGCCTGCGATTTCTCTGTGCGTTCCGCGACTCTCCTCCGTGCGCCCGAGAGGCAGCGGACGCGAGGCGGGAAGGGAAGCGCTCGGCTCGTCGTCGTCTATAGCTACTCCACATCCATCCATCCCTCTCCCCGCCCTATCCTCTTCTCTCCCCTCCTCTCCACACGATCCCCGCCTTGTCGGCTTCCGCGCCTATCCCGCCCGCATTCCCCCCACCACGCGAGCGGCGCATCCCCTCCTCCTCCTATATCACACTGGTGCGCTCCCCTCGCAGCCGCGTGTGTTGCTGTTAGCGAGTTGGTAGGGCTCGCGCCTGACCGGATCAGGACGCGCCATGGCCACGCTCCCACGCGCGGCGCCGCCGCCGCCCGCCGCTGCTCTCCTTCCGCTCCCCCGCGCCGCGCCGCTGCTCGCCGGGCGCGCAGCCGCGCGCCGGCTCCGCGCGAGAGGGGCGAGGGCGCCGGCGCTCGCGGCCGCGCGGCGCAGCTGGGCCGTCTCCGCCCGCGCCGTGCTCGACGTCCCCCGGCGGCAGGCTGCGCAGAAGCCCTCGCAGAAGGTACGGGCGCTCCGCCGATCAACTGCTTGTGTCGCGATTGGGTTTGAGGGTTGGTGTTCTGTTGGTTTGGATGGTAATATATGGTGATTATATTGGTTTATGAAGTCATGAGCAATCGCGTGTTTTGATGGGTTCGTAGTTCTGAGACCTTTTGGATTGGTTTTGTGCTCCAAATGCTTGTAATAGCTGTACGATTGCCGATTGCGTTCGGAAATTGGGGGAAGCAGGAGTCGAGTCCAGTTATTTTGACATCTCCTTATTACTATATCGGATAAGGTTCTGTGTTGACGCAAAAGTTCCTTGCATGCTTTTGTTCTGTTCTATTCCTTTCATGAACATTTTAAAGTACATAGTTAAGCAAGTGAACAAAACATAGCAAATGCTGGTGTAATAAACAAATGCGTGGTAAGTAAAGGATATGCGCCAGCTGTGGTGGTAGGTACTGATCACGATCAAGCTCCAGGGGTATCACATTGTGGTAATGCATATGTGGAAAGTTTGTACTGTGCTAATTTTCCATGACCCTTCTGGAATGTGTTTGAATGGGTTATGACCTGTGCGAGTTGTTGTGACAAGTACGACGTTGTAAATCACGCGCTGTGCTTTATGCTTGTTGACCTCAGGATTTCCTTTTTTCTTATCAGGTTGCGGATTTGAGCGATATCATATCAGAACGTGGAGCTTGTGGTGTTGGGTTTGTCGCAAACTTGAAAAATGAGCCGTCGTTCAACATTGTACGGGATGCTCTTACCGCTCTTGGGTGCATGGAGCACCGTGGTGGTTGTGGAGCGGACAATGACTCTGGCGATGGGGCAGGATTGATGAGCGGCATCCCATGGGACTTGTTTAATGACTGGGCTAACAAGCAAGGGCTTGCTCCCTTTGACAGGACAAACACAGGTGTAGGCATGGTCTTCCTTCCACAAGACGAAAAGTCCATAGAAGAAGCCAAATCTGGTAGTGTTTCTGATGCTTTACCACTATATTCTTCCCAAATCAGGGAGCATTTCTTGTCTTTAAAATGCAATGCTTACTATGTTTATATGGATCAGAGGTCTCTACTCGGCAATGCATTTGAGCATGTCTTGTTGCATACCCACTCCGATTGCCTTTTGGAATTTTCATGCTGCCATACTTTGCATGCCCGTGTCATCTTGGTCCTTGAAATCTTCGTTTGGAATGTTCTTTTGCTGGCCCACTATTTTCCATTGGTATTGGAACTTTTAGAAAGCAAAAGTATCTATTTTATACAAACGTCTATAGCCTGCATATTAGTGTACCACAGTTCGCGTTGTTAAGCATGATTTCACTTTGACATGCGTAGCTTCATAAGAGCGTATTTATTTTTTAACACTCACATCAACATCTGCCGCAGAAGTAAAAATGGACATGGTTTTGTTAGGTACAAGTTTGTGTTTTCTTTTGAAAAACACGTCCTTATGCTTTGTATGAACCAGTTACCATATTTGATATTACTTCTGCTAGTGCATTATCTGAAAATGGCAACATATTGCTTTGCAGTTGTTGCGAAGGTTTTTACAGATGAAGGCCTTGAGGTTCTTGGCTGGAGAACTGTTCCTTTTAATGTATCAGTGGTAGGTCACTATGCAAAAGAAACCATGCCTAATATACAACAGATATTTGTGAAAGTTGCTAAAGAAGATAATGCTGATGACATAGAGAGAGAATTATACATCTGCCGAAAGCTGATAGAGCGGACTGCAAAATCTGCTAGTTGGGCAGATGAACTTTATTTCTGCTCTTTGTCAAGCAGAACTATAGTCTACAAGGGAATGCTTCGATCTGAGGTTCTTGGGCAATTCTATTTAGATCTTCAGAATGAACTGTACAGATCTCCTTTTGCCATATATCATCGAAGATACAGTACCAATACAAGCCCTAGATGGCCTCTTGCTCAACCGATGAGGTTACTTGGACACAATGGAGAGATTAATACAATACAGGTTTACGTTAACTTCTTCAAACAATACTTCTTTTATTTTTTTGCTCCCTGTATCTTGCTTTTCTCTCTCTCTAGTTTCTTCATGATGTTCACCAAATGTTTGATATTGAAGATAAGACATACCTCGGGTAGTACTCATAGTGTTCCTTTTCCTTGCAGGGTAACTTGAACTGGATGCGATCAAGGGAAACCACACTACAATCTCCTGTATGGCGAGGTCGTGAGCATGAAATACGCCCGTTTGGTGACCCTAGAGCATCTGATTCAGCAAACCTTGACAATACTGCTGAAGTAAGACACTGTGCACCTTTCACTAATATTGTAACACGAAGCCTGTGTTACTAGTGCTCCTTGTCCACACCATTCACATAATTTTGCTTTCTCATCAGTATTACTGGTAGAAACAGTTTTTTGGGTACTGTTTGAATATCCAAGTCCCTCTGGTGAACTTGCTTAACAACACATGAGAATGAGACATAGCTCACACATCTGTCTAGGGGCTGCAGGATAGTAATAATTTGTCATTTTATGAACGTTGAACATGTAAAATACAGAAATCTGTTGCAAAAATGGCTTATATTGTAATTTGACTATTTTACTGCATTTTGACTTAAAAGATGCAATGAACTGAAAGCTATATTGTAGTTTTTATGTTTTAAACAATTGAAAGATACATGTAACAATCCTATGCTATTTTGAAGCAAAGCTTTTGAAATTTGGATAATGAAGTAGTACTTATACTAATGTTATAAACATGCAAGTTGTTGCTAAGCGTCGTATTTTTAACTGATCTATTTTCAGTGTGCACCACCATTTATATATATTATTCTGAATGTGCATCAAGCACCCATCTTCTTTTCCAGCACACCTTTACCTTAAATACTGCTTTTGTTGTTGTCAAGTCATCACATCCTTTCTTGCACCAGTTACTGCTAAGAAGTGGTAGAAGTCCTGCTGAAGCTCTTATGATTCTCGTCCCTGAAGCATATAAAAACCATCCGACATTATCGATAAAATATCCTGAGGTATGGGGTGTATTAGTAAATCTATGGTCGTGGGCATGCATGGAGTCCCTTTTGTATTAACTCGTGCAAACAATCCTGTCCAATTGAAGGTTGTCTTGATTTGTGTATTAGGTAATTGACTTTTATGACTACTACAAAGGTCAAATGGAGGCTTGGGATGGACCTGCTTTACTCTTATTTAGGTAAGATTGTTTTTTATTTTCTTTTGCTATTTCAGTTTCTGATGTGAAGGCACAGTTTTCTTGCCCAGTTTGGTTAAGGCAATCTCATGTATTAGTATATTTTACTTCCTTTTCACTCATACACCTAAATGCAGGAAATGATAGATACAACAAGTAGGTATTTAATTGTGAAGAGATATAAGTAGAACCAAGATGGCTATGTGTTGTCATTACAAGTGGTGACGAACAATATCTTATTGTGTAAGTTACCTTGATTGTAGCTGTTGAAACCTTTTGAGCCATGTTAGGACATTGAAGTTCCCCAAAGGAGACAAATATGATAAAAGTATGAACAGAAAGAAAAAAGTTCATGAAAGTCATTATTCATTTGGTTTGGAAGCTTTCGCGGAAGAGGAAGTTTTCTGTTTATTACTTCAGTGAAAATAGCAGCAATTTCCCCTTTTTGTGGTGTAATTTCATGCATGAGATATACGCTGCATTCTCCCAACTGACCAATGTTTTGCAACAGAGTGGACGATGTTTACAAGTTCTTTTTGATATACTTTTATATGCAGTGACGGAAGGACAGTAGGAGCATGCCTTGATCGAAATGGGCTACGCCCAGCACGCTATTGGAGAACATCGGATGATTTTGTTTATGTTGCATCTGAGGTAGGTTCCAGTTATTTCTTCTGTATAAAATTGTTTGTTAGGTAACAATGTTATCGGAGAAAATTGTTGTTATTCTTATATATAGTGAAAGTCCATTTTGAAATTCTTAGATTGGAGCATTTGGTTTATCTGCCAATAACTTATTGCAGATATACTGACACCCTTCTATACCAAATCGCAGAGTTCAGATTTCACAAGCTAAAAATTGTAACATTCAGTGAGTATTGTGTCTATTTGCTGAAGTGTAGCTGTGTAGGTCTGACAGCTATGCTAGGTGATTAGGAGAAAATTATGAAGTTAGTGCTTTGTTCCTATTTGAATGTTATGTGTATGCTCATGCATGTGTGGTGTCAAATATTAATGATCCCACATGGCTTGCTGTTCTTGCCCTTTTGGCTACAGATTGTATTCTACAGTGCTAGATAAGTTGTGTAAACCTTGGTTGAGTTTTGTTCAATATATCAATTCTGTCTTTTGTGTTAGACCCTTCCACTTGGATATAGCAAGAAGTTTAACATTGTGATGCATAAACAAGTTTATTGGGTTAAAATTCCCAGGTTCTCTCATGTAATTAAGTTTGCAGAGTAAATCTGCAGTACTTCAATCGTAGTAGAGAGCAAGGTTCCAAATCTCGGAACTGGGGGTTTTTCCAGCCGGCGACTGGTAACCGAAAATCCCGAAAAAACCCGGACGAAATTTATATTTCAAAATTTGAATTTGGACGGTTTGAAACCGGTAACCGGAAAACCCGCTAAAAACCGGGAAACACTATAGAAAACCTAGTACAAAATGTTGGGACTAGAATATTTATGTATATTTAGTTCATACAATAGGTGATCTAGTACAAAAAAGGTTTAAATCAATCTAGTAAGTGTATTTATAACCACTGGAATTTTTGGCTGGTTTTTCCATCCCGGTTGTCACCGGGATTTCCAGTTACCGGCGGTTGTTTTAGGAACCCTGGTAGAGAGCATACTCAGTTTCAGGGTGCCAAGTTGTTTTTTTTTTGTTTTTTCCTTTTGTCTTGAATGAACTTCCCTCACACATTTTTCTTTGTTCTGTTGATGGCTTGATGCTACCTTTACTCACAGAGCTCTTACTGTATATACTACTTTGTAGAGCATTTAGTTACCACTTAGCAGATGTGACATTTTAAAAATGCTGTTAGCAGATGATCATAACACTGCTAGTTGTGATAGATGAAAAGTACTATGCCATAAAACTATTAGTTACCATAGGTGATGCCTTATATTCTTACACCCATAGTTTGACAAATCCAACTCATGTTCGATTCTTTAGATGGCAATGCATACTCTCATACTCTAGTTTTGAACATCTCTTGAGCAGTTGAAACTGATATGTTAATTTTTAAAATCATGACATGATACTATGTGCCAGAATTTGGATCATCACCTTCTTAAGTGTTCTGTGAGAGTTTCCAAAGTTTCATATTGTAGAATTCTCACCGATTGACTAGTTTGTTAATGAAAATTGACAGGTTGGTGTTATACCAATGGATGAATCGAAGGTGGTAATGAAAGGAAGATTAGGTCCTGGAATGATGATTACAGTTGACCTACAGACTGGCCAGGTTAGAATAGAAATAAAACGATCTCTTCCCTTTCTTTCCTTTGACTATTGCAGACTTTTCAAATGTACATTCTAAACCTCATGAATCATTCTAGGTGCTTGAGAACACAGAAGTGAAGAGGAGTGTGGCCTCAGCAAACCCCTATGGAACTTGGTTGCAACAAAGCACACGTTCGATAAAGCCTGTCAACTTCCAGTCATCTGTTGTCATGGATAATGAAACGGTTTTGAGACATCAACAGTAAGAATCCATCGGACTTTGCTCCACTGGTCCTGAAGACCTCTTTTTTTTTCTTGTACCTGTTCGTATCATGGAACCTATTATGCTCATGCCTGAGTTAGCCTGTGTGTATGTCTGATATTATACCTGATGCCTATGTTGAAAAGGTTGTGAGCTTACTATTCCACTAAAACATATTATCTAGAGTTATTTGTATTGCACTGTAGTGAATATACCTTTGCTCTTTCTGCCGCAGTCAAATGTAGGCCACAGACTAATGAGATCACTTTCTAATCATATGCTCAAGTTGATGTTTCTTATTCCTTTTTAATGGCACTATAATAGCGAACTGCAATGAAACTTAATTTGAAGATTTCATGAAATTACCTGTTTCAGTTAGTTGAGCGGGACCATTTCTTCTCTAGACTTGAGATGGAAATAAGCATTCTATTGGAACATCCTCAGCAATGTGTTAATTTTCTAGTTATGCATTTTTAGATTATCTTAAGATTAATCATTGTGATTGTTAATGAAAATAATATATTAATATCGCTAGATTATTCATAAATAATATTTCCATAGTATTACATTCTGTATAATTTTTTATTAACATATTACTATCATGATGAAAGATAAATGGATAAAGGTGTATATTGGAGACCATGTCAATATCTGAAACACACCTACTGTAAATTGGAAGTAGTAAGCTCTATTCAGATTTCAGAGAATACACCCAACACAGTACTTTTGATCTTGGTATGGTGTCATGCCCTGAAATATATTGCCTAGAATTTGGCTGATTTTGACATGTGCACCATGTGTACAGCTTATCTATGTTATTGTTACATCAGACATTGCAGCAAAGACAAATGTGAATGAACGTAATTAGTAGAGATGTTAGATGGTGACTCAGGCCTGATGTTTAATTTAAGGTTATTGTATTTTGTTTAGGGCATTTGGTTATTCCAGTGAAGATGTGCAAATGGTAATTGAAACAATGGCTTCACAAGGGAAGGAGCCAACATTTTGTATGGGCGATGACATTCCATTAGCCGTGTTGTCACAAAAGCCACACATGCTATTTGATTATTTCAAGCAGCGGTTTGCACAGGTCAGTAAATCCTTAAAGATATTATGGCAGTTAACTCTCTGAACCCCCCTAAACTGCTTTGTCAATTTGATTGCTATGAGCTTAAGTAATAGTGTTCCCCATTTCAGTAACAGCGGTCAAAATATGGGTGATAGATGGTGCTCCTTTAGTACTCTTAAATGATTGCACAGTATCAGTACTCGTTGCCAAACTTGCCATCTATAGCACAGTTGGTAGTTGGGAATATTACATTTTCGTAATTACAATTCAAGGTTATTTTGAAGTACCAGCAAATTCCACTCGTCTTCAATCTTTAATTCTTTATTCAACTCATAAGCACATTTGCAACGCTTGGCTGCCATAATGTGAAATTTAATGTCGCAAAACCAACCATCCATGCCACAGAAAGTAAATTGAGCTGCATGCTCTTTTGTTAGTATGCTATCTTTGATGAAAACTCGGTATTTTTTAATTGTTGAATATTGTATATTTCTATGAGCATTCAGTTGTTGTTCTTTCAATTGTTGCTTAGACACAATGATGGTCTGTTCTCCATGTAATGTGGTCCTCATTTGCAAAAGATATTAGCAACATCAAAGTCCTATCTGGTTTGGCTTCTGCTGGACATAATGTGTTTGATCCCATTTTTAGGTTACAAATCCTGCAATTGATCCCCTCAGAGAAGGTTTAGTTATGTCTCTTGAAGTTAATATTGGTAGACGAGGCAACATCTTGGAGGTTGGCCCTGAAAATGCTGATCAGGTTAGTATCTTTTGAAGGTAATAGTTTACGTCATATTCTTGAGGTAATATCAAAACATCATCTTGTTGACTCTTCAGGTGACACTATCAAGTCCTGTGCTGAACGAAGGTGAACTAGATTCGCTATTGAAGGACCTGAAATTGAAGCCCAAAGTACTCTCAACGTACTTTGATATCCGTAAAGGTCTAGATGGTTCCCTTGATAAGGCAATTAAGGCTCTTTGTGAAGAAGCTGATGCTGCTGTGCGGAATGGTTCTCAACTTCTTGTGCTTTCTGATCGTTCTGAAGCACTTGTAAGTAGCTTCTGACGTTTTAATATGCTAGCACAGTACTTAAAAGCTGCTCATTCTTGAATGTCTTCGACAGTCTTTATTTTACTGTTAAGGATATAATAGGATTGTGTTATTTGTTTCTTTATATGCCTCAGTTTCTTTATCCGTATATGGCATATTCCTTTGTATATCTCCTTTATCTATATATTACCATCTGAGCCTCATGAATACACATACAATATACATAACATAGTATCAGAGCTAGGGTACTAACCCTAGTTTTTTCGCATCTGCCGCCGCTGCTCTACTGCTGTTGTCGCCCATGCCGCCGCTACCTGTGGTCACCCCCGATTGCTGGTCGTCGTTTGTCGTCGCCTCCGCCCAGCTGCCATTCGATTCCGCCCCAGCAGGAGTGCCCGCCGCCGTCCGACCGGAGCCCTCGCCTCTGCTCGGTTGTCGTTTGATTCGGTCTTCACCCGCCTGACTGCTCCCGTTGGTGTCGCCCCAGTAGGAGCGCCCGTTGCTACCCAACCGGTGATCGTCGCCCTCTCGACCGGCGCCCTGCCGACCGGAGCTCGCCGCTTGGCGTTCGCCTGCCCAGGTGCCCACCGCATCGCCGGGAAATTCGAATGAATCATTGAGTGAAAAAGGAGCAAAGAATGACAAAAGACGAGACTCTACTAGTTTTCAGTCTTGTAGTTTCCTTAGTTTCTGTTTTCTTATTGGGGATCTTGCTTTTTATGGTTATCATCTCTGCAATTCGCGATTTTCGCAAGAAAACCAAATCCAAGTTGGTGAAGATCATGATATCAGATCCGATCTGGCCTTTTTAGATTAGTAAAAAAATAAAAATAAAAAATAAAAAACATAATGTTGATCTAACTGCCGCGCCGTCCAACTTCGTCTGTTAGACTTCGTTGCCTTGGTCGCTGCGCCGTCCAGCATCGTCTGCCGATGGCTTCCGTTCCATCAGTTGCGATCTCATTCTTGGGAACAAAGCTCCATGTGACAAAATACAGATTGTGGTCTGCACTCATGGAGATCACACTCGATGGTCTCCGCCTTTGGGGACATGTCACTGGTGCACAACCTTCTCCGCCACTGCCGGTTCAGCCTCCTCCTAGGTAGCCTACTTCTGCACCTCCTGCAGATGAGGTTGCCAAGGAGGCAGAGGTTGCTGTTGCTGATGAGGCTTTTTAGTATGCCATTGACGCTTTCGAGCGCTGGTGTGCTGACGAGGTCCATGTTCGCACCATCCTGGTGTTGAAGTATAAGTGAATTGCCCACCTTTCCTCATCAGCTTAAGCTTTTGGGTGAATTGAGTTGGTGTATGCAACTCTATGGTATCAGAGCCAAAAGATCTTGAGTTCGAGACCCGGTTGGCGCAATTAAATAAAAATAATTGCAGCCCACTTCTATTCCACGTCTTAGGCCTGAGAGAGCCTACACGTGAGAGGGAGTGTTGAAATATAAGTGAATTATCCACCTTTTCTCGTCAGCTTAAACTTTTGGGTGAATTTGTTGGTGCATGCAACGCAATACCTGGTGGTCAGCGTCGACGACTATCCAGCCAGACATTGTTGGTCTGCGGTCTACTCGACAGATCTGGGAGCACTTGCATGGGCGATACCAGCAGAGCAGTAATGCTTAGTTCTTTTCGCCTCAGCGTGAGTTGGAGACGCTTTGTCAGGGAGATTCTTTTGTCGACCTCTTGCGGACCCTGGCTGGTCTCTGGCGCCGGCTGGATGAGCTGACCTCTTCACTTTGTCAGGAGTGTCATAAAGTGCAGAAGGCGAATCATGATCGCCTTTGCCTTTAGATTCTGTCTGTCGCCTTTGCCCAGAGTTTGAGCCTGTCAGGGCTCAATTGCTGAGTCGCTCTCCGCGGCCGATTGTTACGGAGGCCCTTTCGACGCTTTGGGCTGAGTAGCTTTGCCTTGGGTTAGTGGTACAGTTCGTTTCGACTGTGCTTGCTGCTCCTTCAACTACACCGCTGGTTTCTGCTTCAACTACAGCCCCTCCCTAGGTGCCTATTTTTGCTCCTATTTTTGGACCAACTGGAGTTCAGTGCAATTACTGCAAGAACTTCGGACACAGCTACCAGAGTTGTGCGGTGCGCAAAAAGCGAAACAAGGCACGTGGGGTTGAACGATCCAACGGGCGGCAGGGATGCCCTTCACTAGAGGACATACCTCATCAGGTTCTTAGCGAAGTGATTCTATTCAGTAGCTCTGCCAGGCTCTACTTCAGCTCTCTCACAACTTAGCGGGTTCTGCCAGTCTAGCTCAGATGTCTCCTCCAGGTACCTCTTGGGTTCTAGATTCAGGTGCCTCTTTTCACATGACACCGGATTCCATATCTCTCACTTCAGTAGGACCTTCGGTTTTTCCTATCTCTGTTCAGATAGCTGACGATATTTCCTTCTCTGTCAGCTGTCAAGGTACTCTTTTGTCCACTGACTTTTCTGTTCCAGCTATTTCTCATGTCCTCAGCTTACTATGCAGCTTCTTTCGGTGGGACAGTTCACTGATCGTGGTTGTAGGGTTGGTTTTGACTCACACTTGTTTCCACTGAATTCTATTTTTAAATTGTCTGGTCTTGTGACCAGAAAATACCAGCGTTAGTTTTACTAATGATGCATGGTGTAAACCTACAGTTGCCTGAAAACCTCATGATCAAGTGCTAGGTAATTTGCTTAAAATTTTCATTGTTCTTGGATCAAAATACAAAGCCTTTTTCTTTTGTCAAATTCAGAAGCTTGCTAGTAAGATACAAGATACTATTGAGATATGATTGTGCCCTTTATTTTTGTACACTTCTTAGATTGCAATATTAAATGACTGGATGATGTAGGAACCGACTCGGCCTGCCATCCCAATACTTCTAGCTGTTGGTGCCATCCACCAGCATTTGATTCAAAATGGCCTCCGGATGTCTGCTTCAATTGTTGCTGATACTGCTCAGTGTTTCAGCACCCATCAATTTGCCTGTTTGATTGGATATGGAGCCAGGTATGAATTCATTGTTAAAATATATTTTTCTTCACTTGACAGCCTCATCCTGCATAGATGCATGTATAAACTCCCAATCCGAGTTAACTTATGAACACAATTAAAAGTCAGCTGCATGACCCTTAAATACATGAAATCATAATATAATGCAATCGAGATAGCATCATGCCAATATTGCCAAATTTCTGTTTCCACTTGCTAACATCTAAGATTATATACCTTTGCATATCCAATAAACATGTTGGCGATATATGTTTATGATTTCTGTCTTCATGTTGTTAATATCCAATATCATCCTTTCTAAGACCACATAGCATTTCTTATATGAGTGGCATGCAAGTAAATCTGTAAATGATCAACTGTGGTATTTCATTTAACCGACTCTATTTTTTTAATTTTCTATTGAAGTCAGTGTACCATAGCCACGTGTCTAGTATTTCCTGTGACAATTGGGTGTAGAATTGAAGTATAGATGATAATTGCAAATGTTCAACCGTATTCCTTGCGAGAACAGAGATGCAGTTGTATGGACTTTGGAGAATGAATCTTAGGACATAAATGAACTGCATAAAATTCTCATACTAGACAGTGACCAAATGATAGGAAAATACCCCTTAGACAGTGCTTATGTGGATCATTATTTTAACGGAAAAACAGTAGGGGAGAGCCCTACTGAAATATATTAATTAACTATCTAATAGAAGTACAGAGTTAGAGAAAGAAAGGATAAAGCAAGCTCTAAACAATCCAGCTAGACAAAGCAGCCACCAAAGGTGGAGGCAATCTAACTTTGAGCCAGTCTAAATCAGCAAATAAGAGCCTTTTCCATCTATGTTTGATGGGAGGGATTTTCTTGAAGATCCAATTATTTCTTTTCTTTGTGCCTTTTCTTTGTGCTTATATGGGAGTTGGACCCTGGACGTATGTCAAGACTGTTAATTTTAGTGAAGAAATAGGGAACATTCAGCTCAATCAGATCAATACAAGAGACACAACCCTAACTACCGCTACAATACCACAACAACCCCTTACATACACATACTATTACACTACTAGTCTACTACACTTAACAAATAGAGCCGAAATTCACCTGTCATACTTAAATGTGTTTTTGCTCCTCCATCAACTTCTAATTAGATCTAAATACTTAAATATGTGTATTGATAAAACTAGGTATAGTTTTGTTTTTGTTCAATTGGTATACTGTATATTGTAACATTCAGTTGTGCACTTTCTCCAGGAATCATATAGTTTTGAAGTAACCATGTTGTATTTGCTTACTAGAATTACTAATATTTATTCTTATTTTGCGCACTAGTGCTATATGCCCGTATCTGGCACTAGAAACGTGCCGACAATGGAGGCTGAGCAACAAAACTGTTAATTTGATGCGAAATGGGAAGATGCCCACAGTGACCATTGAGCAAGCTCAAAGAAACTTTATCAAGGTATGACTTTCTATGGCTTGTGATTTGTGACTAGTTTGTTGCATGTTGTATTGTTGCCACTATGTGTCTGAACATAGTTGAATCAGTACCAAGGTTCGAAATCTCGCTCACGGGTAAATCCCGCCAGCAAGCGATCGTTGTCGCCTGCGATTCTGCTTGATTCTGGAAATCCGGATAAAAATCGGATAAAATTTGGCAAATGAATTTTGTGGGTGGGGCGGGAGGAGACCGATAACCGGAAAAACCGGTGGAACACAAAGGCTAACAAAACACCAGGCAAGGAGGAGGATTGAACAACTACCACTGCTGTAGAATCGACGAGGCCGACTAGAGGGGGAGTGAATAGGCGGTCCTAAAAATTATCTTACAATCTAAAAGTAATATCTATTTGTCTAAATCAAGTATATAATGCGGAAGCTTAACTTAAATTGGTTTAGCACAAATATTGACTAAATCAATTAGGTTCGCCTAAGTGCACTAACAATCTATGCCTATGTCAAAGGTTTGCAATTCTAGGGTGACAAGCAATCAATTTAGTTTTATGAATGTAAATTGTTTGAATATAAATTGAGCACAAGAAAATAAACCACAAATGACACGCGATGTTTTACCGTGGTGTTCGGAGACTTGCCGGTCTCCCTAATCCACGTTGAGGTAAGCCCAAACAAATTGGACCGGCTCCACGAATTAAGCTAAACACCTCAATTCCACTAATGGTAGCTCTTCCCCGCTCCGGGTAGGTGAGCTCCAACCTTCACAACACGCCGGGCATATTCACAAGCTTCTTTGAGAAGATCACCGGACACGATGCCTCCAACGCCGTTTAGGAGTTGGCAAACTCCAAGAGTAATAAGCCAAGCCCCTCGCTTGACTCTCACCACGTGCAACGAATGCACAAGCTCAAGTGGATGCAAAATACACCTCTAGATGCAACACATGCAACTAAAGACCTCTCTCTTTTGCTCACAAGGTGCAATACATGCACAATGGAGTGGAGAGACTTACACAAGCTCAAGGGAGTGAAATGAGGTGCCAAAGATTGCCCTCCAACCGGCCACAAGTGAGTATTTATACTCCACACACAAAAACTAGCCGTTGGAGCCAAACTCCTGAAAAAATCAGGAAAATCGGAACTACCGCCGGACAAAGTGCGGTATTACCGCACTCCACTTTAACGGCTAGAAAAATAGCCGTTACTCAGCATTTGCGGTATTACCGCAGGTAGGTGCGGTATTACCGCAGTGCGGTACTACCGCAAAAATCACGGTATTACCGCACCTCAGTTTTTCAGCACAGACAACACTTGGGAAAACGGTCATAACTTTTGACTCCGATGTCGGAATTGAGTGATCTTGGACTATATGGAAAGTTTATTCAGAGGATTACACAACCCATCTATTTGCATGATCTTAAACACATTAGATCAACGCAGAAAACACAAGAGATCCAAGGAGTCACTATCACGGTCTAAGTTCGAGAAAAATAATATTAGACCATGCCAAGGGACTTTGATGATCAACTCATGATCATCTCCTTTTCGAGATCTTGATATGCATCAACACATGATGCATCTCTTCTTCTTGATGGCCTTCAACACATAAAGTCATCTTCTCTTCTTGATGGCCTTCACATAAAGCCATCTTCCATCCTGAACTCTTACTCGATAATCTTCAACATATGAAGCTATCCAAAGTCTTTATCATCATGGAACATAACCTATTCATCCAACTCATGGAAAATATTAGTCTCATAATATGATTATCATTAATTAGCAAAACATACCATTAACTCATAATGGTGTGTTTAGATTTTTCAATCTTCTCTTTGGTAATTGATGATAATCACCACAATTGCAAATAATTGAATATAAAACTTTAAACTCAAAGTGCGGTACTACCGCCGTTATAATGCCGGTATTACCACTCTCCGGTAGTACTGCTTAGGATGCCGGTACTACCGAGCATCGGTAGTTCCGCTGATCGGTGCGGTACTACCGCACTACGGTAGTTCCGCCGTGGAAAATCCGGTAGTACCGATTTCGGTGAGTCCAAGTTCCACCAAGGGAGCTCTCTGGAAAAAACATACCGCGCAAAATCCCGGTACTACCGCATTGCGTAATACATTGTTTACGCCAGATATTACGCATCTTCATGTAATACCGCAAGTGGAGTCTTGATGCTATCGATTTTCCTGAGAGAGCACATTGAGTTTAGAATTCAAATTTAAATGTATGCTGACCTTTGTCTCGAGCCATATTGATCTTCTTATCAATCTTTGCATGCATCTCCAAATATTCAATCAACATCCGGGACTAAACCTTTCAATCACTTGACATACATGTTAATCCTCTTTTGCAAACACAAACAATTGAGTATAAAACAATATGATTCAATGTGAGTATATATATGAACTACACAAGTTTTATATACTCAAATGATATATTTCAAAATAAAAATCCCAATGTATGTGGAAAAGAAAACATGGATCGGTACTATGAGTTCACAAAACATAGAGTGAACTATCCCTAAATGTGTGCATACAAGAATATATAATAAAAGCATATGCATATATTTATCTTAGATTTTTGGTGGAGTTTAATCTATATTTTGGATCTAAGGAATGCACTAAGATGTAAATGAATGTAAGTGTCGAATGCATAGCTCTTTAATTTCACCTTTTTATCCAAATGAGACTAAGCCATATCATAATCAATCAAACACATTAGTCTCATACAAGTATTTGTCATTATCACCAAAACCAACATAATGGAGTTTGAACTTACAATCTCCCCCTTTTTGGTGATGAATGACAAACCCATTAACAATAATTGCATTTGTATAAAAATGAACATATGATAGCAAATTAAGGACTATTGGTGAAATCACCTTTTGGCATTGTTCAAGTTTGAAGCATATTTATCTCATTTTGCAATTTTAACAATGCTATTCTATTACTCTACATTATTCTCCCCCTTTTGGCATTATACCTTCAATAACAATGCTAAACAATGCTATTATACATTATTCTCCCCCTTTTGGCATTTACCACCAAAAAGCAAGAAAAACGCAAATTTTGCCAAAAAGAAGGTTTTCAACATATGGAGCTTGGTTCCAAATGATTTAACTTAATAGATTACATATTCTTCCTCATTTGGTATTTTATCCAACACATGGACTAATTAATTCATCTGAATGTGGTCATAAAAGTATGAAAATAAATACATATGACCAATTTTAGAGTTTGATTACTTACTTGAAAAGATATTTGAAACATATTCAAAAATTTTACTCATGATAGCATCCTTGAAAGCTTGGTCATTCCACTTGAGATGCAGATTTTCAGGTTTCTGACATTTCAATTGGGCTTCAAAACCTAGCTGAACAATTGACTTACAAAAGTCCAATAATTCTGAGAAAATTTGTCAATATATATCAACAATTGAGGATCAAAAGTCATAATTGTAGCTACCTCAGATTATGAGCACACTAAAAGATATGAAAATCACAAATCTGCTCAAAGTCATGCCTTTTCTGAATTTTCAGCATTTTGCAAAAATGAGAAAAGAGCACAACTTTCTCAAATGAAGATGAAATACTTTCAAATTTTGTAAAAACAAACTTTGAACTCCTAAGAAACTTTTCCAACAAGAATTTTTGAAAAAGGAGTTTTCATTCAAAAGTTATGCTAAATTGATCTTTCGTTATAATCCTTTTGCAAAAAGAGAGATTTCAAAATGAAGTCTAATTCTTTTGAAAATTTCCAGATTTCAACTTAGGACTAATTAAAGTATTTTCCAAAAAGAATTTTTGATAAAGGAATTTTCTTTCAAAAGATATGACGAAATGCACAATGAATGCATGAGAATGGATTGATTTTGCACTAAATGCTCAAAATGCAATACAATGTGAAATTCATGGAGTTTCTTAGTCTCTTAGCTTTGTATGAGCTAGAGATACTATTTCAAGTCAAGATACACAAAGAAATCTTGCTCAAATAGCTGAACTCATTATATGCAAGAATAGGTCATTTTAGGTCAATTATAGTTTTTGGATGAGATTGAAACGGATATAACTTTTCGACGGTTGGTCTTTTGTGAAAACTTTGAACTAGAGAAATGTTTGAAATAACCAACCATACGAGTTTGGTATAGACCACTTTTGTAAAAACTTAATAGATTTTGATATAAGGAAATGTGTCTTTTTATTCAAGAGGAAGATCATATATGATCCATTTGAGGCCAAATTTGCTATTTTGTTTGTAAAATAGAAATTTTAACTCCAAAAGCATTGAAAAACATTTGAAATACATATTTAAGCACTTTCATTTAGTTTTTCACAAATTTGGGCATTTCAAACAAGATTATTGACTTTTTACCAAAGATGCATATTGAAAAGGGCTAAACTTGCATATTATTATATTTTCACTCCATGAATACCAAATCAAGCAAATGAGAATGAAACACATTTACTCTCAAGATCCATAAAACATTTTAGGCAAATTAGGTAAAATGGTTTTCCCAATAATAATACTTTACCCCTTTTGTTTATGTAATCCCAAAATACTATATATATTTTAGGCGCCAGCTCCATGCAGCGCATGCAATGAAGCAGCCGCAACAAAGCACATGCAATGAATTAAATAAAAAACCGGCGGTTTTTTATCTCCCGGTCGGCACCGGTAAAACCGGTTACCGGCGGTAACCGGCCGGTTACCGCCGGGATTTGGAACCCTGATCAGTACTACATTTGAGCCCTTCAGATATATTCTCTCATGTTAATGTTCTGCAACTTCTGCTCAGATTTGTCAATGAGTTATCCCCATCTCGCTTGTTGTAGTTAATTCTTAAAAGTAAGAGCTTCATATTTCATTTTTACATTTGTTAATGCTTGATTTATGTTTTTCAGGCAGTAAAATCTGGCCTGCTCAAGATACTTTCAAAAATGGGCATA
The DNA here is from genome assembly GCA_036346265.1 of Melocanna baccifera. NCBI lineage: Eukaryota > Viridiplantae > Streptophyta > Magnoliopsida > Poales > Poaceae > Melocanna > Melocanna baccifera. Next base: position 19,302,712 of record CM070696.1, on the reverse strand, counting down.
TCGTTGCTCTCAAGGTTTGTCTATCTTTGCTATCCTATGTAACAGAATTATTCTGCCATTATTGTGAAGTGTGAACTACTTCTGCAATTGTTTAATGCGGCCACATTTTTTGGTAGTTATTGTGGAGCTCAGATCTTTGAAATATATGGTCTTGGTCAAGAAGTTGTCGATCTTGCCTTCTGTGGAAGTGTATCGAAAATTGGAGGGCTCATCCTTGATGAGGTAATTCAGAATTTTCAGTACACTGCTTCAAGTCCCTTGAATCCCATATGGTCATACAGTTTTTCAACTTATACATGCTTTAATTTTTGGTCTTAGTAAGATATTTGATTGTCCTGGCACATTGTCTATTTAGAAGAACTTTTAGATTATCACCTTGTAGTTGCTTCTTGTACTGTTTATCCCTTTTGTGACTACTACCTACTGACACTTCTCCAACACTACTACTACTATCCTTTTCTTGTAAAGCTGGGCAGAGAAACATTATCATTCTGGGTGAAGGCATTCTCAGAAGATACTGCGAAGAGGCTAGAAAATTTTGGATTCATTCAATCCAGACCTGGAGGTAGTATCTATTTCATCAACTGTAGCAAAAGTTTGGTTTTATTAGTTGGATGCTGTATAGTTTGGTTTTATTAGTTGGATGCTGTATTCTGCCATTTTCCTCTAATATGATGTTTTTTTAATCAAAATGACATCAATCATCGACCTGAGATCTGGTTTGTGGTGAAGTGTGCGGTATTATATGTCTTAACACGTACTAAGGCATCCTTTCCTGTCAAGTAGCATGATATTATTATGATGTCTTAATATTTTAGTAGTTAGCTTATTTTATTGAAAAGGAGGCACCAGTAGTGGCCTGGGTGAGTTCCATTTGGTGGAATGTGGGGATGCACGAGCATGAGGTCCTGGATTTGATCCCCACCTGCGCAGGGGTGAACCCGCCTCCCCCCTCCCTTAAAGGAGTTAGCAGTATTACATGTTTACAATTGACTTGATAGGTACATCCGTTTAGTTAAGGCTGACAGCCCCCTTCCAATTTTCCCTAAAAAATCCCCTCTATTTGTTGCTTAAAGTAATTGCTTTTTAGGAAAGAAGTTTGTTGGATCATATGCAATATTATCGTACTGTTTAGTACTGAAATATGGTGTTTTTCCTTTTCTGAATAGGTGAATACCATGCAAATAATCCTGAGATGTCAAAGCTCCTGCACAAAGCAATTCGTGAAAAAAGTGATAATTCATACACCATCTACCAACAACACCTTGCAAGCCGTCCTGTCAATGTTAGTGGTGCTTAATCCTTACTTTGCTGGTGCTAACACGTAGATTTTTTGGTATCACGTTTGGTTTACCATATCTTTTACGCTGCAGGTTCTTCGAGATCTTCTAGAATTGAAGAGTGATCGCTCGCCTATTCCTATTGGCAAAGTTGAGCCTGCAATCTCCATCGTCGAGCGTTTTTGTACAGGTGGAATGTCCCTGGGTGCTATTTCCAGAGAAACACATGAAGCTATTGCAATTGCAATGAATAGAATAGGTGGGAAATCTAATTCAGGAGAAGGTGGTGAGGTGGGTCAGATAACTTTCCATTAGATGAACATAGCTAAAATTCAGTTATTTAGTTTTGCCGAACTGCTGAAGTGGAAACTACAACAGAGTTGCTTATGGACTTCCCATTTTGCAGGACCCAATCCGCTGGAGTCCCCTTACAGATGTTGTTGATGGGTATTCTCCAACACTTCCTCATCTCAAGGGTCTTCAGAATGGAGACACTGCCACAAGTGCCATTAAGCAGGTGGAGCTCGCTATGTGCTTTACTTTATTGGTGTTATCTACTTTACATTTGCACTTTACCTTGGCTGTTATAAATAGTTGTGATGTAGGGTAGGCTTGTATTTTGAAAATCATGACTGTGAATACCGCTAATTATCATCGGGGCATTATTGCTCTCACATAATCAGGGGCAGAACATAGTGTATACCAACTAAGGTCGTGGCCCCCTCTTTCATTTTAGTGATTGCATATGCGCTAATGGAAGATCAAAGCCTATACTACATGTTAGGATAAAAAACTATTAGTTTATCCCTCTCCATACTATCCAATTTCAAGTAGAACCATAGAGTCTCAAAGTTGCTGTTTCATGCCTTTAAGTGCCCCCCTCTTTGTTTCTTCTCACGCTTTGCCACTGCACATAATTCTGCCTTATGGATTCTTTTTGTAATTGCTGAGAAGGATTCCACTCGGTTTTGTGATGATATATTGCTTATTAGTACCCAATGATATTTCAGAATGTAGGGAACACTCATAAGCTGTTGAATGCGCTTGTTTTCCCCTAAAATGGGCCAGTACAAGCCTTTTTCAGGCCGAGATTACTTTGGGAGCTAAACACCAAAATCTTCCGCAACCAGAAGGCATTTACTAGTTTGCTACTGGTAACCAAGAATAAAAATATCAACAGTAACTGTCTGGTTACTGGTCGTACCAGCCTGGACTGTTAAAAAAAAATCTGTCTGAAAAGTTTTAAATTTGAAATGCTAGCAAAAAATTCTACTATATGCTTGTTTGCAAGCTCATGAAAGTATTAGAGCTAAGGTAATGAAGTTAAATTGTATTAAATGAAGCAACAATCAATTTCTTATCGACATGAAAATTTTGTGTCAAATTTGTTTCCGTGCTCACCGGTAACCAGATGGTAACCGGTCAATTCCAGCTGGTAACCGGCCAATTATTGGTCGAACATTCAAATTTTTGTTAGAACATTCCTATTACTCAAATTGTTGTTTGATAAAATTTGGCCGGTTTAAAACCAGTAAGCAGCTGGTAATCGGTACCGGGGAGGGTCTGATATTTTTCCGTATCTAGTTTTTGAATCCTTGCTGGTAACTAGCTAGAAATAGGTACTGCTACCCTGGTGGTATTTGTTTTGAGAAGGGATCCGGAGTTCGTTTGTTTGTGCCTGAAGGTGCTGGTTATATGTGGGGTCCCAGTGCCACAAGTTAGTGAGACACCCAGTGGCATTTCTCAAACATGAAGCTTTGCACCGTCATATACCCAAAATTCCCTTATAAATAAGGCGTCCTGTATCTCACGATAAGAAAGAAATAGGAGCATGTTTAAGTAATTTCATTCTACAATGTAGAATCTAGTACTACAGAATTACCTATAACAACAACAAAGTCTTTTGTTCTAAATAAGTTAAGATAAATTAGGAATAAAATCTCCTCAAGGTCAAAGAAGCGAGAGTCTTGTAATAAAACCTACAAGATTAAAACCCTAACCCCCTACATTTTGCCATCTGAACTGAGAGCATAAAATATCGCACCAAACTATCTTCTTATGTTATGGTTCCAGTACGTGGATCGCTAACTTCCATGAGCTCTTATCCAGAGCCAACTCTTTGTATACATTCCAATTCCTCAAGTCTCTTTAACTGCTTCCTCCCACATTAGTTTTAGTCGACTTCTGCCTCTTATGTCTTCGATATGTCTTAAAGTTTCACTACGTACCGGTTCTTCAGAAGGTCTCCGTTGGAGATGTTCAAACTATCTCAAGCGATGTTGGATAAGCTTCTCTTCAATTGGTGCTATCCCACCCTATCATGTATATCATCATTGCGGATTCAATCTCGCTTTGTGTGATCATAGATCCACCGCAGCATCCTTATCTCCGCTATATTCTTCTATACATGTTTTCTTTTAGTTACCTAACATTCCGCTTTATATAGCATCGCAGGTCTGATCACTGTCCTATAGAATTTACCTTTTAACTTTTGAGAGACTTTTTATTATATAAGACACTCGATGCTTGGCTTTTTCTAAGTCGATAAATATCATGTGAAGATTCTTCTTTTACTCTCTATACCTCTCCATCAATAATTGTGTCAAGAAAATGGCCTTTGTGGTCGGCCTCTTAGGCATAAAACCAAATTGGTTTGTCATAACACTAGTAACTCGAAAACGGTGCTCAATCATTTGCTCCCTAAGTTTTGTTGTGTGGTTCATGAGCTTAATTTCTCTATAATTAGTATAAATTTGAATGCTTTCTTTATTTTTTAAAATTGGTACTAATTTACTTCTCCACCACTCATTAGGCATCTTGTTCGACCTAAAAATGCAATACTGCAGAGTTACCTATGTCTTCCTTTATTTACACGTCCTTAATCAAAGGCACATTATATCCTTTCTAGTGGATTAATATCTTTGAGTTAGTATTCATCTGCACTGCCCTTTTACAGGTTGCTTCTGGGCGTTTTGGGGTTACACCAACATTTTTAGTAAACGCTGAACAAATTGAGATAAAGATTGCTCAAGGGGCGAAGCCTGGTGAAGGGGGTCAACTTCCTGGGAAAAAAGTCAGTGCATACATTGCTCGGCTGAGGAACTCCAAGCCTGGAGTTCCTCTCATATCCCCACCCCCACACCATGACATCTATTCTATCGAGGATCTTGCACAGTTAATTTTTGACCTCCATCAGGTTTGTCTTCCACAACTATTGGTGCAATGTCAACTAGTAATATTGGTGCTACGGGGGAACTACTAGATTTAAAATGATAGTTTTCTGTGTGATCCTCAAGAATTAGAGCCCTTCTGTCAACTAGTAATGTTATTTCATTTTTTATTTCTTCCTCTTGGGAGAAAGAAGTGCATTTTGTTGGTACTAATCAAGATATTTAATTAATATCTGGCCGGGCAGATCAATCCTAAAGCGAAGGTGTCTGTAAAGCTTGTAGCTGAAGCAGGAATTGGAACTGTAGCTTCTGGAGTATCCAAGGGAAATGCAGACATAATTCAGGTTGGTTAAGCTTTTCTTTTTTAATAATTCATTGATTTAATTCATACTTTCATTGTACATGGATCTGCATTCCCATAAGTGGCTTTTGTTGACCGCTATTTTACATTTTTATACTCTTTTACTCCTCTTTGCTGTAAGGCGCTATATGTTGTAGTGGGCCCTCATGAGGTTGCATAGGTTATTTTTTTTAGCGCAGTTGCATAGGTTGTTGTTTGTTATTTCATGCTACATACACTGGCATTTATTGTATGGTATTCACAATGATAGAGCTTCCCTATTGTAGTTTATCTTTCTTTAAAATAAGAAGTGTTGCTTCCTTTCTTGTGATATTGATTAGCTAGATATTTGCTATAATGGCACCAGTACTGTACTTTCTAACAAACACCACTATTAGGTGAAAATTCTGTGCAGTAAACTGTTACCAATTTTGGGAAATCTTTTCAGAAATTCACTAGATTTTCCCAAAATCCTAGCAATGCAGCTCATGATGGTTGCTTCCAGAAATACCATAAGCGAAGCTACTGCTTGTCAAGACGCTGAACTAGTGTAATGACTGGACGAGTGCACCAGACCTGATAGTACTTTGCTCCAATGTTAATGGATTATTGCAGCATTTAAGTCTGGGACAAACCATGCTATGAGCTCTTATTTAACTGCTTACAAGTGGTTTTGTCCAAGGTCTACTGTACTCAGGGTGAACTAGAGATTTAATGTGTATTTATTTTGGTCATCTAAAAAAATCATTTTATTATACAGATATCAGGTCATGACGGTGGTACTGGAGCTAGCCCAATTAGCTCAATCAAGCATGCTGGGGGTCCTTGGGAACTTGGTCTTACGGAAACACACCAGGTTTCCTTCATTTAATTGCTTGTTATAATTAGTTTCTTTTCCTACCATATTTCTTTGTTCTAAAGCTATTTAGCTTCCTCCAGACACTTATACAAAATGGATTGAGAGAGAGGGTGGTACTTAGGGTGGATGGCGGATTCAGGAGTGGCCTAGATGTCCTTATGGCTGCTGCCATGGGTGCTGATGAATATGGTTTTGGTTCTGTAGCTATGATTGCTACTGGATGTGTTATGGCACGCATTTGCCACACAAACAATTGCCCAGTTGGAGTTGCTAGTCAGGTGGTAACATCACAAGTTATTTTACCTTCCTCTTGTTTGGATTATCCCTTACATTCTATGCACCTGCAGAGAGAAGAGCTTCGTGCTAGGTTTCCTGGTGTTCCTGGTGATCTCGTTAACTACTTCCTCTTTGTTGCAGAGGAGGTATGGCATCACTCACATTACTAATGCTGTTTTTGTTAACCTCATTTTTCAATTCCGGTCATGTGATATATCTTTTTTTGGAATAATTGTGACTTGTATTTTAGTACTCATGCTTAAGTTATCCAGGTACGAGCCACATTAGCCCAGTTGGGTTATGAGAAGCTGGATGATATAATTGGGCGAACAGATTTGCTTAAACCAAAGCATGTCTCTTTGGTGAAAACACAACACATTGATCTCGGATACCTCTTATCGGTATGGAGTTGACAGTCCTCCTTGTTTTGTGTTATTGGCATTTCATCATATGCTTGTTATCTTAAGTAAAGTTCTTTTATCAGAATGCTGGATTACCCAAATGGAGCAGCTCTCAGATAAGGAGCCAGGACGTCCACACTAATGGCCCTGTTCTTGATGAGACAATCCTTGCAGATCCTGAGGTAATGTTCCTATAACTTTCTCTTAGTTACATGGGATAACTTAACTAATGAATGTCCTCTAAAGCCGATTTGTGTATAGTCAATTAAAGAAATCCTTGACTGCTATTTGGTCATCTTGAAACCAGAACTGTAATATTGATGATGGATGACCTTAATTGTAGTCTAAAGTGAAGTGTATAGTTGTTAGGAACCAAGTTCTGTCATATGTTGCTTAATATGTGCAGCATTACTTAGATGATCTAATTTGCAGATATCTGATGCAATTGAGAATGAGAAGGAGGTTTCCAAGACGTTTCAAATTTATAATGTTGATAGAGCTGTCTGCGGTCGAGTAGCGGGTGTCATTGCCAAAAAGTATGGAGACACAGGCTTTGCAGGCCAGCTCAACATTACGTATGTCAAATCATTTTCTGTTTTGCTTACTTTTTTGTCCTTTCGTTTTTCTTATGAAAAGGTAGAAACATAATCATTTTTACATTTCAGGTTCACTGGAAGTGCAGGACAGTCCTTTGGTTGTTTTCTGACTCCTGGAATGAATATTCGGTTAATAGGAGAGGCCAACGACTATGTTGGAAAGGTACTGAATATTCAACTCTTGAAAATCCTGTCCGACCAGCTCTTTAAAATATTTTTGTTTTTTGCAGGGTATGGCTGGTGGAGAGCTGGTAGTAGTTCCGGTAGATAGTACAGGATTTGTTCCTGAGGATGCTACTATAGTTGGAAACACATGTCTGTATGGAGCTACGGGTGGTCAAGTATTTGCGAGAGGCAAGGCAGGAGAAAGATTTGCGGTTCGAAACTCTCTTGGTCAAGCAGTGGTTGAGGGCACTGGAGATCATTGTTGCGAGTACATGACTGGTGGTTGTGTAGTTGTTCTCGGCAAGTAAGTACAACCTGCAGAATTCTCGTTCGGGAATCACCTTCCTTTTGTCCTGATATATGCATATTTGTTGATCCACAGAGTTGGGAGGAATGTTGCAGCTGGAATGACTGGTGGCCTTGCCTACATTCTAGATGAGGATGATACACTAATCCCAAAGGTTTGCAAACTGAAACTTCTACTTATACTTGCTCTGTAGCATGCATATCATGCATATGAGTGGGGCCTGGTCTGGTCTGTTTAATTTTATCTGCCATATTTCTGTTTACTGGTTCATCTTTGGCATTGGTACAGCTAACATGATTTCATGTTGCTTTGGTGCTCAAACAAAATTGGTTTTCAAGTTTTCACCCAAATGATGGTTTGCACTAAATATGTTCCCTTACATAATTTACAGCCTTTTGTTGCTCTCTTTACTTCACAGTTTTTTTTTAAAAAAAAACTTGTTTTGAAGCTCTGGTTGTAACAACAAAATTGATAATTCATCATAGTCCCAAATTCAAATCTCAAGGTTATAACTTGCAAGGGTTTTAATAGGTTAACAAGGAGATTGTCAAGATGCAGAGAGTGAATGCTCCAGCTGGGCAGATGCAGCTGAAGAGCTTGATTGAGGCCTATGTTGTAAGTGAAGTACGATTTTTGAAAGTTTAGTGCCAAATATTGGCTATTCCCACACTATGCTAATTTGGATGTTGCTTTTATAGGAAAAAACGGGCAGTGAGAAAGGTGCTACAATTTTGAGGGAATGGGAGGCATATTTGCCACTCTTCTGGCAACTGGTACCACCTAGTGAAGAGGACTCGCCTGAAGCTTGTGCTGAGTTTGAGAGAGTACTTGCCAAGCAAGCAACTGCAGTACAATCTGCGAAGTGATCAACTATTAACCAACCGCAATCTGCGAAATGATCGAAGTTAGCCAACACGACGGTGTTCATTCTTTGATATTTGCAAGTGATTTCCTTGCACTGCATCAAGAAAACATAATCGGCATACTTCTGGAGCACCGGAGTGCCCCAATGACTGCAATTTTGTTGAAGCTCTACCCAAGGCATCTTTTGAAAATGAGCCTCGCAGAAGCATCGAGGATTTTTCTGGAGGCTCTTGCAGCCTAGGTAACCACCCTTGTAAATTGGTTTGCTGACGCTAGTTTGCAAGGCACTGTTAAACTGCTGCATTCTTGTATAGGATTCTTGCGCTGTGTAAGTATATTTTTGGTTCTCGACACATTAGTTCTTACATCTATACGCCTCCAATGCGGGCATGCGAGTTGCATGTGCTATAGTGCAGTACAGAATAAAGTGTACGGTGAAATAGGATTTCTTAGGTTGCTTCATGAATGAACTGTTCTTGGATCCATGCCCGTCGTGTGAATGGTGTTTAAGGCTATTATCCGATGTTTGGCCTGGTAAAATTTTCTAGTCACTACCAAATTGAATTTGTACATGTATCTTCGGTTGATGTCACCTCCGTGCTGTGCAGCTGAAGAAATGTATAGCGTAGGGTAGGAAGGGGTGAGTAAATGCCACTTGTACATGTTCCTTCAGACTTTACCACTTCTCTTTTGGAATCTTTTTTTAGTACAAGACAGACGCTGCATGAATAATCTTAGCGCACGTCTATATGTGTGTGTGTGTGTGTGTGTGTGTGTAAAGATGTATATCAGTATTTAAACCCAATAAATACAGTGATACATCCATAAATTCACCAAAAGTTGGTTTCTTGGACTGATGTTCTTTGCTGCCTCTTCTGCCGTATGGTTGGTTACTGCTCACCTCGCACAGCAGTACAGCACAACCTAGCGTCCACCGGGCGTTGTCGTTTGGTCCGGCTCCAAGGGGGTAAAACATGGGTGTTGCTAGGGCGAGCTGTCCTCCGGGGTGGATTTTCGTGACGGCCGTCGTGCGGGCGTTTCAGGTGCTGGGATGTGGCGGTACGTGTATGTCGCAGTGATTTTGGGTCACTCGCATGTGGTTTTGGTAGCCGCTGGGAGCAATCCAGGTTCCAACGTGATGTCACGTACGGCTGGGGCGAATCATACGCCACGTGACGGCGTGCATGCGCTGGGCACCTTGCACAGCACGACCTAGCATCGACGTGGCGCCGTCCGAAACGGTCCCGGGGATAGCACACGTGTGCAACCCCGATAGGTGGCCTATCGGGGCAGGTTTTCACGACCGTCGTGTTTACCTTTCTGGTCCCCGTGAGCGTGTCGGGCCGCTGCTGCTATTTCGGGCCGAGCTAAGATTTCTCAAATGAACCAAAATTTTTGAAATTTCTTTAAATTTTACTTAAATTTGATTTTTATTAAATTAGGAAGCGTCCTTAGATTTCCGCTTCCTTTTTGTGCTCTCCAGCCAGTAGCGACTTTCCTTTTTCCGCTTTCTCCCTTGTACCTCAATGCCACACGGCCTCTCATTATTCGTCACCGCTGTCAGCTCCCGCACGCCATCTCACCGCCGCCAGACGTCAATGCCGCGTAGCACACCACCACCTTGCCGACCGTGCCATTAAGGCCTATCACTTTGCCACTTGGCCATGCGTCGTGCACCGTCGTCGTTGACCATGCCACCGTCCCATCCATGGGTTGCTTGGCCAATGCGTGCACCGCGCCCATGCCCTGCCCTGCCAGCTTGCTCATCGTGTCAGTGAGGCGCAGCCTCCCCAAAGCGCCTTTATGCACGCTATAAAGCCTTGCCAAGCTCCTTACTACCCACTCTTAGCACCTAATTGCATTCCCAAACCTCTCCTTCCCCAGCATGGCCACCAATCGTCGTTGCCACTGTAATCACACCGGTCAGCCCCCAAAACACAATATCCCGGTAGTGACTACCAAAACCCAATTCCTTACACACAGCATCGCTTAAACCTCACAAACCTAACCCTGGCCACGCCTTGATCTCCCACAACCCCTAGGTCATCGGCGATGTGTATCGTTGTCGTTTAAGCCAGGCCAATGCGGGTAGCCGTGTGTAGGCCAAATGAGCTAAAACCACCAATGCCGTTAGTCTCCAAGCTCGCCATAGATGCTCATAGAACCACAAATTCCGGTTGAGTTCCACCAGAGCTCCGTCGTGCCATGGAATTACTTCAATGAGCTCTCCCTGCCGCTAGCTATCTCCGGTGATCTTCAGATCGCGTGTAACCCAAAAATTGAACCCGTGAGTCACCCTGACCCCATCCATGCCACAGCTTGCTATTGGCGACTACTGTCGGCGTGTGTGCGAACTTATTGTTGTGTTACTCTGCTCGGGCACCAATGACGTGCAGCCAAAGCTGACTAGGCCTTAGGCCTGGCAGGCTATTCACTTGGGATGGCTGAGTCGCCCTAAGGCTTTAGCCAACCCAACCGAGCCAGCTAGGCCGAGCCCACAGTAAAAGCCCAGTACTGTTCCAGCCCAGCCCAACACTGTTTAAGGTTGAGCCCATTACTGTTCAACCCATACGCATTACTATTCATGAATCCCAACCCGTTATAAACAGTACCTACCTATTACTGTTCACCCTACCCATTACTATTCACCCGAAACCCATTTAGCATATTTACACCCATTTCGAGCCCGTTTAAACTATTCCTAGCTCTGCTCAGTCCAACTAGACTTTGATAAAATCCAAACCCACCCACATTCGGTTTTTCCTAAATTTTATTCTTTTTATTTTATTTTATTTTCCTAGCTTGAATTCTTTCAAGCACGGACTTATTTGTTTGACCTTTTGCGATAGCTCCCAGATACACCGAGCCATTCGTCTCAGAAGTAGGTCAAGACACAAAAGACTTCAAACCAGTTAAATACTTTGAACAGCAAGGCAAATCACATGTTTTTTGTCATATTGAATGTACATTGCTTAATTATTTAATTATCACTACTTTCATTTTTATTATTTGTGCATAATTATTTATTTAAAATAATTGTTTAGAATAACATGATAATTAAATTCTACCACTGAAAAAGCCATGCTTTATTCAAAGGCCATATTCACTTCGTCAGCCTTAATAATAATAAATTAGTGTATAATTAATTAATAGTAGACTGGATAATCAAATGGTTTATACTACTAAGTTGTTTCGACGTTTTGCTTATAGATTTATAAAATTATACTAGGGCTAAGGATGATTCGTGAAAAGCTATTAAATGGTTGAAATCCATAATCTTATCCTAAGGTGAAGGATTTGGTATGAATTGGTGACAGTGCTGTAATGCACTGGGTTTGTAATCGGTTGCTTCTTTTGTGAAAAGTAAGGACTAGAACCATATACTAAGTAAAAGACACAGAAATCATTCAATAACAAGTTTTAATTTATCAGACCTAATTTAGTAGCTACTCGATTCAATTAAATATCTACAGGAGGATTAGCTTTTCCAGTATGATGGAATAATCCATGTACACAATAGGGTGGTAACCATGCATCAAGCATCTCAAGAACATATTCCCCACACAAACATTTAAATGCATGAATATGCATCAATGACATCTCGATGAGATGCAAAACATACATACATTGATTGCAAAGACATTGGAAAACAAGTGTCGATGATCCCCCCTAACTCCTTACATACAATAGATTACAAAGAGTTACAAAATCACACTTGAGAGGCTGCTCCAGGCAACAACAAAAACAAATGGTGGATGAAAAGGGTAAGGGATATACATTCTCACTAGCAGCTTCTACAAATGATACAACTAAAAAGAGAAGGGAAAATGATTCTTTACCAAGAATATACGAACGTGGTATTGCAAAAAAAACTCCTGCTATCTTGGGCTGTCCCAAGGAGACGAAGACTTGTATGGGAAAGCATGGGAAGCGGATCCATGCCCTAAATCGAGGCTGTGGAGTTGTTCCATTAATTGCGACCTCCGTTCCTTGAAGAAATCCAGCCTGGTTGTTAGCTCAACCAGAGTGGACGACGCCACGGACGGTTGCCTCCCATGTTCAGCACCCTGTGTTGCAACAAGAGAAATGAATACTCGTCTTAAATAAAAAGCGGTGCAGTATTTTTTGAAACTATTGCGGCCGTAAGCAGCAGTGGTTTCCCTTACATCGGTTGCTTTTGGGATGTTCACGGACATGGAGCTGCTATCCGCAGGCATGCTTGTTGATGCGTCCCTTGAATCACTCGAAGAGGCGTCCAAGGAATGCTTGCGGGAGAAGGGCCTTGAAGAACCATGAGGTAGCACATGCTGCTTGATGTTTCTCCAATGTGACCCACCCGTCAACCCCTCCTGTCAGAATGTTACAGTGGCTTAGACTCTTAGTATCATCCTCATGCAATGCCAGTTTCACATCATAGTAGGAAAGTTAATCATCGGTGGCTTGCCCTTTGCAACTGAAACAGATTGAGCTTTTTAAACTACTATGAAAGTGCAATGACTAATGGAAGCTAATATCGGCTAAATTGTGAGTTGAATTCTTCAGGTTTTATTGATACACATTCAAGCATAGCAGATTAAGTAAAAATTAATTTGCAGCAAACCTCATTCCTCTGCTTCTTCTCTTGATTACAGAAAGCAAGGTTCATATCAAACCCTGATTGAACAAAGTTCCTGGCGGCAATAAAATATTTGTAGTTTTTACTATATTGCAACCTGAAAGGATAATTAGAGAATGCAAGTATGTAGAACACATCAAGTATTGTCTTACTGTGGGAGATGACTTGGAAGCTGTTGATAACGATCATTCGTGTCTACAAAAGAACCATATTGGTGTTGGCGCTGTTGGTTAAGTTGGAGATGCAGCTCTGCAACCTTCTGCTTTAACCTTGCAACATCAGCTTCTGCAAGAGCAATCTCCTCAAGCTCTGCCTTCGTCTTAAGGAAAGCACAGCAAAGAAATTAGACATCATAAAATAAGCCAAGAAATTATAGTGATCATTAATGATCAACTAGATGAAAATTTGAGTACCTTTGAATCCATAGTACGCGAACTAGAAAATTGTGCAGAAGACATGCTTAATCCAACCTCCAACGCAGCTCTAAGATCCCTTTCAGCCTGTAGCTGTTCTTGCAACCTTGACACCTAGAGTTACAAACAATTGTGATCAAACAACATATTTTGGAAGCGTGAAATGAAGTAGTTGATCCATATGGCAAAAGAATATGGCATACATCATCTTCCAGAGCCAAACGGCGCTCGTGTAGCGCTTGTTTTCTTCTTTCCAAACTCGCCTGTAAGATTGCATTACCTCTAGCCTGAGAAGCATTTCCAGTTAGTTTGCAAGATCACCCCACACATCACAAGTCATAAAGAATATATGTGTTCTTTTCCCTTTGTACCTCTTTTGCAATCCTGATCTGTAGATCATTCTTTGTGATCTCAAGTCTTTGGATAGCAAACCTGAAAGATTTATTTGCATAGCTAAGCATTCAGTATAAAATAAATATTGGTATCAGCATGTTCAGTTCTATCATCACCAGTGAATGGTCACAAAGCTAGCACAGAAACAATTTTCACAACAGGTATATTCTACAACAATAGTTATCATAGATAGTGGTTGTTACAATATTTTGAGCAAATGGAAGTATCTTCAGCTAATCAAATAACAGCATAACGTTCCAGCATACTGAATTCGGAGCGCACTTATTAATAGACTAACTACTATGCAATTATGGCCATTTATAGGAAACAATCATGTAAACATGTAAATTCAGGCAGTCAATTTAGTACTTGATAAATAGGAACTTACTCTTCTTCGGTCGATGAATCAGCTAACTCCGACTGTTGGCTCTTTCTTGCCTGTAGAAACCATGTGTAAATCTGTAAGGTCAAATGCTATGGTTGGCAAGTACAGAAATTTCTTCAATAATAATATGAAGGCAAATACGTATTCTAGAGGAGTGTATTTCTGGTAATGATTTTCCTGAGAACCATTGCCTTCTTTTCAAAATAACAAAACCATAAGTCAATGGTTACAAATGTTACTTTTATTCAACTAACATGAGCACGTAAGGAAAGACAGCAAAAGATAAGACTCCTCACATTATTCCGTCCCCAAAAGTTAGAACGTTTCACATGCAGCTGAGTCCCATTGGATTTGATGGAGTGTTTGTCTACAGAATATTCAGCTCCAGGATCAGGTAAAGAAATTCCTGCATCCAAAGAAGAAAGAATCTCTCCCATTGACAACGGAGACTCATGACAGGAAACCAGATTTGATAGATCCTTTTCATTCGGTGATCTCTGGACATTCATTGTGCCATTTTCCGTTAAATGACTATGTGAAGCATAATTTAAATCCATGTTTGCTTCCAAAGCCTTATCTTCCACAGAAGGTTCAGCGTCTGAATCATCACCATGAACTACCTGTTGTCCATATTACAGTAAGAAAGCAAAAACTGCATCATGATATTGACAGATGAGCAACTTGCTACTCAAATAAAAATGACAACCCAGTCAGTTTCTGATCGAACTACCCAGAATGCTTCACACCACAAACATTAAAAAATATATATACTAATGACAAGCTAGATAAGATTTTTTTTTACAGGAAACAGCAGGGGAGACAAGCTAGATAAGATTATGCTATTATTGCCAAAATTTGAGCTGCAATATGCAAAAACATATCGAAAAACATGCCATCAGTGAAATTGGAACTTTATAACTTTTTTTACATTTTCCCTCAGCTATCCTAAAAATATAGAAGGCAAATATATGATTGGTATCAGACCATAAATTACTACAGAACAGAAACTTCAGAATTGCAAATCATATCAAACCTTGTAGCCATAGAGGTCACCACCAGTAGATGCACTGCTTTCACTCAATTTTCCGCTCAGTATACGCTCGGTGTCGTCTAATTCTTGATCAACATCATTCTCTGCATCATGAAATCCATTGTCCTTGACATCCACAGTTTCGTCAATCGCTGATTCTTCACTTCCACTCTCTTCAATTTGAGAATCAGGTGACAGGGAACACCTAAGGTGTTCATCCTATAAAAGTGATAATCTTTAATGATAAGTAGTTTCTACGATAAGTGGAAAAACAACAAACAACAGAATCAGGTAAACTTACATCAAATATACCCCCATATTCCTCTAAGAGAGTAGTGACAATGCCTTGAGCACTATTAGCAGCATTTGCAGCAGCAATAAGCTGAGCAGAATTGTCGTCATTCATGTCTAAGCCATCTTCCATCTCACATTCACCAGCCAGAAGTGGACGCAGCAAGAGAGGAGCCATACAAGCAGCAACTGCTGATGGAGTCATTCGATTCTCGGCAGTATGAGAAGCAACAGTGTGCATCATTCTCAAAATTCTGCAAACATTAGTTTTATGAGCTCTGAGAATTAGCTTGGCAAGTGATAAAAATACTGTTGCTAGCAAGTTGGATGGTTATACTCAACTAATTGTACAGACAAGGATGTACGTGTTTCGCTATTTCAAATTTCATACTTTTAATCAAGACAAACAGTTCACCATATGCTTGATCATATAATGGGTTAGATTTTTGAATGTACTATGCAGGATTATATCCCAGCAGGTAAAAACTAACTCAGAGACATAAGATATCCCCATTAAAAAAACTAGACTAACCTCTGTAGCAGACGCCTATTAGGCTCTGGAAATGTTTCAGCTATTGCTGCACGCATAGAATTTACCCGAGACTCCTTACTTTCCAGACCTAGACAAGCATGAAGAAAATGAAAATAAATGCCAAGGAAAAAATATGGAGGCAAAGACAACTGAGAATTAACACACAAAAAAAACCAGCTAGGTGACTAGGTTAATACTAACTCTTTGGTTTCTGCAAATGTTTTTTTTAAAAAAAGCATCAGGAAGTTTTGTATATTAACTATCCGTTAAACTGTAAGATAACCTTAATCAATGGCCATAACAGGAGCATGCTAGGTACCAAATGCTAGGAGTATTAGTCTGATTTTGTATTACTTTAAGTTTAGTACCAAACTGGTTTCGTCTAAGCTAGGAGTCCTCATGTACTCTACATATTTGGCTATTAGCCTACAACATCAATAAAACAGTTGAATTCCTATTTTTCCCAAAAAGATGTGCCTGGCAACACAAGGGGTATCAGTGTATATACCTATAGGTGTGCAAAGTAGACAAAGCTCCAAATATTTTTTAAATCCTATGTATCTATAGTTAATTGCAGTAACTAACAGACTGCAAATGCTTCTTCTAATATCATGTAGAATAGTGAATTTGTTCCTATTTATTGAAAGCTTTGACAAGGTTATGATAAAAAAAAAGTAATTTCATTGACTCCCCTAACAGGGCCCCTTCTCACCACAAGATCCTAATGAGGACACAGATGAGGCTGACCTTATCCCCTGCATCACCATCCCTAACCAAGGAACCATATTTAGGTTAACATGAATAGAGCACTTACGGAAAGCTTCCAATAAAGCTGTGCAGCAGGAAGCAGGCACTGGAGAAGACGGTAGCTCACGAAGAACATGCTGCAGATATATGATTACATGAATATAGTTGGCGAGCAGAAAATGAACTGTTGAAACTCTATTACATCTAAGAATTTTTGGAGCAACAACATAACAGGAATTACAGCAAAGTACCTTTACACAGTCACCAACAACATGAGCATCCTCGTCCAGTGCAAACTCAGTCCTTCCTGGAATAAAACAGAAACAGGTGCACTAATTGAATTATAGGTACAATGACACAAAAATTACCAAGCCACAAACACCACCAATTAAATGACACTATTTCAAATATGAACTAGGTAACCGCCATAAACCTTGCTCGTATTCTTTCATTCTTCTGTCAACCTCCTCCACATCTGCAGCCTGACGCAAAATTCCCTCCACATTTATCCCTGCAAGAAAATATTCACATTTGTAATTAAATATTTACTACTTAGATTGGTGCTAGCATATTGCGTACCAAATGGTGAAGAGCAGCCTGTTCGGCCTTACCATATTTCTCAAGAAAACACAAAGCTTTTTCTAGAAAAGAAGGGCTGCCATCAATATCTTCCAGTGCAAGAAGAATTGGTCTGCCGACAACTAATGATTTGATAGGTCTCTTCTCTCTCCCTGCAGGCAATGGAGGGAAGGTATGAACAAAAGGCAGAAGGATATTAAGTTCATCGTGAATATAATAAGTCATATCAAAGTGTAGAGGAATCAACAATTTGGAATAGCTCCTTCATATGCATCTGTTGTGTCATTACGAAATATCCCATTATGTCCCATCACAAGAGCTGCATTCGGAGCCTGTGCAAGAGCTTCTTCCAATGCTGTTTTCCACTCAAATAAATCTTCGGATGTTTCTGCCTGTTTGAAGAATAACAGGTATTTTTATTTCAATTTTGAAGAAGCATTAAAAGGCATAAAGCAAAATCATAAGGCTTGCATTTGCTCAAGTGGGTCAAACTATCTAAGCTAAAGGGGAAAATATATACCTTCAAGGTGAAAGCACGACCATCACGGCCATCTGGAAAAAGGACAGTCAACAATTTTTTGTCTTCCCTGACCACTACACTGCAAATGGGAAGTATTGTTAGTACAACATTGTTTGTGCTAATAAACCAAAAGAAAAGAAGCAGCAAATCACTAGTCTACGGAGACATATATACTACACATGACAAACATCTAGTACAGCAATCTTTGTGTAAAATGCACCAAAAAAGATATTAAAAAAAAAAAGAACATTTGTCTAAGACACATACCTCCCAGAATTATTCAAGTCGATTCCCCCCAAAGTAAGGTTCACTTCACCACCTCTCTGGGGCAAGGTATTCTAAAATGCCAAGAATAGTTACTTATCAAGAAGTGAGAATTAAGTGCTACTAATAGAACTCGTAAGCTGGACCGATGAATGAAAGGAAAAATATGACAATGACTAACAAGTAGTTCCATTAAACCTTCTCTGTAGTGTAACATAGGACAAGAGCAAGAATAAGCAGTTTTATGCAGCTAAGGGTCAAACATTGAACATAATTTCATATTTTAAGCAAAGAAACACATGAATTTGGTTGAAACAGGAAGAAAATAATTTTTAAAAAAGCTCATGCAACCACAGCAAGCAGTAAACACTTCCACCAGAACAACCTACAAAAAAATGATGATGCTTCCCAGCTGCAGAAGATGTAACTGAGATTGAATTGAAAAGGGCAAAGGTCAAGTAATCATTCTGCTATTGAGCACAAAACTCTGCTATTGAGCACAAAACTCAAAACATTGTGTATTTGTGTATGATTGTGATCTTGTATACATGCATAAATGTCATGAAATCTGAAACAACTTAGAACAACAAATCATACTAGTACATTGTGGCAGTGATCAAGGGATATGATAAAAGTGTCGACCTAGATACTAGATAATATTTTGAACTATCAGATCAACAAGCTGAACCAAAACACAATTTCTGAGGAAAGACCAAACAGTCTATGTAATGTGCGCTTTCCAGTACGGCCATTATTTAGTTATTTACATTGCGAACAAGAATAAAAATACTAACTGGATCACTCTTGAAGAAAACCAGTGATGTTCGAGTGAGGATGAACCAACGCTTTTTCCAAGATTTCCATCCAATTCCTGAAAATTACAGAAGCAAATGTTCTTTTCCAGATAAAATGCAAAGTGAAGTTATCATCAGTAGCCAAATTCTAGTTTTCTTTCAATGTTGAAAATATGTGTAGTAGTTTGATAGAGTTCATGCACATAGCCCATCCAATGCAGAGGGTCAGGTGCAGAAACCTTGAATCAAATAAATCGACAGCTAGAACAAGAGATAAACTCGGAGAATCGCCATAGGCAAGATTCAATCTAGGAGAAAATTAGCCCAATTGCACAAACTTTGAATTTGATGATCTACAACTGAACCTTTCTTTAAAGGGGATGAAGCATGGGTGAATGTACAACTGAACTCATGGCCATGTATTTATAGGGCCAGGACAGAACTAAATTGGAATATAAAAGCTAACGATAGCCTCAAACTCGTAAAAGAAGAAATGGACCAATGAACATAGACTTGAACTCAGTTGCAAACAATATAGAATCTCTTATCCCTCTGTTGCTTTTGGACAGACAAAGGGAGCTCATCTCAGTTATGTCATGGGCTACCCCCCCCCCCCCCCGGCGCCCCCTGGGGCCCCACTTGGTTCATTATTTAGGAAGTTAGAGATTAGTTTCTATCTATTAGAGATATAATTAAGATTAGTATCTATCTGTTAAAGGAAGCCCATCTATATAAGAAAGGCTGCCACGTGCTATTAGGATCAAAAAAGAAATAATAAAGTCATTCTCATCTGTAGTCTCTCTCTCCCCCTACGTTGACACCACTCAGCCATCCTCTCGGCGGTACTTACCCCTTATGAACTTTTAGTTCATAACAACTTGGTATCAGAGCCAACACTATAGCTTCTGCTGCCGAGTTATCATATGGCAAGATCATTGCTGGCTCTATGAAGAAATTATCGTTGGACTCAAGAATGTAGAGAACATACTAAAGAAGATGATGGCAGCAAAAGAGAAGGCACAAGCAACCGCGAATGCGCGATCTGCGGCGGCACAAGGGGCAGGAGAAATGGTGGCCGTGCCACTGCAACGACGCTGCTATTGTTGCTCCTTCATCTGACAAGGCCAGCACTACATCTTCAAGAGATGACGACGGTGTCCGCCGTTGCTTTATCGTTTTTGCTGTGGAAAAAAGCCCTCCGGCCCTTACGGATCGACAGGTTACGATGGCCTTCTCTTCGCTTTTTCCAGCCCACGATCGAACCGCAGCATGGAGATATTTCCTCCCGAACAGCAGCCGCACCTTCTCCCGCTTGTCCACGCTGGTTTCCTTCTGCATCCATCTGCGCCGGCGACAAGCTAGGGCACTACCGCCCAACTCCCACCCACATGCCTGGTTGTCCCACTGCCCTCCACCGCACCACTGCTTCCCATCACCTTCCAGGCCGCTGCCACCAAGCAATGGACACCGCCGGATCAAAGGCCCTCGCTGTCCTGACTGTCACGGCCATCTCCATGGTCTCTACGGGGACGGCAGGTGCCCGGCCCTATCGCCGTCACCGGCGTCGCAGTGCCTTCCCTAGCCACGGCCCTGGTCGCCTCCGCTGCCGCTATCCTCTTCTTTGGGCAGCCGCCGCCGTGGGGGTTCGTCTCTCTGCCGCTAGATCCCACCGAGACCGGACCCAGATCCGGCTCGTGCGCATCGCCTCTCTTGGATCTAGCCTTGCCCCACTCGGTGCTCGTCACTGTCGCTATTCATCGCGCTCAGATCCCGGCTCATTGACGCCGGATCTGGGCTCTACCGGTCGAATCAAGTCGTCTCCTCGCTAGCAAGGTTATTAAGGCGTCGCCTAATCGTCGCTTTGGCGTCGGAGCGGTCTAGAGCTACCGCCACAGCCGTCGACTCGCCTCGGATGCGTGTGGCGTCCGCCTCGGACAGGAAGGCGTTGCCTAGTCGTCGCCATGGCTAAGACTTCGCGTCGCAAGAGCAAGGTGAGCGCCATACGGTGCAGCGGCGGGAAAATGAAGGCGACGCGCGCGAAGAGAGCGGGAGAATGAGGCGGCAGCGAGAGAGGCGTTACATACGAGAGGGAGGGCGAGGGGAGTCCGACGCGACGGCGACTGCGGGCGATCTCCCGGCGACCTCGGGCCTCCACGCCGCCTCCTCTTCCAAGCGGCGACCTTGGGCCTCCACGCCGCCGCCTCCTCTTCCAAGGCGGCGACTCTCGGCCTCCATGCCGCGCCTCCTCTTCCAACGCGGTGACCTTGGGCCTCCGCGCCGCCTCCTCTTCCAAGCGGCAACTCTCGGGCCTCCACGCGCCACCTCCTCTTCCAAGGCGGCGACCTCGAGCCTCCACGCCGCCTCCTCTTCCAAGGTGGCGACTCTCGGGCCTCCACGCCGCCTCCTCTTTCAAGCGGCGACCTCGGGCCTCCACGCCGCCTCTTCCAGCCTCCACGCTGCCGCGCCTCCGAGCCTCCACGCCGATGATGCGGACGTCGGATCTGGGCCGGCGGTCGAGCGGTGAGCGGTGCGAGCGGCCGACGAGGCGGAGGTGGCGCTCGCCTCAAAGCCATGGAGATCCTCGTCGAGGAGAGCAACGTCCGGTAGCGTCGGCGCCCGAAACCGCGGTGTGTGCCCTCTCACGCACACCTCCTCCAGCACTCTCTCCATCTCGATTCGATTCCGTGGGTGTACTGATGGGTGTTGAAGGGTTGGATTCCGTTGGTTTGGGTAGCTAGCAGAGCGCTTGCTTGTGCTTATGATATGTTGTAGTTTCAAGCTGCGATTCGGGGTTTGGTTCTTTGATATGCGGATGCCTGCATGATCATCTTCTAGGAGCTAGTTTAGGGGGAAATAGCTATTATTCTTGTCGGATGGTCAAGAAAAATGCCGCAATGCGTATGCTTAGCTGGTTATGCTTATGCATGGCATGTTCCTCTTTTATTGGGAGGCCCATGTGGTTTTTTGTGTTCCTCAACATTTATGTTTTCTAGTTGCACCATTATTCATGTTTATTTGCTTTGTTACATAGTTAAAATAGTCACACTCTATGTTCAATAAATTTGCTGCCATAAAAGGTTAGGATATGAGTATGGCATCGCCTCGCCGCACGCCATACTCGCCTAAAAGGTGTGAAGGTAGTCAGGCGCCTCGCCTCGCCTTATCGCCGTGATAACCTTTCTCGCTAGTCAAGTCGTCGCCCCGCTGCACCTCCTCGTGATCGTCGCCATCAACCTCGGATCCCGTCGGATCCGATCTTCATCGCCGCCGCCGCCCTTGTCTCCTAAGCTCATCTACCGCTACGGGAGACAATAGCTTTTCAGGCCGCTTTTGCCTCTCTAGCTCGCCGACGTGGAGCTTGTAAGCGATCTTTACCCCCGAGTCACCCGAGCTCATGCAGATCCTCCTCCGCCGCCTCAACTGCCACAACTCTGTCATCCGATCCGATTTCTCTCCTCCCCACCTACAAGGCTCCACCGACACAAGATCAATCCCCACCTCCACTCCACTCCATCGATCTCCTCCCTCTCCAAGTCCAATTCCAATTCCAAATAAGACAGCCAGCCTCTACTTAATCCATCACCCATCGGCCCCAAGATTCAGACAAAGAGAAGAGGAGAGAAGCTAGTCCATGGCCTGTAAGACCTTGTTGGATGCCACCTTCCGTCCACATCAATCACCCGCAGAGGAGGACGGCATCGACGACGATCTGGATGCCATCGTGCCTCTGCTGAAAGACGCCGCCGCTTCTCACGGCATCCCTACCAAGAAGCACGCCAAGGATCTCCTGGGACTGCAACCATGGCCACCGCCTAGCAGCTCGAGGATGAGATGCATGTCCGGAAGGGCTATAATGTCATGGGCTACATCCCCCGGGGCCCACTCAGTTCATTATTTAGAAAGTTAGATATTAGTTTCTATCTATTAGAGATATGATATTAGTTTTTATTTGTTAGAGATATGATTAAGATTAGATTTTGTCTGTTAGGGGGAGCCCATCTATCTAAGGGAGGCTGCCGCATGCTATTGGATCAAGCAACAAATAATAAAGTCATTCTTATCTATAGTCTTTCCCTCTCCCCCTACGTCGACGCCGCCCAGCCATCCTCTCGGCGGTGTTTATCCCTTATGAACTAAGGGCCTGTTCTTTACGGCTTCTAAAAGCCGCTTTTGGCTTTTGCTACAGTAACTAACTTTTAAATGGAGTATTTTCTTAAGATAGGGTTTACAAGTTAATTGTAGCACACGTTAAAAAACTAATATCTGTATCATCAAAAATCGCAAGTGAGTATCTCTCTTTCCGCAATCTCTGTCGCAAACAGCCAAAAAGCCATCAGCCGCAGCCGGAAAGAACAGGCCCTAAGGTTCATAACACACTATGGCTCATGATATCAGAAACAGATTTGGGATATTGGAAAAGGACTCCATGTGGGGCTCCCTGACACCAGCTAGGCATGGATAGGAAACAAAACTAACTATACTAGTATGTTTCCAATCCTTTATGAATTGATATCTTTCCATATGTCAATACAAGCAACTCGACTTGGTCTAGCCTCATCCTACTTTTTCATATTGACATAGCTAGACAGCCTGTGTCACCATCATTAATTAGATTTTATATGCTTTAGCTCTGTACATAATCCATCCCTTCCTGATGATGATTTCTCTCATTTTCATGAACAAAAAAGAAAAAGGGAAAAGGCCACTACTAATACCTTGAATAACAGTATTAAAGGAAATGTAAAAGCTTGAAATGGACACTTATGGACATTTGCTCTGCCTCAAATAAATAAAGTTAAGAAACATTGCTATGGCCCAAAACAAGAGAAAAATAAAAATATGTGACGCAAATAGTTTTACCTTTGGATGATATGGAGAGAGGGCCACTCTTAAATACCTGGTTAGGAGGGTATTGTGATGTCAGAAATATTATAATGATAATAGTAAATATGAAATAACAGGTTTTAGAAATACAACATGTTGTTTAAGCCGGAAGCTTTTTGTTTTGAAGAGAACATCAAGCACTCACCACACAAATAAACATAACACTATCAAAGCAAAAGTGCAGAACCTACGAATCTGATACACCACAACATATAAATAATGAAGAAGTTGAACCATGTGAAGTGCCCTCATTTTGATTTTTGAAACGAGAGGAGGCTCTCCAAATAACAAATGAACGTACACAGCTTGTCCCTGGTTTTTCCACTCCAGCGAATTCTTCACCATGCCCCTGGTTTTTCCACTCTCCCTGCACTCCATATCCAATCTATCTAGTCACAGGCCACATCAAGGATCAAACAACACCACTCAACCTGCAAAAATATCATTGTCCTCACGCATCACTGACACCAAGTGGACACAGCCAGCGTCTAGCTTCCAGCAATGCTTCCAGCCTCATATCATGCTAATTCAAACCACCACCCAAGCACTTCCATTCACATTCCTGTAGTAAACAGTTCTACTTCAAGCCAACTTTAATCCGCCATGCAGCCCGCCGCTCGTGCCTGAGAGCCCACAACCTCTGGATAACACCTCCAGGCCATCCAATGTAACCCAAACCCAATAGCAGCAGCAACCCCCTGCAAGCTCGCACCTTCCGCTGCCCTGTTGCCTTTCGCATCAGAGTCGCTACCCATCACACCACCGCGAGCTGCATTGCTCATCCTCGCCATCTCGCCCCCACAGCTCAACCCCGAAAATTCCACCACCGCAACAGTGAAACACCTATCCACACGCCAAAGCAAAGCACCTCTCGCCCGCGGGCAGCATCAGATACCAAACCGGCCCCAAACTCCAGCCCAGCGCCCCAGCCACGGCGCCCCAAACGCAAGCGAGGAATCGGAGAGAGAGAGAGAGAGAGCGAGAGAGAACACGAGGAGAAGGCCACTCACCGCGTTGCCGCTCGCTGATGCCGCGCCGCCGCGCTGCTGCCGCTCGGCAGCCCCGGCCCCCGGCGCCGCCGCCATCCCCTCCTCCTCCTCCTCAGATCGTCCGTATCAGCTACCACAGCAGCAGTAGCACCAGCCCCGAGCACCGCCGCCGCGGGAGGAGCCACCGATCTGGCGTGCGGTGGAAGGGTCGCAATGGGGGGAGTGGGAACGGGATTAGGCGGTTGTTAGGATTTGGGACTCCCTTGGGTTTTTGGAGGGGAGGTGGAGGCGTGTGAGCGTGCTGCCGCTGGTGCGGAGCGAAAGCGACGGGGATTACGCGAAAGCACGCGCTCACTCGCTGTGCCAATCTCCCCCTCTCTCTCTCTCTCTCTCTCTCTCTCTCTCCCCCTCTCTCTCTCTGTAATAATAATAAATAGTCTGTCTCTTCTCGCTCTATCTGTTTCTTACGGGCTACAGCTGCAATCGCTTGGAGTCCACTTGGGAGCGAGCTGCTCCGAAAGCTTCCTCGGATTCTTAGGATCTGTTTGTTTTAGCTTTTAACAACTGTAGTTACTTTTAGAATTTGCAGTTTCTCTAAATAGTTCAGATTTTCATCGAGATTCTAAGTAGTCAGAAGCTACAGAATTTAGAAAATAAACTAGTAACTAGAAGCTAGGGTTATCCAGCTTCTCCAGATTCTGACTAGCTAGATACTTACCAGCTGCTTCTCAGAATCTACAACTGAAACAAACAGGCCCTTAGGTAGCGTTCAGCGCAGTGGTGATTTATTTTTTATTATAGCTTATTTATTTTATATTATAGATAAGTTAATTTATTTAGTATAATTAAATTTAAAAAAATAAAAATAGAAAAAATATGTTAATCCATCACGAACAATACAAAAGAATACAAGAAAAAAGAAAACACAGAAAATCAAAAATGAAAAATAGAAAAAACAAACAAATAAATAGTAAAAAAACTCAACGCTAATGCCGAACGCGGCGTCAGCAAAAACTGAGCATGGCCTTAAGCCACGCTGCGCTCCCTATCAAGGCCAGTCGGTTGGACTTTTATAAGCTGGTTTATGGGTTTTTATTTTGCTAATTTATTTTATATTATAGTTATTAGTTATATTTTACTATAATTAAATTTTAAAAAATAAAAAACATGTTAACTCATCATAAATAATACAAACGAATACAGAAAAAAAGAAGACAAAAAAGTACAAAAAATCTAAAAACTAGAAAAAGACAAAATTAAGAAACTAGAAACCAGAAGTATAGACCGACTTATATAAGTTAAAATAAGTACAGCCAGTCTAACCGTTTAGCTTAACCCTACTCTGAATTTGCCTTAATCTCGTCTCCTTGTTTATTTTGGATAATTTTTTTATGCTACGTGACATTCTATCCTGTCGAAATGTCACGGTGTCTTAGAAAACGACGTGGCTGCATTTGAAAAGAACAACGGTTAAGAAATGAGGCGCCCGTTAGGAACGTTTTAGTTTATGAAATATTTTCTGCCCTACAATTGTCAGGTTCCTGATATGTCGCTACATGTTTGATTCGAGGAATGAAACCTTTCAACTCTTGGAGCTTGTTCGGAACGCATAAATTGCATATGAGTTTTAAAAGGAAAGAGAGGGATTCGTCTCTAACAAAATTCATGCGAATAATCATTTGTTCCGAATGGGCCTAGAGGGTCGTACTCGTGGCTAGTTGGTGCAATGGAATAGCTCCATGCCAGTGTCAACTTTGTTCTACGCAGCAGAATAAATGAATATAGTACCATTTAACAAATTTAGTTGGGTAGCCCATCCCATTCATCGTAGATTAGCCAAAATTGCCAGTGTTAGGCCAATGGCACTACAAAGTGAACATAAGGTTAAGATGGTCTTCAAAAAGAAAATGTTGAGATTGGAGAATGGTTTTTTTATTTGGCCCCCATTATGCCACTTTAATTTGAAAATTGACTTCACACAATACGAAATTACAAATCTAGCCTCCTTACTAAACGCGGAAGAGCTCAGGACTGACACGTGGCTCCTATTGCACTACCCAACTGCGGAAGCAATCTAAACAGTAGGTAACAGACCCATGGAGGTGCCACGGCCGCGCCACCCAACCATGGCAGGGAGGTACCGCACTCCCCTTCCACGGTAGGCATGCACTACGTGAAAACAACATGAAGTATGCACTATAGGAAACAAATAGTTCCTATCGCAGAAGGGGAGAGCGGCAGCCCCTGGTGCCTATCGTGGTCGGGTGGCGCACCTCTGTGGGGCCTACCACTTACCACGCCTGCTCAAATAGTGCTGCGCTATGGGGACTGCCTGGTTGGGTAGCACAGTAGAAGCCATGTGTTGGCTCTGGGTTCTTCCGTGCTCGGTAGGAGAGATGGATTTGCAATTTTGTATCGTATAGAGTCAATTTTTAAATTAAGGTGGTCCAATGGAGCTAAATAAAGAAAAATCAAGATTGGAGGCACTGAATTGTTAACGACAGAGCATGAAGTGTAAAGTGTACATATACGTTTCCCAAGACTTGCTCTTGGTATTGCGTGTACAGCGGAGGTTTTGGCAGACAGTGGGTGTGACCCAACGCGAGAGAGAGAGAGAGATTAGGTATGAGGCTAGCAGAAAAACTGAGACGAGTCAAATGAAAGGATGTAACTATTTTCTTAAGGATCGCTAGTTTTAGCGATGTTTTTTAATTTTTAGTTAAAATTTTGTTGTAGTTGATTTTTTTATTATAACTGATTTGACTTTTTAGGCATAATTAATTTAAAAAATTAAAAATAGAAAAAAACATGTTAACTCATTAAGAACAATACAAAGTAACACGGAAAAAAAGAAAATACAAAAAGTCTAAAATATTTAAAAAAAATTAGAAAAAAATAAAATACTAAATAGTGGAAAAAAAAAGAAGCTAAAACCGAAAAAAAGCCAAAAACGAGTGAGAAGTGTGGCGCCGAGCTGGCGTTTGGCTTTTCCGTTTCCCCCCTTGTTTTCTCTCTCCTCCTCTACCTGCTACAGCGTCGAGTTGGAGGGATCCTTTCAGGTTGTGGCCCATCTCGCGTGCAGCACCACTGTTTGGAGGAGGGCTTAGTTTTTGGCTGGTGCAATGACATAACAAATGGGGATTAATTTGTTTTGATCTCTGTGTGATAGGTAGTTGAGAATCTGCAACGAATATGGCTTTTGTTCTGTAAAGTATTTGAATCAAATTGCATCTTACATTTGAATTTTTTTGGGTGGTAACTAGTGACGTTTGCTGCTAAATTCAGGTGAATAATTGCCATATAAATTCAGGTGAATAGTTGTCATAGGCTGTGTTCGTTTAGGTTTTAGGCTCATGACTTATGACTTACGCTACAGTAACTAGTTTTCAAATGATGCATTTTTAAGACAAGTTTAACAGAAAAATTATAGTAAAAATGTATTAAATTCAGTTGTACCGACCAAAATCACATACAATTATTTTTCTTTATATACTACCTCTCACGATTAGTCAGAATTTAAAATTTTAAACTATAAACCATAAACCACAGTTTAAAAGAATCCACACATAATTAAGGTGCATCCATGTTGATGATCTATCTTTGGAGAAACATCTAAATACTAGGGTAGCTCACTTTTAAATTGTACATGATTGCAAATTACTAGCTTTTTTTACTGGAGGTTGATAGCGTGTGATTGCAAATGTGTGGCGGTACCTGCGCCAAACATGTTGGCGCATAACCTGCAATCATTTTTCACATCATCTTGCACGACTATAAAACACATTCAGTAGGCTAATCACAACATCACTCTCCAGCCGCACGAACTGAAAAGGAACTACTCGTATATATACATTCAGTAAAAAGATTAGCTTTGCACTAGCCTTTTTCAATGAACATGGAGACAGTACATTCACGTGCTGATGGCTCACATGCCTCAATCTTGTCATTTTCGACCCATTCAGGAGGCAACGGCGCGAGTCTTTGCAGAAAAATCCATAAAAACAAAAGCTTCCAGACATTTTTCGATGTCCCTGTGAG
The DNA here is from genome assembly GCA_036346265.1 of Melocanna baccifera. Lineage (NCBI taxonomy): Eukaryota > Viridiplantae > Streptophyta > Magnoliopsida > Poales > Poaceae > Melocanna > Melocanna baccifera. Next base: position 19,273,980 of record CM070696.1, on the reverse strand, counting down.
TGACAACGATCTTGCGGCAGATAGTCTATTTTTTTACTACGATCTATGATTTATGGTTTTTAACTGTTTCGTAAAAAAAAGTACAGAGTAAGAGAAACATATGTGTATTTTGGCTAATATAAATAAAGTGACTATAGTGTATACTATAATTATCTTGTAGACCTCTGCTTAAAAATACACTCTATTTAAAAACTAGTTATTTTAAAAAAATCAAAAATTATTTTTTAGAAGCTAAAAAAACCCAAAGCCCATCGGTCTGGGTGAATCGTAAACTTCCCTACAGTTCTTTCCTCATAAAAGTAAACTAAACTTTTTGTACAATTACTGTCGCAAGTTCGATAAGTTCTAAGTAGTAGACTTTCCGTTCAAAAGTGAGTTTGTGTTACTTTGTGGTTAACTCACATCGTCTTGTACACCACACTTTGGAGAAAGAAGCCATATCAATTAGTAGTACAAATGTTTTTATATTAGCGACGCTTTTAAGATTCCATTTCAAATATAAAAATAGGAATTTCACACAAATCGGTATATTCTTCCCGAATTCCTCTTAAAGTTCTCTGTTCCAAACGAAACATACGGTAACTTAACACAAGTTCTCGAGTTCGGTTTACTGCACTTCAATTCTGAGATGCGTACTTAGCACGACTGCGAGCTTTAGTGACGGTGAAATGGCGAGTGTGCCTTCAATTCAAATCTTCAATCTCGTAGGAAAGGACAAACTTGACCTGGAATGATAATGGGGGTAGGTTTGCTCTACGGCGCTCAATAATTCAACTGTTTGTATATACGACACTATAGAATTTTTTTTTCTAAATTTGGCACCCGGGCGTTTGTTTTGTAAATATGTCTCTCTTCCTGAGCTCAGCGGACATGATAGGCGACATGTGTTTTCTGTCGCGTCATCGTAGCTCGGTAGCATGACGCTAGGTAGGAGCCCAGACAAGCGTGGCTAGAGCTGGCAGTTGGGCCGGGCTGATCCGTGCTAGCCCAAGGCTTGGCTAGCCTGGCACGAGTACATCACGTGGCGGGCGTGTCGGACGCACACGGTCGCGGCCGGTCGGGCTGAAAAGTCGGCTGCTCGGGCGGCACGGCATATCGTCTGCGTGCTTGGTCGATCTAGCTCGACGAGCACAACCAAGACGACACGAGGCACGACCGCACGCGACGCGACAACCGACAGCCATCGCAGCGCGCCTCGGCCTCCTCGCTCCTCTCCGCATCCCTGCCCCGCCCTCCTCCCATCGCCATCCCATCGAGGCATCAACCCACAAGCAATCACAGCAGAGCAGATCAGCAGAGGGAGTAGAGTAGAGGGGAGGGGAAGGAGCGTGCTCGAGGAGACGAGGACGGAGGCACGGACTGCATGGGGGGGAGGGAGGCGGACTACTGCAAGCATCCGCCATCCAACCGGCGAATAGGACTCTTCCCTCTGTCGCCACGCTTGCCGGTTGTCCAAAGAGCTGCGTCAACCTAGGCTTTGAGTACCCCTTTGGCATCGGACGGGGGGAGGGGGCTGAGGGAGGAGGCGGTGGAGGAGGAGGTGGCGGTGGAGGGCGGCGCGAGGAGGCGGGGCGAGGAGGAGGCGCGAGAGGGATTGGGGAGGAGGAGGCGACGGAGGAGGAGCGGGGGAGAGAGGGGGCGGGGAGGAGATGGCAGCGGAGGAAGGGGCCGGGGGGAGGAGGCGACGGAGGGGGCCGGGGGAGGAGGGAGCGGGGAGGGGGAGGAGGGGGCTAGTGGGGACGGGGAGGCGAAGGGAGCGGCGAGGGAGAGGAGGAGGCGGTGGGGGAGGGAGGCGACGGGGAGGAGGCGGCGAGGATCGGGAAGGAGGGGCGGATAGGGGCGGCGGGGATCGGGGAAGGAGGAGAGGAAGGCGGCGGGGAGGAGGAGGCGGGGGGAGAAGTGGGGGTGGTAGGGGAGAAATGGGGGCGAACGGAGAGAGTGAGAGAGATGAAGGGAGGAGAGGAATAGATGCACTGTATTATGTTACATGGAGGTGGCCATTTTCTATTATAGTGAGAGAAATAAATGCATTTGTATTATATTACGTAAGCCATTTTCTATTACAGTGAATCTTGGAGTCTTAAAAAAAATACAATTAACCTTCAAAGATTTAGTATTTTGAGAAAACCTTGAAAGATTTGGTGGAGTGTGAGATTCAAAGGCTGGATAAAAAAAAGATTTAGAGGTCGACATTCATTTCTTATCTTTCTTTTTTGCCTTGAAAAATGGAGGCCAGCATTCATTTCATTGTCATTGATGCATGGACCACAAATGCATCGTCTTCTTTCACTTTCCATGAATAATTGGGCGGTTGGAGCACTAATCTTCAAGCAAATCGTAAGATCAGAAATTCCAGTGATTTACTCATAAATTATTATTCATACGATGTACAACAATTCCGTAATACTCTCTCCATCCAAGTTTACACAGTCCAAGAAAGTATCTTTACTAAGAACTGATCTAAGAAGTAGAAACATTAGTATTGTGTGTCGCTGTGTTACCTGATCGTAGTTCAAGATTTTATCGGAGGAGTGGCGGAGGGCCGGCATGCCGTAGAACATATTCTCCCCGATCGAGGGTATATATATGTGGCTATTTAACTAAGTTGTGTTTTGATTGTTGCTGTAAGCAATAAGCTATTTATTATGAATTATTTAATCTCGTCATTTGTAATTATATATACATACATTTGTTTAAATGCAATCCGTGTGTGAAAGCATGTAATGTTTTGGAGAAATAACGCAATGCATTGATTAATGAATCAAGGGTTATATATAGGCCTCTCTTCCTTCTACATCTGAACAACCGGTTTATAAAAACAATACATAGGAGATAAGTAAATTTCACTTTTCTCTGAAATATTTACATCATTGCGTGTCCATGTTTTTATGTAACTAATTCAATTTTCAATAGTTTTAACGAAGCGGGTGTGAGAGAAAGGAAGATGACGACCGCCGCCACCATCATCGTCACTGCCTTCGTTGTGTATAGTTATTTCGGGCTGGACTTGGGCTGGCACGGTACGAACACTGGCACGGCGAGCTCTGGGCTATGCTTGGGCCTGGCCGAAAGCAAGGCGGGCCGGCACGGCATGGCGGAGTTACTAGGCCAAGTTGACACGGCACGAAGTGGCTCGGAGCACGATGGGCCTGGGCTGTGCCAGCACGACACGACCCAAAATTAAGAAGACGACACATCATAAATGGTTTCTGAAAGCCGGAAGCCAGAAACCTAAGCCACTTGGAGCGATGCCATTTTAATCACAGAGGAAGTGGAAAGGAGAAAATAAGGTGTCGCTTCAACCAGCTGTTGGTTGCAGCCTTCACTTGTGGCTTTTGATTGTTGGTTAAAATTACGTTATAGCGACTATTAGTTTATTCTGAGTTATTTAATTTAAATAAAATAAGGGGAAAAAAATAAAAGTATCGATACATCTCTACGGATAATATATAAAAAAGTAAAAATAAAATTAGAAAATTTTAGCTTAAAAAATCGAAAACCACAAAAAGCCGAAAGCCGAAGCTGTTTCGAGCAGTGTCTAAAACGAATTAAGCCGCTAAAACCCTAGGCCTCCACGAATGGTCGCCGCCTGCCTCCGCGCACCACCATGCTGCTCCGCCGCCTCTTCCACTCCCCCCACCTCCGCCACGGTCTCCAAACCCTAACTACGACAACCACCGCCGCCGCCGCCGCCTCCTCTCCTCTCTCCGCCCCCCTTCCATTTCGTGGCCTCCCCGCCGCCCTCCCCTTCCGCCTCCTCTCGCCGCGGCTCCTCTCCACCTCCGGCCGCGACGACGACAACAACAAGCCATGGGCCTTCACGACAGAATCGGGCGATCCGGACCCCTTCGCCAATGAAGACGCCGATGCCGCCGCCACCACTGGTGAGGCGCCACTAGGATCGAGCGCCGCCGTCGAGGACCCGTGGGCGAAGGGCTTCCGTGCGAAGGACGGCGAGAAGGTTGACGTGTTCGAGGAGATCTACAAGGAGGAGGCGGCGTCCGCCCCTGCTCCGGGAAAGGCGGCACCGGCCGGCGACGAAGAGCTGTGGACGCTGGGTGGGGAGGAGGAGAAGGATGATCCTTTCGCCGCGGCCGTGCTTGAGGAGGGGATCGGAGGTGAGGATGGTGGGCTCGTTGAGCTCGAAGCGGGGGGAGACGAAGATGCGGAGCGGCAGCGGCAGGAGAACAAGGTGAGAGAGCAGGAGCTGATGGAGACTCTCAAAGGTGATCTAGAAGTGCCCATGTGTATTTGTATTTTGACTTCTTTGTAGTGTAGTAACGGAATTTGGCAGCATGAGGTGGTTGTGTTTATTTGTGCATGATTAGTTAGGTAACTAATCGAGTACTGTAGTTTAATCTATAGGATCATATTCATATACCTACTAGATTCCTGCATTTGAGATGGAAACTGCGAATATCAGTTAGACGTTGTTTACTAGTATAGGGATGAGCCTGTTGGGTTTGTATACTTGATCGTGAGCTTGTGAGCTATGATACATTTGCTGAGTGTTTTAGGATGTCATCCATTTCAATGCAGCTTAACTGCTTAAGGTTGTTTAGTGATGAAGTTACTATGTAAATGTTGGTCTCCAATACTGTTTGCTTCAGGTGAGGCCATTCCTTCATGTTGTAAACTGTCCAATACAATGAGGCAGCATGGAATTGTCCAGATAGTTTATTTACCACTTTTAATGATCATGATGTCTGTGCTGTGCCACTCCATGACTGTAATCGAGTATATAGTATGATCTTAGTTGCCTTTGATGTCTGATTTACAGATTTTTATTTCCAGTTATGCGTAGGATCTTATTGAGAACTCTAAATCGACAGTGCATGCTGATGTAAGTAATGTGCCAAAAAAAACATCCTTTTCCTGGTTGCAGGTCCAAATCGTGCATTTGGTGATCTCATTGCGGCCTCTGGGATTACAGAGGATATGATCGATAGTTTGATCCTCTTGAAGGACGTCAGGGGCATTCCAGGATTGCCTCCCCTAAGTGAAATACAAGATAAAGCTATCCAGAAATGGAGTGCAACGTCAAGCAGGGCTGAAGTAGAACGCCAAAAGCAAGAGGAAATTGCTAAGGCACGTGTAAGACAAGTTGATGAGAAAGGAAGAGCTTATGGAACAGGGAAAAGGAAATGCAGCATTGCCCGTGTTTGGATTCAACCTGGTGATGGCAAGTTCATTGTCAACGACAAGCAGTTTGATGCTTACTTCCCAATTCTGGACCATCGAGCTGATCTTCTTCGCCCATTTACTGTGACCAAGACTTTGGGGCTTTGGGATTTAACCTGTACTGTGAAAGGTGGTGGTGTCTCAGGTTAGTGCTCATAGTTCTGTACAACTGTATTCTAAATGATCTCTCGATAGGCCCATTGGTATTCTGGATTGCATGTGATTTAACGGAAGTGTTTAGCACTCAGTGACATATGCATATACTAATCCTTGAATTTTGTATACTAAAATAGGTGAGGCACTCATGTGTAAACTATGAGCTATGCATGGTCTGGTCTCATGAATGTGCAAAATTGTATGTTCACATGACACAGCTATATGCATGTGGCATGCATTCAAGCAAAATTTGGACAGTGCATCTTTCGGTTCTCCATGGATTCCAGCATGAGAATTTGTCTATCTTTTTGTGCAATTATTATGTAGAAGCTAAAAGCTTAATCATTGAGTATATATGGCCCCCATTGCTTCTAAAGATCCTAGAACGGAGGAAATATTCTTCAGCTGCATTTCATGCTTTTGCTTTAATGCGAGTATGCTTGTAACTCTTCGAAGCTTTAGTGATTAACAATTCAACACTGGTGCTGGACTTGTTGTAACTTCAATTATTGTATTTTATGCAGTTCAGCTTTTCTACCGTTGGTTATGTGCATTTACTGTTTTGGACATTACTCCTTTCTTCTTAATTGATCATACCTCATAGATTACACAAAACCTCTTCCACATTGTGTTTTTTTCCTGTAAGTGCAGGACAAGTCGGGGCTATCCGCCTAGGGATCAGCAGGGCCTTGCAGAATTGGGAGCCAGGACTGCGTCCATATCTCAAAGCGGGTAAAAGCAGATGGCTTCCACCACAACACGTTTTTACACTCGCCTCCCAATGATCCTCAGGATGATTGACACTGAGCGTTGCAAGCTGTTTAAACATAAAAAATTTCCCCTTTTGTAGCAACCATTCAAATTAGAAGCATATTCCAGCACATGTTGTTGCCTTGCTATCATTTTTCATTCATATATGGTCTTTCAAAAGTTGCTGATGTATTCATATTTGCACCAAACAGCTGGATACTTAACAAGAGATTCACGCGTGGTTGAAAGGAAGAAGCCTGGAAAGGCAAAAGCAAGAAAGAGCTTCCAATGGGTCAAGCGGTAACAGGTAAATTATGCCGGTTCTTTTGGGCCAAATTGCCAAGGGAAGATGGTTTTTGACATTATTCTTGTAATGCTTCAGGTCTATGTGCAAAATTACCGCAGTTCTGGTGGCAGGCCTCTGCTCTTTGTTGTGGGTTTTCTAGTCAGAACATATCTGTATTTGCACTTGATGGGCTGTTATTTTGTGGCAGGTCCTTTCGAGCTTTATACATGCATGTTCCAGTTTGTATCGATCATGGAGATCACGAGACACCAAGTTTTCTATTTTTTTAATGATGATGACGAATTGATCAAGAAAATTACCATGTGACCTAATCAAGATGCAGAAGTTATTTTGCCTATGAGCTGTCAATAAAACCCACCCGGCCTCCAATGGAACTCGATGTTTGGCTCACATAATTTTTCCTTTTCAGTTTGATAGGATTGCATAGCTGTATGTCAACTGTCGCCACCCATTTATGATAATTAGTTTCATAATAATTTTTTCTCCATGTATGTCTGTCCATCATTGCATGTTTCTGAATCGCTAAATGAATGGTATGCTGTCAATTTATCTGTAAGCAATAATAAAACCAAATGAAATCCAATTCCCAAACATGAGTTGTTAATCCCCATTTGTCTTTGTAGTTTTGAACATGATCTTTGTTTGCTGGGCCACCTTATTTCTGGGAGTCACCATGGATGAATGCAAATAACCATCCGACTTTTTCTCTGGACCATAGGTTGCCACACATTTTAATCGTCGATCTTCTCGATACCTTCGGAGATTTCTTGAAGGTGGCTGGTTGAGACTGATGTTGTAACACTAGAATTTACTATCAGTTTACTCGAGTGGTGTCGCATGTTGAGTAATCGTGATTTTCGAATTAAAACAAAGCACAAAGCTCAATTCTAGCTAAACAGTATATATATGCAAATTCTCCGGTCTGGAGCATTGAAACTCGTATTCAACATAAATTTGAACGGCCTGATGTAAGTTGACTGACCATGGGCTTGTTTGGTCAGGCCAACCTATTTCTTAAGGCGAAAACCAAAAGCTGTCGAAATAAAACGAATCAGGCTCCTGACTTCCATGTAGGGGTGAAACGAGATGGATATGGGTTTTTTTTTCGGTTGTAGCTTATAGTTGTGGCTAATAATTTTTTGTCATAGTACGAACAAATCGAATGGCGATAAGCTCTTTCGAAAAGTTGTTCCGATAAGTTACTTTAAAAAAGATGATGGAGAATTTGTCCCATATGTCTATTCAGTGAAAGTCATGAGTTATAAGCTGAAAAGAAAGGGCCTTCTACTCGATCTAGAGTTGAATCTAGTTGGACTGATCCAGAAATGAAAATCATTGTTCGGCCGAATTCAGGACGAATCCGCGTAGTTGTCTGGATTCGGGATAGGATACGAAGCAAGTCATATCTGGGATAGGACTCGAATATCGAGATGATTTCATCGGATATCTGGCAACTAAAATTCCTCGGTCCTCACTACCGCCACCACCGTCTCTCCATCGGCACCGCCCTAGAATCCTTCAAGAACCTGCTTTAGGCTTGCTAATAACCCATACTATCTTCCTTGGGCACTGCGAGCACGATGTCGAACCTCTTGGAGGCCGACCACATGGTGGCTCACAGTGCGCCGCGCCTCCCGCACCGCCGGGTAGTGCCTCAAGACTAGACCTAGGGGTTGGGTCATGCCGTGCCGACATGGTATGGGCCAAGCGGGCTTCAGACCACATTGGGTTGTGCCGGCTGGCACGACCACCTTGTCGTGTCGTGCTGGCATAGGCCCGACCCAGGGCACGACAGACCACCGCTGTGCCGTGCTAGCCTCTAGCCCAGGCCTGGCCCTATTGACTTGCAGGCAACGACAGGTCAATGGCAGTGATGAGGATGTTGACGGAGGCAGTGACGGCTGCCGCCATCTTCATCACCTTCGTGCTCCGCTTTCACCTTACGTAATTTAAGTAATTTAAGGGAAAAAGAAGCAAAAAAGCTGAAATTTAAGTAATTACGTAAAAAATATGGACACGTAAATATTTAGGGGGAAAAGTAAAATTTTCTTGATATTTTACAGATACAATATTACTGTCTTGTTAAAACTTATATGTCCTAGAGTGGGGTTCCCTCGGTAAGGAAAAGAATACATCGACAATATGCATACATACTAACTACTCTCCAATATCGAGATCGTTCATGCGTTTCATGTCAGTGTTCGCTTACACAATCTCGGGGTCCTCTAGTTGATGTTGTTGTTGCTCTTTTGCTAATTCTCAGTCCTTAGAGCAGGTGATTGCCTCTATCATCTTGGGAGTGAGGGATGACATCCTTTCTTCAATTATTCTGGACCACAAGCAATTCTAGACACAAGAATGATTCCAAGACAAGGGTGACTGTGACTCAATGGTTGATTCATTGGCGAAATTTAGCTCAAGGTGATTCTAGTTGGGAAGATGCAAGTTTCATCAGAGCAACATTTCCAGTATTTAATCCTTGAGGACAAGGACTCTTTCAAGGGATGGCGATTGTCAGGTTCAGCGGTTTGGCGGAAGCTTCAAGTAGATTTCGGCGATCAAGCGAACGGGTAGGCGATTCCACTTAAGACTCATCAGCGGATATGATTCATCCGAGAGAGGACATAAGTTTTATCCTATGGTTCTGAGAGAATTCTGTATTTACTATTTACTTTCGTCTAGTTATCATTTACTTGATTTTAACCGAAATATCTGAAGCAAAATACTATTACAGAAGTTATCTTTACTACCTATAAAAGTGAACCGGAAGGAGGGGACTATATAACCCTCAATTACTTAATGAAAAGGGTAAAAAAGGATCAACTCATTACTGTCTTTTAGTTCTTGTAACTTAGAACCTTAGCCGGCACTCTATCGTTTTCCAACATTTCTTTTGGATTTGATTTCCAAATTTCTATTCTGTGTCTCGCTTTATTATGAGGCCTCACACAAGACTGCAGCCTCGAGCCCAGATTTCCCGACACAAACAAGCGACACCGCCGTCCCGAAGGCAGGTTCTGATTAAAAACCGAGTCCCCACCAGCGAAAACAATGCGTAGCTTACTACGCCTCCCTCCACGCCCACGTCTATTTCGCTTCACTTCGGCCTCACCGTGGTCGTACTCGCACTCCCCACAAACACCAACTTACCCTAAGCCGCGAACCACATTAACTCCTCATAAAACGCCACAAGGCGCAAGCTAGGTTAGTCGCTAGAGCTCCCGCCTTGCTGTCGGCGAGGCGATGTCGGCGACGGCGGCGGACGGCGCGTCGTACTGGCTGCGGTGGCAGGTCTTCGTCTGCGCCGCCCTCATCGTCCTTCCGGCCGCGGTTGCGGCGGCGCTGCTTCCGCGGCTGCGTAGGGCGACGGCGCCCCTCCGCGCGACCGACCTGTGGGTCCCCTGCTGGGCCCGACTCCACCCGGGCTGGCTCCTCGGCTACCGCGCCTTCGCCCTCGCCGCCGCCGCCGCGCTCCTCGTCCGCCTCCTCATCGCCCACGGCCTCGCTGTCTTCTACTTCTACACCCAGTACGCCTCCTCCTTGTATCTGCGCTTAATTACCACGAATAGTTCAGACAGGCATGGTCAACTCATCGCCCAACGCCGGACGGTTCGATCTCTGGAATGTTTTGAATCTTCTGGTAGTGATTCAGAAGGCATACAGTTGAACACTTGAATCTTCTGGTAGTGATTCAGAAGGCATACAGTTGAACACAACTTCTAGTTGCTTGTCGTTCTGATTCTTGAATTGCTTGTTTCCGAACTGTCCTTTGGACTAATTTTCTATCCCCAATTGGCTTTGTAGGTGGACCTTTTTATTAGTCACCATATATTTTGCGGTATGTTCTCTTCTTGCATGTTGTCTTTCCACTCCGTACAATTATATCCACTTTTTTCCTTTTGAATGTGCATATGTGTTATTTTATTCTTGTTATGTTTATCTTGCTTACCTTTTGATGCCTTCGCTATTTTTTTGCGTGTTACTCTTAGTTTGCGACTGCTATATCAGCTCATGGATGTTGGATTTACTCAAAGAAAAGATTGAGAAAAGCTGATGAATCCCATAGATTTCTTAATGGTGATGTTGAAAATCATGGCCTTTCCACTTCAATTTCTGGAGAGAGGAAAAGGGGTGAGATGGACAAGATGACAAGCTATTATGAACAAATGGCAAACGAGAAAAGAGCTGGGTTCTTGGGACGTTGCATGCAAATCATCTACCAGGTTTGAACTCACCTGTCCTTATAAAATTGTATATATGGACATGTTTTGTGTTTTCTCAACAATTCTGTCGATCGAAATGCTACTGGTTGTAAGGAATATATACCAAAGTAATATTTGATGATTACTTACTACATCATATTCGATATTGAGTGCATGTACTGAGCTATGGCAAGTTCCTCCTGCTAGTTGTTTGGGACTATGCAGCTGCGACACTATCATAACTTCCTTTTATGTTTTCCATGTTGTGACATGTGATTCAGCAGCAAACACAAATTTTCATGCCCAAACTATTGTATTTTAGCTAACTAATTCTGTTTGTTTCTGTTTAGCTTGGTATTTTTCCCACTTGCCTTTCCTAAAATCTTATCATCTGCACCACGGATACTGAGCTTCAGCCTGCTAACGAACACCTGAATTTTCCTATGTAACGTGGTTGTCTGATTATCGTTATCTGTTTACAGACTAGTGCAGGAGCGACAATGTTGACTGATGTCACATTTTGGGGACTCCTTGTGCCATTCTTTTACCGTGATAAGTTTGGGTTCGCCATGGTATGTAAACATTCCAGGATGTGTATGTATTATTTTGTAACCTGCTTGAACAGTAAGCACTAACAAGCCTTAGTTGTCAGCAGATCAAGTACTTAATAAGAAGCATGACTCTTACTTTTATATTGCCTTTCTTATTTTCCATTCTATCGCAGTGGTGCATAAGATTTACCAACTATACTTAGTGATAAGAACCATAGTGCAAACTCCAAAGTCAAATAGTCTGCACAGAGCATAGAATATGTCAATAAGCAGAGGGCATCTAGTAGTAATAACTAATAAACAGTCCTGGGCATTCATAGCTAGTCAAATAAAGACCTGTCAATTTTGATATGCATCCATTTTCAACTTGATTTCTGTCATGGTCAAGCCTTAGATACAAGAAGATAACTTAGAAAATTGAAATCTCTCCACGTAGAGCATAAATGAACAGATAAGCTTTCTGCTGCCTTTATGTACACTAAGTTAACTGCTTTCAAGACACTTTCATATGTTTTGATGTGCTATCCTTGTCCTTCAAAATTTTGTTCAGGTCACAGATGGCATGCACTCTCTTAATGCTGTTTTTCTACTTATAGACACAGTTCTCAACAACATGGTAAGATTACTTGTAATTTGTTAATCATATTGGTCTGCTTTGTGGCATTGGTTGGTTTAATAACTTTATACTTGGACTCAGCCTTTTCCCTGGTACCGGATGGCTTTCTTCATATTTTGGAGCTGCTCCTATGTAACCTTCCAGTGGGTCCTTCATGCTTGTGGAGTCTTATCCTGGTTGGTTTTCTCCCCTACTGTTTGCTTAATAGAATTGAATGGAATGCCTTCAGTTTGCCATTTTGTGAATCGGATACATGTTTCTATTACATTAAACATGTGTACACTAAGAAAAGATACAGCGTTAGAGCATTGTTTATATATTAAAATCCCATTGACTTGTAAGAAAAACCAGAAGTTGGTACTATAATTTTCTTAAATAGAAGTAGAAAATAAAATGGAAAAGTTTCTGTAGAATGCTGCAATGCGTCATACCTGTGTGCTCTTCCACGACCATGTGACCTAGTTTATCTAAGAAATCTGGACATGTTTTGGACATATACTGAGGGTGTGTGTGACTGCATTCTGAATTGTTGAAGGTGCTCTTCCGTGGCCATGTGACATTGTTTGTTCAAGAGATCTGGACATGCGTTGGACATATCCCTGGGGGTGACTGCATTCTAAATTGTCACCTGTACAGTGAAAGTCATTGCATGACTTCGTCATAGAATATATATAAGCCACTTTCTGACCAAATTTAGATTTTTCTAACAGAAAATAGAAATTGCTGTGATCTAATTAGTAAAGTGTATCCTAAATTCCTAACTCGAAAATACTTCTAGTTCTAGCTGGTTCTTGTATGCTGATAAATTCATTCAGTTCAGTATGTATGCATTTGAAATAAGGGCTCACTACACACTCCAAGAAAAACATTTTGAGTTCTACCTTTGATTATGCAATTGTGTTACAATCTTCTTCAGGTGGCCTTACCCATTTCTTGACCTTTCATCATCTGGGGCTCCTAACTGGTATGTGCTTCTGTCAACTCAGTTTATCCTTGTTATCCATTGACCATGCGGTCCTTACAAGTTACAACAACGCTAATCTGGTGCAGGTACCTCGCCATGGCGATTGCTCATATCCCTTGCTTCTTTCTGTATTGGTTGATTGTCAAAGCGAAGCACACTTACTTCCCAAGGTTGTTCCTACATGCTTATGTGAGGACAGGTTAGATCCTTGCTCTAAGGATGGACCATACGTGCAATAGGATGTCTGCATAAATACGGATACTAATTATTTCCACACTTGGGAGTTCCAAGTGTGTTCCTGTGTAGTCCAGTAGATATAACAATCCCTTGAAAATAGGGCTGAATTCTGACTACATCGGGATTAATAATTTGATCAATGAAATACAGAGGAGATTGTTAAGGTAGCCTCCTTGTTCCATAGCCAAGGTGTGTTCCTCGCACAGTATAGCAATAATATACATCATGGAAAGCATTATTTGTAATGATCATTCAGACTGTTCAACGGACGAAATGAAGTTATATCTTCTTCCCCGAGTGATCGATGTACTTACTGGCTTCGTTGGCAGATACTAGGCTTGTGTGCTCTCTAGTATAAGCGAAAGAGGTTTAAATCCTGCCTTATGCGATGCATTATTTATCGTCACAAAATGTGCCATGAAGGTCCGCCTGAAGGGCTACAAGCCTCACTTCAGGATTCGGGTAGATGGAAAAAAGATCATATTGCAACTTCATGGACAACCTGTGTGGAGTGCCACTGTAACTCTCAGGGTTCAACTGTCATGTGTGCAGGTTTAGAACCGTAGAGACTACAGAACTATATCAGTTGCTGTTGCGAGGTTCGCTATTTTTCTCCCGTTTAATCGCAAAGAATCCAGTAGAGCTTCCGCATATTGCATCAGTGGTGTAGGACGAGACTTGTTTTAATCAGCAGTGTAACATCCTTGCTGTTCTAAGATGCGTTGATTTTGTCACAAAAGACGAGGCACATTGTTGATACAATCATGTGCCTAAGCTATATTCACAGTAAGAATTCCAGGTTTCTCATCAGCTACTACAATTAGACAGGATACATAAGTTCCCTCGTCGCATGCGAGCCAAAACTCACGCTATGCACAGTCGCTACAATCTCAAATCCGCGAGTAATTCAGCGCCATTGCCGCCTCAACAACAACACAGTTGCCCCTCACAATCTTTGCTTCTCGCCGACGGTCGGCCTGCCCGACGACGACGCGATCCTCTTCACAAAATCGGCAAAGACGTCGGCGTAATTCGGCCCGGTTTGCAGCCGCACGAGGTTCGTCCGGTAAGGTATCAGTATCGTCTTGAGCCCTGCACGCGCATCAGCGCACCGATCTTACATTAGACCGAAGGATTTTTCGCCGATCTTGAATTCATAAACGTAATGTACACATACTACACAAGAATTCGCCGGAAAGAGAGAGCAGTACAGGGTGGTGGCTCACCGAAGATGCACATGGAGCGGTAGATGGCGGCGGCTGCGACGCCGTCGCGGGCGGGCGTCTGGCGGCTGCCCTCGAGGCAGCGGAGGAAGGCGAGGTCGGCGCGGAGGAGCTGCGCCTGGTCGTGGGTGTCGTAGGCCATGTCGTGGCAGTAGCAGCAGAAGTCGAGGTGGTCGACGGGGCGGCGGTCCCAGAGGACGGAGCCGGCCTCCTTGCCGCTGGACCAGTTCGGCCCGCAGTAGTGGCCGTAGCGCGGGAACATCCGCGACATCCAGGCCCGCGCGCCCCCGTGCCACGGCAGCTGCGCCACGTATGGCCGGAACAGCGGCACCGCGCACCCCACCAGCTGCCGCTCCGCCTCCGCCTCCGCCGCCTCCTTCCGCGGCACGACGGGGGGGCTCGGTTGCTTCGGCCGCTGGAGGCGGAGGATGAGGGAGGAGAGGAAGGAGGTGAGCGGGTTGGCGCTGGGCCGTGGGGGAGACGTCACGGGGGGAGGTGTGGTCGGGGGCGGGGGCGGGGTTGGGAGGGGGCGGAGGAGGAGGGCGGCCGGGTTGAGGCGGAGCGGCGGGGAAGGGGAGGGGGAGGCGACCTCCATTGCGGCGGTGCGTTGCCTTTGCCGATGCCGCGGCGCGTGCGGTGGCGGCGGAGGCCGCGCCGTGCCGCGGTGGCGTATGGCCGTGCGGATTTTGTTACGTTTTTTTTGGGCTGTTTGGCGGTGGGTGGGTGGGGCCGCGGCGAGGTTATCTGAGGTGGGGATTGGGCGGGTGGTTTGCCGGTTTTCGGTGGGGGATAAATCGGAGCGTCTGGAGGCGGATGCCGTCGGTATGCGTGGCGTGGGCGCGGGCTGGTTGGGCTTCCGTGTCGGGCGCGGCGCGGCGCGCGCGGGCTGACGCGTGGCGGTGTGACCCGTCTCGCCCGGCTCAGTCGGTTGGCGCCCGGTTGCTTTGCGTATCGCGTTCGTTTTGGTTCGCTGCGGCAGAGCTGGCTTTCGTGCTTGCAGCGGCTTCGGCGTCGGCGCGGGGGGATGAAACCGGCAGGGACGGGGTGCATCGAATGCTCGGGGCAGAGGGATGGTTGCGGGCCGGCCGGCCGGGCCATTAGACGGAGCAGTCGGGGAGGTTGGCGAAGGGTTGGATGGTCACAGCCTCACAGGTGAGCTCTACAATGGGCTGCAGCGTTCCACGGTTTACAGCTAGGGGCGATCCAACGGTCTGCAGTTTCTCCTCAAATACATCGTATCCACTGCAATCCTACAATGGCGTTAGTGGTGTACGGTATGCCGGCTCGAGGTATTTTTATGAAAGATTCATCTCTGGCTGGCTGCTTCAGCAAACGTACATCGGAACCCCTCACATTACGCAGGCTAATCCTTACGTCGACTAACAAAGTGTTTCTTTTTTGATGAGGACCGGCTGGCCGATTCCTGACCCAAGGCCCATGTGCGGACGGACGGGAGGAGAAACAGGGATGACTAGATAATAGATGGTGCTTTGCACATGATTTTGAAGATTTTGTAGCCAAACAAATTCAATAGAAAGAATTGAGAGTTCTTGCAAATTAAGATCATTCAATCTTCCCTTCAGGAATTACAAGCGCAATAAAACTTCGTTTGATGGTCATAAAGTCCGACACATGTGATCTTACAAATTAAAAAATGTTCGTTCTTACATCAACAACAGAGGATCGTTACGATTCGAGAGACTTACATGATCGTTACGATTTAAGAGACTACACGTAAGTATCTAATTCTACATCGAAAAGATCGAACACCCCGTATCATTTTTCCTCGACATCTTTGAAGTTTTGTTCGTAGCAAATAGCTTACGTGTGCACATTATTAACACAACGATCACTCGGGGGTCAGCAAATTGTACAACAAAGAATATATTTTGTGCCATTGAATTCAATAAGGGCGATTGGTTATTTTTCTCCGACGTCGCAGTACAACAAGCTCATCCGAGAATTTAACCAAAAATTGGCCACCAGCGTGCCATCTAAAAATGCTCAGTATGGGCAAACGAAGACCATCACACTTGAAAAACTTGAAACGGATATTTGGTTCAGCTCATTTGTTCGACTCAATGAACTCCCGATATTCCTTCTTCATTTTAACACCTGAGACAGTCCTGCATGTTCCAAGATTAAGAAAGATCAGAAGGCTGTTCCTGTGCATCATATAAACTTGCCAACAAGGGAGTTCCACAGCAGCCAAAGAAGTTTTGACATATTTGGCTTTTAACATTTTAGTTGGAAGAGAACTTCAACAGGCAACATATCAAGACGAAACATTATACGCAGAGCTGACAATGGACCTAACCAAATCTCTTTTATGATGCAAAATTTCTTCCATATGTTGTTCATGTTTGAGCAATATTATGATTAACTTTCTATATAAAGTTCCGTGCATATTGTTTTAACAAAAAAAAATCTCACATTCAAGGTACACAGTTGAAGGTTTGTTTCCCCGGACACAATTCCTTCTATAAGACCTAGTGTTGTGATATGTTGCTACTAGAAAGCGTTGCAAAGAGGCTATATTTATGCTGTCAAACTATACTTTGAACAAAACTTAACATCACAGAAATGGCATTAATGAAAAAACACGAATTTGGTGCTCAATACAAAGGTGTTGACCGCTTATCTCTCTATAGGCATGCATACGTGCTCACAGTTATTTGTGTGATTTGGCCTCATTTTCAGGATGGCAACATCTCAGGTCCAGCTTGTGTCTGGATCCAACAAATGAGTAATGATAATCATAAGTTTTGCTATTCTAGCACAACCTAACTATTCGAAAGTGCAACATTCATGATGGCCATCGAGTATTGACTAATTTGTCTTGTTGCTACCAAAAGGAAAAGTGAAGAGTGATGTAAAATGTATAAAAAATGTTGCAATCATAAAGCAAGAAGATTGAATAAGTACAAGAAAATGTTCGTATACCAGCTCATCCAATATTTAGCAAAGATGCATCATAGGTTGCATGTGTAGTTCAGTGTTCTTTAGAAAAAATATATGAAATAAACCATTTCCTATAAGAGAGCAGATAATTGCAAACATGAACTGATTTTAAAGCGTAGAAAAGAAAACTAGCCAAACCAATCTAAGTAAAGATGGCAGACCTGATCATTTCTTTATTTTTAAAAAATTGAACACAAGGTGTTCCCATGATGCCTGCAGCTTCTGCTATTTCAGGATCCTCCTCAATGTCAATTTCAACAAAATGAACATATGCATCAAACTCATCTATAACCTAGAGAAAAACATCAATATTAGCACGCATCAAAAGAAACAACCAAACTAACACGGACTGCTGTACAGCCGATGCAATGAGAACTTTTATAGCATAACATCAGCAAGTGTGTTGCGGTTGCAGTGCTTCACCCAATGTTAGTAGAGCAACTATTAGTTTTAACTTAGGTACCTAGTTCCTACTACTGTGATCACACAGCTTATCATCAAGCATAGAAAAAACCGTGCTGTACAGAGTATAGAAATTCAGAAAGTTAAAACAAGAGAAGATGCTGAAATCACACCCATGCATTGTCAGATTGCTGGCATAGAACAATCTATCAGCTATCAGATGATATTAGGTGGTTCACCTGATTCATCTAAAATGGTATCAGTCTTTGTACCCAACATAATAGACATATACCTAACACCCTAATAAATAGATGGCATTGATTAGTGGCGTGTGTTTAAAGCAAATGAGATTTAGAAATAAACCAATCAAATAGAAGTGTTGGGACTTGGGACCAATATTAATCTAGTATTGGTGCTATTTATGACTGAGAAGTATCTTGGCACCTTGAATTGCACCATGCAGTTCTCATGGGCTTTCCAATACATTTCACAGCTCCAAGGTGATTGCAACACTGCAACCTTATATAATATGCACCCATGCAACACACACAGTATAAGCATTTGCTGATTCAACTCATTTAGCACATCTGGATCTGTATCTTGTTAGATTCAGCTTTTTGTTAAGGATTAGGGATTTTATTTCTACATCAGAGAAATGAACTTCAGCATGCTCCTAGCATATCCAAATCCGAAGTCCTGGCTTGTCATTGTAAATGCACAATGATCAAGGGAAACTAGAATGATGAGTAGAAAGTAAAGCTATTTCTAGATTTACGGTTAGTTGGGTAGTTGCAAGAATAGTTATTTATCAAAGCCTATTTTGTTTACAGTAATGTCTTGTGATGTTCAAAATTCAACTTCAATTTTCAAAAACTAACCTTGTTCAAAATTGGTTTTAAGGTTCTGCAAGGACCGCATGTGGGAGAAGTATATAGAACACAAACGAGACGTGGGCTCTCATGGTATAATTTGCGGAGAGCATACTGCAAACAAAGCAAGCTCAGGATCAATTTTTACACGAATGTTTGCATCAATGCTAACCACACCAGGCATAGATATGTCAGGTACCTGTCCCCTGTGATTTGTATGAGATATATCAAAGCCCATCTCAACATCTCTGTCTGTAATCTCCTCCTTTGTTTCTTCACGAACAGGCTGAATTTAATAAAAAAAATTACAACAAAGAACTGTACCTTGTAAGCTTGATAGGTTGCTATCGAAGATAACAGAAAAAAGGTGAAGGCGCATAAGTATCAATGCACCGATGATGAATAATAGCGCTCTAGTTTCAACCATTCACTTTTTTTCTAGAACACATCCATTCATAATGTTGCATGGCTATATTAATACATGGTGATAATGAAAGATTTACACATGGGGAAAAAACAATGTGGTTACATGCCAATGCTAACATATGACGGCTAGGAAATTCTAAACTGAAACTGAAATATTTTTTTTTTGTGTGTGTTTGTTGGGGGGGTGGGGGGGATCAACAATACAGATTACTGCAGATTCCATGGTACTGGAGTACCAGTGATCATAGCCATAGGCATAAGATTGGACAGTCAGCCTCCATTGAAAGAATGACAACCAAGCAGAATAAAGTTGGAACATGCATCAAATGTCATAAAGAAACATATACTGTGTAAAAAATAATGCCTGATGAAATTCAACAAGAAGATCATTGGCAACTAAGTATCTTTCAACTGACAAAGCAGCTATGCATCCAGATCCAGCTGCAGTAACGGCTTGCCTCCATTCATGATCCTGCAGTTACAGACTAAAGCATGAAAATTGAAAACCAAAATGGTCATGGCAATGTCAAAAAGAATGAATCAGAAGATCTCCATTTCACAAATAGATATCTACAATGTACAAGGTACAGGGCCTATGGCTTTATACCAGCACAACATAAATTGCATTTCAAATACAGAGTGAATTTCCAAACACTACGTGGCAGGGATACCATTCTTGAGCCATCAAGACATGATGTGCTAGTGTGCTATGACAAACAAGACATGGCATGCTGACGATATCATGCTAATGACACATATGAAATGCAGCAGGATTAAATCCTGGTTCCAAAAATGAGACACAGCGTGACCATGTAGAAGTTCCATACAGGGAATGAAGGATGGAGTTACCTGCACATCACCAGCAGCAAAGACGCCATCAACTGAAGTTTTTGCTGTGCCTTCTTTAACC
This sequence comes from Melocanna baccifera, assembly GCA_036346265.1. Lineage (NCBI taxonomy): Eukaryota > Viridiplantae > Streptophyta > Magnoliopsida > Poales > Poaceae > Melocanna > Melocanna baccifera. The sequence continues at coordinate 19,254,225 of CM070696.1, read as the reverse complement.
AAAATATAGCCAGCACTATCAAGTTCAATTTGACCTTGTAACAGCTGACTGTTTGGAGTATGTCCTATGCCATAAAATAGACCTTTAACCTCAAGAACTGATTCCTCCCCTGTATCGCTTCTCTTCAGTTGAATACCAGACATATTGCCTTTGGTATTGCTAACAACGTCCACAGCTTCTGTATTGAAATGTACTGTTATGTTGGGGTTGTTGAGTACTCTGAAATATTCGCCATAATCAACCTGTTAACCAAACATCCAGGGAATTGAAGTTTTACCTCAGTAATATTTCATGAAACTGAAGAGGGGCTAACATCCTTCAAAGAACATAACAACTTCATATATGGATAAGTTACAAACAGTGACAGTACTCAGTTCTATGCAAAGTTGCAAACCCGGGCAATGTTATGATTTCCAATATCTAACTTGGTGAACATCCAAAATGAACCAAGCTGCAATGTGACTTAGTTCACATCAGGCGATAGTTGTAAATTCCCGCAGACTAAAGTAGCACATTTTACAATGCACAGATACAACCACCATTTGGAAGCAGAAGCTCAGCATATTACCATGCCATCATAATCCAAGTGATAAATATGAGTTACCAAAATTTACTATAACTGAAAGAACAAAGAAGTAATCCTCCATTCCTCCTACAGTTTTTAAGCTATCAATAAGTATTAAGGCCCAAAATAAGTGAACTGACAATCCAAGAGCAAGATGTTTACATGAACAGAATAAGCTCTTAAATATTATCATAGTGAAAGATATACATTTCTAGGGGAAAAATTAAAAAAGCCTTACCGGTCTTGCATAGCTTTCGATGCTCGTAGCTGATCCTTCCGAACAAGTAAATGAACATGACGGGCGTATTTGGTCAGATATATTGCTTCCTCTGTAGCTGTATCACCACCTCCAACAACTGCAAGAACTTGACCCTTAAAAAGCGGCGATGCTCCATCACATATTGTGCATGCACTGATACCTCTACTCCAAAATTCATCTTCACGAGGTAATCGAAGGCGCTTAGCAGTAGCTCCAGTTGCAATGATTAAACTATGACATTTCACCTATATAAGTCACTGAGATGAGTGCAGCGAAAAAATGTGCATTATAACAGGAGATTGAGAGAGAGAGTAAGGAAAAGGAACAACCAAAGAGGCCACTCAGAAACATAAATCACAGGACTAGACATTAGTTTAAGACCTAGTTAAGTAAACCACATAACACAATGCACTGGTCCAGAGCTCAAAAGCCTACTCTTGTGTCATCGTATTCGTTTTCTTACAAAATTTCACTAGGTCTCCTTTGTTATTTCTTATATAAATGAACTTTAGTTTTGATTAAATCATACTAATATAGACCATTGAACGGCCATAAAATACACATACAACACTACCTTGTGAAATAAGTTCAAACTCAAAAACATGTTACGGCGCAAGAGGAAGAGCGCAAAAGTGCTTACCTCACGTTCGCTGCTACGAATAACAAATGGGCTGCTCTTTACATTCACAAACTCAACATCCTCTTGGTGAAGCTCAGCACCCCAGCGCTCCGCCTGCTTCCACATTCTGGTTTAATTCATGGCCCCATGAAGGTATAGGTAAGCGAACACAGCATTATCAATTCAATCCAAATAGTGAAAATTCTTTTTACCTGTCCATTAGATCAGGTCCAGTTATGCCATCTGGGAACCCGGGAAAATTCTCCACCTCGGTCGTGGTCATCAGCTGCCCACCAGGAACACCACCCACCTGATAACCTTCGAACACAACGGGCTTCAGGTTCGCCCGAGCGGCATAAATGGCAGCGGTGTACCCTGCCGGGCCAGAACCAATAATCACCAGGTTCTCCACTCCCTTGCTAAGATCTGCAAGAACAAGAACACAATCATCCACTATTCCACTTCACCACACGTCGTCTTTAGCTTCACAGACAGCATCAGATCAAATGCTAGTAACTCGCATGGTGAGGACTACAGACTGAGGAAAGTCCAATCTAAAATCTGAGCTTCTGAAGCGACGGAAGCAGGAGAAAGGCTCACCTGAGGGAGGGGAGGCGGGGGCTTCCTCATCGACGGCGTCGGCGGCAGGGGCGGCGGCGGCGTGCAGAGCGTTGGATGTGCGAGTGCAGGAGGCGGCGGGGAGAGGGCGGCAGGAGGGGAGGGAGACCCGGCGGCGGCCGGAGGACGGCGGGGTGGCCGAGACGGCGGCGGCCACGGCGAGGCGCGTGACCGCCATCGCGAGCGAGAGGCGGGAAGAGGGAGGTGGTTGCTGCGTTGGTGGTGCTATTGGCGGAGGGAATGAAGCGGAGGGCGTGGGGTAGAAGGGAGCGGTGGGTGGGTAGATAGGGATCGGGGGTAGTGGGTGGGCCGTGGGGGGGAAGCCTGCATTCTTTTTCGTGTTCTAGCAAACGTGCACGTAGTATCCACATTAAAAATATTAAAGATCAAAAATATTATTCAAATTTAAATCTCTGCTTATATCTAACGAACTGAATACATGTACACATGAATCATGAGACTGTCTATTATTTAATAGCGTCATAATATGAAAATATCGATACATATAATATGTAATTCTATGTTTATATATTTACAAAAGACTATAAAAAAACATAATAATTTTATTGCACTTACTTGAGGCTTGAGGCATGATCCACCTCAAGAACGGTGGTGGTCAAAATATATCTGCCAAGCTCAAACAAAAGCAGATCACATGTATATCTTTCTGCAACATCCTCGTAAACACGTATGAACCCAATTTGATTTCTACATACAATTAGACATATATATAGTTTAGGGAAATATTTTTTGTTGTGAGGCATATAATCAATTTTTATTTTTATTTTTATTTGGATATTGCATTGAGGAAGCCACACGCTTTTGGATGTGTTTGGATACGTTAGTGCTCTCGTCGATTATGCATGTTTTTTTTGTCTTCGACTTATGATTTTTGGCTGTTTGTGAGAGATATTACGGAGACAAATAACTTATGTGTGGTTTAACCGATATAAATGAAGTTACTACAGTGTATACTACAATTAACTTATAGATCTGTCTTGAAAAGATACCTCGTTTAAAAGATAGTTATTGTAGAAAAGTTAAAAAGTAGCTTTTAAAAACTAAAAAGAAGAGTCATGGTTACACCTGAGGCACGTTTAGCAAGTTGCAACCCAGAGAACCCCACTCAATTCTCGTTGATGGCCCATGACCTCTCGTGGAGTGGCATGGCTTTGATGTGGAAGTGTTGGCGCCCGGTGTTGTTGGAGTTCCATTTATGATAGCTATTTGATCATATACTCTATCTTTACTCTATTTGGATCTTAAACATCTAGTTTGCAATGAAATTGTCCACTTGTTCAAAGAGCAATGCCTATGCCATATAAATTCGCTCTGAATTTTGCCACTTTGACAAATTCCCCTCGCAAAGTAACCAAATTCTATTTTTCCATCGCAAAAAAAAATGTTGTATCTTTCTTCATAAGACATGAATAATCATCTCACCTCCTCACTCGATTCTGCTTACCAGGGGAAGAATGTAAGGTCCGATTTATCAATGCAGGCATGCAGATATGCTTATGTTTGTTGGATGGTTCGATAACGGATTAACCTGAAAAGTAACATGGTTTTAGCTGAAATGAGTCAGAAACTATGGTAGGCAAATACTGTTGTGCGGCATAAACAATCATGTGAGCATATCATCCATATATACACCAGCCCAGTATGGAAGGGATTACAACAGATCACACGAAATCAGAAAAACAGATCGGTATCGAATCGCTACAATCCTGACACCAGCCTAAATACTATTCACTATCCGGCAATAACCGAGACAGATCAGATCGGTTCTGATTGCTATGCTATCTACGGTTCTGATTGCTATCTTCACAAAATGACATTGCAGCGGATGTTGATGTTTTCTAAGATATTAAATTAAAGAAAAATAAATTTGAAAATAAAAAACAGTTATATCTCCATTGATAATACATAGAAAAAGAGAAAAAAAATCACGCTAAAAAACCAATGCATGCTTTTTGGTTGAACGGGTTGTTTAGGCCCCACTTGTTTCAGTTTCAGCTTCTGTTTTCTGATTTTTAGTTTACTATTACTAGATTTCATCTTTTCCTGGCTTTGGGCTTTTTTAAGTTTCTTTATCTTTTTTTCGTATTTATTTGCATTGTCCGTAATAGGTTAATCTATTTTTTACTTTTATTTTTTTAATTTAATTATACCAAATAAAACACTTATCGCTACAGTAAAAATACAGTAAAAAATAAGTTAATTATAATATAAAATAAATTATAAAATAGCTTATTTAAGTTGAAGTGAACACCCTTGTCGCAGCTCTGCCGTCCAAACCGAAGTTACCAGAGAACATGTAAGGGCCCACCACCGAAAACAAAAATCCCCAAATCGCAAGTCGGTTTCTCTCGCGCGCTTCTCTCCGACCCAACGCGAATCGAATCGACGCGTGGCGGCCACACACACACACACACACACACACACACACCGAAGCATCCGCCTCCCTCCTCAGTCCTCACCCCACTTATGTTGCGAACCCTGGATCCGAGCAACGCACCTCGCGAAACACCACGGCCCGTCCCGCCTCTCCGCCCCACGGCCACCACACCCACCTCGATCCTCCGCCCCATTACTGTCCCCACTTCCTCCTCCCCTTCGGCCACGACCATGGGGCGCAAACCCACCAAACTAGGCGGCATAGAACCCCCACGCGCCGGAGGTCTCTCGCCCCCGCGGAGAAGAATAGGAAACTCCGCGGAAGGGGGGGGCGGAATGCGAGGGCGGTCCGGCTCAGGCGCTCGGCGGCGGAGAGGGTTAGGAGGTGTGGGATCTAGAGGCGCAGCGCGGCGGGGGAAGGGACCAGAGAGGCGGCGGCTAGGGCTAGGGTTTGCGCTCTGGAGAGCGGAGAAGAGATCAACGCGGCGCGGATGTTTCGTTTTGGTTTGTGCCATGTCGGAGCGGAGCGGCAGGGAGATATTTTGTGAGCGTCGTGGGCTACTAGGCCGCGTACGTTGGGCCGTGATGTGATGCTCGAACTAGGCGATGCTTTCGTGCGTGCTCGGCCCGTGCATTTTCTCCTCTCCTTTTCCTTTCGTTTTGCCTTTTTTCCCCTCACAGCCAACAGAGCAGAGGATCTGTATGTCATGTCCTTTTCACTTTTCGATCGGCTTTTGATTTTACCTTTTTTAAAATAATTACTATTTATTAAACTAATAAGCTGCAGCATAGAAAAAAGGAACCGAAACTAGAGAATGTGCCACCTATCCTAAAGTTCAACTGGTGTGGCACCCAGTTTGCTATCTAAAGCTTAAAGCTCGATTTTCATTCACTATATATTGGTGGATTATTTATTTATCTGTATAGTTTTTTTTCCATAATTTGATCACGCGACTTTGCGCTTCTACCGCTACGTTACAAAAAATGTATCGGGAGAATGTGTGCGTGTACCTGAAGTGATCATTTCCTGTCTCGACGTGACGACGCCGATGTGGATGGGCAGGTTCAGATATGGAATTTCGTCTGAATTTTCTGACCAGTATTACACTGCAAGGAGAAGACCGGGGACGGTAAGCACGCATGCTAAGCCAACGAATAGGACTGCCACTTGCCACTTATTATTATCCGATGGTGAGATTCCACTGAACGTTGCCACTATCTAGCCTGATTGGTGCGTATACTAGCAGCCACATGAGCTATCCAATCTGTTCTTTTTTTTCTAGTGTTTCTGCTTTATAGGTATGGTTGTGACTTGTGAGTGAAAAAAAATCACCTTTGAAACTACTATTGACTGATGATTGTATAATTCTCAACTAGTCGTTGCGTTGCTTGAGTAGTAGGAGAAGGCCATAGTACTGTTGTGTTGGCAGTTGTCCATGCGTAGAGCTTTATGGCCACTAATTCGCAAGCTTTATTGACGCCTAACAAAAGCTGAGTAGTATGTTTCAACCAACCGAGAAACCAATACAGGCTGGAGAATGGGATAGGAAACACGTAAACATCTCCCTCCTGAACCATCGCTTGCATGTGTTTGAGATGGATCCTCGTACAACAGCAAGCAGTTAAAAGTTCTTGCCCTGCAAGCAGCAGCAACTTGTCTCTGCTGCTTGCACACCCTTACTGCACATATATTCACAATCACCAGAGAAAAATGTAAAATTAATTGCACACCCTTGTATAATCACTGTAATTGACTTCTTTTATCGAGTATGTATGCACATCAAGTTCAGACTGTAAATTGTAAACCACCATCCATCACAATTACATCAGCACATAATCTAATGCAAAGAATTGTCAGGTCAAGTCAGTGTAAGTAACAAGAACAAGAAGAAAAAATTTTTGTATAAAACTATAGCGTATGCGAGCAGTTGGTTAACCAAACCGGTCAAAGTGATTGATTGCTTGATCAGTGATCACAGCATAGCTCTTGGCCGCCGGCTCCTCCCGGCTGCGACTATGTACTGGTGAGCTCTGACCAGCTCCTCCCTGAACCGAGCCAGGTCGAGCCGGACGTTCTGCCGATCCAGGTACACCTTCTTGGTCACGTCCCAGCCGCGCTGCGCGACGCCGGCGGGGTCGGTGAGCACGGGGTCGCCGGTCGGGTACTCGCGGGAGAGCGAGCTCTCCTCGGGGAGGATCTTGTAGCCGACGTACCGCAGGCCGAGCCGAGCCGCGGGCTCGCCGTAGTAGGCGCCGGCAGCCCAGTCCGTGCCGAGGGGAACCACCTGTATGAACACCTTGCCGGGGCGCATGAAGAGGAAGTGGGTCATGGCCGCGCCGTGCACGCCCACCATGGCGTCGCTGGCGTTGAGCTCCCGGTATATCTTGCATAGCTCGGTGGTGCGCTCCGGGCGGATCACGCGCACGTCAAAGCCGACGTCCGCTGCGAGCGCGGCCACGTCCGCCTCGTTCTCGATCACGCGGGACCCAGTCCTTGACACGATCACCAGCCTCGGCTTGTCCGGAGAGGTGTGCTTCGGAAGCGCGAGCGGCGCGGGGATGGTGGTGGACCTGGCGGCGGCGCGGCGCTTGCGAGCGGCACGGCGTTCGAGGCGCTCGAGGTAGTTGATGCGGCCGCGGTAGGCGTCGTTCAGGAGCCTGCGGAAGTCGCGGATGCTCTTGCCCTCGGGCGTCTGCGCGGGGTCCACGGTGAGCTCGCCGTGGATGCGGAGGCCGGCGATCACCTCGGGGAAGCAGTGCACGCGGCGATCAGCGGTGAAGTCGATGGGCGGGAAGGCCGAGAGGCGGGAGACGATGTCTCCGTACTTGGTAATCCACCAGTCGTGGTACTCGAGGATGACGAACACCACGCGGCGCCGGAAGTGGCCCGATGTCACGAACAGCGGCAGGATGCCGTCGTTGAACTCGTGGTACACGTTGCCCGTGTACCCGCCCGTGGAGAACAGCACCGCCGGCACGTCATGCCTCACGTCGCAGCGCGCGGCATCGCCGGGGGCTACGCGGCGCAGGCGCACCTCGTCGATGGTCGCCATGACGTTGGCCTCCCACTTGCGCGTGTACGGCCGTATCCTCTCCTCCTCCTCCCCCGTCGAGTTCCCGGACACAAGCTGGAACGACGCGCTCGCCGAGTGCATGCGCAGGTCGCCGCGCGCGAAGCAGATGTCCGCGCGCGCTGACGTGCGGTCGCAGCAGAGGCTGCCGTTGCCCATCCCGGAGCACGGCGTGGCCATCGTGTGCTGCGTGGCCGCCGCCGCGCCGCTCGCATCGCTGTGCACGAAGGAGAAGGAGACCGGCACCACGAGGAGCGTGGCGACGGAGAGTAAAGAGAGCAGGAGCCAGCCGAAGAAGCGGCGCATGCTGAGAGTCCTGGACTTCACCGTCTTGCCGTTCTTGCCGCCGCTGCCGTAGTCGTCGTAGTAGTACATGACACGGCGGCCGGCGCCCTTGGGCGGCGAGACCTTGCATGCCAGCTCCTGCTCCGGCTCGCCCTTCCTGAACTGTAGGATGTAGATTCTGTGTTGTTGCACCATGTTTGGTGTAGAGAGCAGAGACTCTCTCCACAGAGAGAGAGAGAGAGAGAGAGAGAGAGAGAGAGAGAGAGAGAAGGTTTTGGGGTTTGGATTGTGATGGAGCGAGCAGGGAACCGGAGAGCTATAAATGGCTCTGCAGAGGAGTATAAAAAACCAGTGACGGTTAGAGGTTGAGCTATAGCAACACAGCCACAGCGCTGATGGAATTTCTTTGACATATTTGTGGGTCCTTTGATTCGAAGCGAGGTGCAAATTGAAGAATATTTGAGATATTTGTGGGTCCTTTGATTCGAAGCGAGGTGCAAATTGAAGAATATTTGTTCATATGATTTGTTATGTAGTTGTAAGCATTTGGTTGGAATCATAAATCAAATCTTACCTTCCTATTCTCCACCAAAAAAAAATATTAATGCTAGCCGAATTTGCATGGACATCCTTCTATCATACATCATCGCTCTTTAAAACAAATACAGCTAAGAAATTACGAGGACATACAAGATTTATTGTAAAGTGCATAAACCTTCTTGCTTGTCTTGCATTAGACTTCTCACTTTCAAACAACTCATTAGGATGCCGCCGGTTGATCAAATATGGTAGCGAAGTCGGTCTATCCCTTGTGCTAGAGTTGTGTGTTGTATTGCACTTGCATTGTGTTGCGTGGATTTAGCCTTTGCTTGGGAGATTAGGGGAGTTTGAGTTGGCAATGCTAGGCTGGAGGGTGGTTTGAGCATTGGGGTTGTGTCCATGGGGAATTATTTTTTGAGGGGGGTTCCAAGCCATCTCAGGTCGATTTGACCAGGCAACCCACCAATTGCATGCTCTCGAAGGCTACACCGTGACGAGAAGAAGCCTTGGGTCCATTTAAAAACAACAAAAAATATATCGGGGGATGATGCATTGGGTGCATAAATCCAGGTCATAATGCAAGTTGTATAGTAGCAATTAAGAGGGTGGATCCTAAGTAGCATCTCTATAATAAGCACACTGCACTTGCACAACAAGATGCTTGAAGAACGGACTCGGTAACATTAAGCAATCTTAATTCACTTGTTCGAGATAAAACTTGAGAAAGAAAGCAAGATGCAGATCAGCTGACCTCAAGTCTTGCTGGTACCCAATTCTTCAAGTACCACCCCAGATGTACTCGTCCCAATCAAGTACTCCGTATTGTGGTCAGTGCAATGTTGCACCCCAACGGCTACGCTACATAATACTATCTCTGTTCAAAAATATTCGACATTCTGAACTATGTCGAGCAAGTGATGAACATATGGCTTCGAAATGGAGGATTTCATGAAAAGCGACCAATTTTTTGTCTACTTGGTGAGCATTTGACCTGTGAAGTGTCCTGCAATGCGAACTTTTGGGGAAAGAAAGCAATGTACACTTTTCGTGAGCTAACTTTCTGATGCAGTCTGATAATAATGTATCCTACGAAACTGATAAATGAAGTAGCACTCCGTGCCACTTTTTTGTTAGATCCAACTAATTAAGCTTCGGCCGGATCTTGTGATGATCTCGCATAAGACGACGGTCGAATGCTAATCAGTATTTCGCGGTAACAAAAATGCTGATTCAGTAGTGTCAAAAAAATCGGTCGATCATACAGCTATGTCTACTATTTTAGGCTGTATTTTGACTGAAAGAACATCACCTTTTTAAAAAAAAAAAAACGGTGCAATCTTACAGTAATCCTGCATTCAAAATGGAGCCTTCGTATAGACTGACATCAAGTAGCGGGATGTATTCTCTCTAAAAAGAGTAGTGGAAATGTATGCAAAGATGGAAAGAAAACAATCTTTTTTTCAATGAAACTCGTGTCATGTCAGGAGCGAGGACTAGTAAGGTAATCAACCAAATTAGTTAAACACGAGGGAGTGGTTGAAATGCAGGGTTGGTACTTACTAACATAGACAAAAAAACATTTTTTTTCTCCTTTATGTCACCCAAAGTGCTCAATCAGTTGTTAATCAATATGGTTGTCAAAGATCGGGGTTTAGTTAGGGTCATAGGATTGGTTGGTTAATGGTTACTTTGGTTAGGCCACCAAGCAAGAAAGAGACTGAGCTAGCTCGTTGCGATGAACCAGAACGCCCAAGCTTAAGGAGGAAGCGTATGACGGGTGCAAAGAAGCTTGTAGTGAGAAGAAGATAAGGACTCGCCCAATGATCGCAGCGATCTGACGGCGACGTCTCCCGTCTCGACGCGTGGCATGGCCCGGCTGTGCTTGTTAGCGTGTCACTGCCCTGTGACACGCTTTTTTGCGTGTGTAGACCGCCGCAGATGTCGTCGCTTTTTTACATGGACGGTCTCGAAAAATTCAGAAAAATAGAGTCGGGAAAATCTGGTGAAATAGCTCGGCCAGCTGTGACCTATGGTACACGTCTCAGTAACTGTGATCACATTTCCGAAAGCAATATACATCTGCTTTTTGACGAATGACGATATGACATGCATGCCGTGTGAATGATTCTGTAAGAATCCACCGCGGATAATTTACCTGGACCCACATGTCAATGTCTATTCATGACCATTTCGCGCAAAAATCCTTCTTATCTGGAGCGAGCCCTTTCGTTTTTTCAGAGGCGCTAGCTCCGCCGTGCTCGTCACAACCTCGGCAACCTCGCCGCCGTGCTCCAGCCACACACCAAGCAACCCAGCGTCGGCCGCGCCCCGGCCATCATCCACGTCAGCTAGCCACGTAACTTGTCCTCTTCGGGACAGTGGCAACCGCGGACGAGGACTAGCTAGCTTGTGTTTATTCCGGTGAGCAAGTTCTCGGTAAGTTTTCAATCCACGTATGCTACTCTTCCCCCTTCCTCGCTTAGATGCTAACCAGTGCTCCAAAAATTCCTTTTTTTTTTGTCCTTGTTGTTGCGGTTTCTGACGAGAGGCATTAGCTGGCGTGGCTTTGCTGCTCTGGTCACCATGTTTTTCTTCACGAACAGAAAGAGGCAAAAAAAAAAAAAGAGAGGAGTGCTTTAATATGTACGGTGGTGCTACGTGGTAAAATATAAGAAAATAACGTAGAACATGAAGTTCAAGGCCCTATATATCCTATAGAATTGTCCCATATTCTCTCTCCTCCTGGTTTCGGTCGTCATCGCCATTGTTGGTTTCTGGTTGCTTCTCGAAGCAAGCAAGAAGAAAATGGGATTGCTTGTTAAGATCCGTTGCTTGCGTGCCACTGGATAAGGGGGAGCCTTCCGACGCTACGCTGGCTGTGCGCGCGATCGCTCGTGCTTGTAGCTCGAGGGCCAAGTGATCGACGTTATCGCCACTCCTTCACGTACGAACGGGAAATTTCCGTGAAATGCTGTGAGAAGAAAGCACTGGTAGGATAAATCGTGAGTGTGAGTGACTCAAGAGTGTTACACATGTACAAAACCAATACTCTTGTTAGTTACAAAATTCTGAAAAGAAAAAAAAACTTTTGCAAGCTAGGTTGTATATGATAGGGTACGTTGAGCTTCCAAAAATCATGAATGATGTATCCATCGATTTGGCCTGACTAGTCAGAAGTTGGAATAACACGTTAGTTTCTTAATTTTAGTTTTGTTCTTTTTTAGCTTTTTATTTTTTTCTTTTTTTTCTTTGTATTGTTTGTGAAGAAATAATAATATTTTTTTATTTTTTATTGAATTACTTAAAAAATTAACAGTCGTTATAATACAATTTTAGTCAAAAAATAATAGCTAAAAATTAGAAGTTACTAAAAAAGCCAGAATGAACGAGCTATATAAGTTAAGCTCAAACTAGATGCGATTTTATTTCTAGCGCTATAAGAATGTTAGAACCTTGACCCTTTGGTAACCCAAAACAAAGTTAATTTATAGTACACCCAAATCTTTCATGCTCAGGCCTATTCTTCTATAGTACACCCAATTAATTACTTCTCAACATACAGTGGGTACTCTCCGATTACGATTTATAATTTATAATTTTTCTTAAATAAATAGATAAATTCAGAAACATATTCAAAGTTAATGCTACATCAAAATGATCGTGATTAGAAGCACATGTGAACCCATGTAGTCCTGCTCAACTTGGCTTTTTATAAATTATGACTTTTTTCACTATAGTTAGCTTATTTTACATTATAGCTACTAGTAGCTTTTTTATATAATTAAATTTAAAAATTTTAAAAAACATGTTAATTTATCACATACAATGCAAAGAAATAAAAAAGAAAATACAAAAAATCCTTAAAAACTAAATTAAAGAATTATAAATAAAAAATTAAAAATTAGAAGTTGAAGTCGAAAGAACAGACCTACACCAACCCTAGACATGACACGAGTCTTAATCGGTGCCAGAATGACATGGCATCAGCTAGCCAGCCAGGCCGGCCGGCCTCGAGGATACTTGTATTAGTAGTGGTGCCCGAAAAGGATGCGATGTCACGCGCGGGTCCTGGCCACCCGCGTGCTGAATCGAATGACTTGTCACGAATCAGATCGATCGGCACACGGCAACAAAACTGATGATCGTGTCATCATCGCACGGTGGATCATACACGAGCGCCGTTAACCACTCGTTTTCTTATCATCGCCGCTGTCGTGACAAGGCCGGCCACTGGTACTTAACACGACTTCCCCAGAAAAAAATTCGTACAATTAAAGCCTTTTATAAAATTATCCTGAATTTCGCGGACAAATGAGGAGGCTGCATGAGTCGTATCATGGAGGGCTAGGCCTACTTGTCAGTGAGAGCAAACAGTTGTTCGTGAGGCCCAATTTTGTTTAAAATTTCGGTATGCGTAACAGTGCGGTGCTCGTTAGTTAAACACTTGTGTGCTAGTGCTAGGCTGCTCGGCGCGCATGTCTTGACTCGTGTAAGTACTTGACACTCGTGACACGCTATAGAGCCTATTCGAATTGACTAAAGCCGATGATTTCTGGCTATGAATAATATTTTTTGGGCTGAAAAAGGATGGTAGCGATTGAAGAAGCGTCTTAGGTCTCGATTATTTTGGTTCAACTTCTGATTTTTTTTATTTTTAATTTATTATTTCTAAATTTTTAGCTTTTTTTAACTTTTTTGTCTTTTCTCTTTTTTTCCCGTATTCGTTTACATTATATATGATAGACTAATATGTTTTTTATTTTAAATTTTGTTATTTAATTATACCAAATAAGTCAACATCAGCTACAATGAAAATAAGCCATAAACTGGCTTTTTCAGTCGAAATAAGCGGTCCCTAAAAGAAAGATGCGAGTGGTAGGGAAAGTAAGGAAGAGATACGTGCGTGAGATAGGATCGAGAGAAGTGGGATGCGTGATGTGTTCGTGACCCCTGTCTTATTTTTAGAGCAAGACGAAAACAAAAAAAATAAAAAAGTTGCTTAAACAATCAAATATTTATATTACTTCTAGCTAGAAACAAAAACCGATATGAACATGCCTTTGGTTGGGTTGCACCTTGGCTAGCATGCGTAGATTAGCACGGGTGCTTCAGTCGGTGTGCAGCCAAAAGTCGTAGCATGGTGATTACAAGAAGTATTCTTTTTTAGGGGAATAACAATGAGTAGTCGGTTCTCGTTTGGTATGTAGATACTCCTACGCATTCCTTTTTTTTCCTTGGTTGCCAATCAACTAACAATAATTTGGCGCGTGTGATTGGAGCTCCATCTCTCTCCTTTTTTTTTTTTTTTCATGTGTGATCATACAGGCCTTTTTGGCTTCTACCTTTCTGGATATCCCTTTGGCTTTGGACATGACTTCTTTACCACTGACCAATGGCCAATTCATTATGGGATGGAATTCGATTTCTTAGGTGTATTGCGAAGGATGGGTTGGACAGTTTAGACTTTAAGTTATAGAGGAATATCAAGATTTAAGATTTTCCAAGTTCGAGAGTACAATTGAGACTTCGAGGTGCCGCTCAAAAAGCGTGTCGCGATGGGCGTTCGGCTTCTGCGACCGCTTTTTTTGCACTGTGTATTTTTTTATTTTTTTTTCCCGTATTCCTTTATATTGTTCGTGATGGGCTAATATTTTTTTCTTCTATTTTTAATTTTTTTAAAAAAATAATTATGTTAAATAAGCTAACTCAGCTACGGTAAAAAAAAATTAGCTACGATAAAAAATAAGTTAGTTACAGTAAAAAACCTATAAGTTACCGCCATTCTAAACACCCCTTGAGAGACTCCACATATGATTCTCTCACTGATCATCATCACATCGAAAACTCCAATACCATCATACCTGCAGCATAGGCTTTGCCTAAGAGATGCAAACTGATGCTTAGGCAGCATAAAGAAAGAGGTGACTTTTAACACTGCAAGTTAGCATAGAACTTTAACTTGGTCTGTGAGGAAACAAAGTTCCATTCTTTTTAACAGCTTATGATTTCCTTTGAACAAATAAATAGAACGATTTTTTCACTGTCTTCTCAAAGCGGCTTATTAGGACATGCTTTTCAAAGCGTTTTATTGTTTTATCGGCATTCGATTCTCGCACACAAGCACTCATTCTAAGGCCGAAAGCCATCAGTCGTAGCCATAAGTCAAGTCAAAAACTATAAGACAAGTATTGTTATGCGGCTTTTTTGATTGTGTCTGTCTATTCCCCATATATACACGGAAGAGGTTACAAACAGATAATATGGAAATAGAGATAAAATCTTTATCAGATCCTACAATTTCGGTAACAGCCGATATACTGTTCACCATACAGCAATTGCCGATACAGAGCAATCAAGAAGATATCTATTCTATCTACAAGCCCTGATTGTCATTTTTACAAGCCATCAGTGGCAACCGAAAAGAACGCACCAAAAAATTGAGGCTTATCCATCTGCTTGAAAAGTCACAAACAAACAATAGTTCCAGAGATCCAAAATAGAGGGCCTTCTGAGGTGCATTGCAACTGGCAAGCAGCTCAGAGCTGAATCATGCATGTTCCAACACAAGGTGGCAAAGCCATTCTTGAAACTTGCAGCTGTTGCTTCACTTCATTCTCCATATCTCGATCTAATTAACCTTTCTTTGCCGCGCTCGTTAGCAAAGAAAAATGTTAATTATCATCGATATTGCACGAAAAGAAATTAAGTTGTGGAGTACGTACTTCTCAGTTTGCAGGCCCTGTTTGACCAATCTGTTCTTGAGCAGTTCCATTTGTCAAATAAACCTCTGCATCATTAATTTTCTCAACGACTAAATTACTTGACCTTGTTGGTCAGAGAGTGCTCATCAGAGATCAGATGCCTAGATATTTTCACTAGAAATGGATCAAGGAGAAATCTAACTACTAGTGTATATTACAATAACCATTACCCCTGGTTGCAGCATGTGGTGTTCATGTGCCTGCATCTATCTGCTGTACATTGGAAGATAATTGCATGCATGCAAGAATGCCACTGCCCCTGCCGGCCTTCAGAGTTCATGACTTGCACATCACTGACACCATGTTTGTTAACAAGTCAATAGTACTTGTGCTAGCTTGCTTTGGGATCCAGGACTGCATCACTGGAGCACCTTTGCTGCAAGCAACCGAGCTGGTAGTACTAAAATATTCGCCCAAATCATTTGCTCATAACATGCTTATTTAGTTAGTACTAGTGCCAGTGCCATGACCATCGCATCTGCTCAGCTGCAGCTAAGTAGCAGCCGCTGCTGGGTGCCCAAGTACTGCTGCATTGCAGGTGTGGCAGGGACAGCCGGGACCGGTAGTTGAGCAGACAGAGCTGATGATAATCTGGTGTTGTACAGCTTGGACCTGATCCCAGTGACCTTGTGAATTGCGATGATATGCGTGTATCAAATAGGCAAGTGGGTGCTGGTGTAGTATACTAGTACTAGCAGCCTAGTTCACGGATTTGGATGGGCCTAATGGAAGGTGATTAGATAGAGCCGACCTAATGTTGCCGTCAGCGAGACCTGTACATGACTTGGAAGAGATTGTACTGCATCAACTGCAAATAATGAGTGCTGGGAATCAGAATAATTTAGTGGTTTATGTGGTGGTTCTTGGGGTGCTTTAAGTTTTTATTAGTATAGAGTAGGAGTTGTTTGGTCCCCAGCTTATGGATAGGTTAGGACGGTTGAAACCACCGGGTAGCTCTCTGTTCCAGTGGGGGCTACCGGTGTGGTGTCTGCGGGCGGTACTAGATTATTATTCTCCCTTTTAGCAGCCTTTTTAGCCTCCGGGTTTCTGTAACTGTCCAACTGTGCAATCAAAATGCATATCTGGAAAGGGAATATGCAAAAAAAAAAAAAATCGTGTACAGTTAGTTAACTTGCACTTACAGTAGTGTTATTTTCTTTAGTTATTGGTAATTCGATTGAACCTAGTGTATGCGCGAATGCGAAGACGCGCACTTCTCCTGCGTGTTTTCGGAAGAAAAAGGAGAAACTAATGTAGATTCAGGGGAAGATATAGCAGAGCAAGATTCGCTCTCTGATAAGTGTGTGCCCCTCTTGTCTCTACCACCATCTGCATCAACACAGGTATCCGCATATTTCTGTGCCATAACAAACAGTAGGTAGAAACCAATGTTCCCTTCATCAGGTACACTAGCATGATCGATGACCGCTGAGGCGAAGAAGCAGCGGCCGTGCTTGGAAACATAGGAAATGGGCTGATGGCATCCTCATGGGGCAGGGGAATTTGCAGGCATTAATCTAAACACAAGTGCATCCATAGATTATCCAGGCTGCAGGGAGGCAGAATGCAGGATTAAGTGGTACAAGTTGGCTCAGTATCGAACTGGCAGTGCGCGCGCACACACACACACATGATGATCCTAGGGGAGATGCAGATGCTAAACTGACGTATCATATTCACAACCACAGGGTGTGTGCTGCACTGTTTGTGAGGCCGTGGATAAGGTAGGCGAAGGCGATCGTGCCGTGGGGAGAGATGAGGTGTCAGAACGCGCGAGTTGATCGGAGCGCATTGGTGAGTCTAACGATGCTGTAACTCCAGAAGTCCACTAGGTGGAATCTGGCTGAGATGTGTGCCTGGTAATGGAAATGCAGAGAAGTCCGGGAATGTCAGAGACGGGGGAAAAAGCCACCAGCTCTGCCAAACATGTACGGCCGCACGCTTCTAGACGTGACAACGAGCATTTTAAGGCCCTGCTCAAGTTCCATCGCAACGATGGACGTTGGGCAGAAAAAACACTTACAGTACCTGCTACAGTAAAATTGATTTTTTAATTTACTTATATTTTTTTGTTTTTTGTTTTCGGTTTTTTAATATTTTTTTACATTTAATTATACTCAATAAACCAAATCAGCTACAGTGTTTTTTCAGCCAGCTACAGTATTTTTTCAGCAAAAACCAAAAGCCATCGCTATTCCGATCACCCCCTAAAGCACTGGGTTATTACTCAAAATCTTAACGATTTAGCTGTACATGTCCTCCAAATTGCATGGACAAACCCTCTGCAAGGAAGCCATTCAGTTCCCGCAGAATTCGTAATAATTTCCCATCGTTCCAAATAATTTCCCGCGTTCTAAACGGGCCTTATATTGTCACGAAGAATAATAATTCACATGATATTAGCCTCGACGGTCACAACACAATCTTCAACCAACTCTGGTGCTAGCCAGAAGCTCAGAACTGAAAACTCCATATGGGCCAGGAGACCAAGCACATTCCATCATTATTAAGACCTACTCATTTAAATTTAGACTTCTAGTTTATTTTTTACTATTTATAATTTTTTCTAACTTTTTTACTGGTTCTTTTTTTTCGTATTCGCTTATATTATACGTGATGAGATAACTTTTTTTCTTCTATTTTTAGATTTTTTAAAAATTAATTACACTAAATAAACCATCGTCCGCTACAGTATAATTTCAACTGATTATATTACAATTTCAATCATAAATTATAAAATTTCAGCCTAACCGAGCCACATCTAAAAGCAGCGAATGGCCTTCAAAGCACGCCCGTGTACGACCGATGCAAAAAATCTCAATTTCAGGAATTCATTGATTTCTATTCATGCCAGTGCAATAAACAAGCCAATGTCCCTAGTATTAATCGTCTAGAGTACGTCGAGTGTCCAAACCGATTCTATCTGGAAAGGGTAAAGAAAATGGACCAGCTATAACAGAAAAGTGCCCTCATACAATTAGTATTTTTCAAAACCAACAATCAGAGAACTGACCCTCTTGAAAAGAGATATTGAAAAACTATTATCAAAAAGTAATCGCAACCAAATAACAGACCACTTTCATCAACAAACTTCGGCAGAATTGGCAGACGAGAACACAAGATAACAACTCTGTGCAGGCGAACCCTCGAAATTGCCAGGACTCAACAATTTTGATATGCAGAAAAGGTGTATACAGAACTAGCTGTAGCCAAGGTTCTAAATAGCGGGTAGCGGACTTACAGCGGATTGACTCCTGTATAGCGGATATCGGATAGCAGACGATATATTCCAACAACGTATTCTAAATAATAGTGATAATTTTGAGTTTTAAGTGCATATTTAAATTATGTCTTGTATCAAACTAACATGAAATAGA
This sequence comes from Melocanna baccifera, assembly GCA_036346265.1. Classification (NCBI taxonomy): domain Eukaryota; kingdom Viridiplantae; phylum Streptophyta; class Magnoliopsida; order Poales; family Poaceae; genus Melocanna; species Melocanna baccifera. Next base: position 19,235,733 of record CM070696.1, on the reverse strand, counting down.
TACCATATACCAAATTATGAGCATAAAGAGCACATATATTGCAACAATTTTTTATATGACTTGAAACAATGCTAAAACCGCTATATTGACCACTACCACCGCTATAGCGTCCGCTGCAAAAGCAAGAGTCCGCTACCAACGCAGTAGTGCCTGCTATCTCCGCTATTGTGCCCGCTACATCCGCTATTTAGTACCCTGGCTGCAGCAGCAGGCCACAGGTTTACATTCTGAAGTTCTGCCTTGTCTTGATCATACGCTTCAATGCTGCAAGCCAAAGGTTGCACTCATCCCAGTCACTCGTTGTCAGAGAAATCTGCCACCATTGAACAGATGTCGATATTTAGCATCAGAACCAAAAAATCAACATCCGGCAACTTCTCAAGAATCGGAACTTCCATCAAAACATGGGCAAAAGAGAATAGTGCAGCTCATACAGACTTGACTTCTATTGACATCAAGTGCAAGATCCTGATATACAGGCACTTAGATGTTCATCTACTAAAGATTCAGTACGATGTATGAACCATAGATGGAGCCCAAACCTATATATAAACTAGTGAGTAAAAAATGCAGCCTTGTGAAAAGAACTCTAATTTTGAGTAGGAGCAAGGATCAGCATGTGATTTGTCCAATCAGCAGCAAAGAAGGAATTACAGAACATGTCAAGAGCTATAAGGTATAACCACAACATTGGATCATATGCAGGAGGTGACATTGTTTTCATAAAAGAGCAGGAAAATAGCTTATTTGTTTTCATAAAAGAGCAGAAAATTATATTATTTTTCTAAAAAATATTAGCAGATCACAATGGGAGGCAGGTACGGACATGGCCCGCATCGTTTTCATCAAATAGTAGGGAAGTAGCTTATTTTGAAAAAATATTAGCAGGGCACCACGGAGGACAGGTAAGGCCACCCCCCCCCCCCCCCAAAAAAAAAAATCCCCAGTCCAAATTGGAAAAAATCCCTGCTGCAATTACCATCCCTAACTATAAGACAAATTAGTGAAGTCTACCTGAAGTTGCATCGCAGTGGCAAGATCACCATTATCAAGTGCACTGCACAGCTGAATGAGCTTCGATGAAACGTTTGGAGATATGTCCCCAGTATTGAGTTTTGCAAATAATGCCCCAATCTTCCTTGAGTTGTCTTCAATTTCACGCTTTTTAGATCCCCCCAGAACTTTGGATGTCTCATCAAATAGTCTGGTCAGTGTTGCAATAACAGGTCTCAGCTCAGCTGCAAAAGACGACCAGAGAAGTCAGCACCAGTGTATGACAGATACCAACACAATAGGAGAACACAAAAGAGTTGCTTCCTGGCACCATAAGTAAATATTTGGTAGAATTCAAATGTAAATCAGGTGAATCACATAAGGGGTGGCAAAAAAATATTTCTTAAAACCAGAAAAGTAAACATATGAATCTTGTTAAAAATGGAGACATTACTGACAGGTTTTGTCGGTATCACTTTACAAGGCAAGTGAAGCAAGAAATCAATTAATCAGCAACAAAACAGATCCAAGCCTTGCATCTGCATTCCACATACCAGACACCTTCGATGTATCAGCTGTCTGTACAGTTGAGGGAGGTGCAGGAGGGACAACAGCAGGCTGTGGCTGTGCCTGTGTTGGACTTGATGCTTGTACAGGACTCAAACCTGGCCTCTGAACAAAACCTTGGTTGCTTGATGGCATAAACCTGGATGTTGAGCTTGTTGCAACAGCATGGGGAAACATCTGATTTGGAATTGTTCCTGGAACAGAGGCACTACCACCAAGAGAAGGGACAGGTGGAACAGTCTGGAATTGAGCAGGCGGTCTAGGCTGATGGTATGTGGTGGGAGGTACACTTTGATATGGAGTGGACGGTCCAGAAGAAGTATATGGTGGATTCACAGAAGCCTGTTTAGAGCAGAGAGATCACTTTGTAAATGATATTACATAAACATGAGGTGAAACCTAAACTACCATTCTACATACTGCATAAAGCTGGGATCCTACGGTATTTTGTTGCTGATATTGCTCCGGGTTTTTGAGACCCGGTAAGTTTGTAGGAGTAAACGTCTTCACTGTTTGCTGGGGAACCGGTACTGGAGTTGAACTTGGCTGTACAAGGAAAAAATTACAAAACAAATAATGAAAAGAAATATTGAAACTTCCCCGGAGAAATGAAGATAGAACAAAAATTAACTAAAACGAGGGGAAACAAAGCACTGAACTAACCGCACGTAAGTTCACACAAAGTTTAACGGTGAAAGTTAGTAAAATGTAACAGATACTTAAGCAAAAAATACAAAATAGATGGAGGAATACTATTTGTTCAGAAATCACACATCATAATCCTACATTATATATTTTATATTTAGATCTTCCCTGCTAGCACAGAATGGATACACTACATACTCTCTGCTACGTCCCAGTTACAGAATACCTCATCATTGGAACATTTCGCCCACGCACAATTGGCCTAGGCTAATTCACACAAAATACTTGAGCAAAAGGACAAAAAGAAAAAGAGGCTTCCTGAATCATAAAATACCTGGGAGTTCACTGGTGTGTTTGGTGGAACAAACATCTGGGTTGGTTGTTGAGGTTGATATGTGTTGCTGTATCCTCCGAAGGACAAATTAGGTTGTTGCTGGTAAACTTCTGGATATGTATTACTTGGCACATTATATGGTTGAGGCACCTACAGTTCGTGGTAGTCAGAAACAAAAATAACAAAATGCATCTCTACAGCAAAAAAAATTATTTTATTGAGTAAATTGCACTTTGGACAAGGTAAATTGTCCTAAGTTTCACTTTGCACCAGGTTTTGCAAATAGTTTCACATAACACCACCTTTACGAAAAGTTTGTTGCAGAAAACACCACCTCCCGTTATTCTCCGTCATCTTAGACAGAATCTGTCCAACTAGCCCCACATATCAGTGAGAATATCAGCAATTTTGTCTTTGGTGGGTCCCACAAGTGAAATGCTCTCTATTCTCCGTCATCTTAGATGGAATCTGTCCAACTGGCCCCACATATCAGTGAGAATATCAACAATTTTGTCCTTGGTGGGTCCCACAAGTGAAATGCTCTCTCTTAATCTCTCATCCCCTCCAACCTCTTCTGTTCACTCCCCATCCCCTCTGATTCGATGCAGATGACAGACATGGCAAACGAGGAGGTGAGCAATGCGCTGGAGTGGATGCAGCAGCAGATCGGCGGTGGGGCTGAACAACGAAGCACACTATCTCCAGCTTCTCCGGCGAGATCTGGGACGTCTCTGCTGTCTCACTCCGCCATGCCGTTGAGCCACTGCATCCTCAAATCTTGCTCATTGCTGCCGGCGAGCTGCCCCAATGCCGCCCGCCGCCACTAACCAGCTGGCAAACTCCTCTCCCCCCTTCTCCTTCCTTCTCCACCCTCTTCGGTTTGTCCCTCCATCTCACAGATTCTTCATCAACTCCGTTCGTCCCAACAGCGATGACGACCTCCTCTGCTCCATCTTCGGTGTAAGAGATAGAAGGGGGTGCAAGCATGCACTGGTGTTGCGGTTGGATGGCAACGTGGTGGTGTGATTGACTATGAAGGCGGTTAGTAGAGGCTATGGTGGTGTGACACTGATGAAGAGAGAGTTGAGAGGGATGATATGTGGGGCCCTTGCTGTGCCCCATTAGAAGCAACGAGATACAACGGAACCTGGTGTTTTCTGCCACAATATTGCATACAGGGTGGTGTTATGTGAAACTATTTGCAAAACCAGGTGCGAAGTGAAACTTTGGACAATTTACCTGGTCCAAAGTGCAATTTACTCTATTTTATTTTTACAAATATTACAGGACATAAATTATGTGGGAGAAAGTTTGGAGTTGGAAAATATGTATAAGGGGAAACCTGGTAATGATTCTGAGAAGGGTCTGGGGTGCTATAGCTCAATTGATTTGTGAGGTACGGGGAGATGTTGCCACTGCTCTCAGGAGCCGAACTTCTGGCAGCATCATTCTCTAGAAAACATACTTCTAATCAATACTATGATATAAATTTTCAAATCTAATTAATTAAGTAGTTACTTGCTAAAACATGAAGATATCAAAATGACAGCATGAAGAAAATATGATTTTACTATGTATATAACAAGAGGTTTTTTGTGTGGGCCACTGTGTAAGGGTGGAGCAGGGGTTCGGGGGTTTTCTCGATCTGCGTGAGAGGATCTTCTTCTTAAGCAAAATGCTCGGGTGGTTTCTTCCCCCCACAGGTCGAGTTTTTTTTTAACAAGAGGTTTTTAAAAAGGTAATACTGTACTTTTATGTTCAATTATGAATCATCACAAGTCACATGCATAAAGGTTTGAAAGAACATTGCTCCACCAACTTTCAACCAAGCAAGAGTTCCATAATGGTAAAAGAAGTAAGGAACATAAGCAAAAGTGAAATTTTTGTCACATCCAGCCTTTTAACCACTTCCTGTAGCATGTTGCACACCAGAAAAAGAAAAAAGAAAGGAAAAGTGAAGAAAATGTAATGTAATAATGCTGATATGCAAGTTTAAGCTACTTAAAAGTTCTGGCAACAAAAGGCTAGCTGAAAGCTGAATGAACTATTGAAACATTTGACAGCAAAAGAAATACAAAAGAACAGGCTCCAATACTTAAGATTAATGTTATAGTGTAAGTGGGAAACAAATGCTGGCCGAAAGATGGCCAATGCTATTTAATATGCTTGCGGAGAATGCATGACAACAAAAATGAGCAAAACTTGCTCAGCTCTACAATATAAGTATATAACTTCAAATGTAAGCACACAAGTAGTAAGTCTGAAATAGCTGCCATCACAGCATAACAGCAAGATATAAACCAGTTCAAAATGCATAGAAAAACTTTAAATCAATAGAAGACAGCACACATAATAACAATATTAAGTCATATAAGTTTGTAGCAACCTTCTGTAGAAAATGCAATTCGATCTCTCAGTATTGCCAGTTCATGTGAATGAACATCTGATCCCAAAAGCTTTAAGTACTCCATCGCAGTTTTAAGAAGGCCTTGACTGGCCAACAACTCAGCATAGCTCTCAACAAGCTTAGATAGCGATGCACTAAATCTCTTATGCTCTGTACCAAGGGCGAGAGCAATGGTCTTTTCCATCAAATCCTGCACTTCCACACTAATCAATTAGGACTGTTTGCCAGCTTGCCATAGAATAATTAGCTTCTATTGTCCATTTGTACCTGGAGAAGATCAACATAAGTCTTCCCACCATCTTCAGACTTCAAGTTGCGAGACCATATTTCCACAGCTTTGTCAATATTTCCAGCACAAATATAACAGAGGGTCGCAGCTAGCGTGTCTCCAACACTCAGAAGTCTAGATGCAAGAGCGTCGCATAAAACATTCCATTCCTCTTTCCGGGCAAACTGTTGCAAGGTTACAAGTTACAACTTATGTTAGCTTATGAAGACAAGTTCACACCGACTATACCATAGTTTTTGAAACCAGACCAGTCACAGATTGAAACATCAGTCCTATAAAAAATGATAAATTATTAAAATGTATGGTATAGAATTATAGATAACTATTGTTTGTTTAATACAAGGTGTGCAGTTTGGACACAAAAAAATGTTTAGATGGGCTGGTCACCAGCCCACCTTTCCTCTAGGAGCCCCATGACATGGGTTTCAAACCCCACTAGAAACAAAGTTTTAGGTGATTATTCCTCAAGTGGGGCTCACTAGTTTGACCACAGCCAGTTTAGTTGCTGCAGCTCTGGTTTGAGGCAGTCCCATTACATGTGTAATCCGACTACACGAATCAGGCCGGACTGGGCATCATTTCCATTTTCTTTCCCGGTCGAACCTCTCCTCTGGTCCGGATTTCATAGCTAGGACTATATGCTACCAACATGAAGGTGGCACACATAAGAAAAGTTAGGCTCTATATCAGTTCAGTGAATAAATGCGAGATAATAATAAATAAATGTAATGCCAGTATAGGCCAATAGCTGAAAGCCTGAAAACGCCATGGGGTAATTCTTGTACAAGGAAAGAGATCATATCTGATATCTTGCGCTAAATAATAAATAACGAAACAGGCAAGTTGATTGAACAAGAAAAGTGAATTACAATACATAATGTAACAAAGACACTTACTGTGCACAGTAGTGCAAGTGTTTCCTTCCATGCATTTAGTGGCCAAGTACTCACAAAACTCATTAAATCATTGCCCACCATAGCAGAAACAACCTGAGTTTGAACCAACGGAAAGATAAAGCAGGGTAATACAAGCAGAAATATTGTAGTCAGAAATAATAAAGCAGAGATATTCAATAAACCAAGAATGCAAGAATACCTTTAGATAGGGTGAGATACTGTTCTTAAGATAATGAATTCTAGTGCTTTCCCATAGAGCAGAACCACCAGCATGGGCAATAACCAGAGCATCAGCCATACGATTTGCAGCAAGGCACTGATTAACTGCCCCTTTGTAGTCTCCAACTACCAATGCATGTTGAATACTTTTGTCAATGGATGGATCAGATGGCACAACACTTCCAGGCATTTCCTGCTCTATCTGTTGACCATTTGTAGATGTTGATTCCTCAGCCAAACTAGTCTCCGAAGGTTGAGGATTGTTGAAAAAATCCTCCCCATTATCAACAAGAAATTGAGCATCCGTATTATCAGTCAGTGTGCCATGATCAAGATTAAGTGTGCCTGCCAATGTTTTGCTCAGTTCATTGGTTGAATTCACAGTCGGTTCTTGAGGTGGATTGAAGCCAAGATGAGCAAGCAATTTTGTCCGGGCGATATCCCCATCCTCCAACATAACCCTTAAGAAGCCCCATGTTTCTCTCTCCTCATCAGATCTACTCAAACATTTATAGCATAGAGTTAGTTGGCAGGCAAAAAATAGGAAGTTTCCACTCATGGGAAAGAACATACAAAGATTCTTGTGATTTTTTGTCACACAGAACGCGCAGCGAACTTTTATCCCCATTCTGTATAGCAGCTTCAAATTCAGTTGACCGGCTTACTAGACTCTGTTCAATCACCAAATTATGTACATGCACCTATAAAAGGAACAAATGCCTTAACACAGGGGAACTTGAAGGGAAGCGTACAGCATGGCAAAGACCAAGTAAACTTACCTCAGAAGTAGTCACTTGTGCGCCTTGGGTAGGCACTGCCGGATGGAAAGAAACAAGTTTACCCCCGAAGCCGAAAGATGCACCCGTGGAGCATTTCAACCATTTTGGAGCTGGAGCTCTTGGACATGCTAAATATTATTTTATTTGTCATTAGAGGAATAAATTGCCACAAACATTATGCGCACTTACATAATTAGTGACATCAAAAAACCTGAGGTGTTAAGTTGGTGCTTGGCAGACTAAAGAAATAGGTGCTTTGCCTTCCATGTTTATTGTTTATAGATATAAGGGTTAATTCCTTACATGTTACTGGAAATTTCCAAAATCCCTGATCGTGTCACCGACATGTGGGGTTTGGGCCCACATATCAGTGACACGAGTGGCATACAAGGGATGATGCAAACTTTCGATGGCAAATAAGGAATTGCCCCACTAGATCTAAAGGTATATGCCTTAAGTCACATAAACAACTTTTCTCAATCAAATTACAGTTTGTTTCTCAGCGGAGACAAAATAAGCAATAGGAGTACTGAGCAGTTAGCACAACATAGTGGGGGAAACAAAGCCGTCAATAATTAACAGATTACAAGCCTGAATGTAGATACATGACATTTGAGTATTTGACATTAAACTTAATATAGACACATGGCATTCAGTTTTTGTGGTAAAATGAAGGATAAGCATCGACATGGTCGAAAATTTCTTTCAGCTGATGTAACGAGTAACGACTGTAAACATACAAGACCAAAGGCAATCTAAACTTACTGAATATTTAATCATACAAGATCAAAGGCAATCTAAACTTACTAAATATTTAATTGTTTCAGAAAGATAAACGAGGCAGTATTCTAATTTACCTGGGGCACCAACAGCACTTTCACCAGCTGCATAAAGGCCAGAGAACTGTAAAGAAATAAGAATTTCAGAGAACTAATTAGCTTTGTATGCCAAACATCAAAGTACTGGGCTACTGGCACTGGCAGATCACAGAGACCTGCACATACTATGAGTGATACATCATGAAGTCAAGTGAAGTCAAGTCATTCTGATAACAATGTAGTGGACAATATAAAACCTGGTGCATCCAATGAACAATTCAACATAAGCTTTTTTATCCCCAACCTATCCTGGAAACCATATTTTGTGAGCTACAACCCTCTGAGTGATCTTTATAAGATGAAAGGCGGGAATTTGTTAACTTTTACCTCGTGGAGAACTAATGATAAGCATGAAGTGAAATGAACAATGATAATCGGATGTTCTAGGAGGATCGCTCATCCAGAACAACCATCATATTTAATTGCCTTCAAAGAGAGCACACTTGGTTAAGTCCAGTTAAATTAAACTAAAATTCAAGTTGCTATATAACAGGGCTTACTTTCTTGCAGTACAATAATGAGTGGAGTAACACATAATTGTTTATATATCTCTAAGATAAAGCCAATTAAAACAAAATTTAGCCTTCACACACTAATGCATTTTATAAGTCATATGATGGACCAAGCATAAGCATCAACTCTCACGTCACATATTACCTCCAAGTTGTATATGCCAATTTTCACATCAAATGAGGATGCTGCTATGACACCTGGAGTTTTTCGGTACCAGTGGATGTCAAAGTTCCCATTAGAGCTTGTCGGTAGCTCACTGATAATCTGTAACAAATAATGCGAGGAACAGGGCAGAATTAGAACCCCCTCCAAGAAAAGATAGCATATCTGCGAAACAATATATCTCCCTATTTTAGCTTTCAGATGTTAAAAGTCATAATATACCTCTCCACTAACAGTATCCCAGCATATTGTTCTATTGTCTTTAGAACAAGTAAGCAAGAATGAACTATCATAGGGGCACCACGACATAGCAATTACACCTGGTAAACAGAAGAATAGCAAATAGAATATAAGAATGTAGATTACCACTAAGTTCAATTTGAGTATATCAACATTCACTTGATGGAAAAAGAATAGGAGAACAGCAAGAGAAACAAAACCTTTTGAATGTCCCACAAATTCTCGTACTGGTGAAATGGCTTTCCTCACATCCCAAACCTAGGAAAGGATATATGAGCAAAGTTATTGATATAAATAGAAAATATCCACATAAAAAAGTTCCTAATGTAGATTAAAAATGAAGGACCAGCGGCTGTACTGCAACCCTTTTATTCAAAAGCAGTAGCACAATTAGAACTACAGACACTTTTGTCAATAAAATGAAGAAACTAATCTGTTTCATCTATTCTAGCTATGTGCTGCATACAGAGAAGACAAGTAAACTAAAAAAATAGAAAAGCAAAGAATAATAAAATAGGGAAAAATGGTCGTTACTCTCAAAGCTGGAAAGTTATCATCATCTGATGCAACAATTAGCTGGGTGGACATGTCTGGATTCCATTGGAGAACAGAACATTTCCTTCTATTTGAATCTGCAAAGCTATTTAAACAGCAGTTCGAAATTTAGTAACACAAATAATAAATGACATCAGTATTTAATGGTAAATAGATCAAGAAAGTGCAGATGTAACTTGGGTAGCTCAATCAATTACCTAGTCAATTTATTCTTGTTTCTTAAATCCCAAATAACTGCAGAGTAATAAATTCAAAACAGTGAGATAAACCAGTAAAAATTCCAAGTGATGGTAATAAATAGGAAAACTATTACACAAGCAACCAAAGTGTCTTTTACCTGTCATTCCATTACTAGAAGCGGTCGCTAGTATGTGTTGAAACTTGGGATTCCAGGTTAAATAGGATATTTCAGCTTGAGCACTGGAGCCAACACTCTGTAGAAAATTACAAGAATCATTAACCATTCACACAAGTTGAGCAAAATAAAGTAGACAAAAAATGGTGCGAAATTGAACGATCAAAATAACACCTGAGAGATAGATCCCCGTACATAACTAAGCCATATGCAACATGATGAAAAATGTTTTGCTAACGCTGACCTTCATCAGTTGGTCTCGCGTACAGATTCAAATGATCCAAGAATGCAGGACCTCAAACACATATCTAAATCTCCATAACTAACTTATTGGCAGGTCATGAATGTATTCCTATTGTATTCTAAACACCTTCTCCATAACTAACTTATTGGCAGGTCATGAATGTATTCCTATTGTATTCTAAACACCTTGGACTTACAGATTCTCTTTCAAATGTTTATTTGAATCATTCCTTAATCCACCCACACCAAACAAAGGATCGGGATTCCGATGGCATTTATTTCCAGTCAAATTATCATTCCCCATCAAACATGTGGAAATAAAATGCATGCTGATGGAAAGGGGGTGAGAAGTGCACGATCTGTTTGCAACAAGCAAACATTAAGAATCTTTAGAAAGACCTGTTTGGTCTTAACACACAATTTGCCCAAGCCAGACACAATTTCCTGGCTACAAAAACTACAAATGGCATATCAGCTAGCTATTTTTTAAGCCCTGCATCAGGTAGTGTGGAACACGAGTTGAAAATGAGAATGGTGCTTTGCACCTAACAGCTGTTCAACAAAAATGCTGTATTCAACAGCGGTTCAACAAAAGAAATGCCCATCTGAATTTGGCATAGTCATAAATCATGCTAGGACACACACAAATACAAAACACAACATCATGCCTTGCACACACAAAAAAGGAGCACTACATCAATGCAAGCAGAAAAGTTGCAGAAATCATGCATTACAAATGTTAACAATAAGGTCACAACCCTCTTCTATGACAACAAGCTATGTGCCACACTGCCGATACCTTGAGTGGCGGGAGCACGACTGGCTCGCAAGGGTTCTTGAGATCCCAGATGCAAAGCTCCCCCTCGTCAGCCCCTGAAGCGAGCCAATTCGGCGTGAGCTCGCTAAATTCCAACCCGCAAACCTGACAAACCAAACAAACGCAATCAACACACCATCAGAACCACGGACACGCAATTCCAACCAACCAGCCCGGCACCACTCACCGGCCCGGTGTGCTTCTCGAGCCGCGCGACCATGGCGTCCTCTGCTTGCCCCTCGGAGCTGCAACAGCGACAATTAGATCAGGGCACGACCACATCTCGAGGGTGGATGGGCGGGGGAGGCGGATCCGAACCTGATCATGCTCAGCGGGTTCCACAAGGCGACGGAGCCGTCGCTGAGGCCGCCGGCGAGGAGGCCGAGGGAGAAGGAGTCGCCCACGGCGGCGCCCGGGCGGGACCAGGAGAGGCGGTTGAAGCGGTCGGGGGAGGGGGCGGAGGCGAGGAGGGGGAGGTCGGGGGAGTCGCACTGGAAGTCGAGGCGGAATATCTCGATGTTGGCCGACGCGGAGAAGAGCATGTCGACGGCGCCGCTCATAGTGCCGGCGGCGAGGTACGGCGCCTCCGGCGCCGGCGCCGTCAGCGCCGCCCTCTGCGCGCTCTTGATGCACGTCATCTCCGGCGACCGCGCAGATCTTGAGGCGCCCTCGCTCTCGCTCTCGCCGCTAGGCAGGAACGTTACGCCGGCTTGGGGAGGTATGAATTTTTTTTTCGCGATCTGGACAGGAGGCAAGGGTATGAATATGGCTGGGTTGTTTCCGATTTTCAGCCGGCTTGTGTTTCCATAATTAACTTTTAAACAGTATATTTTTTAAAAAATAATTAATAAAAAAATTATATTAAAAAATATACTGAGTTCAGCTATATCGGCACAAGTGGTGGTGGTGGTGGTATGAAGGAAGAAGAGGTGGTGGTGCGGCTCGAGTGGGTTAAGGCTAATCGGCTCATGCTTTGGTTCGATTTGGTGCGGATCTGATCGGGTTAAAAGGGAGGTTGGCCAAGTGTGCGCTGGTTTGCGTGACTTGAAGACTCGGCCATGTTATTGAGTGATCGTGGTTGTTGGTTTAATCGGGTGGGTTATTGTGCGCTGCTGGATTAGGAGATTCAATCAAAGTATATATCGATAGGGAAATTGCGTTGGACTTCAATGTCATCCGAATAATTTTAAACCGAGTACTTATGTTTTTTTTTATCGACTTTTTTCAAGGGAAAGAGATGTTTTTAATATGAAAGCATTACAATCTTCAAGCATAGATGCATGATACAAGAAACTTGCAGGGACGGACCTAGCAATAGGACAAGCTTGGGCGGCCACCCAAGGCATATTGTCTATGGTACACCCCCACCCTCCCTTCTCCCGCCATAGCCTGGCAACAGACTTGGCCGCTATCTCCGTTCAAGAAAGAAGAAGCCAGGAGGCAACGGCTACTGGGCCTGGCATCTCTTGGGCCGCTAGCTGTGTGAGACCTAGCCCACTAGTGACTAACTCATCTACCCATGTGCAAGGAGTAGATAGTGAGACCAAACTAGTTGACTCTCCTCTAGCTCTAACCCAATTAACACGAGTTTGATCAAAACCAACTATCTCTAAACCTAAAATTCTGGGTTTTAACAAAAACTATGAGACGTTGTATTTATCAAAACAAAACGTGCATACGTTGTACTTGTTTCGTAGTTTTCTAATATTAATGATCGGATTTTTTGTGATGGTCTCAATCAAACAAGATATTAGCAAAATATTCGATAAACTCATGTTAACGGAATAACAATTCAAAACCATTTTTCCTAAAATTCCTAGTAAAACCAATTTTCTAAAAAACTATTTCTAATCCACATGATCAAACAACCACTTAGTGTCAAATGCTTTTATTAGAGAAAGACAAAAAATAAAAATGAGCCCACTTTAATCCTCTAGGTCCATCGGGGGGTAACACGCAGATGTTCACACCTTGTATAGTACAGAGCTGCACTAAGATGCGGAACTAGGCCTCGATGAAGCCGCATGGTTGCACGCCAGATGCCAAGTCCACCAAGTGGTAACACGCCGACGTACACAGTAGTGAATAAACACCTGCTACTCATTGCACTAAGATGCGTAACTAGGCCACAATGAAGCTACATGGTTGCACGCGAGGCGTCAAGCCCATCGGGTGGTAACATGCCGATCTACACGCCAGTAATGAATAAATGCTTAGTGCATGTTGCTCCCGATCCTCCAGTTCTTCACTGAGGAGAAGATGCTAATTCGTAATTATTCATACACGGTGGAACCGTCCTAAGATGCATAACTAAGCCCTGGTAAAGCCACGTAGGTGCACTCTAGATGTTAGGACCATCACATGGTAACACCTCCGATGTACACGCAAGTAGTGAATAGATGTCTTGTAGAATTCGGCCAAAGTAAAAGTGCTAAGTCCTTATTTCTTTTATGCAATGAAATCATACAAATATGGGCAATTAGGCCCTTTGAAGCTGCATGGGCGCACGCCAAATGATAGGCCCATGGGAGGCAACACAATGATGTATACACCAATAGTGAGTAAGCGCCTACTACTTGTCGCCCCTGATCCTAGTGTTCTTCATAGAGGAGAAGATGCTAATTCATCATTATTCGTACATGGTGAAATTGTACTAAGATGTGTAACACGTACCCATGAAGCCACATGGATGCACGCCAGACATCAAGCCCATTGGGTGGTAACACGCCAACGGCAATAAACATCCTCTCCTTGAGTTAACGCAAAGGAGAAGGTGTTGAGTCGACATTTTTACTAGTGAGTAACATCATTCAAGATGGGCAGGTGGGCCCCTCTGAAGCCACACGGGCGCATGCCAGACGACAGGGCCATGGGGTGTAACATGTTGACATACACGCTAGTAGTGAATAAACGACTAATGTTCGTTGCCTGGATCCTCATGTTCTTTATCGAGGAGAAGATGCTAATTATTCATTATTCATAGGGGGTGGAACCATACTAAGATGCATAACTAGGCCTTGGTGAAGCCAATGGGTGCACGCCAGACATTAGGCCCACTAGATAGTAACACATTGACGTACGCACCAATGGTGAGCAAGTGTCATCTTCCTCAAGTCCATTCGAAGGGAAATTTGCTAAGTCGACATTTTTATTATGGGATGGCATCATTCAAGATGGGTAGTTGGGCCTCTCTAAAGCAGCATGAGTGCACACATACGATAGACCTATGGGGGTAACACATGCGACATACACATTAGTATTGAATAACTGCCTAATGCTCGTCACCCTGATCCTCGTTTAATTCATTGAGTCGAAGATGGTAATTCGTCATTATCCGTACAGGGTAGAACCGTACTAAGATATGTAACTATACTCCAATGAAGCCTCATAGGTGCACTCACAACATCAAGCCCATCAGGTGATAACACACCGACGTACACATCAGCATTGAATAAACGCATTCTCCTATGTTCAGTCAAAGAAAAAGCTGCTAAGTCCACATATTTATTACGGGATGGCATAATTCAAAGATGGGTAGTTGGGCCCCTCTGAAGACGCATAGGTGCATGCTAAACATCAGGCCCAAGGGCATAATACACTGATGTACACATCAGTACTGAATAAAATGCCTATTGCTCGTTGCCCTAATACTAGTGTTCTTCACCGAGGAAAAGATGCAAAATTGTCATTATTCGTATAGGTGGAACCGTACTAAGATATGTTACTTTAAAATGGCCAAGTCTTACAATAAAATGGTACAAGGCCAACTGAAATAAAAGTAGCGGAAAAATAATAAAGGTAGCAGCTCAGTCCATCCAACCTCTCATAGGCGAATGACTGTAAGATGTGTTCTATTCGCTGAAGTAGTCCTCACAGTCGAGATTACCGTCGAAGTCTGGCAACAGATTTTAGCAAGGTGAATACTTTAAAGTACTCCACAAGTTACACCAGAAGATATAACAGAGTTGATGCATGCATAATGGATTTCAAGGAAAGCTTAATAGGGTACTTTGGCAGAAAAACAATACTGAAATTTAAATATAATAATGTAAGTGCAAAAGCTGAATTTTAATACGACATATGAAACAATATTTTTAACAAGTATTACTGTTAGTGTAGGCTCCAGCCCACACTAACCTAATCATGGACATTCCACCCGGACTATTTTTCAAACCATCATTTTTGTCCGCAAAACCACTTTTATAAAATTCAAGTCTAATATGTGACGACTCTACTCAGCATGTCCATAACCGTGGACACGGTTATCCAGGATAAATTTTTAACTCTACAGAGGTGTACAACTTTACCCACAAGATATTCCCTCTCACTTGAGCCACGCGATAAACACACTGCCTTAAGTGTGCGCGTAAAGAGTTCATGACAAGACTGTTCTAATGATCCATAGCCAAAGCAGTCACACTGCCACTAAGGTTTCACCACAACTCAAATCCATGAGTTGGAGCCCCTTTTGGTGCCATGTGAGACTTCTCGCGGTCTACGTCACGCTCACGTTCAGCCTATGACAAAACTATATTTAAAATTTCACAAATTACTTAGCCAGATCCGTCCCATACTAGACTTGTAGTAGTACAAAATAACTTCGTAAAATGAATCACAGAAACGGTCATTAATTCGACTTAGGTTCAATCCACATACCCACATGCACGACAGTCAACTACGTGTCACCAAACACGAAACATGCCGGCACCCCATCACCTAACCAATAGCCTAAGTCTAAACTATTTTTTCTTTTTTCAATTTTAAATTATTTTATAACCTTTCTTGACTCACCAAAGTCAAGAATTCATTTAAAAAGACCATCATTCCTTGTGAAATAGTTGATTCCACCAAAATTATTTTAGGTCAGATTAAATAATTTTATAAAATTTTTAGTCAATATTATTGTACTAATTAAGTTTTTCATCTAGGTGACAGGTATGTAAATTCGATATCAAGATTGGCTGCGATCAAAGGATTGTGGGTATCTCCTCTGTCCTCCCGATCCGCCGTCGCCCAGCCTGCACATCCGCCCCCCATCTCCCCGCCCGCCGGCTGGTCAGCATGCCGATCCGTCGCCGCCCCCTTCTCCCCTCCCGCCGCCGCCCCTCATTCTCCCCCACCACCGCTGCTGAGCCTCCCGATCCGCCGTCGCCCCGCCTTCTCCCCGCCGACCAGCCAGCCAGTCTGTAGATCCGGTGAAGGCAATGCAGAGCAGCAACAAGAAGAGGTAGCAAGAAGAAGCAACATATCTAAGTAAATGGAGGCCAAAGACATCTCGTCGCTCGTCACCACAACCGCAAGTACGCGCTCAATGGGTGCCTGGCCCTCGCGCTAGCTCCCATCTCATCCGCCTCTGGTGGCACCGCGCCGCCCCCGCCCGGCTAGGATGGCTTCTCCATCAGCAGCCCCCCGTCTGATCCCAATGCCAAGCGCTGCGGCCGCCCTTGGCTCTGGCAAGAAGCAGTTCGAAGCCCTGGGTACATAGTAATTTACTCCCTCCACTGCTACCATACCGTCGCTTCAATTCTTGCATGAGTTTCTTAAATCTAATCTAACTTGCGGCGGTGGTTGTGATTTCTTGCAGGGTCTTAGGGTATCGCCTTTACTCCGCACATTCTCACTGTCAAGGCCGGCGAGGTAACAACAACCAGCTCCCATGTGGAAGAAGAAAAAACAATAGATCTTGAATTTGCTCTGCTTTTGTTTGATTATGCATTCTTGAAGTTTGCTGCTTTACTTGGTAGTTGTATTGGTACGAGTGGTGGTGGATCTATGCCCGTCTGCGAGTTCATGCAGGTAGCCGTGATCTGTGACTAGTGAGTGGTGAGTAGTTGGGGTTTGTTCCCGTATGAACTAGAAAATGAATTTGCATAAACAGGCATGTGCAGTATTCAATCACCCAACTGCAGATTCAGATGCACACATAGGATTGAACCTAAGAAGGAAAAGGCACTGAAAAGGAAGATTTGTCCTTAACAGTTAATATTAGGAAATTTTGCTTCACTATTGAGATGTTGATTAGTAGTTGAATTCATGACTGATGTGGAGTGTTAAGAATTTAAGTAGTTTTTCAATTTCTAGGAATGGGAATAACCCTGATTTGTCCAGGAATTCAACTTTACTTGCATGTTGCTCAGGAATGTTTTCTTTCTCCCCTGCAAGATGTTGTTACATGACCTAAGTACGTATCATACCTTTGTTACTGCTAGACATAAACTGCAGATCATCACCAAACATATGATAGATTGTGGACTTGTGAACCATCTATTAAGTACTAACTACTGCACAGCTAGGAGGTTGCAGTGCAGAAAGCCTTTTGAGAGTTGTGCAGTTATTACTGAGCAGTCAATATTTATACTTCTTTGTACACCTGCTGAGAAAAAAAATTGACCTCAATAATTCACACCTCCCTCGTATGACCTTTTTTTGGGGAGATCTTGTGAAAGTGTTGAAGTGTTCAAATCCCATTATCTTGCATGAAGTAGTTAATTATCTTTTATTGTTCATTAGTCTTCATCCTAGTTGAATTATTGTTTATCTCTCTTTGATTGTAGGCCCTCAACAACTGGGGTCTTGGATTACAGGTACATTAATTTATGACTTGTTATATCAGACTTACCAATTTTTCATCCATACATTATGCTTTTCATTCATTGTCAAGAGTATGAATTTGTGATGCAGGAACTGAATGCAATTATTCTTGCTCGAGATAAACAAACAATCATAAAACAGCTATAAGTAAGGTAGTTATACTTGCTAGTTATGTTATTGGGGAATTATCTTCTGAGCAGTATCTTGATCACAAAATGTATCTACAAGGAAGTGCAGTTTCGTTCTGCAATCCAGTTGCCATTTGATTTCCACCGTGCTATTTACAATCTTGGAACTGTCCTGGTGTGTTTCTTAGTTTCCTACTCGTTTGATAATGATTGTGCACACCACTGCTTCAATTTGAATGCATGTTAGCTGGTTGAATTTTGTGTACATTCTGGAAGCTTGAGATATGATATTGCAACCGGAAGCAGTTCTGGTCAATTTCAAGTTTTTGTTTTGCTCTGTACAATTGTACTATGCATCTATGAAGTTTATCTGTTAGCGGTCCATCTCTTCTATTGGACTATGGTTGGTGCTCTGCTCTGGTGGGACGACTTATTCTAGGCAGCTCGGCTCGCGAGCCGTCTTGAGCCAAGCTGAGCTAGGTTTCTGGCTTGTTTACTTAATGAGCCGAGTCGAGCTGAGCCGTAACTCCGAGCAAGCTTGGGCAAGCCTAGCTTGAGTCGGCTTGTTTCCAGCCCTATTCAAAACTAATATTGAGTATCTTATATGATACTTTTACTTATAAATTTTTAAAGGTATACGTGACATAAATAAGTCGCATCAATATTGTTTACCCGATGATAACATTTGACCAACTGATAATTAATTAATAGCCATTCTTTCACCCTATCTTTAAACATTAATGATGCACATCCAACATAAATTTTTCAGCTCTGTCACTGCATCCAAAGGTAAATGTGCGCGTGAAGATCAGAAGCAAGGTTGTTCTCTAGTCCTAGATTCTTGTATGGAGGAAGAGAAAGATCTGATAATCCTAAAAGATTTCAGAGGGGTGTAAGAGAGTGATAATCCGTTGTACTGTTTTGATATTGTGTTTAAAGAATTTATGATCAGCTTCGCAAAAAAAATCGTCATTGTTGCTTCAACGTCGTAATTTTGGTTTTCTCTACAAAAATTCATCTTTTTTATTTCTGATACCGTGCACGCTGTTGTATCTCATAAATTCTGATATGATTTAAGGACTACTGTGTATAAAAGAGGTATTGGAGTATAGCAATGGGAGTGGGCCTGGTGTCGGTGTTAGGCAACGTGGACGCATGCTATGACCGGCTCCTCACCGAGAAGAGCGACGTCGACCCCATGAACCGCTTTGACGCCTTCGAGTTCCCCACCCGCTTCGCCGCGTAGATCCGTGGCTTCTCTGAGGGCAACATCGACGGCAAGCTCGATCATCGCCTCGACGACTACCACCGCTACGCCCTCGTCGGCGCCAAGAAGGCCCTCAAGTCCGCTGCCCTCTTCTTCGGTTCTAGCTCCATGGAGAAGGTCAAGAGACGGCGTGCATATATACTCGATTAAGAGCCATTGTTACTAAGTGCGAACTCCACGATTATATTCCATCTATATCTAGGGGTGTTCAGAATGATGGTGGTTTATAATTTTTTTTACTGTAGTTAGCTTATTTTTTTTACTATAACTGAGTTAGCTTATTTAACATAATTAAATTAAAAGAATTAAAAATAGAAAAAACATGTTAACCCATTACGAACAATATAAAGGAATACAGAAAAAAATCAAAAAAAGCTCATCGCCAACGATCAACACAATGTTGAGCTGGGCCCTAGTAAGTGTTATCCTAATCATGAGCAGATTAACAAGGAACGAGCCAGCATGGTCGTCAGCTCCGGCATGGGCGGCATTAGGGTCTTGTTCATTTTGGCTTAAAGTTAGCTTCTATTTCTGGTTTCTGTTTTTTTTCACTATTCAATAATTTTGTTTTTTTAGATTTTTTTACCTTTTCTTTTTTCTCGTATTCTTTTGTATTGTCCGTGATGGGTTAACATGTTTTTTCTATTTATAAATTTAATTAAACCAAATAAACTAACTCAACTACAAAAAAAATAAGTTAACTATAAAAAAAATTATAAATCAACACCGTTCCGAAAACCTAGAGCGTTCTCCAATGGCGTCGAGGAGTCTTGTAACCAAGGGGTGCAGGAAAATATATCCATTATGCATCCCATGTACGATTCTGAACACCGGGTCTGCCCTAGTTGTCATGGACGTCCCTGAGCCACATACAACCACTGCTTCCGCAGCGCCGCGGACCAGATCCGCATGGCCCGAGCCGACGTCATGGTCGCTGGCGACGCGGAACCCGCGATCATCCCGATCAGCCTCGGTGGGATCGTAGCGTGCAGAGCGCTGTCGCAGAGGAATCCCAGAACGGCGTCGAGGCCGTGGGATAGAGACCGTGATGGCTATCGCGGGCGGAGGAGCTGTAATACCGATATATATATATATATGTGCTAGGAGCACTTAATTAGTGTAATCTGTACTGTATATGTCTTAATTACTGAGATCTTTTACGGAACTATTAATTAGAGCGCTTTTACAGTATCTTAAAATAAATATAACCTATCCAATCTTTCTAATCCAATATTTTACATTAGTTAGATTTAGTTATACTACTATTTACAATAAATCAAGGCTGAGGATTTCCTTAATTTCCCTTGCAACTGGCTAGTAAGGTAACTTCCGCTGCTCCCGACAATAACCAGTGTCCTGGCAGTGGCATCTTGCCGGCCAATCAACAATGCGCGCGCGCGCTGTCCTCTTTGAAATCATACTCCTGAGTCTTAAACTCGTGCCTCAAAAGAGATGCTGCTAACTACCAGAAGGTCAGACTGCAGGAAGCTTCCAATCTCAGCGGGACAGCCAAACGGACAAAGCTGAAAGCTGACCGCTGAACAGCTTTTAGACGACGACGGAGCCGGCGACCACAAAATACCTTTTACATCTCTGACGGCGCATGCACACCAAGGCTTGCCGCCTGTAACAGAGAGTGGCGGCGCGCCGTCCATCTTTCTCTAGGAAGAACATTACGACTGTATCATGTAGAACCTGGAAATGTTATCCATCCGAGTAGATAATGCCACCTTGCGACATGGATCGAGCTGGGGAATCGTCGCGTGTCCCGGTCAACGCGTGCGTGCAAATGCCAATGTTGGGCAGGATTGGTCGTCGATTTAGACCCGCTGCAAATGATTGAATCGTAGATGAAGCCGGGTTAGCTAGCGTGGTGGCTGGACTGACTATGTGGCTCCTTTCCAAGAGAGTATCATTGCAATGGAAAGGGACCCAAGAGCCACCCCGAATAATAACTAGACGCAAAGTATTATCTCAAGCATGGTCAATTCCAATTTCCACGGTCTACCTGTGATGTTGTCTCTAGTTAGGCCAATGGCATTATCTTAGAGCTAAGGGAAGAAGATTCCTTTAGCCCTACTGCCCTAGCCTTGTTCTTTCTCCTCCAGGTAAAGTATTGGATGTACAATGACCTCACCAATAGCGCACGGGGCTAAATCAGAGGTGATATATATCTGACGCCCTCTGGTCTCACGGTCTCACCTGCTCCAGTGGACAACAGTATCATTCTGTCTCTGATTGCACAATCTAATTTCTTAGCTTATTTGTTTCAAGAAAAAAATCTTAGCTTATTCGACAGGTTTTGTACCTATGCGAATTGTGAGGCATATGGTAACACGGTATGGCCCAGTGCTTGCCAACAAGGAGGTACCAGTAGAGTACCCGTATATTGCAATGAAATTTAAAGAGAGTGTGATATATATCACCAAACATGATCCCAAATCGTATAATAAACAATAATTTTTTCTTAGACACATTTTGTAAGATGGCTAGTAAATAAATCATATCTTAAGCATCGACTAGGCAAACATAACATGAAGCCTGTGGAACCCAAGATTAAAAAACCCTTCACATCTCAGTGTTGTCCTGTGTGGATAGCATAGTTGCTGGTTCACATCGCAACAGCAGTATTGTTCTCTGTAGCATCACAACCATCAAACGATGAAATTTTAATATTTGGAAAGGGGATTTACCAAAATAACGAGTGCCCAACGGCCAAGCGCCAACCAAAAGTCCCCTTCCTTCTCCGACGACCTGTGGATGTCCGTCACGCCGCAACTCCACCTGAAGACTCGACTATGGGCCTATGGCATGATCCGCGATGGAGCTCGGCTGCAAGAAGGAAGCTCCGCATTGGCGGCGTGGCGAGCAGCGAGGAGTGGGAGGACGGCAGTTCCAGGGGAGCAAGAAGGATGGCAGCGGCTCCAGCGAGGACGGCGGTGCCCGGGAGTGAAGACCGGTGGCTCCAGGACTGTGCAGCACCGAGTGAGAATGGCGGCGTGTCAGATTAGGATCGACAGCGAAGTGCGTGGGCGATGGACGGATGGTGCATGCAGATCTGAGTGATAGAGAGGGGAGGAAAGAGAGATTTGCGGGAGGTGGGTCGTCCATTGTCAAGAACGGGGACAGAAAAGCTGGAGCCGTTTTTTCACCTTCCCATTTTCTTCTTTCACTGTTTCTATTGGAAGAGTGCTAGGGAAGATTGCGGAGTAAATTCCTCGCGACTGGTGCCATGTGAGAAGAGGGTGGTGGTGGGAGCATGTGCGAAGAAGGCGTTGGAAGTAGGTCGATGATATTTTGTGGATAATTATCCTTAATTTTAAAGGATAGGAAGGGATGTAAGATGGATAGTATAAATTATATCTCGTAGTTAAATCGGACGTCAGCAAAAAAAGAAGAGAGAATGGATGTCACAAACACTTGTTTTTAATTAGAGAGAAAAAGAATGGCATTTTTTTTACAAGAATATAAAGGTGCTCGGTTAATTAGTGCACCATTCTCGGCGTCAATTTGTGCCTGGTGATGCGACCGGCGCCACTTTATATCCGCGCACGCACTGGTGCCCACTACTAAGATCGACGTCGACCGCGAAAGGATTTGGACACCGGTTGAGGCCACACCGGCCGGCATTAGGAACGACCTGTCGCGTTGCGCGTCTAAATTGGGCTCTATCTGTCTGCGTGACTCACGGGCTGGCCTGCAGAAGGATCTCCAGTTGCATTATGCCATGGCGAAGCACTGCGAGCATCTATGCTCCTAGCTACTTTGCTGACTCGGATCATGATGCCTTGATGTATTCAGAGAATTGTCATGAGCGTGGTGAAGAATTTTGAGATAAGAGTGCACAAAAAGGACGATTTATATGGTCAAATTTACACATACATACACGGAAAGGACGATTTATATGGTCAGATTTACACACATACACGGTTTAATTTGCACGGATGATTTCTAATTCTCAAGGAATTGTCACAAACACTCACTGACAGACCGAGCTCCTAGTTGTTCAAAAAAAAAGAAGGGTGGAGCTCCTAGTTTTATCGTACACACAGAGCCGTCTTATCTGTCTTCTTATTGTTTGTAAGCTGTGACATTGCAATACTACTGCACTTGGTCCTCTTCTGCTCCGTTTCCCCTATATATGTAGACACCAATGTGGGTAGCTGATCTGTTCGAATGCACTAACACAATCAAATTTCAGAACATGAAATAAGACCCATGATAGAACTTGACATGGATTTGCACTATGGCTCACCACACAGAGGTTTAGACTGGAAATGGACGGCACTAAACAAAGGTATATACTAGAACCAAAGTACACGGACGATAGCTACCGGAATGGATAACCTAAGGAAAAAAATATCATAGACCGATAAAAGTGCGTGTCATTTTTTAGTGCAAGATCCCAAAATGCTGACCATGCTTAGGTCTAATTCACGTGGTAATTGCCTGGCTAATTGGTAACTCACCTAACCAAACTAAGGATAATATAGCTAGATCAGTGAGCACACAGAGGAAAAAGTTCTTTCCACCCTTCCCCACAAGGGGCAACAGCAATGCCTGAGGTGTAGTCCTCTAGACTATCGGCGTCGCGGACAAAAACGCCGCGTCTGATGTTCTTTTTGACGATATCAACGCGTCTAGACGATTATGATTCACGCTATTGCTTTACTGATTACGACATCACTGCGTTTCAGACTTGTCCATGAGAAGAAGAAGAAGCAGTTCAGAAAGGAATTCAATACACCAGGGTGCTGGCCAATTGGCCGTCGATTGGGAGTAACTTCCACACCAACGACAGCCAAGCTTTGTTTCTTCACTGTATTTTTTCTTGCGAGTTTCCATCTCTTTTGTTTGCGTGGTCATCTGTAATTGGCCAGTGTCTAAAATTACAGTAGGTAGCGGTTATCCAACTTCAGTTTGAAAATTAAAGGTTACTCCACTTTCTTTTTCGCCAATGATGTTTCTTTTGAACTTTCAACGATGGATCAATCAAATCCACGTCTACCAAGAGAAATTTTGTGATGGCTGTCGATGAAGTTTCCTTTCTGACCCAACTAGTTTCTTGTTTAAAAAAAAGGAATGGAAAAACTATATTATCGATGAAATCCAAGAGCATGGTCTGTCTGGATGGGAATTCTCGGCACCAATTCCTGGCTGTCATTTGTCCCACATCGAATTTAGCAGTCCCGTTTCCGCCCTATAAATAGCTGACACGGGCACCCGCCCACCCACTGTCCCAAGTGTGCTCGCCCCGTCCCATAGCTACCGGATAGAACAGTGCCGACACGAGAGCTGGGCGCGCACCATGAGGAGGGGCAAGACCAGCACAAGGACCGCACTGTTCTTGCTGGTAGTACAATGCCTCGCGCTCGCCTTCGGCACGGCCGCGGCGAAGGCGCGGACGCGGCAGGGCGACTACCTCGACCGGCTGCGCGGGTCGCCGTCCGCGCGCCAGTCGTGGGCAGCCGAGTCGCTGGCCGTGTTGACGACGGATAGCGCGCCCGCGCCGGTTGCGAGGCGGCACGCGGAGCCGGCGGTCGGGAGCAAGGAGTCCGACCGCGTGGTGGCGCTGCCCGGCCAGCCCGACGGCGTGGACTTCGCGCAGTACGCGGGGTACGTGACGGTGAACGCGACGGGCGGGCGCGCGCTGTTCTACTACCTCGCCGAGGCCGTCGGCAACGGCTCCGCGTCCAAGCCCCTCCTCCTCTGGCTCAACGGAGGTAAGTGTGGCCTTGTGGCACATGACTGCCTTGAGCGTGTGTGAGGGCCTGGTTTTCACGTGCGTTTAATTACAGGGCCCGGGTGCTCGTCGCTGGGGTACGGCGCCATGGAGGAGCTCGGCCCGTTCCGCGTCAAGAGCGACGGCAAGACGCTCTACCGCAACCCCTACTCCTGGAACACCGGTACGCACGCCACGTCCCACACGCGCCCCCGCGCGTACCACACATGTGAAACCCCTGGTGATTGCCCGTGATGATGTGCAGTGTCGAACGTGCTGTTCTTGGAGAGCCCGGCCGGGGTGGGGTTCTCGTACTCGAACACGACGGCGGACTACAGCCGGAGCGGGGACAGCCAGACGGCGGAGGACGCGTACTGGTTCCTGGTGTACTGGATGGAGCGGTTCCCCGAGTACAAGGGCCGCGACTTCTACATCGCCGGCGAGAGCTACGCCGGCCACTACGTGCCGCAGCTCGCCCAATCCATCCTCCGCCACGCCGGCAACGGCAAGCCGTCCTCCCACATCAACCTCAAAGGAGTCATGGTACGTCAAAGCTAACATTAACTACTGCTGCTACCTGGTCAAGAGTCTTAATTAGCGACTAACCATCAGCGCGTGCCATGTCGTGTGGGTGCGTTCGACTGACTTCAGATTGGTAACGCGGTGATCAACGACTGGACGGACACCAAGGGCATGTACGAGTTCTTCTGGACGCACGCGCTCATCTCGGACGCCGCCGCCGACGGCATCAGCAAGAACTGCAACTTCACCGCCGGCGCCGCGCCGAACCAGCTCTGCGACGACGCCACCGAGGAGGCCGGCGACAGCCTCGAGGACATCGACATCTACAACATCTACGCGCCAAACTGCCAGACGGACGGGCTTGTCACGCCGCCGATCAACGCATCGGTACGTGACGATCGAGACGAGATGCTAGCAGTACAGCAGTTAATTGATATATAAGGCTAAATTGGAAAGTTAATTAACTTGGATTCTACGTGACGTGACCAGGTCGAGAGATTCGATCCGTGCACGGATTTTTACGTGGAGGCCTACCTCAACGACCCAGACGTACAAAGGGCGCTCCACGCGAACGTCACCCGGCTCGATCACCCCTGGTCAGCGTGCAGGTACACACCGCCCATTCATACACAAAAATCAATCATACATTAGCAGGAAAGCGCACACCTGTTAGGCCAAAGAGGACTTCCAATCTTCAATAGAACACTTCCTACGTGTCGTTGCACTAGCTTATTAGTAGTCCCAAAAGCTTAAAAAAAATCGAAGCTCATTTTTCACGAGTGACTCATCGGATGAAGTGTTCAGAATAGCATTGATTTATAATTTTTTTACTGTAGTTGATTTATTTTTTTACTGTATCTGAGTTAACTTATTTAACACAATTAAATTAAAAATTAAAAATATATTAGCTTTTCACTGATAATGCAAAGGAATATGAAAAAATAGCAAAAAAAGTCTAAAAAATTAAAAAAAGATAAAATTAATGAATAGTGAAAAAACAAAAACTAGAAACTAGAAGTTAAATTGAGCGGTGCTTTAAACTAAGCAATACGGACGCTCTTTTGGGACCGAAGGAGTATGGCACAATCACCAGAGCTTCAATTCTTAGGCCATGGACAGCATTTGCATCGATGTTGCTCATGATTTGATCACAGTACAGCGTACCATCAAAGTTTTGAAAACGAACGATCGGACCAACTAGGGTCTATGATTAGTGCGGCTACATGATATCCATTGGAGATATTTTTGGTGATTCGTCAATCATCCATCCGCTGTTAACCTCTGATTGCTTCGCTGCACAATTAAGCTGGATCCAATCATTCCAACAAGCCCCCGTCTCACGTCATAGGAAAATCATACCACATTGATCTCACGCTATTAGTTAGTTAGGCTCGAACTGAATTATATATGACACTGAGAATAGAATTAGGTCTGTGCTATGCATGCACGAAAAGTGTTCATCTACCACGACTTATTCCATTCGTCCTGGACTATTGTCTGCAACAATATGATAATGCGGTGGTATTATATGCCTTCCTGAACGGTAGGTGCAGCACAAGAAAGTAGGCAGCGCAAAAGGTTGTTGGTTGCTCAAACTTGTAGCAACTAGCAACTGCCTTTCACATGATGCGTAGGCAAACATTTTTTTTTCTCTCGACGAGTTGGCGTAGCGTGCTCCAAATTCCTGGAGATTTGCCCTGCAACATGTGCTCGAGTTAACAAAATGAGATGGCAAGGAATGCATGGTGCTGGTTTAGTTTTGACTTTACGATACATATCAAGATCTGGTAAGCACTATCTGCGTAGTTTTTCTCCATGGCATGATCCGATGCACACGACGAATTGATTGCATTTACCCCATGTTCTTTGGCTTCTTAATTCTATACTATTATACTCCAAATCTTACATGCTATGCTTGGATTTATTGCGAATTATTTTTTTTCATCTCGGAAGTCTATGATTGATCAACTTGCTTGCTGCCCATGCTGCAAGAATTGATTGGCCCATGTGCAGTCACATTCATCTAGAACGCATCGATAAAATTAGATAAAATCAAAGTGTATTTTCTTCGAACCATGGAATGATTTACACCATGATTTACGGAAGGATTAATCTATTTTCAGTGAGGTCTTGAGACGCTGGATCGACAGCCCCTCGACGGTCTTACCTATTATCCGGGAGCTCTTGAAAAACAACATCAGAGTCTGGGTGTACAGGTGTGTATGATATAACCTTTTCAGATACTTACACTCCGATCCAACAATAAAAAAATGGATCTGAACTGATTTATGGTATACATGACAATTAATCAATACAATGCCATTGATCTTTGCAGTGGAGACACTGATGGGAGAGTGCCGGTCACTTCCAGTAGATACTCTGTCAACCAGCTCCAGCTTCCAGTTGCTGATAAATGGAGACCATGGTTTAGCAACACTCAGGTGCTTATACTCAACTCTATCCTGCTCTCACCTGTTTATTGCAATAACAAGCAAACACAACGGCACCAAAATCTGTAGCTAACATAGATGTAACACTACTAATTCTACTCGGATAATAATATCGAAGAATTCGAACTTTTGAAGTACTAGATTTTGCTAGGATTTGACAATTATAATGATCTGCTCAATCTTCTGAACTCAGGGTGCTGGAGAGGTGGGTGGATACGTTGTTCAGTACAAGGGCAACCTCAGCCTCGTAACCGTGAGAGGAGCAGGCCATGAGGTCCCCAGCTACCAGCCGCAGCGAGCGTCTGTGCTTGTTCAGTATTTCCTCGCAGGCAAAAAGCTCCCTGATTGCAAAAAATGTGAACAGGTTTAGCAGAAAAAAAACTTTTTTACAATATAAATAGTACAGCAGCAGCGCCACAAAGTTGTATCACTGCCATTGTTGTGCCTATTTCCCTCAGTACAAGAAAGAAGCAAAATCAAGTAAGATATGGAAACCCATTCACCTTGCATATCATGTAACTGCAAGTATGCAAATGATTTATATCGAGAGAAAGCTGTACGATAAAATTTATCAGTCTGAAGATTGATTGCCAAAAACCTATGCTGCAAAGCTGATGCTTCCATGTGTTACACAGATCAGTCAGGACAACGAAATGTACAGAATTTATATGCTGGTAACAAAACGGGATACAGTAACATTGGCTTCCATGTGTTAAAGAGCATTAAAGCATTGCAACTTGCAAGATGACTAAGTCTCAGAAATCTCAATCAGGCATGAGCAACAATAATTCTAGCAGAAACAGTAAATATGATAATCTGCTAGAGATTCAGAACGGTCTGCATGAACACGCTCCTTCAAAAAGCTGATAGTATTTTACTTCCACACACAAAACATATTCCCTAAAAAAGGCCAGTTGCTTTCGTGTTGCACAGTGGATGAAAACAAAGGTTCCAAGGAGAAATTTTCTTCCCCGAATGTGCCAAATAATTCTGTTGTTCCTTCCCACACAACACAAAAGCCAGTGGTAGCACAATACAATGATTCGCTGCTTCTTACAAGATCAGTTTAAAAATATACATACATGCAAAGGCAGGCTTTCTATCTTTGGATGGCCATAATGGTGGCAACAGCACGTCGTCTGGTCTTGTACAAATCGCAACAATGCACAAATGATGTGAGTTGAATCAGCCTAAAGTTCACTATGTGTCTTGTGTCCCTACATGGTTTATTGTTGGAGAACTTGTCCCTGTTAATCCTTGCACCTTTTTGCAGACATAGATATAATGAGAGTCAGGATCCTCCGGAACAAAGCCATCAGGCAGTCTACCCCTCTCTGTCAGTGGAACAGGATCCAAGATAGACCTTCTCGTCTTTCCCTTGAACCCAGGTCTTGCTGCAATACATTAAAATGCTGACAATAAAGTCCACATAAAAGTACAGAAAAATAAAATTCAATTACCCAGGATTTGTGACAAATATCTGTTTCCATTTCATCATACTACTTTCTATCCTATCCTTTTGTCACTACTTGGAGTAGTCTGGACCAAGAAATCTTTTGTCTTTTGAGATGATTTCCAGAGTTTTTTAGTCGCCAAGTTCTTTGTATTAAGTGCTAAGTCAACATGCAATCTAGAAAACAAGGCTGTAACTGCAACCAGCGCACTTGGGAAAAAGTTTCCCTGATTGGGGCTGCATAAGAGAAATATGGCATCTCTTTTTCTATTTTGCCTCGGTTACTGAAGCCTGCAACCAAAAGCCTGGATCACTTACTCAACTACAGAAGAGTGACTCGACACTTTGTTTTCTGCCTAAGAGGACTGAATTTGTGAGCAGAGAAAAGATGTCGTTCTTGGAGAAGCCTCAATGGACAGGCAAAATAAATATACATGGGGAATAGAGGTGCATGGTAGATGTAAGAGCATCCTTAACCTCGATCTGCTACTTGGGTCTAAAGCACCTTCACAGACAAATTAAAAAACTTGAAATTTCTGCATTGATCTTGTGTATGTAGAATTCTTACAAATTACAATACTGTATGAATTCAATGAGATCAATTGCACAGGTTATACCTTGACTTTATTATTTATGTAAGGGGGTGGGGCAACCAATATTCATGAACAAGCAAACAGAAGTACTATTTTTATTAGAGTAGTATTCATACAGAAAAAATTCAACGACTAGTGCTAAGCAAGGAAAGTTGCCAAGGTGGACTAAACTTATTGTTAGATAACATGGCTGCCATGCAAAAAACAGGGATCAAAATAACATAATATTTATACGTACGCAGAATGTATAGTACAATTTTCCAATTGCATCCTGGTTGGTTCAAATGAGGAACTCGTACTGATGGATCACCATAAGTTATCTAGCAGTTGAGACATAAAATTTGATCATTATAATCAATGTCCGCGAATAACAGATTCAGAATTGCACTCAGAAGAAGCTTATTCAAAGTGCCTACCAACATAAAGATTCCTCCTGGTTTAAGAAGCCTACAATCAAAAGGTGCCACTGATTAGTCTGCAGGAATATTGAAATTTATGAGATGTCTTGGTGCAGACGAGACTGTGAGTGATACTTCAATGGGAGGGCAAGATATTAAAAACCTGTCCACTTCCAGAACCATCTGAGCTGCGCTGAGAGGAGCATCCACACCACACTATGGAAGTAGCAAGACCGCAATGTTGAAGAAGTACCAAAATAAGGAAAAGACGCAATGAAAAATGTTACCTACTTACCATCAAAGAGTCCAAAGTACCTAAAAGAAATGCACAAAAAAGAACAAGCTGTATTACACATGTGTATCAATACTTGTTAGAATACCACTGTAGAAATTCATACCTTTATCAATGGTACAATCAAACGATTCATCAGAGAATATACCCATATCCCTAACATCCATTTGCATGTCTACAAGTCATAAGGAGATCACATTTTCCAAAAAAAAAGGTAAAGAAAAGCGATTAAGGATACATTGCAGCTGCGGAACATTGAAGTATTTCTTTCTCATCATCTCAATTACAACCGATGAAATGTCAATGTTCATTATCTCGCCGTAGCCATCATTGACCATATCCTCTGACATAACTACAAACAGCAGAGCAGTGAAAGAACATTTGAATTAGCACAGGGAGTGTAACTAGAGGAAAAGAAGCAACCCTTGTTATTCTGGAGCTTAGCTTCAGAAGTAGAACCTAGACTCCCTCTTGAACAACACAACCCCGCCGCAGCACCCCAACTCCGACATACACGCATGCACTGTACTAAGAACACAATCAATGGAACACAATAGCGCACAGGACGTTTGTAAAACCTATGAAAATAAAATTAAAACATAGGTGCTTCTAACGCGCCGAGATGCCATGTCATGCAATACATCTCATTTGCACCACAACATAACACTGAGCCAAGAGTAAATCCAAGTTACTGCAGAACTCGAAGGATCAAAGTTGGTCGAAATAATCATACGGCACTGTGCTGGTTCCAGGTGTGTGCCTCACACTACCCCTGCACCCATCAGGGCATCACAATGTCTGCTGTTGTATGGCATCAAATGCAAGACCTTGTCATTTCACACATGGCCTAATTGTAGCAACACACACTCACACAGAAGCTCACAGTACCACGCTCTCATCCAGAGTATAAATATCAGATAAAGGGCAGTCACCTATGCCAACACGTGGAGTGAGAGAATGGCATTATCTGAATTTCATGAATAGAGACGCGAAAAGAATCCCAGCCAAATCACCACACCTACTCAAAAGGAGCTTTCCACAAACTATTGCGTACTATACCGAAACAGCGATTTCCGTCAGAATCGATACTGCCTATGCGAGCAAGCAAGCAACTAGTCCAGAAGATCACTCCCTATCTGTCAATCACCCCAATTCAGAAATCACAATTTGCATACTATCACGCACATATTTGCACAAAAAAGAAATTCTCGAAAAAGAAGAAGAAAAAGAAAGGATCTTTCTACTTTCGGAAGAAAAGAGACAACTGCGCAAGCAGCAGCAAAGCAACTCCAGCCCATGCATTAAGCTAGCGCAATCTCTAAGGAACAATCGCAATCGATAGGAGAAGAGCAGGAGAAAGGGAGGAGGGGGGCTTCTGTGCCAGCGCGTACGTGCCGAGCCGCAGCCGATCATGAGAAGGCGCGACGCCGGCGGCGCGAAGCGGCGGATGAAGGGGCGGAGGGCCGCGTAGCGCTGGTACCAGTCGTACGGCACGCCGCCCTCCTCCACGTAGCGCGCGTCCCAGTACTCCGCCTCCCCGTAGCTGAACGCCTTGCCGCCGCTCCTGGCGGCCCGCTCCCCCTCCTCCTCCGGCCCGTTATCGGCGTGCGGCGGCGGCGACGACGACATCGCCGGGGAGGGGCTGGGACCGTTGGAGGAGTGAATGAGTTGTTGAAGGGGATGGATAGGAAGGGAAGGCATTTGGTGGATGGGTGGGAGGAGCATCGGTATCGGTGCGGTGCCTGCGCTCGAGCTTGGGACCAGCCGCCACAACACGTCGCCGTCGCCGTCGCCGTCTCCCGGTGTGCCTTTTCTTTTCTTTTTCCCCCTCAGTTATCATTTTATTGTTTTTTTTGGCTAACTTTTCTACAGTCTTTTTTCAGTTTTGGTTGGTACCGTGACTCCGTGGCTCGATTTGTTTTTCAGTTTCTTCCACTTTGGCTTCGATTGGCTTGGCTTCACGTGAATACGTGATCTATTTGACAAGGCCGTAGCCTGTAATGGGTTATTCTCGCTGCAATGGGTTATTATCGTTGGTCAAATGTCAACACAGTAGACTCAATAGATGGCTGCAATTCAGTCAGGTCTGAGACATGACAATCACATCAAAGCGAAAATTCAGCCTAATATTGGTGGAGCACTAAAACGAATAAAGTGAGTGATGCTAATATATATATATATATATATATATATATATATATATATATATATAT
The DNA here is from genome assembly GCA_036346265.1 of Melocanna baccifera. NCBI lineage: Eukaryota > Viridiplantae > Streptophyta > Magnoliopsida > Poales > Poaceae > Melocanna > Melocanna baccifera. The sequence continues at coordinate 19,203,212 of CM070696.1, read as the reverse complement.
ATATATATATATATATATATATATATGCTTAAAGTCTATTCAATGCTAAAATGCTAAAATTTCTACAGAGTCATCTGATCTGGCCTGTACGGTTCGGATCAAGGAGGGTGGAACTCCCACCTCATAAAAAATAATCTATGCGGGGGGTTGTGAAAGATTGATTAAATGAATTAAATTAGGTGGGGGTTCCACCCTCCTTGATCCGAACCGTACAGGCCAAATCACCTCGTACCACAGCTGCTATGCTCTATCTATGTCACGCCTTCGGCTTTGCTACTACACTCGGCTGGACCATGCTCGTGGTTCTATCGCTGCCATCCTGTGATCTCACCTCCCACAACCAAATTGGGCCCACTTCAGCTGAGGATCATACGTAACAGCTTTCAAGAAGAATTTAACTCCTTTCTCAACATTTTATTCTCCCTGCTACGGTGTGGTGTTCCTTCTATGTTCTGTAGGAAGGAAAATATCTGCCATTTGATGCTTGCAAACTAATGAGATATAGCTTTCAGATAGCTATTTCTCTCAGCAGAATATACATGGGTGTGTCATAGAGAAGTTTTTACAAAACAACCGGTCAATATTTGTAGCGAAAAAATGCAGGAAAACCAACTTGAGTGATTGTGCGACGATCGGCGGCGCAGAAGGGACCTACCATCGGCAACTTCAGGGAGATGAGGTCACACCAAATCGATGCGGCCTCTCCAGATTACTTTGGTCGATCCCTTCCCCCTTCTTCGTCCTTTCCAAATATGGTGTCGTCGCGTCAGTACCAAGCTGCGCAGGATGGTGAGCGCGATAGATGCCCACTGGGCCATGTGAGCGGACATCGTGGGAGATGAATATGCATATAGGACGGCATGCCCGGTGAAGGCATAGGTCGCCATAGCTGGTACGGAGAAAGGGGAGGAAGGCAAGGTGGTCTGACACCAAATCCCCCGGCGAGGTCGCTTCGTTGTGGGCACCATGGGGGAGAAGGAAGGTGTGGCGGGTGAGGGGATGGCACGAATGACTGAGGCTGCCAGGGGAGCTCGTGGGAGGGAGATGTAGACGCAAGAGGAGAGAAGAAAACATGGCCCACGTGTCATCGCGCTGCTTACTGAGAGAGGAATGGTAGCACACGTGTGCATGACGTTGAATCATACTTTAGTGGCTGAGATTGAGCACGGTTGAAAGATAACAGGTGCATCGTCTCTCTCTCAAGCTCAGGACCTATTTGGAGCGTGTGATTTTCCCCCTAATTCTAGCAAGAATTAAAGTGTTTCCCATAAAGTTCCTACAAAATTCCTGTAAAATGCCTACACTCAAACCGTACCTAAATCTGAGCTGTTGAACCAGCAATCAAAACGACCCACCGCGCTACTAGAGTACTAGTCGATCCTCCTAGACCAACCTTTGGTTCGCAAGTTGCAAGGTATGCCATGGCCCCCACTTGACAACGATCAACGAGCATCTCCTCCTCGACGAACGGCTGCTTGTAAAGAACGTGCTGGTGTAAGTTCAAGCTCCATTATGTTGGTTTTGGTGATAATGATAAATACTTGTATGAGATTAATGTGTTTGATTAATTATGATATGGCTTAGTCTCATTTGGATAAAAAGGTGAAATCAAAGATGTATGCATTCGACACTTACATTCATTTACATCTTAATGCATTCCTTGGATCCAAAATATAGATTAAACTCCACTAAAAGTTTAAGATAAATATGTGCATATGCTTTTATTATATATTCTTGTATGCACATATTTAGGGGGAGTTCACTCTATATTTTGTGTTTTAACTCATATTACTTTATACTCAATTAGTTGTGTATGGGACTAACGTGATTGTTAAGTGTTTAAAAGGTTTAGTTCTGGATTTTGCTTGACTAACTAGAGATGCATGCAAAGATTGATAAAGAAGATCAATATGGCTCGAGACAAAGGTCAGCATGCATATGAATTCTAAAGTTAAATGTGCTCTCTCAGTAAAATCGGTAATACCGCACCCACCTGCGGAACTACCGCAGTGCGGTAGTACCGGCGTGCAAACAGAGGTATTACCACAGTGCGGTAGTACCGATTTTTATGCGGTATATTTTTTCCAAAGAGCACCCTTCTAGGGACTTAAACTCAACAGAAATTGGTAGTGCCGGATTTTTAATGGCGGAACTACCGCAGTGCGGTAGTACCTTATGGTACTGCGGTAATACCGATTTTCGGTATGTATTTTTCAGAGAGCACCCCTTGAAATACTTGATCTCTCTGAAAACAGTAGTACCGGAGTTTGAACGGCGGAACTACCACAGAGCGGTACGACCGCATCCTGAGCGGTACTACTGGAGAACGGAACTCCCGGCCTTATAACAGCGGTAGTACTGCACTTTGGGTTTAAAATTTTATATTTAATTATTTATAATTGTGGTGATTATCATTAATTACCAAAGGAAAGATTGAAGAATCTAGACACACTATTATGAGTTAATGGTATGTTTTTATAATTAATGATAATCATATTATGGGACTAACATTTTTCACGAGTTGGATGAATAGATTATGTTTCAAGATGATGCAGACTTTAGATGACTTCATACGTTGAAGATCATTAAGCAAAGATTCAAGATGGAAATGACTTCATTAGTTGAAGGCCATCAAAAGAGGATGCATAATGTGTTGATACATATCAAGGTCTCGAAAAGGAGATAATCATGAGTTGATCATCAAGTCGAGAGAAGACGATGACCTAGACTTAAAGTGAAGATGAGCATCATCAAACTTTAAGGAGATACTAAGGCAAAGATATGACTAGGTTGGGCTAAGAATGTGTTCCTAGTCTTTTACCGGTTTTGGTGTTTGGTTGGAAGACCGGATTGCTAGTATAGATTTACCGTACTATTAAGAGGGGTCTTGTCTAGTAGCTTGAGTCTCATCATGTGTTGATAGCTCAATCTTGCTTAACTAGCTCTCCATGGCTTTATGCTATTATTTGCGAATGTGTTTTGCGAATAGTTGAGACTCATGCATCTAATCCTTGCAACATGTGACTATACTTTGCAAATGTGTTTTGCAAATGGCTGAAGTCCATGTACCTTTTCCTTGTGATATGATCTAAGTTTGCAAATGTGTTTTTCAAGTTATTGGATGTCATACAATATCTCTTGACATAGTCTAAGATTGTGTATTATTGTTTTTCTTGGACTTAGACCGTAAATATGACTCCTTGGATCTCTTATGATTTCTGCATTGATCTAGTGTGTTTTAGATCATGCAAATAGATAGGTTATATAGCCCTCTGAATAAGCTTTTCATAGAGTCTAAGATCACTCAATTCCGACATAGGAGTCAAAAGTTATGACCATTTTCCCGAGTGTCATCTGTGCTGAAAAACAAATGTGCGGTAATTCCGCAGGTAGGTGCGGTAGTTCCAAAAATTGGTAGTTTCGCACTTTACACAGCGGTAGTTCCGCACTTTGTTTTTCAATGGCTATTTTTCTAGCCATTAAAGTGGAAAACGGTAGTTCCGTATTGTATGGCGGTAGTTCCGATTTCCCTGATTTTTTCAGGGATTTGGCTCCAACGGCTAGTTTTTGTGTGTGAGGTATAAATACTCACTTGTGGCCGGTTAAGGAACATCCCTTGGCACCTTATTTCACTCCCTTGAGCTAGTGTAAGTCTCTCCACTCTATTGTGCATGTGTTGCACCTTGTGAGCAAAAGAGAGAGGTCTCTAGTTGCATGTGTTGAATCTAGAGGTGGATTTTGCATCCACTTGAGCGTGTACATTCGTTGTACGTGGTGAGAGTCAAGCAAAAGGCTTGGCTTGTTACTCTAGGAGTTTGTCGACTTCTAGACGGTGTTGGTAGCGTCGTGTCCGGTGATCTTCTTAAAGAAGTTTGTGAGAAGACCCGGCATGTTGTAAAGGTTGGAAGTCACCTACTCGAAGCGGGGAAGAGCTACCACTAGTGGAATTGAGGTGTTTGGCTTAATTCATGGAGTCGGTCCAATTCGTTTGGGCTTACCTCAATGTGGATTAGGAGAGACCGGTAAGTCTTCGAACACCACGGTAAAAAGTAATCATGTCAATTGTGGTTTGTTTACTTGTGCTTAATTTACCTTTAAGCAATTTACATTCATAGAATTAAATTGATTGCTTGTCACCCTAGAATTGCAAACCTTTGACATAGGTATAGATTGTTGGTGCACTTAGCCGAACCTAGTTGTTTTAGGCAATATTTGTGCTAAACTAATTTAAGTTAAGATTCCGCATTGTATACTTGGTTTAGTCAAATAAATATTATTTTTAATTGTAAGAGAATTTTTAAGTCCGCCTATTCAGTCCCCTCTAGTCGGCCTCCTCGATCCTACAGCTGGACCTGGCTCGACGGAAGCACGAGGATATTTGGGAAGGTATGACATGCCCCATCGTATAGCGCAGCTTTATCACACAATCAATGTGAGGTCTAAACTGGTCCTCCTCATCTTCCACTGGATCACTCGGTACTTGGCAAGCAACAGTCAAGGATGGTGTGGAAGCTGTGGGAGCAACCAAACATGGAGGACAACACGAGGTCACATAGGAGAGCTAGTTGTGAATGGAATGACCCATTTTGTTGTGAGGAACATATAGTATACACTCATCTTTACGATATACTTGTTGTGTACTTAAACTAAAAAATATAAAAAAAATTGGAAAAAAATTCTAGATGTACTTCATAGTTTACTCTACTTATATATATATATATATATATATATATATATATATATAAGATTTTAAGTTCAAATTCATTGTGTGTTAAGAGTACCAAAAAAGAAAAAATTCTGATAGATTTGAAATCTGAATTTTTGTCAGAATTTTCTCTTTTTTGATACTCCTAACATATAATGGCTTCCCCACTAGTACCAGGAACCCTAGCCGCCGACGCAAAACTCTATTAGCCCTCCATGGGTCCCTCTCTCCTCTTTTCTGGCATTTCTGCCACGTTGAGTGGATGGGCCTGTTGATTTTTTCCAGAAGTAATTTAGATTTCTTTAGTTTCTTCTATTTTTCTTTTTAGATTAAATTTTCTAGTTTTATTCTTTTTTGGTGAGTTCTTAGACGGATTTTATTTACCTACGATGGATTTTATTGGACCGACTCACCTAAATAACGATGGCAATGTCTGCACTAGAAATCAACGCTAGATTGAGATGGGTGCAAATAAATCACATCTGATTTTCTTCCAACGAACAACACCACTATCTAGGCGTATGTCCTACACATCAATGGAGATCATCAACAATATACTTTCTATTGCCTTGTTTGTCGGTAATCAAGACATCGTTGCAAGATACGGAGTCAATGGTGAGGAAGATAAAGAAGTCTACACTTTCATCGACACAAGGACTTGATGGTGATATGTTATTTGTTTGTAATCTTTGATGTAAACGTTCGGTATTTATGTATTTATTTATTGAGTTATTTATATAAATAAGAAGATTTTTCTCAAATTAAAAGAGAACAAGTGGCCAAAGCCATCCAACCCTTAACCCTAACCCTAGGTCCCAGGCTTCTTGTAGGCGGCTGGTGGTGCAAGGCGGCATTACGGTGGCTAATAGCACAGCACCCGGTAGCAGACAAGGCAACGCAGTGGCGCAAGATAACAGCACGTAATCCTCTCTGTTTCATTTGATTTGGGATTTGAAAATTGAGGATTTGGGAGTTGGGATTAGTAAATTGTGAAAGATGATTGGGAATTTAAGTCATCCTTCTTGTGATTTTGTGAATGAAAATCAATTTGATTCCTTAAATAGTAAGAGGAACAAGGACATTTTTTCTTTCTTTCGAGGAACAAGGACATTTTTTCTTTCTTTCGGGATCGAGATGGGAAGGCTCAAAAGAATTCGTCTTCTTCGCGATGGGACCGAGATGAGAAGGCTCAAAAGAAGGAAGACAGACTCAAGGAAGTAGGAATGAGTTGCCCCCTTCTTCGTTAACTCGTTTGATAAGTACAATTGGATGTTTGGATTGAATATAGTGTGGACTATGTAACAAGATGTTGCATTTTGCTTTATCTATTATCTGTTCAAGGGTAAAACTGTGGGGGCGATAGCTTTGTTAAAGGAGGTTTCATAAATTGGAACATATATAGTGCACTTGCGTAGTGTGCATCCTCGTTGGAAATTTTCTCGCTCCGCCACTGCTCCCAATGAATGTTCTTCCTTTCTATAGCTACAAGATACATTCGACCTTAATCTTTTTATAGTTGGTTCTAATACCAAATGAAAGAGCTGGAACGAATGCTCGAAGTGCACTCGGCTGAATGGAAAAAATAGAATGGAGAGAGAACACACACAAAAGTTTGTGACGTGCAACTACTCACATCTTTTTCTTGCTGCTGTTATCTCTTATATAAAGCAAAAATAAATTGGTTACATGCAGAAAGCATTAAGTGATGCATGTCCTCTCCATTAACACACGCACACACATTCATACTCTGCATGTATGCAAACTAGCAAACTGCCACTCCATTAACACACGCACACACATTCATACTCTGCATGCATGCAAACTAGCAAACTGCCACGCTATTAACACACGCACACATGCAGCCACACCTCTAGAATTCTAGGCAACGCTTGTACATATCGCCTTCCTGCATGTACGCACAGCTTGATCGCTTCCTACTCCGGACGGGCATCATGACTTGGCCGAATACCTAGCCACAAATACATGTATGGTTAATTCCAAGTAACACATACGTGCACTCAACTCCTGGCTGGCGATCCGCTCACTACACACTCCAGATTCTGCCACTACACCATGCTACACGTTTCAACTAATTTGGACTCTAGCCACTATACATGTAACACTCAATCATAAATAAACAAAGAACACATAAACAAGAAGATTAGTTCCAACAGGTTCTTTCTTGCAGAACCAACGATTAGATGTTCTGCTTTTAGCACATCAGTATCGGATTAATACCTACAAATCCTGAGGTGATAGCCTCATGGCCTCCTTCCTTCCCAGCTCCCAACTCGATTCAGTTACAAGTTTGGCATTACCGACTCCTCATGTTCTGGCCTGTGAAGGTTGTGCAGAATGTACAGGGAAGCGGATGACAGGAAGACGCAGACCGAGTAGCTAAGGAGGTCCAATCCCGTGGTTATATTCACCATCTTGCTCCGCTCAAACATCTTCACCAGGAGAATCATCACGATGACATGCCCTACTTTTGTTTTCAGCTCATCGAGGGAGGTAATCTTCATCCACTTCGGTCTTTCCTGAAAGAAGAAGAAAAGAACAATTCAACTTTCATGCTTAGGGAATAGCATGTTCTGTAAATTCGGTCCCAAGTTATCAGAAAAACCGCAGAGATTAATTGTAAGTGCATGTTTAAAGCCAGGACCAGGAAGTGTTTATATACAATATGATGATATAGTTGATTGATTGGTTAGTCTTTTTTTTCTTTTAAAGAATGATTGGTTAGTCTGAATTGTCAGTAGTGGAGTTGGTCTGAATTAAGCAGTTGAATAAATATCAAACAAAACAAACAATAGCTTCCGAGACTTGGTGTCAACAACTAGATTTGGTCATCAATAAAACTTGTGGAATGCTTGGGATTGGCAAGACTAACTGGTTACCTTCAAAGCAAACATCCCAAACAGTGATGATCCCTTGAGAGCTCGATCAGATTCAGAAGGTACATCAGTAGAAGCATTGCTGATGAACAACCCGTAAAGACCCATCCCGAATATCAACATGACTGTTCCAGCAAGATAAACATCTGCAAGAACAAGTGCCCGTCAAATTAAGCAGCAGTTAGTGCAAAGTTCAATCATTCAAGTAATCAATTACTACACTTTGCAGCCTTTAAAGTCTGATAAAAGAGTCCTATAGAATCTGTTAAGCCTAGAAAGTAACCTGCCGTTCTACCAACCTCTAGGCATATCAGAAATTTAAAGTGTGAGGGCTACACTTGGTCCCCAAAAGCTTTATAACGAACTAATTGGGCAAGGTGCTGACAATGGCTAAATGAATTTATTGGATTTTCGGAAGTGACAGACAACTAAGTTATATCACGTTGGATCAAATAGCAGCAGAATATCTCACCAATGGCCTCGACTACTTTGAGGACCATCTGCCCCGTATGAACACCTTTAAGACAGCTCGTCCAGTAAACATTGTATGCCTCTTTTATGTAAACACAGCCCTGATCACGAGCAGATATAAGATGATTAGATCCATTATAATGTTGTTGCTCAGTAACGCACTGATGCTTAAACTGACAGGACAAGCAGAACATAATAATACGGCTATATTACACATACTAGTACGGAATTTGCAAGAACAGAAGCAAAGGTTAAAGTCATGCTAGCGTCTCGTGCTTTCGACCATTCACTTGTTGCTGGATGCCAGTGATAAAGTCTGAGACATCAGCTGCAATTGATTGCATAATTCTACCAGAATCGTGACGAATTGAAATCTCAAGTAAGGAAGTACGGTATGAGCTGCACCTCCTACCTCGGTTACTCGATGTTTGTCTCTGTTTACTAGATATGCATGATATACCAACACCTTAATTAGCTGATTAACTACGTCAGTGATCAAGAAAGCTAAACCAAATACATGCATATACTTTCCAATTGCCATTCTATACTGCCAGTAGAATCATTTTGCGATTCCGGCCAAACAATACTACTACTACACTACTTAGAGATCGTACCAATTTTTAAGTACCTAGCAAGCTGCATAGTACAAAATTAGGGAAGACTTAGGTGCGGAAATTAAAATGGATAAGAGCACTTACATTGAGGAAGCACAGGAGGGAGCCGGCCAGTGACCCGGCGACCGCGAGAAGAGCCAGGAATCGGAAATCAAAGATCACCTGCGGCAAGAACAGCATTAGCCTAGCGCACACAACACCACGCAAACATAAGCAAAGCAAATCTTGGGAATGAACCAAGCAGGGACGCGCGCGACGTACCCTCTCGACGGTGGTCTCGACGGCTGTGGACTTGGCGGTGGGGGCAATGGCGCCGTTGGGTCCGCCCACGAGCCCGTAGCTGCGCGCCTTGGCCGCGGAGGCATCAGGCCCCAACACCGCACCGGCAGTGGTCGCGCCGTCACCGGAGGAAGCGGCGGTCGAGGCCACCGCCACGAACGTCCGAGACGGCCGCCGGCAAGGAAGCCGCGCCGCACAGCCGCCGCCCGTCTCCACTCGCCGGAACGCCGGGGCGGCGGCGTGGACCGGAGCAAGGCAGCCGTGCAGCAAGAGAGCCATCGCGCGCGCAGGGCGTTCACCGCACGACCGCGCGAGCGAAGTGACCGGCTGTTGTGTGGCTGGCACGTGACGTGAGGGCTTTGAGCTGCTGCGGTTTGTTTACAGTGCACGGACCGTTTCGAGTGGAGCAAATCGAGTGACCCGGAGGAGATCCGGTGGATATTTATCGCGGCCTGACGCGTCGCTCTCGGCGACGTGGTTTCTCGCATATCAACAGTAGCCCTGCAAAACAATATCATGCACTTCAAAACATCCAGCCAACAAATGATAGAAATGTAAAAACATTATTTACATGAGCATTAGGAGAAATTCACTTTAATTTTCTAAGGCCAATGAAGCTCTAGGAAAATATAGGTTTACCGATATTTCCCCTCCATAAATATCATTATGACAGTGCCGGAAGGGAGGGGCCTCTATGAGCATAAAATCAACTTCATCGATATAAGCGTGAAAATAAGTTACTTCTGAATCCTACAAGCCAAACGAAAGCCAATTCAATCATGGTTCTTTAAATTTTCCATTCCATATTGCATACTCTGTGTTTACATTATTTACAAGGAATTATTCATCATATACCCTCCCCTTAGATTGAAATTCAAGATTTACCCTCTGGTCCACGTGTCAGTGACTCATCCCGACCCCACATGTCATTGAGTGAGGAGGGTAAATCCTGAAATTCTCAAATATGGGGAGGGTATATGATGAAGTTCCCCTATTTACAATTTACATACATGTCCAACAACCCTGTAGCGTCTGTGGACACCTAGATCAAAGGCTTCTGCGTACTCTTCCATACCTTGGTATCACAACCTAAAACGGAAAGAAATATTTACATTACTTCTTTTCAAACTAAGTCACCAGACTCAACTTTGTACATATCCCACATTCAAATTTACAAAGCCTTTCTAGAGGAAAGTGTTGTCTTAAGCAATGTCAATTGACATCTCATCCATGTCAGAAACGTTAGAACAAACAAGAAGGAACAATTCTCTTATGACATAGCATTTCTACTTTTTTAAAATAAAAATAGCATTTATTTTCCCCTCCCCCTTATGTATGGTACTATATTGGAACATTAAGAAATAATCAAGGTTATAGCATTTCCCCCATGTTTCATAGCAAATGAATAGAACAACAATTCTGAAGCGTCGCTCTAGTAAGAGGTGCATAACAACTGAAGTAACATGTTTTCCTCTTATGGAGCGCATAGACATCACAATTTGGTTAGTTTCGATTTCATCAAATTATCCACTTAGTAATTTTTTGTTTTCTTTTGCAATGATGGACCAAAGACAAAAATCAACACAATTTGGTTACTTTTATATCATCAAATTATCAGCTAGGGTATTTTTAGAAGAAATTATCAGCTAGGTTGAACAGAACTTCAAAGATAAACAAAATTCCTCAAAGTTTAGTATTTGAAGCATTACCCAAATAACCCTGGCTCACGTCTCTTGGTGTATGATGAGCATGAGCTCTAAAGAAAGGATAGAACGCTCCTACTTGGTACCAACGTGCCAATAGGTCAAGTTCTGGATTACCAAAGAATCCACCAATATCTGCACTTGTCAAATCTTCAAATGTTCGTAAGGCTTCTAACATCAGTATTACTAAAGTTCTCCTCTGTGTTCTCTCGATCTGGACCGATCGTTGATCAATAGCGAACGGTCTAGATCGAGAGAACACAGAGGGGAACACCGACACGGGAACAGAGAAGCTCCACTCCCTCAAGCGAGGGGTGCATTGCCAGCGTCCCATCATGGTGCACCTTCGCGACCACCTCATCTCCACAATACGATCATGTGGGCTTAATCTTTCGACTTTAGTTTCTAGCTTCTAATTTCTTAAAATTATCTTTTTATTTTTTTTGATTTTTTTGTATTTCTTTGAATTATTGCATTATTCATGATGAAATTTTTTTTCTATTTTTAAATTTTTTAAATGTAATAATATCGAAAAAATTTACAGCAGCTACAATGAAAAAAATCTCAAACAGTGCAAAAAAGCCCAAAACCATAAACTTAAGCTCAAATGAGCACTACCATCCGTACCATCGTATCTTCGATAGCTTTTGTTTTGTTGTCTATCTACCGGTACTATTTATCAAACTTATCAGTTATAGTTAAAAGTTATCAGTGTAGTCAAAAAAGAATGGGACGATTGATCTCCGTCCCCTGCCAAATCCTTGGCAATACACGGCAAGCGGAGCTTCTGAGCGGTATATTCAGCATGCTGCGGCGTGCTCACTACGGACCTTCATGCACATCGTCCCAACCTCCAGGGATAATGCTATCCATGACGATGGTAAGAGCGCACAAAAATTTGCAGCATTCCTAGACGAGGTGAATAGATAAATTACAACTGCTAGAAATATGTTGGACAATTTTTTGTGAAATCAATTGAATTTCTCATCTTCCAATCCACTTCAAGATTCTGCTCTGATGAGCTCACCCTCATCCTCTTCGGCGCCGCCGTCTTACACCGACACCGGATTAGGTCTCAGGTTTACTAGTTAGGGTTAGGTCCCTGGTGCCCTGTTCTTGGAGGGATGGAGGCAAAAGCATGGCGGCGATGCTGTCGCCTTGGGGACGGAGGAGGGCAATGGGCGGTGACCACAGGCGGGGCGATGAGATCCCACGAGTGGTTAGGAGACAGGGATGGTGATCATCGGCAGCGGTTGCGACAGCAATGGTGCTGCTGGAGCCAAGGAGGAAGGAGGGCGAGCAGCGTGGGCACCCCACACCCCGTAGGTGCCGACAAGTCGACAACCGCATTGGGAGACGGAGGCCACAATGAGCGGCGATGCATGCCCAGAGTAGGGGTGGGGGCGGCAGATGTTGGGGAGGGAGGGGAAAGGGATTAGGGTGGGGGTATGGATATGAGTGGCAGGAAGATTTGGAAGTTGATTCTCGATCTGGTCACAAAATTCGGTCGATTTTGGAGAGACAATTATTGGAGTGTTGTACAGACATACTCAGATAAATAGTCCTTGCTGTTATTTTGCATCGCAATTTGCCACGGAATTGCATGATTCTTTTCAGAGGCACTACCATCCAAACTCGTCCCTCTTTGCTCCCATAATTAAGAAATGAGCATGCAATAGAACAAGAACGGGGGCAAGATCATCACGTGTGTTAGGAAAAGGAAAAACGGAGGCAGGATCGACCAAATGGAAAAAAGAAGCACAGAACGGCTCCGAGTGGCCGGGAGGACAAGGACGCTGCCATAGCCTGCGTCCTTCCAACTTTTGAAATTCACACATACCTTTTCTTATATATTTAAACCACAGTTATCATTTTTCCTATATATAAAAAAATTTCGGGCACAAAAGATCTTCATTGTTGTGTGGTTGCAATTTTGTTGGGCCAAGCCCATCTAGACCTGCTCGCAATTCCTGCTGCAGCCTACAAATGTACAGCCCAGTTACCCCAAACATCCAGCTGGACTGGTCAAGAGCAGAATTGAAGAAGCGGGCTGAATCTGTGCACCAAAGATCAGGCCCGGTCGGTTAACTCGGGACGGGGGTCCTGTCCTGATGATCGAATCAGAAAGTTGGTCAAGAAAAGGCCCATCCAGTTAGCTTGGCCCGGAACATTGGGGTACACCCGTTGCGCACCAAATGCAAGCCCACCGTACTGGAATCTTCTAGAACCTCCACAAGAATCACGTACTATACATGCACAGCCCCAGCCTTCATTACGTAACAAAGTGACCAATCGTTCATCCGTGACGGACGCGACGTTCAATCGGACGCCGCAGACGTCCGTCTGACACGACGTTCCGTCTGCGGCGACTATTCATCATGTATAAATATATCTCATCCATTTGTACAGATACACAGATTAATGAAATAATAGTTCTCCCTCAAACCTTTGTCAATATTTCCTTCGAACACGTTATCAAGATCTTGTCTCTAGACATCAACAAGCACACAAAGACAAAGCAAGGTAATGGAGAATCGGAGATTCACCTTTGTGAAGGACATTACAATGCATTACTTGGAATGCTTGTGCGATCGATTCCTTGTGCGAATCATCGCAAGACTTCCTTGCCCTTGTCCCATGACGGTCATTGCAATCGCCATGGTTCTTCACCATCGCGCGGCGTCCATGGGAGGCTCACGAGTCTTCCCACCAAAGACACCGCTGCGCGCTACTTACCGACGCCGGCGACGCCTGCAGCAATGCAAATCGCCGTCCGACCTCGGACCGACCTCGGCCTCCTCCACGGGAGGCACACTCATACTTAGATCAAAATCAAGAGGGAGGGAAGGTGGCGTGCGTGCTCGCGGGCGTGACACCAAACCGGCGGATGCCACGGCGAGCCGCCACGCCGCCACGGCAGCCGGCGCGGCCGCCACGGCAGATTTGCCCGCCACGGCAGCAAAGACGGCCCGGCGCGACCGGCGGCTTGGCCTCGCCCGCAGCGGCTACCATGGCGGCGGCGACATGGGCCCCGGCGCGCGCTGGCGCGGCCCACGCGCGCTGCTGGCCGCGCCTGGCAGCCCGCAGGCGGCCTCCGGCGCGACCTCCCGCGCCGCGCGCAAGACGCCCGGCGGCCTCCCACGGCCGGCGCGGCCTCCCGCTCGCCAGCGCGGCCAGCGCGCCACCCGGTCCGCGTGGCCCGGCCTGCGCACGCGCCGCCGCGGCTCTGGCGGCGGCCACTGCGGCGGCGCCGGACGTGGGGCGGCGCAAGGCAAAGAGGCGGCGCCGCGCGCAGTGGCGCGCGACGGCATGGGTGGCGGCGCGCGCCGGCCGAAGGCAAGGCGGGCGGCGGCCGGCCGCGCGCGCGGCCGGCCGGCCGGTTGTGGCTACTGGATTGGTTTTGGGAAACCCTAAATCCCCACACATATATATATATGTTGGATGCTAAATGGGCTTTAGCCCAATTAGCCCCACCTCCCACATAAGCTAAAAGGCGAATGGGCTCCACCAAGTTTTGAATTTTTGATTTTCCCTCTATTTTCGCAGAATTTTCTTTTAAATAAATGTTCATTGTAATATTTGCAATCTAGTCCTTATACTTATTTATAATTGTACTGTCAGTATATCTTGTTATAAATTCGCATTTGATCCTCAGATCTCAAAATTATGTAAATATATCCATACATGTGCAACCACATTTATATCATTTTACATATGTAGGACTTTATTGCACTTTACTTACAGTATACATTGCGACCATATTTAAATTTGCTATTGATAGCAAATTTCAAATTAAACAATTCCACTTAATGAGTACCATTGTCCTTCATACAATTGGAATTCTTGCAAAATATTATACCTTAAATAAATACCATGATTACAATTTATGGCACATTGCTATATTTCTTTATACGCTCACCATACAATAAATTGGTGTTCACCACCAATATTGTAATTACACTGTATTATAAATATAACCACATGTTATATTTAAATTAGGTATAAATATTCATTCGGATTATAATACTCATATTGTTCTCCACATATTTTGCATTTATTACAACATTATCATACATATTAATTTACCTCATGTAAATTAATTGTCTTATGGCATACTCTTCATGTAGGTTTTAAATGGCTACCAAAGAATTTGAGCCTCTCGCTCTCGATGGTAGCAATTATCCTACATGGGCTATGGACCTAAAAATCAACCTCACCACACGTGGGTTGCAAATGGTGATATTCAATCCTCCTGCTGATCAAATCCCACCTGATATTGTAACATATTCCGTTTTGAGCATCATACGGAATCATATACATCCGGATTTGAAGGCCGAATACCTGTATGAGGAGAATCCACTCACCTTATGGTTAGCCCTCAAAAATAGATATGAACAGTGAAAGCTGTTATCTTACCTGAGGCTAATCATGAATGGGCACATCTTAGACTCCAAGACTTTAAAACAGTTGGAGACTATAACCATGCCCTTCATACTATTTGCTCTAAGTTGCGTTTTTGTGAAAAGGAACCAACAGATGCGGACAAAATAGAGAAGACTCTTTCTACTATGCTCCCATCTGAGGGTTCTTCAAGAAGAATGGCGCCACAGCAAATTACCAAACTTATTCTGATCTAATGCATACTATACTTCAGGCCGAGAAGCACGCTGAACTTCTTTTAAAGAATAATCAGCAACGTCCCATCGGGGCTGCTCCACTCCCTGAAGTTCATGCTAATCAGAATAACACTAAGTTCCGTGGTTCAACAAACCACTCAAAGAACTTTAAAGGTAAAAATAAACGCATCATGAAGCAAAAGCGTGGTGGATTCAAGAAGGGTAAAGGCAATTTTGGTAAGCAAGGTGACAAAACTGAAGTTTGTCAAAAATGTGGTTGCTACAACCATACTACCAAGAAATGCCGCACCCCAAAGCATCTAGTGAACCTCTACCTTGAGCCTCGGCCTCAAGGCAAGCATGCTCAAGAAAAGAGATTTGAAGCGCACTTCGCCTCCCATGCAACAAAACTGAAGCCACCGCTCTTCAAAGTTCATTGACGAACTCAAAGACACATGTGCATCTCCAGCAAAAGATGATCTCATGAGCACTGAGGACACACTTGAAGAATTCACTTCTCAAGACATGTTTGGAGATCTCAATTAGTCTCCTCTTGCCATAGTTATTAAGTACTACAGTATTGTAAAATAAACAATGTTGTCATCTATTGTAAGCTTGCATGCTACAATTATATATCAAACATATTTGATATTGTAACTAAGTTTGTATGAATTCTATATATACCACCATGAGAATTTCATTAAATTCTTCTTTTGTGTATATAGATTTTTGAGTCAATCAAATGGAGGAGGAATTATGCCTTGTGGATAGTGGCACCACAAACTCTATACTTAGGGACACAAAATATTTTCTAACTCTCACAAGGAGGAAAGGAAATATTTTAACCATCGCCGACGCGATGCAATGATAGTAGGCTCAGTCGTGCCTCTATCACTCTCCCTATGGGTACACATTAGAAATTGAGGATGCACTCTTGTATCCCGATTCAACACGTACCCTACTCGATTATAGAGATATCCGTCGAATGGTTTCCATGTTGAAACTCAAAATGACAACAAAGAGGAATATCTCATCCTCACCAAAAATAACGGATATGGCAAACAAGTACTGGAAAAAATTCCATCTTTAACCTCTGGATTGTACTATACATACATCAAACCGATTCAACATATTGCGAACAAAGTAATTTTCCAACACACTAACACATTCCAAACATGGCATGATCGCTCGGCCATCCAGCATTGGAATGATGAGGAAAATTATTAGCAATTCCATTGGTCATACATATCTCAAAACCAAATTTCCGAATCCTCAGATTTTGTATGCACTTCCTGTGCCACCGGAAAATTGATTTTAAGACCCTCTTATCTTAAAATCAGAGCTGAACCACTTAAATTCCTTGAACGCATTCAAGGAGATATATGTGGTCCTATACAACCATTGTGTGGACCATTCAGGTATTTCATGGTTCTCATTGACGCATCTACTAGATGGTCACATGTGTGTCTATTATCCACACGAAACCATGCATTTGCTAAGTTAATTGGTCAAATTATCCAATTACGAGCACATTACCCTGAATATCGAATTCAATCAATTCGAATGGACAATGCTGCTGAATTTTCATCCCATGCATTCAATGACTATTGTATGGCTCTGGGGATACAAGTTCAACACTGCTCCATATGTTCATACACAAAATGGTTTAGCAGAATCTCTCATCAAGAGAATCAAGCTCATCGCAAGACCATTGCTTCAGAATTGCAATTTACCAACATCATGTTGGGGTCATGCAGTTTTACACGCTGCTGACTTAATTCAATTGCGCCCAACTGCATATCATAGCACTTCCCCGCTACAATTAGTACGTGGAAATCCACCAGATATTTCCCATCTGCGAAAGTTCGGTTGCGCTACATACGTACCGATCTCACCACCGCAGCGTACCTCAATGGGACCACACAGGAAACTTGGGATCTATGTTGGGTATAAATCTCCGTCGATTATAAAATACCTCGAGCCCTCACTGGGACCTGTTTACGGCCTTGTCACGATTGCATATTCAATGAGGAACATTTCCCGGCATTAGGGGGAGACAACAAGTACCAAACTAAATGCTAGGAAATTGATTGGAATGTTCAAGGCATTCCTGCCTCAGATCCACGTACAAGAGAGACTGAACTTCAAGTTCAGAAACTCATTCATTTGCAAAACATTGCAAATAATCGCGAATGCATTTATCGATTATAAGGGTGTCACAAAATCCTATAATCCCGCCAGAAATGTGCTGAAAGAGTGGAGGTACCAAAAATACCACTCAACTCCCGCTCAAAATAAGAGGGAGAAGTACGGCACAAGTGGCGGATACTGACTTCTAACAAGCGACAAAGGAAACAAAATATCAGAAATGCAGATCAACCCCATGTTGATAGACACCAAAGGATCCTTGAACCCGCATCAACGGTGCACTCAAATACGATCTTGGGACATCGGAATACCCCGACTTAAATGTTTTGGGAAATAACATTGAGTCACCAGGGGTCCAAGAACTTTCCACTAACTATACTGATTCTGGAGAATCATATGATCGTAAGACTACAATTGTCGACATTTATTTCTCCACAACAATTGCACACAATCTTCAAAATGATCTAGATCCCAAAACCATGGCAGAGTGCAAGCAGCGCTGACCGGACTCAATGGAAGAATGCAATTCAAGAGGAGTTAGCCTCGCTCAAGAAAAGAAATGTATTCACCAACGTGATACATACACCTCCCAATGTATTCCCTGTCGGATTCAAATGGGTTTTCATCCGCAAACGGAATGAAAACAATGAGGTGGTGAGATACAAAGCAAGGCTTGTAGCACAAGGGTTCACGCAGAGACCGGCATTGATTTCAATGAAACTTATTCTCCAAAGAATGAGTGGAATAACATTCCGATATTTAATATCATTGGCGGTACAAAATCATCTATCTTTGCGGTTGATGGATGTAGTGATCGCATACCTTTATGGGTCACTTGATTCGGACATATACATGAAAGTTCCCGATGGAATTTCAATTCGAATCCAAGCGCAAATCGCAATATCTATTGTGTAAAATTAAACAAGTCTTTATACGGCTTGAAACGATCGGTCGAATGTGGTACAACCGACTAAGTGAGTTCCTATCCAAAAGGGATACTCCAACAATGATGATTGCCCATGCGTGTTCATCAAAAGATCCTCAACAGATTTTGCATTATATCGTGTATGTTGATGATCTCAATATCATTGGTAATACACAAGATATAGATGAAGCACGTAATCATCTTAAGACGGAATTTGAAATGAAGGATTTAGGTAAAACCAAATTTTGCTTAGGTATACAACTTGAGCACCTTCATACAGCATTCTAGTGCATCAATCACCTATGTCCATAAAATATTGGAGAAATTCAATATGGACAAAGCATATCCATCGAAAACCCTATGGTTGTTCGATCTCTAGACAGGATAAAGACCCATTCGGACCGAGATGACAATGAAGAGCTATTGGGACCCGAGGTTCCATATCTCGGTGCCATCGAGCGCTTATGTACCTTGCAAATTGCACCCACGGATATTGCATTTGCAGTCAATCTACTTGCTAGATATAGCGCTACTCCAACCAAAAGACATTGGACAGGAGTGAAGAATATCCTTCGATATCTTCAAGGCACTAAAGATCTCGGTCTATTCTTCCAAAAGAATAAAGATATGGATTTAATAGGATATCTGATGTCGGCTATTTATCGATCCCCATCACGCGGATCTCAAACAGCTTTGTGTTTTTACATGGTGGAACAGCCATCTCTTGGAAGTCTTCAAAACAGACTCTAGTGGCTACATCCACTAATCATTCTGAAATAATTGCATTATATGAAGCATCACGTGAATGTGTATGGCTTCGCAGAATGATTAACCACATACAACAATCATGTGGTATAGGTGCTATCGCATCACCCACCATTATCTACGAAGATAATGTCGCTTGCGTTGTTCAAATGCAAGCGGGTTACATAAAGAGCAATATCACAAAACATATTGCACCTAAACTATTTTACCCACATGAATTGCAAGAGAGTGGGGAAATAACTATTCTGCAAACTAAGTCTTGTGATAATCTCGCAGACTTATTCACTAAGTCATTACCAACTTCCACATTCCAGAAATGTGTTCATGGAATTGGTATGCGAAGACTACGTGATTTGCAGGCGTCAGGGGGAGAAATCTCCTAAGACTTAACCCGTTCCAATATAAATATTGTACTCTTTTCCCTTTATGAGTTTTCCTCTACGGTTTCTCATCAAGATTTTAATGAGGCAATATGACAATGTACTCTATTTTCCCCATAGGGGTTTTTAAAGAGATAATCCAATATATGCCATATCATTTTTCTCCTTAAATTTACCCACTGAGTTTTAAAGGAGTTTTTCATGGCATATCTATTCCACAGATTCTCCTCATATTTTTCCTCTGTGGTTTTAGAGGAGTTTTACAAGATGATGAATCAAGGTGATCATATGTAGACACATTGGTCAAGGGGAGTGTTACGAAACAAAGTGACCAATCTGTTCATCCGTCAGACGGACGCGACGTTCGTCTGCGGACGCCGGCAGACGTCCGTCTGACGACACGACGCGTTCCATCTGCGGCGACTATTCATCATGTATAAATATATCTCATCCATTTGTACAGATACACAGATTAATGAAATAATAGTTCTCCCTCAAACCTTTGTCAATATTTCCTTCGAACACCTTCCTCGGTCCGCACGATTCGCAAACTTTGTCCACCTGTCTCGCGGACGCATCCTTCCACCATTGTCACACGAGTTTTGGTTTCGGTACATAGCAACATCTAACCATCCATCAACTAGGGGCGTTATCGTCATTTAACTTCTTCCTGTGTAGAGACCGAGCCAGCTACGAGGCGCACGACTCCACGCCGTCCACAGCGGTTGCAGCAAACAAAACAAATCGATCGAACTCGTCGGCCGTCCCGTCCGGATGACAACGACGGCAGGAACCTTGGCGATTTGGCCCCCGTCCGGCGCAAGTGCTGCTTGTCGCTCGTCTGCCTCCTAACAGCTGATAATACTGCGCGAAATTTAGACACATATAACATGTATAATTTTTAAAATTCCAAAAATAGCCTCTAGAACTCAAAAATTCCAAATATAGCCCCCTGTTATGCGGTGGTGCGCGGGAAGCGCACCACTCTTCGTTCATGAGTGGTGGTGCGCGGGAGCGACCACCCATCGTTCACAGTGGTGGTGCGCCGGGAGCGCACCACCCACCGCTCATCTCCGTATTATTTTTACATTAAATTATAGTTTTTATTTGAAATCTTTTGTGATTAGATAATTTAAAATTTTTTATCCGTAATTTATTTGTACAATGTGGACGAATATAATTTTCATTATAAATAATTTATTTGTACAGTGTGCATGAATTTAATTTTTGTTTGTAAATAATTTATTTGTACAGTGTGGACGAATATAATTTTCATCCTAAATAATAATTTGTACAGTGTGCATGAATTTGATTTTAGTTCTAAATTATTTATTTGTACAAGCAGTGCGAATTTAATTTTTGTCCAGTAAATTATTTATTTGTATAGTGTGCACAAATAAATATTTTGACAAAAATTAAATTCATGCACACTATACAAATAAAAATTAAATTCATACACACTGTACAAATAAACAATTTAGGATGAAAATTATATTCGTCCACACTATACAAATAAATTAGGGACAATTTTTTTTAAATTATCTAATTACAAAAGATTTCAAATAAAAATTATAATTTAATGTAAAAAATAATACGGGGGATGAATAGTGGGTGGTGCGCTCCCCGGGCGCACCACCACTCTATGAACAGTGGGTGGTGCGCTCACGGCGCACTCACCACTCACGAACAAGAGGTGGTGCGCTCCCCGGGCGCACCACCGCACACGTGTCAACACCGGGTAGTCGCGCGGTCGGACGGGGGGCTATATTTGGAATTTTTGAGTTCTAAAGGCTATTTTTGGAATTTTAAAGATCAAACATGTTACATGTGTCCAAATTTCATACTGCGCTTGGTAGAGATCCAGCTATTTCTCATGTATATGAAAGACCTCTACGAGTGGCAGCAGTAGTGTCATTCACGTCTGAACTCATAAAATTTTGTGAAGCTGCTGTATATCTAACAGAGCTAGAGAAATCACTCTTCGATATCCATTAACAACGTGAAGCAGCCACAAATATATTTGCTTACTAGTAAGGTACCCGTGCGTTGCAACGAGCATGCGGAGAGCGCGGCGCGAGAGCGAGGCGGGTGGGGAGAGCGACGGGAGGCGGGGCGAGGGGCGAGGCGGATTTTAGGGTTTAGGGAGGCGATGTGCGGGGTGGGAGGGGAGGGGTGACAGACGGTTCGGATTTAATCTTATAATCAGATCCAATGGTTGCGAAGAGAGGAGTGACGACGGGTCAACCATCAACTCCTTCTTTTATAATAGTAAAGATATCTCGGTAAAATAGATATTTCCGTTGTAACACATGAACAGATAGCTAGTGCTTCTAAACCGTTTACTACGGTCCAAGCGAGACGTTTGTTACACGAAGCGAGATTAGGGGTGTGTGTGTAATTGTGATCCCTTCCAGGAAATAGCGCCATCAGGCTTTAAGTCGGATGAGTCAGACATGAGCTGGCCCTGACGCTTTGTCCAGTCCAACCGGACTAGCAATCTACTGTCGCTCCAGTGGAACAATGGATTAGGACTCGTGACTAAGCGTCTGAGCGTGTGATCGGCCAGACGCGAATCTCGAAGCATTTCGTGTACGGCCTTGATTTGATTTAGCATATGTATATCGTGTATCTCGGCGTCTAGGAGAGCATAGGAGCGCTGGACAGAGCCATCCATCGCAATCGCCTCTTTTCGGAGACATCGCTATCAGGCACCGCCAAGTCTTTCTTTATGTCAGCTCTGCACATCACCCTACGGATACAACTATCGCGATACGAGTCGCGGTCGAGACTTGTACGTACTATTTTACGTGTATCGGACGGTCAAAACCTCCAGTGGGCTCGTGCCACATTGCCTGGAAATATGGCCGTCCACACAAATATTATCTGTTCGGCATCACATCCACAGGTCATAGCTCGGCACACACAACACAGTCACGGTTCTCGCTCCAATCAAATTTTCTCTGCAGTGGACCCAACAACGGGCAAAGTAAAACTTGGCTTGCTCGATCTTCTGGGGAGTGTAGCTCAGATGCAAGGTCGCGTGCCTACTCCAACCGTGTACTACTCTGTTTTTGCAATTGAATGATAAGCACATGGACACATGGTGCAATGCTTTGCACATGCTTTTGACCTTGGACCGTATCAAGAACTCCTGGTACTATCCCCTCAAAAGAAAAAAAAAACTACTAGTATCAAGACACAATACACATTGCCCTACCTCTTTCGCTATATTTATCTATGACTCTGAGAGTATTCGTTTTGATATATTTATCTATAAGAGAATCTAGAATAAAGCTATTGTGATTTTTTCACTTTTTAACCTATTTAAATGTTTTAGAAGAGGTTAATTGATTATGATATACTATTTAATGGAGGTATATATGATTATTTCTCGTTAATTGTTTTTTAGATTTATTACTTTCTTGATCTATACGATGATGGTTATAGACAAATATTATGAAAATATAGGTATATACACATTATCTTAGTTTTCATTCTACACAATATCTAGTGTTCGTTTTACACATTATCTAGTGTTCATTTTACACACTTTTTAATCCCTGTAACTTGTCTGTGAGCCACGAATTTTTTTAACTGCATGCTGATGATCAGCGTATCACACTTACCTCATGATACGGTCGTGATGATCTATACCATCTCTCTGTGATTCTTACTTTCTGGGCAGTAAAAAACATCACAGCACACAAAAGGTGCCAGCGTGCGAGGACCATCATAGTTGACATGGCCCCTTGTTTATAAAAGGACGTTCGTTTTACCAATAGCTTTTGATTTTTAGCTAAAATTTTACTGTAACTGACTTTTTTTACTGTAGCTGATTTGGTTTTTTGAGTATAATTAATTTTTTAAAAATGTAAAAATAGAAAAACATGTTAACCCATTAGGGACAATACAAAGGAACACGAGAAAAAAAAAGAAAATACAAAAAACCTAAAATATCTAAAAAAAATTCAGAAAAAGATGAAATACTGAATAGTGAAAAAAAAACAGAAACTAGAAGTTGAAGCCGAAAAAAACCAAAACGAGCGGGGCGATGGTTTATGTTTAAAATAGCGATGGCTTATAACTTTTTATTATAGTTGATTTATTTTTTACTATAACTGAGTTAGCTTATTTGATATAATTAAATTTTAAAAATATTAAAAAACAGAAAAAAATATGTTAACCCATCGTAGACAATAAAAAGAAACACAAGAAAAAAGAAAATACCAAAAAGTAAAAAAAAGAAACAGAAAAAAATTGAACAGGAAAAAAACAGCCCATTGCTAACGCCCATCGCGGCGTTAGCGGAGGCTGAGCGGGCCGGCAATGGCTGATCCACGTGGACATCCACACAGGCAAACCACCCCCGTAAAAACCATACCTGTAAATCTGTTCCGGTGATTATTCCGGTTTGCCTTTTGAAAAAGCCAATGCGCTGTTCGCTAGGCAAGGCGGTCACTCTGACATGCTGACGAGGGAAAGGAAAAAGAAAGAAAAAAACGTCACCAAACAAACGTCGAAATAAAATATCGTGCACACCACGGACCCACCCGAACGAAGGAAAATTCAGTGTCCAAACCGATCGAGGTAAGGGAATGGGCGGTGGATGTTGAGGCCTTTCCCGTAGAAATCCTTTCCAACCCGAACGCCCCCCTGCCGCGCCGGGCCCACCACACCCTGTCACGCCCTCGCGCAGCCAGCGAAACGCGAGTTAGCACGAGCGAAAAGGCCACACCAACGGTCACAGACTGGGCTCGTCTCGTCGTCTCTCTCGCCAACTCCAACCCAACCAAATCCCCGCTCCCTTACCTTCTCTCCCATCCCAGTCCACCATTCCTCCTACTTAGCCGTTACGTTTACGCCAAGAGAGAGAAGCAAGGCTGCGACTGCGATTGATCTCCACCGGGCCGCCGCCGCCGGCACGTGCGCGACATGGGCGCCGCCGATAACGCCGTACGGTTCTTTCGCCGGAAAGATTGTTTCTTTGAGTAATCTGTACGCCCTGTCTTTCTTGCCGTTTGGTGTGGCCGGGCTCATGGGGTTCTTGGTTGCTGCGTCCGTGCGATTTCTGCAGGCGCCGCGGCATGAGGAGGCTGAGAGGGGCAGAGGGAGGGCGCCGGCGCCGGAGGGGGAGGAGCAGGAGGCGAAGGAGAGGGAGGTGAAGGTGATCGTGGACGAGCCGCCGCCGGCGGTGGCAAGGCTGCAGGCGCAGCGGCCGGTGGCGCCGCTGCAGGTCACCACGCAGGCTCCGCCGCCGCCCATGTCGGTGGCCTCCGGCGGCGTGGAGCCGCCGCCGCCCGTGGCAACTAACCAGCCCGTCATGCCGACCCCACCACAGGTACTAAGAAATGCCCAATTGCTGCTTGTTTTGTTGAATTTTAATCGAATTTGTTAATTTATTTGGCTTAAATAGTTAGATTAGCTCGGTCTTTTTAGGACATGTGGGTGTGCGTGGAGTGCGACAGTATCACGCCGGTTGGTAGGCAAGTACAATAATTTTGTTTGGTGTATTATTTGTATAGTCCCGTACTCCTTAGCTACTTGACATTTTGACATGAAAAAATGCGCATATGTTAAGCTACGCTACATTTGACATGATGAATTTTAAATTATACTCCCAAAAAACAGTAGCATAATGATTTGATACTGACAGTGGCGTTTGATTTCATTTTAAAAATAACCAGAGCGCTATTTTATTTGGAAAAGCTTTGGTGATATTTCTGAGATGTTTGTGATCTCTGACAGAAAGTAATCTCTACGCGTCTATTGTAAGTTGAGGCTCATGGAGCTTCCCACATACTGGCATTCTAGCACACAGCAACAACCAAATGATGCATGATAGAATATCCAACAATGTGAGCAATATACACAAGAGGGGGTAGGATTTGACACGATTTATTAATCAATTCAGCCTAACGTACATCTTTAATTAGTCTGATGAGAGTAACTTACGCGCTAATACCTCCCCTTAAAATACCCTCTAGAATGTACTTGGAATCGAATCTCCATATGACTTGATTTACAAATCCAATATTCGCAAGGCGCCTAAAAGTGCCTAACCTATCACCCGTTAGATTGAGTGCTAAACTAAGCTTCAAGTTAGCTAAATGACCCACTAATCCAATTGGGCTAGTGGAGTAAATTAACTTGGCGTGGCAGGTGGCGCTCGCGTCGCTCAACTCGCGCGTGTACACCAACCAAATCTCGCTGTGCCTCTTCCTGCTCCACCTCGCCGCGGCCGCGGTCGCCGTCGTGTTCTTCGTGTACAGGGCCGTCAAGGACATCGTCGGGCACCCGCGGTCCCGCAATGCGCGGCGCGAGCGGAGCCTCCTGCGCCACTGGCTGCCCCCCGTGGAGGGCGCGGTGGTGCTCAGCATCGTGCTGGCCTTCGCGTGGCAGAAGGGGGTGCGCGCGTGGCCGCGCGCCATGGTCCGCGTCATCCTCTGGTCCAGCTTCGGCGTGACGCTGGCGGTGGGCGCGCTGCTCATGTGCTTCTCCATGCCGGCCACCGTCGGGCTCGGCGTCGCGATGGTCATGTTGTCCATCGGCACGGGGCTGTACGCGTGCTGGGTGACCCGGCGCGTGGGCTTCACCGCGCGGGTGTTCGAGTGCGCGGTGCAGCCCGTGGAGAAGTTCCGCGGGCTGAACGGCCCGGCGTACCTGATGGTCGCGGCGGGGTTCGTGTGGATATCCGTGTGGTGCGTGGCGGTGATCGGCGCGGTGAACTTCCGGTTCCCGGGGCTGACGATCCTGGCTCTGGTGCTGAGCCTGATGTGGACGGCGGAGGTGATGCGGAACGTGGCGAACCTGACGGCGAGCCGGGTGATCGCGCTCTACTACTTGCGCGGCATGCAGTCGAGCGTGCAGTTCAGCTTCCAGCGCGCGCTGTCGTACAACCTCGGCAGCGCCTGCCTCGGCTCGCTCTTCGTCCCCACCATCGAGGCGCTGCGCATCCTCGCCCGCGGCCTCAACCTCCTCGAGGGCGAGGACGAGTTCATGTTCTCCTGCGCGCACTGCTGCCTCAACGTCATGAACGCCGTCTTCCAGTACGGCAACAGCTGGGCATTCGTCCATGTAAGCGTATTCGACCTTGTCTGATGAGCCCCTACAATTCTTACACTCTGCCTCTGATAGTACTGACAAGGTCTGTGTCATGGTGAATGCTATTTTAGATGGCGGCGTACGGGAGGGGATTCGTGCAGGCGTCGCAGAGCACGTGGAGGCAGTTCGAGCGGCTGCAGGGGATGCCGGCGCTGGTGGACTCGGACATCACGAGCTCGGTGTGCTTCCTCACCGGCGTGACCAGCGGCGCGCTCTGCGTGGCGCTGGCCAGCTCCTGGACATTCGTCACGCACAAGCACTACACCGCCACCGTCTCGCTCCTCGCCTTCTTCGTCGGATACCTCATGGTTCGCCCGCCCGCCCCGCCTTTCCACCTGCCTTTTTTTTTTGTCTCGCTAACGACGTCTCGGACGTGCGGTTTTTGTGTTCGTTGCAGACGCGGATCGGCATGGCGCTGCCGCAGGCGTGCGTGGGGTGCTACTACGTGTGCTACGCCGAGAACCCGGGGTCGCGGCTGTTCGACAACACCATACCGGAGCGGCTGCGCAAGATGCAGGAAGGGCGCGACCCGCTCGTGCCGACGCCGCGGTTTCCGCCCCAGCACGTCGGCGCCTGACCCGGCCGCTGTCCTCGTGCACTCCACCAAATCCCAGCCTTTGAGATCCGCGCAAACGCTCTGATGGGGTTGGATCCGGACCGAAACCGGATCGGGTCCCATGGGTTGGATAAGGAATCTCATGTCCCATGGAGCAAAATCTTTTGTGTAATCAAGCGGAAAATCATGTGGAGCCTTACCAGCTCGGGAGTCGGGATACGAGCTGATGTTCTCTTATGTGCTGGACCCCCCCCCCCCCCCCGGGTAAATCCCCTCCATTCTTTTGACATCTCCATTTTTTTTTGTTAGTGGAAATGAGAAGCCTGAATATTTCGTATTTTGGGTGTGTACACAAATTGTTACTAGATTTATAGGGAACCCCTGTGAATATTTCTTAGTTTATCGTTTGAATGTGGCCATGTTGAACTCTGTGTTGTGATGTATGATGATCACGAAGCGGATCTTATAGTTGAAGGGCACAGAGTATCTGAGCAAAACATATGGTGGACCTGCCTGGGGTGTGGGTGGGGCATTAACAACTTTGCACCAGGTCTGTCATGCAATGATGGATGGTCGACAGCCGTAGGTCAGCAAAATTGTCACATCCGTAGGGTTTGGTTTTGTTAGCTGAGTGGGGTGTGGTGTCACAGTGAAAGAAACCGCTAGCAAACTCAGCTGGACTGGGCCCATAAAATAAAAATACCGGTTAAATTTCATTTCGTTGGATCTCTGCTACCAGATGATTATACGCAGTCGCGGCGTGGCCCATGGATTCACGGCGTCCATGCATCATCTTCAGCCGGAGAAAGGAGGAGCGGAAAAAGGTTGGGCCGGTGCGCGCGCACGATCG
Organism: Melocanna baccifera; assembly: GCA_036346265.1. Taxonomy (NCBI): domain Eukaryota; kingdom Viridiplantae; phylum Streptophyta; class Magnoliopsida; order Poales; family Poaceae; genus Melocanna; species Melocanna baccifera. The sequence goes on along the minus strand of CM070696.1, from coordinate 19,175,205 downwards.
CTACTGGACAAGCCGGTACCCGATTTTCTGAGGCTGCGGGGCGCCACCTTTGCCCACGGGCGTCGCCGTCTGTCTCTCGCTAAAAGAAAATCCTCCTTAAAGAGATAGGCGGGGCTTCTTCTTGTCTTGGGATGGTTGACGCATTATTCCTTCCACAACGCGCATGCTTTCGTCTGCTGATATCGAACCTTTTGCCACTTTCAAGATCGGTCTTCGATCTGGTCGTGCTGTTTGGGCATGCTGCACTTGCCGTGGACGAGAGAGAGGAGGACATGGGTAGAAAGGGCTGTGGGGATGGGTGGGTGACTCTCTAGTAAAAGCAAACGGGCTAGCTGCGTTCACGAGCGTTCCTCTGTTCATTCTTTTGTAGCCTCATCAGAGCACGTCTCCCGGCTAATTTTCCAGGTGGCCTTAGTGCTAGCGTGTGCATGCTGCGTAGGACTCGCGCCATTGGGCACGTGCGGAGTACGGTGCCAGTTCTGATGCTGCGTAGGACCGAGCTCCCAACTTACAAAAGGTTGTTCAGCAGAACGCATATTCCCAAAGAGCAAGGATAAGCAAGACTCGGCAGTCAAGCAAATTAGCGACGGGGTCTCCTCCCCTGTTCAGATAATTCTCGGAAACTAGAAATCTGTACAGACATTTAATGTGTCTTGGTCTTTCCGGCAGTGTTATGGAAGTTTTTTTTTTTTTTTGTATTTTTGATGTCAAGCTTTGCCGTGTACCAGGAATGTATAAACAGGAGCAACAAGTCCACGTGGCTTGGGAGGATGCTGTAATCATAGACACTTCACCATTGTGCTAGCTCCTGAGTCAGGGATCAACGATCCAAAGTGTGCATCCATTAGAAGTTCCCTTTGTGCTAACCAGATTCCATATGTATGTATTGCCACTTGCCAATCTTGAGGCTGCAGGCTCAGTGTTGCAACTCGCAAGCGGCAGCAGCAGCAGCAGGCCGTGGTGCCCTGCGACCCGCCCGTTGCAGCACCGGTGGTATGCCATGACAACGACCATTGGCCGGCCGTCCTGTCCGTCCAAACCCTTGCACAACTGATAATTCCGTTCGCAAGCTCATAACGCAACACCAAGAAGCATACAGGCCAACAGACCAACTGAAGCGCCACCACCATGGCGTCCTTAACGAAAGCACAACTACTCCTTCCCCTCGCAGTGCTGCTGCTCCTCTCCTCCCTGCGCACCCAACGCGGCCGCGCTCTCGGTGCTGTGCAACGGCGCGGTGCACGGCGTCGGGGACCCCTTGGCGACGAGCCTGGCCTACGCGCTGTCCGAGCTGCTGGCCGTCACGCCGTCCCGCGCCGGCCACGACTTGTACAACATCTCCCCGTACCCGAACGCGTTCGCCTACGGCCACGCCGCGTGCCGCGCCGGCCTGACGGGCGCGGACTGCGCGGGCTGCCTCGGCTCCGCCGTGAGCCAGATGAACGGCGCATGCGGCGACGCCATCGGCGCGAGAGCCGTGCTCGTGGACTGCAGGGTGCGGTACGAGCAGTACGCGTTCGTGGATTAGTTAGCGGCTCTGCTTGGTGCTTCGTGCTTCGTGCACGCGCAAGTGTAGCCTGCGGTGTTGCTGATTTCTGCTGTTGCTTGGTGTTCAAATTCTGTAGTGGCTCTAGCTGCAGCCCTTGCGTTTTTGTGCCTTTTGTGTCTTTGGTAGGCGTCCTCGACGCTCATATCCAGCCTCAACTTCTTGTCTTCCTGGAAGTAGCAATGGTTGGTTTGACAAGATTAGGCCTATCAGTGCCATCGCTGCTATGGAAATAGAAGTTGTGCAAATTTAGGCCACAGAACATACAGTTGCTAAAGCCTCTCATGGTTCCACCAGTGGCCAGTGTCATCTTGCTCTGCCCGACGTCAAATGGTGGTATTAGCATGTTCTTTCGGGTTATGTCTTTAACTTTTAGTTTATGTTTTTTGAATTCTGACTGTTTACGAGAGAGTACGTAGAAAAAAATATTTGTATATGATTTTGGTCGGTATAATTGAATTTGTTATAGTTACTACTTCAATCTACTTGTAGATATCATTTTAAAAAAATATATCATTTAAAAGGTAGTTACTGTAGCAGACAGTGACAGTGATAAATTGAAGACAAAACCAAAAAGATTACTGGTACGCTTAACGCTTTGTTTTCCCCGTTGGACGCGAGATCACTCGTTGCGTACGATGATGGCGGCGGAAGAAAGGCCGTACGTAGTGGCAGGAGAAACGTCCAAGACCGCACCCGGGCTGTCGCGGCACGGTAAACGTGTGGAGCCCTCCGGATGCCACTCCGCGGCCGTGCCGGAAGCCCACTTGCACCACACGCCTTGCGCACGATGTTGATCGCCATGGCAGTAGTCGCGGCCGCCGTTGCCCCCGCTCTCGTCGGCACAGCTGGACTCACCTGCCACCGTTTCGTCGCTGCTGCCGCGCGTTGTTCGCTACATCTCTCGCCTCCCCGTCCTGCTCATCTGACTGCAGTTCTTCGTACGGTACCGTTCGATTACTTCTTGCTTAATCGGACAGCAACAGGAAATCACCAGAGATGGCCCAACCAAGTCGTGCTTGCTCGGGCAGCAGCAGCCAGCAGGCACGCGGTGGAGGTCGGCAAGGTGGCCCGTACTCCCTCCCCACTCGGCGCTGCGCGCGCTCACCAGGCAGCCGCCGATGCATCACCGAACGAGACGAGCAGTGGCACCGGTGGCAGGGAAAGAGCACTGACCGCCGAGGAAAAAAACGTACATAAGCACAGGACTGCCTAGCCTTCCAGCTGATTGTACTTTTGAAGCAACTTCAGAAAATGTATCTTTTGAAACGGTCGGGGTGTTTGTTTTAACGATAGCTTTTAATTTTTGGTTGAAATTTTTCTATAACTAATTTTTTTACTATACCTGATTTAACTTTTTGAACATAATTAAATTTAAAAAATAGAAAAAAAATATGTTAACCCATTACAGACAATGCAAAGGAACATAGAAAAAAAAAGAAAAATACAAAAAAACCTAAAAAATCTAAAAAATTCAGAAAAAGACGAATTACTGAATAGTGAAAAAAACTAAAGTTAGAAGTTGAAGCTAAAAAAAAAATTGAAATGAGCTTTCAAATGCAATTGTCGTGCGTACTATGGACGTAACAGATGGTTAGTTATTGATAATCAAAGGCCCGAAGCTTACACGTCAATAAAAGCAATTGCGTTTGCAACTTCGCATCAAAGGTTAGGTAGCACGTGAATTAAAACAATGTACAGTGTAGTATTACCTATCAGTTAAACTCACATTCTCAATCCCACCCCCCCCCCCTTTTTTTTTTGCTTTTTACCCTTTTACCGCCTGGATGTGCCTCAAACCATAACTATGGAGTACAGTGCTACGGATTCAACAGCCAAAGAATGTACATGTAAGTTGTAAACAACAGATTTACTTCTCGTGATCCTCATTTGATGTGTCAATCTTGATTACAAGAGGTTGCTGCAGATCCGAGGGAGAGGCTACCACAGGAAGTTGTGGAGTTCCTACATCGACCTCTCCATTCTCTGCCAATGCCTTCTCCAAAGAAGATTTTGCAACTCTTGTAACACATAAAATCAAGACAACTGCAGGGGCGCCGCAAAGAAAACTGTCAGTATATAATGAGGAGGAAACGCCTCACCGTTAAGATAATACAGAAGCAATGGTTTGACTGAAAATTATGCAAGAGAAGAACCCTCTACATTAGATTTCAAAGCAAAAAAGATTACAAACTCAAGATCGGTCTTAAATATTGCGCAGTATGGTAGAAATTCATTAAGCTGAGTAGCACTACTAGAATTCTGAGATCTCACTGAGATTCTGTTTGATTTCTAGCTCTCTTAATAAGACTATAAGAGTGAGGACTATTTTTTAAATTGATCTTCCACATTGGCAAATAGAGCCAGTTAAATAATAAGTTTATTTGTTGCTGAAGACCTGAAGTTATATCAAGATGACACAACCTCTGGATAAAATAATCCAAAACATAATCCTCACAGTATTCATTAGTCATCCACGCTCAGAACAAATCCTTTACAGAAATCCCTGATCTCTGCAGTGTTTCTGTATTAGTAGGTTAGGCAACTAAGATCCAAGGTGTTTCCAATGGTCCAATCACCTTGAAGTTCCCTGCTTATATGACAATTAAGACCAAGATACATTCTGGACTAGATGTAAGCCACTCTCTTGGTTTTGAAACGTAAAAGAAATTTGCTTTCCAAAAAGAAAACATTAGAAACTGAATTAAAAACACAGCCCAGCTCAAGATATAGCTTTCCTCGATAGTGTATTTCGATGTAACATAAAGAATGCCCCACAAAAATAACACTAATGCATACAAAATACTGCTCTATTGAAAATAAACTCTCATAACTTCAAGCAACAGGCACATCAATTTTCAAGGCATCAAAATTGAGTAGAGTCAGAAAGAACAGCCCTTGTAACTTCAGCAAACCATTAAAATATAAGCAAGATTAACAAGAGATTTTTTTTTAAAAAAAAGCAAGGGGCGGTAAGGTTTGTGGGGGAAAAGTAGTAGCACATACCAGACATTATGAAGCCAGATATTATGAGAATCTGTAAAGAAGAACCAAGCGGAAGCCATTAAAAGTTGTGTATAACAACAATATCTACTTTCAAAAGACAGAATGAGGAACAACTTAAGAGGACATCATCTGAGTCATTGGAGCTCAGGAAAATACGACTTTTCACCATTCATTTCTTGACCCTGAATGATAAATATTTTCCTTGCTGTAGCACTTTTTTTTGCCTACTTGTTCACGTTAGATACCTAACATTTTCTTTTCACATCTCGGCTTAAACTAACATCAAATATAGACAACTGCTTTGTAGTTCTACCACGAAAAATCAAATACATGGGCCAGATTGCATATGCCAATAAGCCACTACAACATATAAAATATCAGGCTACCAGTCACCATAAGTTCCAATCAAGCATCTTGTCATGAAATGTTCATCACCATTCAAATGTAAAAGTGAAATCAAATAACTGTAAAACTTATATAGATTATGTCCATGCATTGCAGAAGTCCATTGATCAAACATCACATGAAGCCAGATGCAAAGGAAGGATATACTACATACTTTATATGAATAAATCCCACTCATCTAAATTGTGCACAATAAACAACACACGGCTTACAGGGAAAACATTAGTCATGATATTCATGGAGAAATCCAAATGAAACAACAAGAAAATATCAACAAATAATGTAAGTATATCTTCTCCTGCATATCTCCTTTCTCAAACAACATGATATCTATTGTATACGCACAACTTACTATGAACTAGTAATTGATAAAAACACAAACCGAATCTATGCCCATAATGTAGACAAATGCTATAATACTCAATTACTCACCCATCGGGTAGTTGAGATCTCGCTCCACCCATGTGTCACATCAGATAGATCTTTTAGTGTTGTTCCAACATATACCAAGGCGAGAGTGATTGGCTGGCAAAAAATATATATATATGACTAACAAAAATAGTTGAAAACACCTGATAGTTTAATATCAGCATGTTTAGTAAGAGGTAATTAAGTAAGCTGCAAGTTGGCAAATGGTAGAGACGTAGAGTATGCTGTTGTTATCAGTGACCAAGTTTTCTGTGTAAATATGGTAATATGCTGATTAAGGAACTGTATAATCAAGTACCAATTTCTGAAGGACAATAATGTATCTACTCATATAACAGAGCATTAGGCAACAAATTACACAGAAGCCTGATACTGAATACATGGTTTCAATTATGTAGACAATGTAGTAGGTGATCACAAAGCGAGGTTTCATTGGGCCAACCACTATGTGCCAGTATCCTGGTCCCACAATATTGCTCAACTAAAACCATGATTGCAAATTACATAACTAAGAAAAGAACTTGAAGCATACCATCATCCCCAGCCAAGAAGCCAGCATGTATTCTCCAATGCCAACAGGAGTGACAGACAACAGGTAGTTCAACATGTTAAACGGAAGTAAAGGTACAAGCCTTAGTAGCACCACAATCTGCGAACATAAATATGAAAAAGTAAAACATAGTTAGGTTTATTGTGCTATCAAGGATAATTCTAATAACATATACAAGACTTAATACTGCAAAACAATAAGATTACATATTCCTAATATCTGCAAGGCTCAAACTATAAAAAAATCATTGGGCAATTACAAATCACAACCTAAGTACCAGCACCTACAAACCACAGAATCACAGAAATTGCCTTAGTGGAATCATATGAATTTGTAACCTAAGTACCAGGCTACCAGCACCTACAAACCACAGAATCACTGAAATTGCCTTAGTGAAATCATATGAACGGGGCAAACATGCTTGCTAGAAAATTGTATTTTGTAAATCCCGAGTTTCTAGTATCACCCTTGTAAATTCTTCCTAGCAATAGTATCCTCTTAACCTTAACAATCATGTGGAACAGGAATACTATTCTGCGAACCATTTTATTCTTCACATTACATGGGTGCAACCTCCAGGCTGCAAAAAGTTACCTTGAAGCCAGACCTTTGGATGGCAATAGCTACTGCTTGAAATTTGGGGTAATCTTTGCATTTGGAGAGAACATAAGGCCTTCCGATCTGCAAAAGTACTATAAACTATAACATATAAAAATAGCAAATAATGCAAATATATGATGAAACTAAGAGGCAAAAATCTAAAAAGTCTTTGAAGATCTAAGGGGACATAATTATCCATATCAACAAGGCACATATGTGCTAGGCCCTGCTCTAACGAGCTTCTCCTTCTGGTTTCTAACTTCCTAATTTCATCTCTCTTTTTTTTTTTGCTTTTTTGGCTTTTTTTTGTCTTTTCTTTTTCTCCTTATTCCTTTGCATTGTGTGTGATGATATAACTTTTTTCATTTTCATTTTTAAAAAAATTTAATTACGCTGAAAAAGCTAACAGCAACTACAGTGCAAAAAAAAAGGCAGAAGCCTAGGCTTATAATAAACCCAAATGAGCACTACCTAAGTTTTATGTAATTAGAGCTGAAATACAAGATAACTACATGATATACGCTTCAGAACATATAAGAGAGCAATGATTGGAAGAAAAGGTTGCAGTGAATTGATGAGTTGGTGCTTGCCATGTGCGATGTTCATCTGTGACAATGTGCAATTAACAGTTTAAAATATAAATGCATTTAAAATCATCCTTACCGTTCTACCAAGCAAAAATGCAGCAGTTGCGCCAATTGTTGCTCCAATGGAATCAGCAACAAACCCAACAGGCAAGCCAAATAGATAACCACCTCCAAGCTAGCAAGTGGAGAATGCAGACCAGTCAACCGATTATAATACACGTACTATACTCTCACCATCTTATGTCAAATAAATAGAAGAGCATAGCAGCAGACAAAAAATTCCACCAGAAGTGATTGCTAAAAGAAAAATGGTTATCATGCTTACTGTAAGTATTGATGCTGGAACAGCTAAGACCGTCAAAGGGATGTAAGCAAGGGCCCTGTAATGTACAGCATGGCAATTATTAACATTATATCTCAAAATGTTATTTTGAAGTTGGAACTGAAAATTTTAATCTTGAGAAACATTTTAGCTCTGTAAACCAAGTATCTGGCACCTCCCTCCCTGCCTCTGTGTGTGTGTGGTGTGGTGTGGGCCTTCAGTTTTTCAGGGGTGTGCTAGGAAGGTGGATGCGAATGCGGAAAATGGAATGCCTAAGTGGTGAGCATGGCAGGGGGAACATTGGGTTCACTATACCAATCCAGTTATGCGAAAGAGTTGAATACTTACAGTACCAAAGGACCCCATGCACCCAAGTTCTCCTTGATCCAAACCAGAAAGTCCTTCAAAATCTGTCAATGTCACAGGGAAATTCGTCAAGAATAAAATGAGAAGAATAAGCATTTGAAGCAAAAAAAAAAGTTTGTTACGGCAAGAAAACCATTATATTCTGGAAGCTAGAAAGATAAAAGGAACGAAAGAATAAAAAGGGCTAGAAGAATTTACAGTCTTAAAACAATAATCTGTAAAGCTAACAAAGATAGGACTATCACAGAGTTATGGAATTATGGTCTAACTAAGACACAGTAAAATCCACTTGAGATAAATTTCCAAGAAATAAGTTTGACTTGAACAAATTCTAGAGAAAATGAAAGCTAAGGGTTAACACCGATATTTGACAGACAGAGGGGTCTCGTATCAACAAGGTGTTCCATAAACATGGGTTAACACCATCAAATGAAACCTAACAGAACCAAAACAAAGTCAATGTTAGGAGTCTGGATATTTTCCTATTTAACCCCCAATCTAACTCTCATATCAGTATTATCTACCAAAAGACCATCATATAACATAGTACAAAGATCAGCAGGCAATTCTGTCTAAGGATGAATGTGATCAAGATCAATAGAGAAAGGTGCACAGTATTAATTATGGCCAACTACATACAATTATATATGGAAAAACAGTATCTAAGGAAATGGTTTCACTTTGAAAATTATTATCCCGGTCCCCTGCATTACAGGTGTGTATCTGTGTATGCCAATTAATTATTACAACATGGATGTATTCAGAATCGAATAAGATATGATAAATACCAATGTTCCAGAAATAAGTCTACGTCTCTATGAGGTCATATACATGGAACGGGTACCCTTACTTGTTACCGTATAATTGTCGATTAGGCTGCATAGTCGGGCCAGTAAGGGATAATCACTACTAGGTAGGTGACCGAACGAATACCAGTTGCCAATTTTTAGAACCATGACAAATACACATTTATATGGTTAAATGCTTTGAAAATTCATAATTACATAGATAACTTCTGCCTACAACTGATTTTACCCGACCAAAATTGGCACCCACCAAGGGATGTGATGATTAATCCTTGTGAAATTCGGTTGCTAGTCAGGAAATGTATTTCAATTTTCTGCACAATTTGCGAAGCCCCATATTCTCGAAAAAAAATTGTGAACCCCCGTATCTTCATGGCATGTACCAAAAACCATACCATATTATAATGCATTGGCCAGTCTACTCTGTAAAACCCTACATTTCTGAACGTCTGAACTTTCGAATGCGTACTTGATATAGGCAACCACTAGCTCCATGTGATAAGAATTTCCAGCCATATACAACAATGTCAAACCAAAAACTTCTATTTTCGCAAAACTTGAGAAAAACTAAGTATAATCGAGGGATAAAGTACATATAATCAGGATTCAGGAGACGGGACAAAGCTACATTTGAACAATCCGGAGGACTTCCGATGCCACACCACACTACCAGGTTAATGGGCACAGATAACCAAGCACACGGCGCACGATCGCATCTACCAGGTAACCACATCTCGATCACCATTTAACTCGATGAGGAGTCGCGCACCTTCTCAACGGGGAACGTGAAGAGCGCGACGCCGACGGCGACGAGCAGGACGGCGGCGACGGCGAGGCGGATGGCCGAGGGCCACGAGAGCGCCATGGACGCGAGCAGCCTCCGCCGCCAGGGCCTGAGCCTGCAGTCCTCCCCTTCCTCCCCGCCGTCCGCGCCGTCCGCCCAGCCCCCCGCCCTCCCCCGCGCCCGCAGCCCCACCGCCGCGCCTGCCAGATTTGCCCCCAGATCTGCCTCCCTCCCCCGCCCCTGCCGCCTCCCCCTCCTCCTGCGCCCTAGCCTACCGCTACGCCCTCCGGCCTCGGCCACTCATCGAACACCTGGTGCGCGCGAGGCAGAGATGTGGCGCTGGATCTGAAGCAAGGAGGGTGTCCCGTCGAGCACACGTCACGCGTTGCGTGGCGTGTTGCTTCGATTTTTTGTCGCCTTTTTTTCGGTGGGAGGAAGGAGACACATGAGGCTTCTCTCGCTCGCTCTGCTTTGCTTCCACCTACCTCCCGACTTCGCCGCGTGCGGCGAGCGCCTGCCACCGACAGATGCGACGCGTGTGCGAGCGCGAGAGGGACGATGCCATCCGGTACTGGCTGGGGAGGGTGGAGACTGGCGCGCGGGCCCCTATAGAAAGGGTGTGAATTATCATTTTTTTTTTGCATGGGGAGTTGGAGATGGAAAATTAAAAAAAGAACCCTTTTGACTCGAATCTCTTCCTTTTGGTAATCTAGAATTTTAGATTGTTGGCTTATCCCAGAGCTAAATTGGAAGTAGCTGTTGTAACATGTAGTTTTGTGTGTTTGATCCAGGGTTTACGCTACCGGTTGAAAAATTTTACCGCTCTTCACCGGTATGACTAGTGACCTGACGGATACCGGAATTATCAGAAAATTTTGGCCGATCTTTTTTTAATTCAAATTTAAATTTTTGAGGAAAAAACTATCGATACTTGTGAAGATAAACTAGATATTTATATATACACGAAACAGAGATGAAAATGAAGTTAAAATTTGATGTATTTTTGCATTTAAATAAAATTTATTTGAAATATAGGGCCCACAACCGAAAAAAAAACTCGTCTTGTTTTCCTTACTGACCCTCCCTGGTATGACTGATTTTCCCGGTAGCCCCAAAATTTCGACGAAATTTTATTCCATGGTTTGATCCTCCACGCACCTATGGACCTATACTAACAATTACTATGTGTATTTTCTCATTTTATAAACATGAATATGTAGTGTACGCGAGATGCATCCGAGAGATGAAGCAATCATAGACGTATCAGGGAGACAAAGTGCGCTATTTATGTATATGAGAGATACATCACAGATGTTTTGTATTAATAACCGTCTACGGTAATATTACATATGGTTATAATTAAAAACTGTCTGTGATGCCTGCAATTGTCACAAATGGTTCTTATTAATAATCGTCTGTGAATTATCACAGACGGTTATTAACAAGAACCGTTTGTGATAATTTCATATCATATATGGTACTAGCCATCGCTAGTAACACACATGCTTATGCTTGTAAAACCGTATGTGATAGTTATAATATAGATGATTTCTTATGAACTGTTTATGATGCGGCGTCCAGTATAATCTATTTTATAGGAGCATGGGGACGTTAATTAGAAGCATGCTTCATTCATGGTAAGGTGCCATCACGATGCTGTGAACCAACACGACGAGCTAGCGATGCTAGAATTGGATGCGCATTTCTTTTCTTTAGACGGGATATTCATCTTGTGCTTGTATGACAATACCTAGCTCCCTTGATTATTAACGAAAAAGTAGCTATATATACACCATTTTACTTGTCCTTGGTCTGTGATTACTAAACAGTAAATCAATCATACTCACTGCAAATAGGACACAATCTCGCTGTAAATAGGCAGGTTGCCAAATTGTTTAGACATATGTGATTGATTTCATTGTAAGAGCAAACCAGTTCGGCCAGAAATGGGTCAACCCTGGTCTGCTCGTTTGTGATCTGTGTATTTTCGTCCAACAATACACTTGCAAAACATGGCTCCGAACTTTGTAGAATGTACGAGTACACAATAACATATGTCTTGTCGTAATGGATGTGTATTCTTATCTGTATACTACATAGTACCGGAGCTTTGCACTGGTTCTCCAAACCATGCGCGCATGCATGCTCGAGTACAACACACATCATCATCTACATACATACGTACACAGTGTTCTTAGGAACATTAACTACTAGACGTGTACACCAGCTTCTAGCTAGCCCAAACCTGACCATGCAGCAACACATATACATGCGTATTACACTATGTATCTACAAGATCAACTACGTACTTGAGACAAACTCCTCTCTTTTTCCCCATCGTTGTATGCATACCTGACAAAATCAAGGGACTAAACTATTGCATGATTACCTTAAATATTCCACACTTTACGAGTTCCGAGGCCGCGCAATTGACTAGGCGGGATCCTCAGAGATTTTGTTGACCTGGGCACGTCACCTTCAAGCTGCCGCGGCCGAGGATTCTAGGATAATCTTCTGCAGGCAAGTAGGGGATGAAGTCTTCAATGCTGGCGAAACGTACTCTGCGTGGGGAGGGTGGACCCGAGGTGAGCGACGGTTTTGAAACCGGCGGCTTGACTTGGGCGGGGTTGTGGACGGAAGCCGAGGCCGGTGCCAAATTCGGTGATTTAGGGATGAAATCGTCATTAGAGTAGATCTCAGATCTGCAGACTCTAGTCATGTTTTTTGGGGCTACGATCAATGGCTTTTAGTCACGACGACTTATGATTTTTGCTTATATTTTTTTTAAGATAGTAGCAAACAACAAAGACTTAACGTGGATGATATATATGATTTTATACTCAAAATTCCGTGTAAAAAATTCACTCGTTTATTTCAACTTCTAGAAATGTCCGAAACTAAAAAGAATACGGCCAGGTTAGGCTCTCCGGCCAGAACTGGTCTGAGGGGAAACGCTGGAGTCCGATGAGAAGGGGAGGGTGGAGTGGGTGGGCGCGGTCGCCGCATTGGTTTGTCGCGAGACGCGCATACTCGGTCCTTTTAGAAACTTTCAGCTCGACAAATGAATGATAGTAGCAAACAACAAAGACTTAACGTGGATGATATATATGATTTTATACTCAAAATACCGTTTAAAAAATTCGCTCGTTTATTTCAACTTCTAGAAATGTCCGAAACTAAAAAGAATACGGTCAGGTTAGGCTCTGCGGCCAAAACTGGTCTGAGGGGAAACACTGGAGGCCAATGAAAGGGGGAGGGCGGAGTGGGTGGGCGCGGTCGCCGCATTGGTTTGTTGCGAGACGCGCATGCTTGGTCCTTGTAGAAACTCTCAGCTCGACAAATGAATGACGTAACAACTCAGCTTCTATTTTTACATGTGCTTTTGTCGGCTTCTATTTTCACATGGGCATTTGTATTTGTCATGTGCAATGGTGCTGTAGCAGTACACATAAACAGTACCACATGGGGTTGCCATGAGACGTAGGTTTTAAAGAGGATGGCAGATTGCATCGAGCTATAAGCTAAGACCAGAATTGAGCCTCCTGTCTGAAGTCTTCCTCAGTTCGTCCTTGTCTAGGTCTAGAAATCCATTGGTTACTTCAAGCCGTGCTGCCCGCCCTCCTCTACGGTAGCTATTGCATTATGAAAGGTTCATAACAATGCCCAATGCCAGCCTACGACGAGTGCAAAAATAGTTTTAAATTTTGGATATGTACTCTGCCGTCAAACTGTTTCAGTAAGGTATTTGAAATAACAGTTGGATGACAAAAGGAATATATGAATGGAAATAAATAATGACAATTTTTCAATATGATGGCAGAATGTTAGGCTAACGAGTAACAACACGATCTATGGTTGACTAAATTGATACAAAATAGCTCTTCGCACAATTGGACTGCCTTCCGTTTCTGCATTTGCAGAACAATGCTTGATACATATATACAGTGGAGCCGATTCCATCTCTTCTTTTCCAAGGAGATTGCATGCTAAGCACATCCGCGAATGGAGATATTGAAGATATCTTCACGGCTCACCAATGACAAAAAAAAAAAAGCAAACCAAAATATATAACTGAAAAACAATGCATACAGTCAGTAAGATAAACATAAGACAAACAGATAAGTGCCCCCAGGCAATTAAAACTATGGTTCTAAAAAATGGAATGAACGATGTACCATTAAATACTGTCAAAAATTACCCCAGCCTCGAGTAATCATGTACTGCAATCTGCCATGACAAGAGTTTTGTTGAGCATCAATATGTAATCATGAAAAGGGAAAGGAATCGAAAACCGATGCAGTGGGGACTGCTCTTATTTCACACTTTTTAAATACCTTATCACAAGTAAATTATATCACTAGAAACGTTATTATTGTTGTGAGATGTACCACAGATGAGGCTCAGCACAGTTATGAGTAAATGTGGTACAAAGCTTCTGCTCTGAGTCATCTATCGTATCTATCATAATTGCCTCTTCCGTACCTCCTCCAACCTGGTTTTGCAATGAGGATTTTCGCATTCAGCTTGCAGAGTTGCTAAAAGTATGAACATAAAACAAAAACAACTATTCTTGACAAGGCACAATCTGTATAACATGGAGGTGTTGCGATCATGCGAAGCACTAGTGAGAGCCAAACGGATATGATTTCTGCAAGAGCAAATAGCATACCTCCTCCACGGGAAACTGGAGGCTCCATCGAGTGTCTGGAGGCAGGAGGGTACTTGGACCTCCTAGGAGGCATAGACCATTCGGGGCATGGAGCTGGTGGAGGATCCAATGGTGGCCCGCGGTGCAATGGGGTGGATGAAGCTTCAAAATGGTCTGGAAACGGGGGGCAGCCTAAATAATTGTAAAGACAATGCAGTCACTAATAATAAAGTCAACTGGATACTGAATGGAGCAAGCTTGCTCAGCACAGAAGCAATTCATATAAAAACCTGTCAGCCAATCTGGTATTTCAGCAAAAGTGCTCATATATACATGCAAGCAGTTGGATGCCAAACTTCAAAATGCTTATAGCTAAACAAGGAAAATACCTGGTGGAAAGTGTGGAGGAAACCTTCCTCCGTCGGCAACTTCATGATGCATTTGTCCCCTAACTGCCCTGTCACTGAAGTCATGCCATCTATCATCAAAGTGATGTCCTCTATCGTCAAAGTGATACGCTCCATCATCGAAGTAATGCCCTCCATCATCAAAGTAATGGCCTCTATCCTCAAACTGATGCCCTCTGTCGCCAAAATGATGTCTCCTATCGTATGCATGGTGTCCTCTGTCATGTCCACTGTACCGATATCTCTCAGGATAGGAAGAATTACTATTCCAAGGTTGTGTTCCTTGTTGGGGTTCAGGAGGTATATATGGTAACTGATTTGAAACTGGTGGGTGGGGTGGTGGCTGCAAATGGTATGCATTATTATTAGGTAGTGGTGCTGATGGTGGTTGGTGATAGTTATTTCCATGATGTGGTACTGGGGGCCCAGAATAATTGCCATGGGTTCTTGGAGGATGAAATGGTGCGGCGGGTGGCTGCGGCAGTGGCGGCGGCGGAAGTATCTGATTTGTATGCCCTACATATCCAGAAGTATAGGGTGCTGGAGGATGCAATGGAACTACACAAGGATCCATGTTGCCTCGGTTGTTTGCAACAGAATGAGGGTGTTGATCTTGAACATTCTGCAAAGGATCATTAAGGACACATTAGATTCACCATAGAATTAAAATTCATAGTGGTCTTCTTACACAAACAAAAGAAATACATACGTAGGTGGCTCTTGCAGGTTCTGGCTCAACTCGATCAGCTGCCACATGCAATGCTCCTTGCACCTGTGAACCTTGAAAGACAGGAGTGTGTGGACATGGCAGAGGAGGTGGAGATGATGGCAATGGGGGAGGAGATGGAGGTTTGTCTTCAGGTAGGGGAGGAACAGAATCAAGATTTTGATTAGTTGTTGTACACCTAGCATCAGTTAAATCTGGTTGGCATGTGGAGCTAGCTTTAGCTTCAGATGATGGCGCTACGTCTTCCATCTCAAGTTCACCATCCACTTCTTCCAAGATGAGTCGATGCTTTGCCGCATGCAATTGAGATGCCTCTTGCTCATTAGCACCTGTAGCTTCATGTTCAGGAGTAACAGCTTCAAAGCTCCTCTGGGGTGAGGAACCTCCTTCCTCATCAAGTAGTTTTGTGCAAATTAAATTTGGAAGATGAAAACCAGTATTGCTGTGAAGAATAATCAATCATATAAACACCAGTACTAGTAAACAGAAAAATTTCAGTATTAAAGATGATATAGCACAGTTCAGAATGCATAGCAGCGGTTCGTTACCCACACAAAACTAGAGCACATCTGATAGACAAATCCAAGTTGGTGTCTGACAAATAGATATTTTTCGCATTTTTTGTTTAGTCTTCTAAACACCTTCACAATGTCATGCTATTATACATATGCTACTAACATTTGGCATTCTAAACGCCATGGTAATGCCCTCATGATGAATTTCGTATGCTTGATATTTTTTATGTTCTCTGTCAGATTTTATGGTACTAATTTCCATGTATTCCAATATTTGTTGTACCAAGTGCCTGCGTCATCTGCCCACCATATCTGCATGCTAAATTGCAGCATCTCAAATGGTCCCAAACGAATTACAAAAGATCAACGTTTAACATGCATACTGGTTCCACTAATGTCAGTTAGGGTTGAAATGAAGAAAATACCAACTATTTGGTTCCTGGTGCTAACCAGTTCTACCAGCCCATACTGTTTGTACTTTGTAGCCATGTCGAGTTATTCTTGCATGTCAAATGTAAGACTCAAATTCACAATGTCTTGGGAGTTGGCCCCTTTGCTGGTACCAGCCTACTTACAGGTAGAAAGCAAGGAGGAGCAGGTTTTGACCATCCAACACTATCTAGTTATCTAGTCAAATATGACAATACCAATTATAGGTAGCCTAGGCTTGAGCAAACTCAGCAAAGTTGCTGGTTCGCTATAAGCACCAAGACAAATAATTTCAATATATGCAACAGACTCAATGAACCAAGAACACAAACAAGCCACAGTAGTACATTCACGGAACCTTAGTAACAGTTTCTCATAACGGAAAACTAGAGATCTACCTTCCATACTCATCGACAAGCATTCCTTCGTTATCCCGCAAGGGATCATTCAGGGCTCTCTCTGTCCCTGAAGGACGTCGAGAGCTTCCAAATGATGCCTCATTAAGAGTTTCAAGCTCTTTAATATGATGGCGAATGATATATTCTGAAAGGGTTTTCCTCTCAAGCCAGAGCTTCAGAACCTAATATCAAGACACACAAGCGTGTGAAGAAAGGTGAAAGAACACTCAAATTATCACCTGTTCTAATCAGGGCACTAAAAAGCACTTGCCTTCAGACATTGCCTTCGATTCTCCCATGCAGAATTTCCAGGAGGTGCAGAAGCATATAGTATTCGCGGCAGGACTGCCTGGATTAGAGAAGGATAGACATCGCCAACTCCACCTACAAGGTTTAAGAAAGTAGCCTGAAACTCCTGCTCATTCAAAATGCTGAGGAAAATATGAGGGATGTCAGTACCTTTCTGATTGCGACAGCATTGGATTATTGAATCGACAAGGAAGAACACGTCCACCCTTTTACACAAATTAGATTCTTTTTCCAGGCGTTCGATGATGATATCCATTACCTAGATTATCAAACAAAAAGCAGCAGACACATAAAGAAGACACAACTTAAACCACATTGATCGGCTCAATGGCCATAAAAGAGTATAATCTTTTACTTATTGGACTGAAGGCAGCAAATACTGTTCTTTATTGAAACAAACTCTTAAAAGTTTAGAATTTAGTGAAGCAATGTTGGTAGGGAATAGAGCATATCCTTTACTAATTTCTAACTTGTGTCTTGTGCATAGTTTGCTGTGCCACATTAGAAGAATGTACTAATGGGATGACTCCTCATTCCAATGGTGAACATAGTTGATCTTCAAAATGAAAGCAGACTGCATATTCCTCATGGTAGAAAAGTAACAATGAGCAGAATCATAATATCACAATCAGGCTAAGTAAAGTGATGACAGATGAACCACTCCACCCATGGGCAAAAAAAGCTACCAATTGTACATTTACCAGCAAGTGAATGATGATTACAAAAAATGAAAAGCATGTGGCAGTACGCAAAATAAAGGTCCAACATAAGCCAAATTGAAACAGTATGTTCGTAAATGAAAAGTGAAAACGGAAGATTATGCATGGTCTCACCTCCCCGGCAATGCCATGCTTAGCACATTCCAGAGCAAGACGTGTTGCGCGGGCTATACTTTCTTTTGTTCTTGTTAGTGTACCAAGGAGAGCTTCGAAGGCCCTCCGTGCTGAACTGGCTTCATCAGGACCTGCTAATTTGTTCAAGCTCTTCTGTTGCATATTATCAGAAGGAATCTTACCACTATTCTGTTGAGTATGAGTCCTATCCAATGCAGACCATATTGTATGATTTGAAGGTGAACACCGGCCACCTGATCCTTCCTTGAGTGAAGGTATATTCGCCAAAGATTCAGAAATGACATTGGAATCTAGAAAACTGTCTATGAAAGAAGTTGGTCGAGAGAATCTCCGAGCATGTGCAGCAGTAATAGGTTCTTTCATAGGCATGAAGTCCGGAGATGAACTCTTATCCTTTGGGTTTATTCTGTGGTCGAGTCCTTTTGGTGCGATTCCTGAAGAACCATGCCTACAAGATGAAGCAATGAAACTATTATCAAGCCCATCCACCAACTTGAGAAGGTACAAATGAGAAATAGACAGGATTAAAAATAACACAGAAGACAAACTTATTTGATCCTTTTCTACAATAACCCAAAAAAAACATGGATTTTGCACTAAAAAAATGAAGACAACCATATTACTTATGATTCACACATCACAACTGGATTAAAGAAAGAGCTTTTACATCACTGAAGAACAGCTTCTTTAGCACTTTCCCTATAACTTTTGAACTACTTGCAGAATAATGAATTACACATATATTCTTAGCGCAGGTGCATATGTCCACCTTAGATTAGATAGAAGGATTGACCAACAATCTAGGGTATCATCCAAAGATTGCCAGGATATATAAGCAGATATTTTCTAGCACAGTGAGAACTACCAAAATAGAAAATATGTGCCAGGTTGGTGACCAAAATGGCCTACCAAACTTTGCCAAAAATGGTATTACCAAATTTTGGTTATTAAATTGTTTGCCCATTGACCAGGTTTTGGCAAGAATGAAGTAGGGAGCAAATGAAAAGGGAATGTTACCACATTTTGGCAATAAACCAAGTGGAGGCTTAATCTGGTCTAAGTTACCAAATTCTGGTAGAGCAAACTTTGGCATCCATGTGCCTCAAACTAAACACCCCCTATACCACAAGCTAATCTTCCTATGTATCTACAACTCAAAGAAGCAGCTCCAACTTGTACTTCTGGACAATTGGATACTGTTAGAACATACTCCATCCAGTCACAAATAAGTGATGTTTTGGACATTGACACAGTCTCCAAAACATTGACCACTAATTTCTATTGTAATATATTTATAAAACCTAGTAAAATTATAATATTATTAAAGTACTTTTCGAGACAAATCTAGACATATCGTTTTCATATGTCCAATCTAAACATTAATAGAAACTAGTAAGGTACCCGTGCGTTGCAACGGAAAACCAAATAAAAGTGATGCATACTATCAAATATGCATACATAATACAAAATCTGGTAGCAACATCTATATTACCCTATTCTAAATGCATACATAATACAAAATCTGGCATTATCCTTTTAAGCCGTTGGTTCATACTTAAGGGAAAATCCAGTACATCTAAGTATCTAACTATAACTCTTTACATTGTATATATTAAGTGGTGCATGAGGTTATCATTTGAATATTGTGAAATGTAAGCAAAATGTATGTTCAAATTCACTATTTTGTATAACAAAATATGATCCATGGGACCTGGACATTCAAAGCTGGCTTGAACCATCTTATACACCATTCCACCGGAATTTTTCAGTCAGTGGCTTCGGAATGCATTTATGGAACATTACTCGGTGTTTCAAAAAAGTAGTGCACCTGTAATGTCACACCTAAAACTCTTTTAACCCTAAACCCTTTTAACCCTAAAATCCGTCTCCTACACCACCCATCCCCGTGCGCTGTGTTCATTCCGCCTCCTCCGTCTGCCTCCCAACCGAACCGTGCGCCTTTCTCCATCGCGACTCCGCTGTCGCGCCTCCCGCCTCCTCCTCCTCCTCTCGCCTCGCCACCTCCGCCCCACACACACGCGCATCATCCTCCGGTCTTTGCCTCCTCCCTAGCTCGCCTGCGAATCGAATATGACACAGCACATAGCACATAAGCATGTCATTATATCAACAACTATATTAAACAATAAATCTAATGCAAACTAACAATTTCAAAGAAACAGTTTTGCAACCGTGTAGAGCATAACAATTTCAACAATTTCATTGGTCTTGACGGAGCTTAGTGGTTCACCTTCACGCGAGCGAGATCATACGCAAATCATCACGACACAACAACATAAGCGCACGATTCATTTGTAATTTCAGCGCGTGAAGACTCGCCGGATCAAGAACCAACCCAACCTGGAAGGAAGTGCGCGAGAGACGGGGAGAGCGGAGAGGAGAAGAAAAGGCGGGACCTTGTGGAAGTCGGCGGGAGCGGCAGGGAGGTAGAACCCATGGCGCGCGCCGGAGTAGGCGAGGATGAGGAGGAGCACCGGTTGGGCCGCCATGGGTGGGGTGGGGATCACCACTGGAGGACGAAGCGCGGCCCATGGCGGCGTCGGCGAGTCGGTCCTCAGTGCCGCACCTCCCGGCGAACACCACCAACGGGAAGGTCTCGATCGTCTTGAGCACCGCTTCCGGCTCCTCCTGCTCGGGTACTCGGGAGTTGCGGCGCCTTCTTCGTCTTCCAGTGTCCATCGTTCACCTCCGCGCCGCCGGCTTCTTATCCAGCGCCACTGCCGGGAGCGAAGTCTTGGCCGCGGAGGAGGGAGGATGCGGCGCGCGGAGGAGAGAGGATGGGGTAGGAGGCGCGCAGAGGGGGACGAGAGGAGGCGGCGCGCGTGGGGTTGGGGAGGAGGAGGAGCGCCGGGGCTGGAGGTGGAGGTGGCGGCGCTTGGGAGGAGGAGGAGGAGGCGGCGCGGGGGGGGGAGGAGGGCGGGGCGGCGGAGGAGAGCGGCGGCGGCGCGCGGGTGGGAGGAAGGAGGCGGGGCGGTGGAGGAGAGCGAGGCGGCGGGGGCGGCGCGCGGGGTGGGAGGGAGGCCGCGGGGAGAGCGAGGGGCGTGGGGCGGCGGGAAGAGCGAGGAGGCGTGGGGCGGGGGGAAGAGCGAGGGGTAGGCGTGGGGGCGGAGGGGTGATGTTGGGATTTTAGGGTTTAATCAGATCGTGTGGCTGAAAGGAGAGGAGAAAGATCGAATGGTTAAGAAGTGAGAGAGGGTGGACGTGACGGCAACCACCAACTCCTTCTTTTTAAATAGTAAAGATATCGATAGTCAAAGTTCATTAAAGTTTGACTGCAAGCATCCAAAACGCCACTTATTTTGAACTGGACGGAGTAATGGCTGAACAGGCATCCAAATTCAAGTTGAATAATGAATATACAATTAGCGTCCATCTTTAATTTTACTTTTTAATATGGAAGCACGAACTCAATAGCCTGATAAGGATCTAAAGTTCTAAATCCTACAGTCCTACCTCCTCCTTGGGGCCTACCCAGCCACAGGAAGTGCAGAAATGAGAAGACCTTCAATCCTGTTTGGGCGTTCTCTATGTACCAAAAAGATACAGGCCAAAGTAAACATCCAGTACATGCCAATGCATTAAGGCAATTTTGTAACTGCGCCTAAAAAATAGACTCATTACTTTAAGTAAATAGCAGTACACTACATGGAAGGGGAGTCTATGCTGAGTTGCTGGCATGCAATGATTTGGATACAGGAACAGGGTTAAAATGGAAAACACATGACTCATAAAATTGCTGTAATTAGTTAATTAAGGCGAAGGTGTGCAATGTGTGTAGAAAGACTAGGTAGAAAATAGTGCCTATATAACTAACAAATGGAAGAATTGCTTTGACAGGAAATAGAAGGCTTACGCTTCAAATGTTCGGGTGCCTGCATCAGATTGAATACATGAAGCTTTAGTAACAAAAGAAGAAGTGCTTGTTCTGTCACCAACATTATCCGTTGGTTTGGCTAAAACAGTCTTATCATGTGGCACAGAATTGCAATTGCAATTAGTGCCTGATGCAACAACCTTTGCTTGGCTAACTGGCTCAGCAGATTCATCAATATTTTTGCCAAAATCATGAGCGGAGCTACCAATTGGTTCCATGGGCTCATTTCCGCTTTCTTTCCCCAAAGGTAATTGATAAAGCATAGGTACAAGGGCAGGTTCTTTCGAATCCACGGAATAGGTTGGAGTTTTTTCACAGACATCATTACCAATCCTTGTGCAAACTTTGTAGTTTGGTGGATTATGACTGCCATCATTTTTCAATTCCAAAGAAATAGTAGAGGGGGAATCCTTGTCTAATATGATTGGTCGTGATATATGCTTTTCCCCTGTTGGGGTGTCTAAAGAATGTGCACTCAAAGAAATTTTGGGGCTTTTAGCTATGGAAGATCTTGGACTTTTGACAAGTGCATCCGCAGAGTTATTAGAACGGGAGCTTGCTATTGAAGCTGTGCAACATTGCAGGATCAACTCCTTGGACTTTTTCACTTCAGGTGGATTGCTAATAGTTTCAGCTGCATTAGCGGACATAGCTTCTAAGGCACGATGAAGGCGTTTAGAAGGAGGCAAAGCAGCTTCTCCATCCAATGTCAAAACTTTCAGTTGGTATTCTTTGTTCTTGCAAGCAGTCTGAACTTCTCCTGACGTCACGGACAGGTCTACTTTGGGTGAAGGATCTATGCCATGGGGCACGCTGTCAGCTGAATGATCCTTTCCAGATATTGCAGACAGGTCATGTCTATAACATCGATTGACATGTTTAACTGTAGCCAGCTCTGTTTTGTTATCAGAAATATTAGGCTCATCAACTACAGAGTCTTCCAGCAGAGGTCTTCCCATCCGGACCCTTGCCCTTTTGACCAATGGCAAGTGTTCATCTCCATCTGACTTGTTGACTTCATTCCCCGAATTTGGAGAATCTGCAAGGTTTCCACCTGACTTAGGCTGCAATTCTCTCTCCATATTTGGTCCCATGCTAATGATAGGATTATTAACACGATTTGTGTTTGTATTTCTTTTTCTCTTAAAAGTTACTGTTGTGCTCATGGAAAGATCATACGTTCCATTCAGCTTGCCTTCTTTATCCATGACTCCGGTTTGAGATACTTCAATATTACGAGTACTTTGTTCGTTGTCGGTAGAACTTGAATTTTTATCATCATTACTGATCCCAGATGCTCCAGGTTGACTGCGGGTTCTTCGACTGGAACACAATAACACAACGTCCTTTGTAGCAGAAAGGGAATCTGAGTTAGGTTTGTCGTCCCCTATGCATTTATGCCAAGAAGAATCTTCCTGCTTATCATCAGGGATCAAATCAACAGAAGACAGATTGGTATCATTCATCAGCCCACAAGAATCATGAGTTCTTCTTAGTTCAGCATCTAATGAATTTCTTAACCTCCGTGGCGATGCAAGATTACCATGAGTGCAAGAATCTTGTTGCCGAGCATCATTTTGCCTCTTCTTCGAAAATGAACTAGCAGGTTCATCAGGTGCAGAATTAACAACACAGCGCTCACTCACCGTTGCAGCAATATTAGACCGCGGGGTACTGACTATGCTGTGATCCATTGAAGAGGCAGGACAGTCCTCCAGTTTGTTGCCATCGACCAGATCAGAACCTTCTCCAGGACCTCCAGCGTACAAACTGCTACTGTTGTTGGCAAGATTTTCGACATCTGACCTCACATCTCTTCCAGTCAAACCACTCCTATTATTATCCTCTTTCTTCAAAGAATCATAAATCTCTACTATTTCCTTAACTGCTCGAACAAAATCTGCTCCTTTGCCATGTCGCTTAACAAGTAGAGATTTCTTTTTCTCTTCAGTGAATGCCTCAAGGTCAGAATAGTTGCAGAAAGCACTACAGTAAGAAATAATGTCACAGACAAGCATTAAATATTCTAGGATCGACAATTATTGGATTAAGAATAAAATGTGCTAATATGATAGCCATCATGAGGTGGTGCAACTGCTGTGAGTTACCAATGTCTTAGGCTAACATGTTTCATTAGAAGAAATCGATGCCACTATAACATAGGTTTCTACATGGTGGAGCGAAGTATGTACTTGACTTGTTTCTATGCCCAAAATATACCAAAAGAAGTGCTAACAAGCATATTTTGAAATACTTCGAACTTATTTTGGAAAAAGGAAGAAATTACTCCGTTAGGGTCGCATGAAATAGATTAATATTTAATACATAATGTCTAAAAATTGAACTATTATGCAGGCCCTGATTTTATCAACATTGGAAGTTGTTTTTGATGGAAGCATACGACGTTGTCATGCCAAATCCTTTTGTGTTGCCCAAAAGCAAGATGCTCTTAACTAAGAATGGGGTGTTTTGGTTCATGGTATGAGATAAACCATGCTAGCACCAACACATTCAAAAAGAGGAAAAACCAATAGAACTTGTTGTAGTAGGAGATTCCACAAATTTGATTGAAGAACCTACCAAGAAACACGAAAAAATTGAGGCTTAAAAAAATAAAGCCTAAAAGTTGACAATAATAGTATGCAGTCCTTAACTAAAGTAGGTGTCCTGGATTACCCTAGTGTGGCCATCTTAAAATGCCAAATCAAAAAATAGTTATGTGCACGGTGCAACATAATAACTAGAACATGCTTTTGATTAGGTCAGATCACTTATAGTGCAAAGGCAAACACCTTGAGTGTACCATAAGCTCAAACCCCCCTCATGTGCTCACCGTGACAAGAAACATCTAAAAAACACTTACATAAATTATGGAATCACGCAAAAAAAAGTGTATTGCATCCATGCAAATAAAAGACACACTGAGACGCTATTTGTGTTCCTCATCACAAAAGAATATGTGATAAATTATCAAGGCAATGAGGCATATACCATGTCTTATCCCATTTCATGTAACAAAAGGACCAACATCCACATTATTGCTGAATAATCGACAGCAAAACAGATAGGCTACTTGATGCAAGCAAATGGCACATATGGCAAAAGATGCATCAACAGAAAATTGTAAATCCAAAAGGACAATCTTAAATTCAAAGCAATACTTAGTTACTTACATCTGTTTAGTTCCATAAAAGTAGACCAGCAACTTCTTTTTAACTGAAGAATAGCCCCATCGCTCTGGCTCGCTTATCTGTAACAGTACGCATATTCATGAATTGAAGTGCTAATGATGATTAAGGATATCTCGGTTTCAATCGAAACAAATATAACATGCCCCAAAGAATAGAACTTCCCAGCAAACAAACCAGACCTAGGAATGGGACAAGTGGAAGTGGAAACTGGAGAGCCTATAAAGCAGTTTCATCCTAGAAATCCAAGCTTAATGGCAAAATGGAAATCCCTCCCAAAAAGAGTAGGGGGGAACTACTGTCTCAACAATAGTGGAAAGCAAGCGCAAGATTTGTGAAGCTTCTCGCATGGAGACACCATAACAAAAGCTAAAATAGGGGCAGGTGTTGCCACTTGTCTAGGACATGTTAACAGCAAGGTTCACTGAAATAGCACCAAAGAACTCTCTTGAATGGAGTCATAATACAAACAAACACTTTAGAAAGCAAAAAAAAGGAATGCTTAATAGTTGAAGAGCAGGACAAAACAACGTATGGTTCATGAACATCTCAAAGCAAAATTTAGGACAACAGGTAAACACCAGAGTTAGCAATGGGCAAAAAGCCAAGAAGGATATCTTTTATATATTAACCCCTAATTAATAGAATATATAAGTATATGCACCCTTCCAAAACCTAGATGACAAGAGAAGGCAAGAAATCCATAAAAAAATATAATAGGAAAAAGAGAAGCAAGTCACCCACATAAAACAAATTAGCCTAGAGAAATCCATATTTCTATAGAGGCCCCAATGCCAATGCGGGCAAACCACATAAAAATCAAGATGATGCTTTTAATTTAACAGAGATCCCAACATACACCATTTTATCGTGGATAGTGCTAACTTTCTCATCCCATGCTGATTTCCAAAACATAACAAGGTGTCAAGTCACATCATGGCAAGACCGTTATCCAACCTCACTTGTTAATCCTCAAGAAACGTAATCCATCGATAAAATAAAACTTCTGTATCTTGTCCTTTTATGCCACAGCTAGAGAAGCTCACCAGCAACACCTACACCTCAGCTATGCCTTGCCATATAAAAATGCTGAAGTGGACCAACTATTTGATGTGTTGATGCATCAAATGAAAAGCAAAGCAGGAAGCTGTGACATATAATGAAAAGTTATTATTCAAAGTATAAAACCCTATAGTAATGGAGAACATAAAGAAGGCCCTACAGAATTTTATTAACCAAATTAACGGTGTTTCACCAGACTTAAAGCCCAAATCACCAGGGAGCTAAATTGCACTACAAGAAGCTTCAGAATGAACACCGAGTCATCAAGAGCAGTGAAAGGTCGTGGCACCTTCACATGTGAAGACAGTAAGGATTGCCTGATCGTCCTTGAACTATATTATCATCTCCGCAAACAAAAATGTCAACACTTGCTGCCAAACCTTCATGCACATGTATAACCATTATAACAACCCAACTGCCAAGGAGAGACCAATTTAAGGAGATAAACCAGTATGTGACCATCAGAGCTAACGAAATCAATTATCAAAGAACCATTTGAAACTTCATATTGCCAATTTGCCATCTGTTATACAGGCGAGGGAAGAAGAGTAATAAGAGGAAAGGGTTCTAAAGAGACATCATAATAACTACACTAAACAACAGATTATATAATTTTTAAGATACAGTTTAACCCCAAAGCGATGGCATTCTCCTTCGCCAACCAGGTTATCAGCATGTCCCATCCACCTACCTAAGCAAACAGCAAACTCATCCAGAAACCATAGAAAACCCTATGTTGATACTTGCAACGAAGCATCTAACATCTCAGAATGCGCCAAAAGGGTGGGATGATAACAACATACTTAGAATATAGAAATTATACCATAATAGCAGTAAACTTAGATAGTCAAGCACTCAAGCACCAACATTTGCCTCCCCACCCCCCCAAAAAAAATATCCACCACATCATCAGTACCTAAACCAAAACCAAGTTAACCAACCAAGCTCATCTGCCTGAGTTCAAACCAATCCAAACCCTATGGAGCCCCAATCTAAACTGCAATAATCATTCACTAAACCTCTCACGGCAATGAATATTGGAGAAATACATCAGATTGCAGTAAGAAATCGTAATTCAGTGCATGAAATTAGCAGGAACTTATAGAAAAGGTAACAGTTTTCGTCATGGGGAGGTACCCAGCTCCTACCTCCATAGTACCCAGAACCCTAAACATGCCCAGCCTCACTAGAAGCGCCACTATAACCACAATAGCAGCAGAGATTAATAAAAGAGGCGCCTAATTACTGTAAGCAGGTACCTATACACCTCATTTTTCAATGTGAATCATCGTAGTACAGTAAAGGGAAAAAACAGCTTTCGCAGCCAATCGAACCCTAACAAGCTCCGCAACTCATAGCACGAATCATCGAATCCTACGCTACCTAAACCACTACGGAAGCCCCAGATCAGAGAGAACAAGCGGCTAGGTCCACTCACCACGGCCGGCCACGCCGGGAAGCCCTTCATCTTGGCGAGCACGAGGTCGCCCACCTTCCACTGCGCCGCGGCGGCAGCTGCGGCGGCCGCCGTCAAAGCCGCACGCTTCCTTCTGGCCGGCGCCATCGCCGACGCTCCCGCCCACCCACCACCAGCGGTCAGGAGGCGCCTCTGCTGCGGCTAGCGCCTGAGGCGGCAGCGCCGCCGGACGCTGGCGCGGGCTGTAGGGGCGGCGAGGGCGGGGGGCCGTCCAGACTTGGAGGTCGCGGCGGCGAGGGAGGCAGTACCGGAGTGCGGTTGGGGGAGGCGGCGGCTTCTTCCAGATTTTTCTCTTTTAATTAGATTTTCGCGTGCCTTTTTTGCGCGTTGCCTGCCTTCTAAACGACTTCAGTTTTGGTTTATAGAACGCCTCGATTTCTTAGGCCTCTCTCATTTTAGGTTAAGTTTCTGATTTATTTTTTATTATTTTTAAATTTTATTTTTTGTTTTTTAATTTTTTAGTTTTTTTACCGATTCTTTTTTTACTCGTTTGTATTATACGTAATGAATTAACCTATTTTTCTATTTTTATTTTTTAAAAAATTAATTATATCAAATAAATCACCATCTGCTACAGTACAAAATAAGTCAGTTGAAATGCAGATTCAGCCATAAATCAGGCTTAATAAGCCAAAAATGAGTGTCCCCTTAATTTCAATTTTTTTGTTTTTTTATTCCTTTTGCATCATTCATCTAGATATAACGATGTTTTCTTTTTTTTTCTCAAATCTTTTTATTTTTTTAATTTCTCGCTAACAGGCACTACAGTACATTTTAAGCCGAAGCCAACGGGTATAAGATAGTTGGAGCACTACCTGACGCCACAAGTGAAGGGTTACTACTGGCAATGGGCCTGGGATTATGGGTTTTACAGGGTTTTTTTTATGGTGCTTTTATGGGCTTATGTGAACATAATTGCATATATCTCTACTTTTTACTAATATAAAAGGGGAGTTTGTCCGTTCACCTAAACCCCCTCTGTCTAATCCATGCCCCGACGAGTAGGTCATGATGTTAGTGCCCCCTCTTCCTCCACAATTGCAGTTCAAGCGCTCGCTCGCACGCCTCAGCAGTTGGCACCATCTCCAACTATCGCCTTTTTTCGTGTCCTAAACTGTCTCCCTCAACTACTCACCACTCTCCCATATTCAATAGCAAGCCGCAACCCTCTCCCTCCAATCTCAATCTCCACCACCATTCCAATATGCGCCACTCCTCATATCCGACGCCACCCCCACAATCGGCTACACACCATTGCCAATACCAACTTCTTAATGTTTGCTACTATTCCCACACAACCAAGGTCAACTAGCATGGCCCGCACCATTCACTGTTGCCCAATCACCCTCCCTTTCAACATATTCACCATCCCCCTCCTCTTTCCTTCCATCGCCTCTATTCCCCTTTTGCTCCCTTACAATTGGCGTCCATGGCGGCATCCACCTTCACACCGTGACCTTCGGTTATTGTTTATAGCTTATTGTATTAGTTTTTGGTTGCAATCAATTGGGTATTTCTTATGATTTTTCCTGGTTAGCAATAAGATAGTTTATGAGTTCATTGTTATATGTCATTTTCAAATAAATTATTGTACTTTAAGCAATCTTTTTTGCCTTATGTGGAATTAGGCTCTAGATGTTTTCATATATAAATCGATAAATTGTAGTTCCAGTTGTGCAAGATTTGTGATATTAAGCTTGAGCTACGCTAGGTTAAAGTGCAGTAGTCTCTGAATGTTTGGTAAAAAAAAAGGTAGTCCTTTGTCATGTAACATATAAACAAATAGCTACATACAGTCAAGATTACGTTAAAGGAGGTATAAATAGATAGTAATGCTAGTAATTCTTATCAATTAGATGTTCTTTCAGAAACATTGAGGCTTTTCTTCCAAATCAGTTCATTATTGATTTTTCATGGTACAAGTTGATTCCCTATTATTTCAAGTTTCGCATTAGCCTGCCATGTAGTGAAAACATTTCAATAATTATTCCCTACCAATATGTTGTTATAAGTGATTGATTGACGAATAGCGGCAATAGAAGGTCCCAATAACATAATAGTTATTTGCTTGGGTACTTGCTCATGTTTCTTCTACGGACATCAATATTTTGGTTTGCTCTGATGATACAGCTGAGCATTAAGAACTCTCGTATCGAGAAGCATGAAGGAGATCCTCTTGCGTGCAAACTATGGAGTATAGATTCATAGCCTCATGCACATAAAGAATACCGCTGCTTTTTTTTGGTTTTGATCCCCATGCCCATTTTGTCCGTAAGTCAAAATAGTAATTATTTGTTTTCATGTCTCTGTCTGAGACATGTAGGCGTGGTTTGTATAAATTCAAGAATACAAAATTGCTTTGTTTGCTTCACATGATGAGTGCACTGTCTTGAAGTTTTATCTGTTTTTGCAACACACGGACACTCGGCTATGTAAGATAAAATTAACGCCCTATTTTGAGATCACATTTGATGATATACATCTTCACCCTCTTTTAGTACTCCGTTGCAACATTCAAGCACCTTACTAATACACGATTACACGTCTGTTTGGTGTGAAACACGTTTTTCATCGCATGCTGAAGGACATGGTTGTACGCTCCGTGATGCTTTCTGTTGTCACATGCTGAAGCCATGGATGCTAATTTGCACCCTGGTTGTCTTCGTTACACTCCCACATCCAACGTGTGCATTTCTTAGAAGACAGGCAGGCAGGCAGGCATGTGTTCATCACATCTCAATTCTCAAGAGTAGCCAGTTCAGACGGTCATCGGATGGGCAAAGCAACCGCCAAAAGCTCAAGAGTAGAACAGATCTGAATTTAAAATACACTCTTCGCTTACCAAACTAAAAGGAACCAAAGCCCAAAGGTATCACCAAACGATTTAAAGCGCTAACTCCTTACATAGTTTTGTTCCTGTAAACTCCCATCGACCTCAAAAAAGTAAACGGGAAAACTCTCTACTCGGGCAAAAGAACACCACACTGGCGGTTATGCATGCAACAAACTTGTCCACAGAATCACCGTGCAATCGTGCAAAGTTAAAGTATGGTTCCCTAAATCAGCAAATCTCACATCCTCGCGTCACCATCGCCATGCTCCGCAAAGTGGTTACATATGTAAGTACGAGAAACAATGGAAAGGGGAAGCACACTGCGGTGAGGCTCGGGCTGCTCAAAGGTACACGAGATCTCGATGTTCTTCTGTCCTCCAGGGAATATCACTTGGACAACACAGTACCAGGAATTCACAACATGCACTGATGCACAGCTCGTTGCGTAGACTCAAACTTTGTCAGAGGCGTCGTTCGATGTGCCCTCCGAACTTCGGACTGCAGCCAACTTCTCAGCTAATCTTTGCTCAAGTGCCCTTTGACCCCTTTCCCTACAGTGAGATGAACAACACAATCATGTGAGGTTGAGGATACAAGCACATATGCATGCAACAAGCAGCAGAACGATGAGAATAATTGACTGCATCTCATGCAGGAAACAGAAACACCGAATAGAGCCAGTAGTTACTGCAACGAAAGACCCAAAACAAAGAACAAGACAATCAACAGGGACAAATGGAATGCCAACCCCACTTCAGTTCCATGAGTTCAGGAACTGCATCCATGGAGTGTAAGGAATCCTTAAGGTGGGATTGTTGTGGTCGGTGTTGGTTGAGTACGGGTCTGAGGACCGAGAGTAGGGCACTCTCTTTGAACAACTAGCCATGCCGCTACCAAGGCTTTGAGCCTTAATTCAAGAAGCAGGGCGAGACTAGGAACTTTGTTTATTCATTACTTGCTTATAAATGGTGCGGCTCCTCTCTTTATATAGACGATGTTAGTCCCTAACAATATAAAAACTAACACAATCTAATGCAACCAATCAACAAAAGATAATATTATATCTATACTAGCTAAATACTAAGATATATATTTCTAATATAAAGATATGTATCTATCTATTACTAATATGAAGATATGTATCTCATTATTCTTAATACGTAGATGTACATCAAACCCTTCCTAATACGACTGCTACAGTGCCACGTGGTACCATTCACGTGCTACAGTACCCATGGTATTGTTCATCTGCCTACTGCAATGTCTTGCCAGACCATAGACCATAACATTACACCAATCGTGGCGAGACAGCTCGTCCTTGAGCTATTAGATGGCGGCCACGATTTAAGTCCCTCGTAACTCCATGTCGATAAGAGCCCATGGCGCCAATGAATAGTCGTATGGAAGTGAGAGTGCAACACTCTGATAGACAACAATGAGGACTGCGGTCCCTTGACGTGACTTATTGTTGTAGGAGGCGCCGGCGGCATGGACAAGCTACGTGGATGTGGTGCAGCAGTGACACTCTTCCTGCGGATGCGGGGAAGAATGCAACGCCGTTGTGGTCCTGACATCCACCACACCCCACATCTACGAATGCACGACATCAACTGGTCACGTGGAGAGGACCGCTGCTGGACAGTGGCAACCTTCCTCCTTGGTGAATGCACCAGAGATGTAGCCAAGGACAGCACTACCCGCTGAAGCGTTGGTGACAATGACAGGAGTGGTGATGTTGGTTCTATTGGTGATGGCAACTCAGAAACCATATCAACATGCTGCATTTTCTCCTCCATCTTGGCTATGAACTTTTTCATCAAGGTCATCATGTTGCCAAGATCGGTCTTAAGGTCCGTGACTACGACCTTCATAGCAGCCGCACAATCAGTAGCAGAAGCCATAGTGAGTGACTCTGATGTCAAATGTTGTGGTCGATGTTGGTTGGGTACGGGACCGAGAACCAAGGGTAAGGCACTTGCTCTTGAATGGCTAGCCATGCCACTGCCAAGTCTCTAAGCCTTAATTGAAGAGGGGGGAGACTAGGAACTTTATTTATTCATTGCTTGCTTATAAATGGTGCGACTCTTCTCTTTATATAGATGAGATTAGCCTCTAACATTATGAAAACTATCACAATCTAATGCAACCAATTAACTAAAGATAATATCATATCCATACTATCTACATATAAGATATCTATTCCTAATATAAATATATGTATCTATCTATTCCTAATATGAAGATATGTATCTAATTATTCCTAACGTGATGATATGCATTGAACACTTCATAATACGACTGTTGCAGAGCCGCGTGGTATCGTTCATGTGCTATAGTACCTATGGTGCTGTTCATCTGCCTGCTACAGTATCTCAACGGACCGTAAGCCATAACAGGGATACAATATTGGAACATACATTCAGAATTGATTTGAGCATTCTCCACGTATGCTAATTATCAAAGATGCGGGGGAAAGGTACCAAAGGATTGCTTATTAACTAGATGCTATGAGAAAGGACAAAATTATGCCCTAATTAAGACAAGGTCGGAAAAACTAACCTCCTCCTGTTTGCCTCGATAGAATCTGAACCAGGCAATGGTGAGGTATCCAATGTCTGACCCCTACCATCAGCCCTTTCGGATCTTCCACAAAGAAGCCTATGGAATATAGAAGCTATAGGGTCTAAAATTGGTCTGCATGTTTTAATTAATTAGTCAGAACATACTTCCACAAAGAAGCCTATGGAATATAGAAGCTATTGAGTCCAGAATTGGTCTGCATGTTTTAATAAATTAGTCAGAATACCCTTCCATAAACTACAAAACAATCAAGATCTTATATAAAGGGGAAGATGTACTACCTTAGAAATTCAGGGAAGAAACTTGAGAAAGAGAACTCCTCACTCGGGTCTCCTTTCAGTCCTGTCTCTAGCCTCTTTTGGAAGTACCGCAGGTAAATCCAACTCATATAAATGCCAAACAATATAATTGGGAGGTAAGACACCAATTCCTTTACGAAGAGGCTTACAACAACTGAGATCAGTGCAACAAGCGATGGAATCCACTGAGTAGCCAGAAAAACAAATATGTCAGTCAGGTCAAACACATGATAACATGAAATAGAGTTATTCCATTAACAGTAGCAGCTAAAAACCTTTCCCTTAATATTCAGCACAAAAAGATTAAGCTCCTGATCTGGCAAAAGTTGCTTGATGCCCACCAGCAATCCTGACAGAACTCCGTAAAATCCAGAAAGGGGAGTATAGCTGAAAAGCCAAACAGTAAGAGCACCCATTAGTCTACCTAATGTGAAACATCAAAATAGTTGTGCTAATATGCTTGTATAGAAATATAATACTTACAGGTAGCTCTCTTGTTGTGTTATGTAGTACAAAGCAATAGCAGTTATGAAGACCCACACAGAAGTTGAAAAGTTGACAACAAAAACGAATTTCGATAACTCCTTCGCACCCCATAAAGGTTCTAACAACTTCCCAAATAAAAGGAGACCAATTATGCTGATAACCACCTGGAAGCACATTATCCATGTGAGTTGAGGGACTTAATTAATTAGGAATGGTCTTAGCAAGCATGATAGGTTGACACTAAAGTCCTAAGTGAAATAGTGCACTTGAAAAATAGGGCCCCAAGGAAGGCAAATATACAAACCTGACAGTATCTTTAATTTAACATACAAATATAAAATATGAACGAGCTGATCAAATAGTCCAGGCGAAACAGCAATGAAGGAGAACAATACTCTTTTGTCATTCCCTAACAAGCTTAACATGATACAAAGTAACTGCACATCTAGAAGAAGTCTCTGTGACAAGTACTGTAGATTGCTCATTTTACCCGAATCCATGTCACACACTGCACATTTGTTATCACTTCTCACAGATATTTCCACTCAATTGCCTTGTGAATCTTAGTTAGCATAAGTGAATATAGTAAGTATTCCAACTTATTAAAGCATGACTCAATTCAATGAGACACCACTTACCTACAACCAGCCAGAAAATAGCAACCATACTCTACTCCACTCCCTACCCAAATCTCATCCAGTTTATTACTAGTTTGAGTTAGCTGCTTCTTTTTCATAGCTAACCATCTAAAAGCTAAGTCATCTCGTCTACGTACTTTCGAAAGAGGTAGTCTCTCACATGACAGTAAATAAATCAGCAGAAGAATGTAATTGGTACTACCACTTTACATGTAAAGTCACTTAAGTTGCCATAGTTCTTTAATTTCAGGAAGATTTAGTTCCATTAGACTTCCTTAAATAGAACAAAAATACTGAGTGCAAAGATGATTATGAAGCAGACAAGAGAACAAATCAAAACTCAGTGCTCCGGATAAATGATGGGAGGAAGGACTTACCCCTGGAATTGTTTGCTCAACATAGCCAGCGGTTATCAGGTTCCAGGCAAAAGGAATTGTCCTGTAGAAAAAATAAATTAGTTAAATAATTTTGAAGAAAATTGAACCATGATTTTCATGAGAAGTATGCAAAACACCCAACATGCTAAGTTAGAGGGGGTAACATCTGACAGTCATATTTAACATTCATTGGCTTTTTTTCAGAAAAACTACTGGTAGTTCATTTCATAACAAGTGAGATAAATAGCTTAAGTTTATGTGCACGAGATCAAGATGCAATGCTGAATACAATCTAATGGTTAGACTAACACATCTTTAATCCGACACATTGCACTTGAGAACTTCATAAGAACCAGTGCCACACACATAGCTTGGCACTCACAAACTATTACCACCACAATAGAATTGCATTTAAAACTAGCACTCTAAATGGGCATGCTGAGTTGCTGACTAGATGTATTAGTTCCAATATACCCACCAGCGCTAGCACTAGGCTACTAGCACATCACTATAGGGAAGAAGCATTTATCCTTTGAATGCATATTAGATGCTACAAATCCTTGTCATCACAAGAACTTTGCTATGCTATAATTTATAAGAAGTCAAAACAGACGGTGCTGATTATAAAATAACTCTACGGCAAACAAGTGGCTAAGCTCAGTAAATGAAGAAATTAAGTCAAGCTCCTGTTCAATTTAACTAATAACCACTACTTTCATCATTATTCATGTCCGGCACTAAAATTTCTTGGCGAATATGGATTCCAATGCAACAAAGATCTGAGTCTCTACCTTGAGGGAATAAGCGCAAGATAGGTGACGGCTGACGGAAACAGCTGGACCAAGAGGTGCACAAGAAGCAGTATGACGGCGAGGCCCTTGCACAACTTTGTGTACCCTCTGAAGAAGCTTCCACCCTGCATTTCGCGAAACGCAGCATCCATCAGTGACCAAAACAGCATGAGATGCCCAGCGATTCCAGTTGTAATTCAGCTATACAAGCCAACATATGTCAGGGTGCAACACACACGAGCATCAAATTTGTTGATCCTCCCTAAGAGCTAACAAGCAAAACATTAAATCTACCGTAGAAATAACATCATGTTAGCATCGGTGCAAACAGAACTAGTGAATACGTAGAATCACCCAATGCTCTAGCGAGATCCACGCACTGCAATCGCAGAGATGTACTGAACGCAACCACGCATTTCAACTTCCAAGCATAGACTTGACAAAACATCGTCGCGTAGAATTTCGCGCCCAGCCTCTCCGCAACGGCCTCTCCGGAAACCGCATCGGATCACACGCCACGAGAGGCGCCCGACTGGAAGGATCTAGAAGCACCCGAAACAGAAAGGCATTTACCCCAGATCTAATGGGAGAAAGGGAGGGAGAGGCGGTACCCCGGAGGGAAGCGAGGGCGGCGGAGGGGTGTTGCTCATCATCGTGGCGGCCGCCGCCCGACAAGATCCGCCGATCCAAAACGCCGGCTCGCGCAGTTGCTGCAGAGATTTATCGCTCGGAGGCTGCCTATCTGCTGGGTTTCTGTCCTTCTCGGATCGCAGTGGAGGAAGCCTCTGGGCTGAAGTGAGGAGAGGGGAGGGGGGATGGAGTGCAAGCAATCAGGCTGTTGGGTTTGGAATTGGATTGCTGGTTTGTTTCGTGCGCCGTGGGGTCGATGCGACCGACGGATTAGCCTCTGTTTAAAAGTATAGCTTTTGGTTTCTACGTGACTTTCATCTTTTAGCTGGCTACTAGAGAAATTAAGGAAGTAAGACATATTTATATTAAAAAGTTTATTTAAAACGATTCTTATAATAACTCCTACAAATAATTCATAAAAACCACTTTAAAAATCACTTTATTCAACTTTTAACTTTTAAAAACTAAAAGTCAAAAATTATTTTGAAACAGGGCTGGGTATGGGCTTTGCCTAGTGTCCGCGCTTTTACGTGCCAGATTTTGTACTTGGACAGCTCGGTATCAGTGTGCCAAAGATGAGAGTCTTAGCCGCGCTCAGTTGAGCTTCTGTGACCGCGGCGATATGCGTTTATTTTACTATAGCAGGTACTGTAGCTACAGTACCTACTATAGTAAAATTTATTTTTTCTGTTTTTTTAAATTACTTTTACTTTTTTCGGTTTTTTTATATTTAATTATACTCAATAAACCAACTTAGCTACAATATTTTTTCAGCCAGCTACAGTGTTTTTTCAGCAAAAACCAAAAACCATCGCTATTCCGATCACCCCCTTATATGACTTCAGCGTCCAATGAATCATATAGCTTTTGTCTGTAATCTTTAAAACGATGGCTGATAACAAAAACAATGCATATGATTTTTGATTCAAAAAGTTATTTGAAGAAACGGTTTAAAAAAATCGATTCATTTGTTTTGGCTTTCCAAAGAAGTCAAAAATCATTTAAAAACCAAAAAAACAGACCATAATATCAAAAAAAATAAAACAAGGTGGGCAGATTCAGTTATCAAGCATCGGAAAAGAATGTTTTGATGCCTACCGTTAGGACCTGATATGCATTTTACAAGTGCCGAAGAATGATGGCTATTAGAAAGCTACTCAAGTGATGAAATTGGAAATAACACTTGCATCATATCAATTGCAATTTGCAAATGGTATAAAACTCGGCCACGACAAAAGCAAACACAAAAGGAACAGAAAAGGGCACCCATGATTCAAACGATACATTTCATTGCATTTCGTCATTTCAATTGAATAGTCATACAGACGACTAAGAATAGACAAAGCTGACCTAGCACAAAGTAACTTCTAGACTTGATCAAACCTTGTACCAGTCCACCTTTGCCGTGCCACCTGAGTGCACTTACGATCAGACTGCAAAGCAACCAGGCTATGCAGCAATGCAATTGGAGCACACTAGTCAGTAGAATATATATTAGCAATAACTCGCTCCAGAGTAGCAACGGGGCGAGATGAAGTCACAACACACACACAAACACACACTACAACATGCATGATATGGCACCACAGAAGCACCGTTATAGAAACACTTTACACCGAACAGACACAAGGAAGTCCTGCTAGGCTTATCAGGGCAGACGTTCAATTCTTGGCTTCACACGTCTTCCATTGGCATCGCCACCATCAAGGACTTCACTTGAATATAAGCAGGGGCTGACCGAGTGCTCGCCTACCTTGGCCACATACTCCAGAAGCTCGGTCAGAAGGGATGGGCAGCTTTGCTGCAAATAATCAAACCCATCGGTTTGCATGACGGCTGCACGAGAAAGAACATGGTTAAGAAGATGTTGATAGATTAAGAGTGACTATCTATTATGATCCATCAATCAGGTGATATGCCAGTAAAATAATCCAGACATGCTACATGCACATCTAATACAACATCAGTTTGCATGACGGTTTACAGTTTGCATAGAAACCAAGCAATGAAAACATCAGAAAATTAGTGGCACTGAAGCTGTGACTTTAAGTTTTGTATTTTCATATCCGGTAATGACATGGTAGAACCCATAGATACCACTAGGTCAATTGTACAGATTGTTAGATGAAACATTGTGGCAACGCTGCATGTAAGAAATTATATGGGCAATAACCGGCCAAAGAGCACAGGTAAACAGATCGCTACGGCTGATAAGCTAATGTCAGAGTCAACTTGCTCATTTTTGATAAGTTCTTAACTGCTTTTTCAAAGAATATTTTAAAACAACCTCAACCTGTTTGCATGATTTCCAAGAGAAACAACATGTTCACATACAAGACTACCGTGAAGTTGAGCCAGAATCACATTGCCCCCGAACTATAAAGCCCCAAGCCCCCATACCAGCCTATAGTAAACCAGCCAACAACCAAGGACCAAAACTTGGCCAGTTGGCTGGCTGTGTCGAAAGCAATAACTCTACAGCAATATTCATGCACCTGTGCATTGTGAGACATGCTTGTCATATTTGGGATGCTTCAAATCAAAGCAATGTAAAATTTGGAAGTAGCCAGGCAGTAAGGAAGGAGGCCTGATTGTCACAGGACCTCCATCACTCCATGCGCATAACGTCACAGGACCTCCATCACTCCATGCGTCATAGGCATCTCAATTGTAGTAGTTAGTATTACAGCAATGTTCCAGTGGAAGTGATCCTAGAATGAGTTGGTCTTCTCATATGCAAGAATTTCTATACAAATAAGAGAAATCAATATACAATCAAATTACTTTTTTAAAAAATATTCTACTTACCTTTCAAATTCTCAGGCAAGGCCACAAATTTCAGGCAAACAGTCTTTAGCTGATAACAGTGGTGCTGTTCAGCCAGCGCCAAAGTGTTTGCAACTGTGTTTATTGCAACATCATCACATAGCTTGCGTTCACAGAACAACTTTAGTCTCTCCAATGCATAACGGTCTGCAGCTGCAAGTAAATGCTGAGCCATCAAAGTAGACACCCAAGTTGTATTTAGGCCAGTAAGCTCTTCAATGTCAGGCAACTCATCCCAGTACATAAAGTGGAGCAAGGCCTGCAAAGTACGATGAGCTAACTCTGAGTAAATCAACAAAAGATACAACACATTTCTGCAATTCTGCCAGAGCTAAAATATTGCAAAAGTCACTAAGCATATAGTATATCAGGTAACACGGGGCAAACTTCACTAATATAGTGTAGCCATTAGGTGAGAACGAAGAAATGGTTGCCAGCAGCATATTGCATAACTAGCCTAAAAAAATGTTGCCAAACCATGAAACAATAGCTACACTAGTGCACAGGGAGCAGCATACCAGCATTCAGCAGCATGTTATGCCTTCTTTTCTTTACAGAGACTATGGTACATGTGTATTTTATGCACTTTGCAAGTTTACTCTTTCCACCATCCAGTACTCATCCTATAAGTGGGAATGGGGGAAGGGGAAAATGTAGGGGGAAATAGTTGAGATGCTTTTTGTAGCTAAAAGTTATTTGCACCAAAGACATCCCCATAAATATATCATCAAATAAAGGTAAAGCCATTACCCGCTTGAGTTCTGAAATAACAAGTTGGGACATGGTTACACACTTACACCATTTCCATGTTCCAAATGTTTTCATATCCTATGTTGTCGATAGCAATATGCAGCACGGCTGCTAACTCAAATTACTTTTCAACCATGTTGCTTTAAAAATAACTTCCTAACTACCACTTTAATGATATAACTAAATGATGATGGTAGCAAAAGGAAAATTGCCTTGAGACATTGTGTTAGTAACAAAATAAAAGGAAATAGACAACATAGAAGATAAATTAAACAAAAAACTGGGAGCCAGCAAAACCTTGAAAACTGGAGCCTCCATGTCTTCAATCTTTATGCACCTCATATTTTTATCCTTCATGGGACCAAAAAGTTGTGCCCTAAAAACTGGTGACCGAGCCGCAAGAACAACCTTGTGAGCAGGAAACATCTCTCCAACAACTTCAAACGTAATGTCAGTGCTCTCTCCACTCGTCAGTAGCTGGCCAATATGCTGAGACATGTTGGATGGTGGCACTGGTATTGTATATATCTTTGGCCCTTCAGTATGTGATTGAACAACACCAACGGTGCAGTTTACCAAAAGGCAATCATCTTTAACATAATCTGATGTTTCCAGGGCAGATCGTTTGAAGAAACGCTTGTAACCCCTGCATGATGCACAGAAAGATAAGCCACTTGCTAATACTTGTGGACAGTAGGCAGAATCCAGGCAAGAATGAAACCAAGAAACCAGACAAATAGGATGAGGGAAGAATAAATAGTAATCAGGGAACCAAAATGAAAACATAGATAAATCAAAACATACATGAAATAAAAAAAGTGAAGTGTTTGCATGAATCGATCACTTCCCATTATACCGATTTACATAGTATGCAGAAACACAATTACATATCCCAAATGCCAAATATGAGGACATGCAAGCAATATCTCTAACTTGTAAGAAACACACAATCAACTAGTTATTACAAATTATAATGCAAACAAATCATCATTCAGCACACTGCTCACATCACATGCTCCAATGCGATCATAACAAAAGATGAATACACAAAAAAATAGTAAGATGCAGTTCCACTTCCATCAGAATATAATTGAAGATGCAGCCTTTTTATAACTTAGACAACAACAAACATCTACAGTCATAATCAGATTGCAACAACAAAAAGAGAATTGATGAAACAATTTTTTTTAAGTGGTCCTTTTTCTTAGAGAGAGAGAGAGGTTATAAGCAGAAGCCCAAATTACATGCTCATGAAATACTCCACCCTAAACCAAAGCCATGATTGCTCAATATCAAAATGCCAACATTTCTATAGCAGCCCAACCAAAGAATTTGATCCAATTGATACGACAAAATTACATGCTTAGTAGAAGCTACTTTGGCGGCAACACTGAC
This sequence comes from Melocanna baccifera, assembly GCA_036346265.1. NCBI lineage: Eukaryota > Viridiplantae > Streptophyta > Magnoliopsida > Poales > Poaceae > Melocanna > Melocanna baccifera. Next base: position 19,134,290 of record CM070696.1, on the reverse strand, counting down.
GTCACATCTTAATTGCACACCATAGGTCTTTTACCGGCTTAAACAATATTGCTGTGAGCAAAAGTACTTTTGAATTCTAAAATACTACAAAAAGGTAGAAATTGCAGATTGCAGAATGAATTCTTCGGTTGCCCCAAGGGTGACAAAAACTACTGATTGGAACATTAGATGTTCAAAGCAGGCCAAACCTACACTTGTAAGAATATCTCAAAGTAAACGATGACCATGGTTGTCATGGCGTAACTGATGACCACGGCGTCTAGGAGGCGCCTGGACGCCATGGCTAAACGCCTGGCTAGGCATACGGTACATGATGCATACATATACATGGATACAAGTGTCGGCCGGTCCCCTTGTAACTCGGCAGGCATACATATACCTTTGCCGACTCCTCTCTCTCCCGACTGCTCTCTCCCCCCCCCCCCTCCGCTTGGCACCTCCCCTCCTTGCCGCCTCCCACCCCGTCTTAGCCGAATCTAACCGGATCTGGTCGTTCCCGCCGGCCGAAGTCGAGGAAGGCGGAGGCGGTCATAGCGAAGCTCCATGGTGTCGCCCCTGGATGGCCACGACACCTAGGCGTCGCCAAGGCGACGACTTGGCAACACCATGACAACCATGATGGTGACTGATACGAACAATTGCAACATTAGCTACATATTGTGTGGATCATAATTATGCAATCCAACATGGTTGAATTTAGAAGGGAAGAAAACTATTCCATTAGTTAACACAAGAAATAAGCACCAAATAAATTAATAGTTCTTAGTGTGGCCCTAGTACCCAACTTATACTAATACCTTATGCTATAACAAGTACTGGTTAATAAGATTTCACACGTGTCGAAAGATGCACAGTCCATCAACGCATTATATTATGGTCAAAATGATGCAGATTAATGGATATAGCAAAAGTTACATAGCAGTCGAATAGCAAGACAGTTTGACACACCAGTTCATGCACTAACAAAGAACTTGAACAACACCTAAAATATATTGAATATTTATGATCCATAAAAGTACCAAGTATCAACGCTGCTGCTCATGAACAGTTGAACATAATAGAGACTCCCCATGCATTAAAAGGAGGAATAATTTTAATGATTCATACACTAACAATAATCTGCAAACACAACTAGTTATCTTCAGCTACAAATGCTAGAAAAAGTGTACCGCTCTAACATTCCAGAACCATCTAAATCATCATTTTGATCAAAATGACAAAAATAAATTCAGAAGCTCACCCGATGATGGTTTTAATTAACATGACAATCTCGAAGGAAACTGGAATGGATAATGACTAATGAATTGATCAATTTCTGTGCCATTAAAAAAATGGAGAGAAAATATCAATCCTAATCTGCTCCTGCCCTCGCCATTATCATCAAAATCAAGTATGACCCAACCAATAACAACTTATTTGGGACCAACCACATTCCTACAGCGTAATTTCACACCGACATGCCCAGCCTCATTTGTTTACAAACTGACAAGTCAAACAATGCCCTATGCAGATAACAGAAATTCCATCTAAACCACTCAACAAACCAAAACATAATAGTAATCAGCGCACACAAAACAGCAGTCAATCAAAATATTACATTAAGTAATAGAGTACATACGACATAAAAATTCCAACTTCAAAACAAGAATCAAGAACAAACATGCATAGCCATGCCTAGATACAAAGATGCTAAGTCCTACCAAGTAAGCTAAAAGAAGCGAATCCACTAAAATCTGGCCATCCAACCAAGCCATCTCATCCATAAAATAGACTGAAGCACACAGCAAATGCGTGGCATTAGTCGAAGCAAATAATAGTTCTAATTCAAGAACATCAAAAATAAGAGGAATTGTTCTAATACTAAGCACTAAACGTAATCCACTTCTCAACTGTTGCACATTAGAAACGCCCATAAACACAACTCGACTGCTAAACATAAAAGGCTACAATCTGAAATCTAAATCTCTTAAATTTCCCACAAGCACCTAATTGCCACCAGAAATAAATATTTTAACATATAGCAGTGCCTTCTCAAGAACTTGATCAAATTAGCAATTCCCAATTGGCACGCTGCACGCACCACAAAAAAAACATTATGGATATCCATATAACTAACTAAACCATGCAGTCCGATCCAAATGTAATAGCACAAGCCGAGGGGACTCACCACATGCTTCCGCGGTACTTTAGGGTGTACGGCCCGCCCTCTAGTGACCTCCCAAAGTGGGTGTGCACCTTGTCCTGCCCCTTGCCGCTCTGGTCCACGAGCGTGAGCTCGAAGAGCGCCCGTACGTCGGTCCCCTCGCTAGCCAGCGCTATGAACAGCGACACGTACGCGGCGCCGTCCTCGGCGCTCTTCCCGTCGGGGTAGAAGTATATCGCCCACTCGTAGCCACCGACGTTGAAGGACTCGGAGGCGATGTACTTCCCCACCCCGATCCCCTTGGAGAGCGAGTACCCCGCGATCTTAAAGTGGTGCGACCCGTTCACGGTCTTGGTCACCGACGTGGACGCGGTCTCCGCCGGCTCCGCGGGGGAGGAGGACGACGACGGCGAAGCGATCGGCGGGAAGGGCCGCCCCGCGGCGGCGGCAACGCCGGCGGGGGTGGAGGAGGAGGGGCCGCCGCGGCAGGCACGGCCGGCGCCCATCGACGGCGAGATCGGGCTAAGGTTTGGCCGCTCGCGGCGATGATCGGATCAGGCCCGGGTCGGACGGATCGGGGGCCGATCGGGGCGGGGGAGCGCCGGCGCCCCGGAGGGGGGGGGGGATTTGGGGTCGCGGAGGGGATGGATTTGGGGGAGGAGGAGGTGGTGGTGTTTGGTTTTGGCTTTTGGTTGTCTTAAGGTTCGGGTTGGGAGGGTAATAAAAACGGGTGGGGGCAGTCGGCCGCGCCGGGGTTGGTTCATGGTGGATGGGTGGTGGTGGTGCCTTGTGGGACTTGCCGACTCGGCTCGGGGTGATGCCGCCGCGCCGACCTGGCCGTGCTGCCGGATTTCGGGCTTCGTCACAGGGTCAGTTAATCGTGCCTAGTATAGAGGTAACCGTTGGTAGCAAGGTTCAGTGTCACACACAGCGAGAATTTATGTAGGCTCAGACGTTGGCTATACTGAATGCAATAATTACAATCAAGAGAAAGAGTAATAGAAATGTCTTTCGCTCTTCTTGATTCTCCATTCTACCTCTTTGTTTCTCCTTAACGTCAGTCCTTATATAGCGTGCGAAGAGGTAATAGTTATTCCACATCAAGAGACGCCTCAACGTTTCAAATGAGTAACTATCATGAAAATTATTATCAGTGACGTGGTTCTTCCTCGCCGCCAGGAGGTTATTGCTAAGGGTAGAAAGAAGGTATGTGCAGATATTTTAGAAAATTAACGTATACATAAATTGCTTTGTCGGATAGATTCGAATATAACAGGTTGTCGTAGATAAGATAGTCAAAGTTAGGCTAGTCGTATAAAAGTTTACAACCACAAGGTGATTATAGAATAACTTACAACTACGTCATACTCATAGAAAAACTAATGATCATGAAGTGGTCATGGAAAGATTTACAACCAAGGAGTGGTCGTAAAGAGGCTTAGTACCACCTGGTTAAATCTCTTCCTTATGAATAAGGAGTATACTTAAAGAGCATAATGACACAATTATATTATTTATAGATAAATAATAATTTAAAAATTATTATATCCTCTTCAGAATCCACTCTTATTAAATTATGATGATGGTTTTGAATACGACTTGATGTGGGTGTAGCTATGAGCTACCTTTACATTTTTTGTTGACTTGTGAACTACCCCGCATCAGTGAGTTCTTTTCTTTTACAGTTGATGGCTTACAGCCTATAGGTTCTGTTTGTGTTGGTTTCTTAAAGCTATGTGAACACCTAGTTTTCCGAAACAACCACTCCACTTCTCTCACTCTTGTCTTACTTGAGAATAAGCCAAATGATCATGAGCGTATCATATGCCACATCCTTTGCTCTTGTTTTACACACCTATCTCTCCATCACATTTTGCACCACTCTCCCCTTCTTCTAAAAGCCACCTTTTTCAGCCGCAGTCAAAAACCAATATGAACCTCTACAGGCTGCGGCTTATGGTTTATAGTCCTAGCGCGAGCACTTATGCGAACGAACTGAGTTCCGATAAGCCATTGTGATAAGACTGTCCAGATAAGTCATTTTGAAAAGACGGTGAAAAAGTTGTCCTGTTCGTTTGTTCAAAGAAAATCATAAGTCATAGTCCAAGTTATTTTTGGCTTTTCAGTTAATTCGTAGTTTCTCCTTCTATCAGTAGATACTATTTAGAGAATTGCTAAACAATACTTGACTGTTCTTCAGGGCAAAATTAGTCAGATTTTTTGAACGTTGGATCTCCATCTAATGGATTCTCTATAGACCCCTCTAAAAAAATGTGAGTACTTCGAATCTGGAGCGTTGGATCTCCATTCAACGGATCTCCCATACACCTCCTTAAAAAAATATGAATGCTCCGAATCTAAGACATTAGATCTCCATACAATTATTCTAAAATCTGACTAACTTTGCCCTAAAAAACAATCGAATGTTACATAAACAGTCCTATAAAAAAATGTCACTCTCAATCTTCATCAGTTACAGTGGAGATGGGGTCCCTCTTTACCCTGTGCTTGTTGCGCTTGAGCTTAGGCAATGCCATTATCCAGGAAGGAACTTCACAGCCTGAAGATACCAGAACGTTAGCGATGTGCCGCAAGAATGGCTTATCCTACTATGTGAAGGATGTGATAGCCTCCCCAGATCTACCTGCTCTTCCAGATCGTCTCCTTTCCACATATAACAAGAAATGATATTTAGGATCTTATCGCAACTGTTTCGTGGGGGCGGGGGTGTCAAAGATGGATATCTTTCTTACCTATTCTGTGAATATAGGCAGCAGCTGACTCTGGAAAATCATAGTTAATTACACAGTTAACACCTTTGAAATCCATTCCCCGGGCAATGACTTCCGTTGCTATTAGTACCCCAGGTCTTTCCAGCTCTCAAGTTGTCAGCAGCATCTTGACACTGCAGTAAGGAAATAGAAATTGAGCCAGTGAGCCCGATATAGACAATATTACAAAAGTTAAAACCAAAATAGCACAAACATTTATCAACGACTAATAATAATATTATTATGACCAGTACAAACAAGCTCTATAACAGTGCAAGACATATGGATACTAGGAGAAACTGCCATAGAAGGATTGTGACATACTTCTGCGAAGCTTTGGCGAAGAGCCGGCAACTTCCCCTTCTCAGTTCCAGCAAAAATCAACTTTTGCTTAATCAGTGAGGAGTCTGAATTCCTGTAAGTTGCACAATTAATAATGAAAACAATCCACCAAAATAGATCTGCTTGCTCACATTAACACGATGATACTCACTTTCTTCCCACAATGACTCGAGCAACATCATGCATTATGGTACGTGCAAGAGCCTCGATTGAATCAGGCAATGTGGCACTAAACAAAGATAGAATTATTGAAGGATTTGAGCAGGCTTCGACAATTGAATCGATCACTTCAACAAATCCAAGCTCAAAAAGTTTATCAGATTCATCCAAGACAAGGTACTCCACCCAGCAAATGGCAGTTCTGTGTTATTGACTTATTGTTGAATTATGCTGTACAATGCTGAAAGAAGATGATTTAGCAAAATGCAATTCATGCTTCCTCTGTAAATCACACGAGGACATAGATGGGATAAAATTCAACATAAGGGTAGTTAAAATTGATCTTATTAGATTTTGATTCTTAAACAATTGTGCAGGAATAAACAAAACACAGGCTTTCCAGTATTTCTTCATAAATAAAGCATCTAACAGGCACAGTCTTCTAAATAATATATGAAGGAAATTTGTATTCTTGTACAAATTATCATTTTCATAACTAGAATACCACCTGCATAACCATGCAAGCATTTAGTGTTCCAATTAAAATGTTAGAAATTGAGACCCCAGGTTGACATTTATGATCAAACATAAAAAAGTCACAAATGTATCAGGAGTGGCTATTAAAACATTGCTTATATGGAACCAGCGGTGGTGGTGAAGAACGAAACAGCAAAACATTCGAGCTATGATCACAGACCTACTTAAGTCAATGTCTCTTTTTTTGTACAGCATGGTCCAAACGAAGCGGGGTGGAGACAAGAATGTTGCAGTGCATATCCTTAAAATTCCCAGATTTTGATAGATCTTTGGTCATTAGTTTAATATAGAACTTCCTTTCCCTTTGCCAACTGCTTGCACACTAGTAGTTTGTGGGTGAAGAATACCAGCTTTAACACCTCCTTTAGAACAACACTCAATCATAAAGCATGTCCAACCAATCTGAACAATAACACAATACCATGAAGACAAATACCTTAATTTTCATAAGCATCGGGAGCAAGAAACCCAGTGTCTTGCCAGAGCCAGTAGGTGCACAAGCAAAGCATTCCCTGCCCTGAAGCAAGCAATATGAGATAAATTACTTTAAATAACTATCCCTTTCCATGGCAAAGGGACTAAAATCCAAAACAGAGTTCAAAATCACTCACCGAAAGAAGAATGGGAATGGCCTCTGCCTTTGGATAGGTGTAGCTTCTTGAAACCCAGGTTTTGACGAGTTCCCAACCAAATAGGGGGGTGATCGGAATAGCGATGGCTTTTGACTTTTAATGAAAAACACAGTGGTATTGAAAAAAACATCAGAATGAGTTAGTGGATAGTGTAGTAAATAGTGAAAAAAAGCTGAAGCTAGAAGCTGAAGCCGAAAAAAGCCGAAATGAGCGGGGCCTAGGAATCGCAGCCATACCTAGTGCACAAATAAAGTAGCTTCACAACCTCAAATGATTGCATAATGACCTGAGGTTTGATGTACTGCAGCATGTACACCTATAATAAGTAATCTAGTGTGTCTGGACTCTTGAATGATTCAAAATGCTAACCTTGAAACCAATTCTTCAAAACTCTCAAGTGGTGCTGGAACATTTTGCCCGGAAATGTGGACATCAAATCTCTACCGAAGAATGGCAGCTCTCTGGAACCAATCCAAAAGATCAAATTCCAACCATTTTGAGGTTGCAATTGCAAATATAACACATGTAAAGCAAAGCTGTACCACCATTTTCGACGGCTCAGATCTGATCGCGGATAAAATTCGCGATCCAAGTCCGTCGGTTCTCATGGGGCCCACCCGCAGTGACGGCATATCCAGTAGGGACCCCACTTGTCAGAGAATGTTCGTGTATGAATGTCGGGCTCACCCCTCCCAAGCCATAAGCGCCCGTTTCCACTTCTGGTATCCTGTTCTTTGCCCCCCTCCGCCTCCTCTCCCCTCGCGGTGAAAATTCACCGCCCCATCTCTTCCCCAACCAATCTACCGTTCCATTCCCGCGCGCCAAATTTGCTGTGCACCTGTTGATTCTTCGCGAGATGTTGATCCCGTGGGGTGGAGTCGGGTGCTGCCTCAGCGCAGCGGCGCTGTATCTTCTCGGAAGGAGCAGCGGAAGGTGCGGTTTTTTTGGGCGATTTTTTGGGGGTTTTGTGGTGCTGATTTTTGTGATTTGTTCCTCAGAGACGCGGAGGTGCTGCGGTCGGTGGCGAGGGCTGGCAGCATGAAGGATTTGGGTGAGTTGGTTAGGGTTTGGTTGCTGTGTTGTTGGTTATCTGCTGGATTCCGATGCCAGACACTGGGTTGTGGTTATTTGGTACCGCCTCAGTTAAATAATGTAACTTTCGAGGTTTTCACATAGATCAAGAGTTTGGCTGCTCACTTTGATACGCTTGGTTAGTTGGTCATGCGGCGATTTCTTTCTGTTTGTAGATAGATAATTAGATCTTAGTGTCACCACCATCTCCAGAGCAGTATAATTTGTTCTTGTGGTACATGTGCAACTTCCAAGAGTTATAAGTTTATCAAGTTGGACTTAAGATATGGCAAAAGTTAGAACTTTAACATCACTGTGCTTTGGATGTGTGTTTTATACAAAACTTATGTTTATTATGCTTGGTTAAATACATCGAAAATACTACTTTTTTTTACATGGCTTCACTGTCTTCAACAGCTGCTATCTTGGACACTGCAAGTAAAGTCTTGCCACTTGTAGTGGCAGTCTCTGGACGAGTTGGTTCAGATACACCACTTATCTGCCAACAAAGTGGCATGAGAGGTGTAATAGTTGAGGAAACGGTAGGTACTAATTTCATTATTATGTTTTTTTTCTGATGAGTAGTTGAGTTTATTGTTAGTAATTGTAGCGTTTTTGCTTAACATTTGTTCTTTGTAGGCAGAGCAACACTTCCTGAAGCACAACGATGCTGGATCCTGGATTCAAGATTCTGCCGTGATGCTTTCTGTTAGCAAAGAGGTTCCATGGTACCTGGTAATTGACTGCTATAGTTCTTCTGCTGTAGCTTTTTTTTTTTTTGGTTCTGTTGACCCAAGTAGTTCTATTTAGCCTTGATTTGAACTAGTGCTGTTCCATGGTACCTGGTAATTGACTGCTATAGTTGTTCTGCTGTAGTTTTCTTTGGTTCTGTCGGCCCAAGTAGTTATATTTATTATGTGTCCAAGCTTGGGGTTATCTATAAGCAGATTTATGCAATCTTGGTTTTATAGTAGATGAGCCAATTAAGCTCATGTGCCTGTCTGGACTACCTTAAGCCTTTCTCAGGGCCTGTTTCATATGGCTATGGCTTTTGTCTTTTGGCTGAAATTTTTGAATTTTAGCTGTTTGCGATAGAGATTACAGAGAGAAAGATACTCGCTTGTGATTTTGGATGGTATAGATGTTAGCCTTTTGACGTGTATTACAATTAACTTGTAGACCCCGTCTTAAAAAAAAATACTCTGTTTGAAAGTTATGTACTGTAGGAAAAACCAAAAGCCGGTTTCAGCTTATAAGCCCCATAGCCCAGTGTCACTACCTCCAGCTTCTCCTTGTAGACTCGGCTTAACTGCCTAACAATAAGCCCTTAGCTTGGGCATTGTGGATGTCTTGATGATATACCTAAACTTCTTGTTAAAAAAAAGATGAAGCTAAGCTTAAGCTTGGCCAAATGGGTGTTTACACATAAGTTGATTACTCAGGAAAGAAAAAGGAATATGGTCATTCTAAATTCACTATTTGGATTTTTTTAGTGTGATAAATGATATAGTAGCTTATGTTTTCGTCACCACTTGGTTTAATGCTTTGCTAACATCTTATTTATCACTAGGATGATGGTACTGGGCGTGTCTATGTTGTTGGAGCTCGTGGTGCATCTGGGTTAATTTTAACTGTTGCCAGTGAGGTTTTTGAGGAGTCAGGGCGAACACTTGTGCGTGGAACTCTAGATTATTTACAAGGACTGAAGGTTTGTCTAATCATATCTTCAACAGCGCCAATTCTTATAGGAACACTATTCATGATTAAGCAAAAGCTTTGTAGATGCTTGGAGTAAAGCGAACTGAAAGGGTTCTTCCAACTGGAACTTCGTTGACTGTTGTTGGTGAGGTAATATTTATAGCTTAAATTGGACTGCAATGCATTGTGTTGGTTAATTTTTGTGGACATGGCTAATTTCTTTAGTCCCTTCTTTTTGTTCTGGATTATTATGCTGCTGTATGACCAGGCCATTAAAGATGATGTTGGAACTATTCGAATTCAACGACCACATAAAGGACCATTTTATGTATCCCCGAAAAGCATCGATCAACTTATCATGAATCTTGGAAAATGGGCCAAGTAGGGAGATGCTGTAGAACATTCTCTCTCTTTGTTGAGATGTCTTGATGCTAATAGCATGTTTCTTTGTGACAGGTTGTACCAGGTTGCTTCCATGGGCTTTGCAGCATTTGGTGTCTTTCTTCTTGCAAAGCGTGCACTGCAGCATTTTCTGGAAAGAAAGCGCCGGCATGAATTGCAGAAGAGGTATGTGCAAACACCAATTCCGTTCATTTAGAACATTCAACTGGACAGGTTGTTAAAAAGTAATTTCATTCCATGTTCATTTATACAAGAGTTTCATTCATCTTTGCTAGCCATGGTTAGAATGCTATATAGTTTGGGAACTCCCTTTGTGATGCTTAGTAGTATTCTCTGTATGCTTTTTGATCGCAAAAACTGCATGTGCAGCCTGCGGCTAATATATTTCTCTTAGAGGTCACACACAATTGAAAAGGAAGATACTAAAGACATTGTATTCATTATTCAGAAAAGTTTTTACCCTTCGGAGTATTTTTGTGTTGGGTGAAAGCCACAAGGCAACACTCATTCATGCGATTGGATACTAAGATATTTTAGCAAGCTCAGAAGATTTTGTTCATCTGGGTAACCAAATGTTGATATTATGCTTTATTTTATCCATACAGGGTTCATGCTGCTGCAGCACAAAGGCAAGCTAGGGAAGCTGAAGGTGATTTTCTTATACATTGATGAGAAAATTAGGCTGTCTTGTGAGTACTAGTTCCCTGTCTTACGATATCTTTTATTATTTTGTGCAGGTGCTAATGGTACATCAGATGGAGAGCCTAACAGTAAAAAAGATCAATTGGTGTTGGACATATGTGTCATATGCCTTGAACAGGAGTATAATGCTGTTTTCGTTCCGTAAGTTCCTTATATTATATATTCCATCATATGACTTTATTTTTAAAGAATGAAGCTTTTTTTTTCTCTTCTCCTTTTCTTTTTGTATAATCCCAAGTATGCTAGCAAATGTTTCTAGCGTTTAATGTTTCATCGATTAGCCAAATTCTTTGTTGGCACCTTGCATTATAGCTTGCCAGCCACCAGAATATTGCTAAATGATTAAACAACTCAGTAAACATTACTGTAAGTGTTGCATTACAATTTCAGTTGGAATACGATCAAATATTTTAACTGCACATTAATTGCCCCTAACCTTGTAGGCTTTTTTTTAAAAAAAAACTCTCTGGTACGAAAATGATTTTTTAGTCCATGTCATTGATAAACATCTCTTCATGCTAGTTCTGCTTTCATTACATTGTTACCCCAAAAGTTTACAGGTTACTCAGTCAGCAAATCTAACATTATACAGGTGTGGCCACATGTGTTGCTGTATGACCTGCTCTTCACATGTAACAAACTGCCCACTTTGCCGGAGAAGAATCGACCAAGCTGTCAGAACATTTCGCCACTGACAGCACTATATAATGCAAAATCTGGCACTTCATACCACAATGGTGAACCGCTTCTTTCAAAACCACTTGATTCTTCAAGTTCTGGTCGCTGTGACTGTCAGTCTGTGATATCCGAACTGCAATACTAAGCTGAAGCTTGTCAGCTTGTGCAAGGAGTTTGCTTTACTAACAGAACACTGAGTAATGCAAACTCGCAATTGGCAGTTGACATACTCCAGCCACTGTGTCAATTGCTGCTTTTGCCTGTAATGTACAATTTGTGTACAGAATGTTCTTGTGTAAATGCGCCTTTATTCTAACAGCGCTCTTATTGACAATGTGGATGTTAATATTTCCTGGTGCCCAATGGATTCTGGCATTCTGTGCAAAGGAGGTTTGGAGTTGTTTCACTTCGTAAAGGATAATCCTTTTTTTCTGATGAATGGGACGCCAGTCACGCCATCTCCCGATGGTTCTTGTGTGATCACTGCTCAGTTTATTTTGTGGGGTCATAGAAAAAATTGTAACGTCTTATCGTCTATTTGTGCGAATCACTCAGTATGCATAGCAGTTTCCTTAAGCGTTATTCTTTCTTGTATGCATAAACTCCAGTTATATCCTCCGTGTTCTTGCAATGTTATTTTCCACAGTACAGATGCTTCTTCCCCAATGGTTTAGAGATATACGGATGAACAAACAATCAACAAAATTAAATCGATAACCCTTATGTTGCAAATTGCAAAATTATTGTACTATTTACCACGTTCAGCATAAACTAGGAGGCATTGCAACATAATCAGATCAGACTAACAGAGATAAATAAAAGAAGAGTTTGTGACTGTTACAGCAGTCTGTAATGATTACAGCCGATGGTGTAATAGGATTTGGATTGCCATTGCCAAACAAACTTGGGCATGTGGCACATATCCTGTAATCACAAGAACGGGAAGTATATCATGAAAGCACTGGCCTAAAAGGAGTATATGGAGACATCACCAATTGAAAGAAAACACAAAGAAGGAACAGTTCAATCAACGGAAAAGGCAATGGTGCCGATATTCTAACATCACTGTTAGTTTAGCATCAATTTGCTGACATCAAATAGCAACAAAAAGAGAAATGGAAATGTATTCAAACTGTTCTTTGACAGTATTATTTTCCAAACACAAAGACGTCATAGCCTGGATGGTATCACTTCCAAGTACTGAGATACTAGCAAGCCCACAGAAGTTTACTCCTTTTTCCCAATCCCGTGAGACATGTTGTAAATCCCACGACCCTGTTTATAAATCAAGAAACAAGTCACTGGCTGAGCGAAAACAATATCAAAGAAACAAGTAACACAGGCAGCAGTTGAAACTTCAAACTTACAATCATGAACATGCTGGAGGCAGCAAGCGCAAGGGGGATGGCAACGGAGGTGATCACATCATAACGCCCTTTCAGGTGAGTGTGCTTGGTTAAGTTCTGGAAATACTGCTGCTGCTTAAAGAGCCTCTCACGTGGCAAAAATGGTGCTTCTGTCATCCTGCATTACAAAAGGAGGAGCTAAGACAACTTGCAGCACAATGAAAAAAAATCTTTTTATGCTTATCTTCAGACAGATGAGTAATTTCCATGGACAGTTCTAGTATAATCATGAGTAAATTTGTCCACCGCCATCGCAATCGCTCGCAACTTGGAAACTATCATCACTAACGACGGGTATTGCAAAATACCATTGAGAAGGGGAAATATCTTGAAAATACTATTGCCCACGTTTTCCAAAAAACTGCCGTTAGAGTCATTTTTGGAGAGAATAATTCAGAAACGTCAATTCTACCCCTATGTTCTTCTCTCCTCTCTCTGCAGGCAGGTTCCGCATGTCAGCTGCAAGGAGAGATGGAGCAGAGTTGCCTTCCCATGCCGCCGCTGGCTGCTAGTGCCGTCGTGGACATGTCCAACCCCACCAGTGCTCTCGTGCTCCATTCCCACCCCGCCGACATCTTTGATTCCTCGTGGAATGTCCTCGCGACATCTTCATGCAAACCGCCCCTCGTTGGGCCTGTGGACACGCTGCTCGCTGCAGCCAAGCTCCCTAATCACGCAGCTGACCGTGTCGTGGTAGCCTTGCTTTCGACGTGCTGCGCGGGGATGACCTGACACCGCCAGAGCTTGCATGTTGTGGCAGCGGCACCAACAACATGGTTAATGCTCGCCAAAGGACGAACTCCATGGTACCATCATCATCTTCCCCTGCTCCAGCCAACGAACCGCGCCGCCGCCGAGTGATCTCCCAATCCAGTGAGCGAAATCGATGTTTGTTCGCGTTATATCGTGTTCTAGTCCTTTGTGGACTAGTACCCGAAATTAATTTGGTTTTCCTTCATGCAGTGTGACGAATCGACCATTTTTGTTGTCCGAATCTGGTCATCTTCTTTGCTTTTGTTCATCGTCATAGGTCAACATTAGTCCAATCCCTTCGCGCAGGAGCACCGCCTCACTGTCTCTACCATTTTGACGCACTCACTTCTCCCTTCAGACCTCCGAGTTGCTGCAGCCACGAGCACCTGATTCCCACGCTGTCGCCACAAGCACGTCTTAGTGAGTTAGTGTATCTCCCTCACTCCATTTTAGTCCTTCCTAGAGCCTCACCTCCACTCCCTTGCTGTGACCGATGCTTGGTTGAGAAAGAATAGGAAGAAAGAAGAGAGAAGGAAAGAAATAACAGGTGGGGCTGGCCCTAAAGAAAAGGAAAAAGAAATAAAGAAAAAGAAAGAGTGAGGGTAGAATGGTCATTTCGCACTATTTGGATGGAAAACATGACTATGATGGTATTTTCCAAAGCTTTTTGTGTTTGCGATGGCATTTGTAAGCCTAGCTTCTTCGTGACGATATTTTGCAACTCTGCGACGATTGTGATTGTACGGAGCAAATTTACTCTATAATCATTGTATTATTGGTTTCAAGTTTCAACAGTTGTAAACACTACGATATCAGCACTGTTGGCCTTAAACTCCAGTACTGATTTAACTCTCATACAGCAATCTAGCACTAGCAGTTGTTCAGTTGCTCCCATTAGCAATTACCAGGATAGGAAATTATTACTTAACCTAGAATCCAGTACACTACTTCATCTCCCAGGCACTTTCTGAATTTTAATGATTCTCTTTAAACATCTAAATGTATCTGAATTTGGCACATAAACACAAATTTTCCATGTGAAGCAAATTCAAGAATTGTAGAGCGATCAATAATCTGCACTTGAATGCATAGCTAGTAAAGTAAGCACCCCGGACAGCCAACATGTAGACTACATAAACTCTATCCCAATGAAATAAATAAAAGAGAAGTTTCTTGGCTATCATTACACGGTTGATTCTGACAACAATCACATTGTCGAATCAGGAATACCCCCCCCCCCCCAACACACACACACGCACAAAAAAAAGGCCTGAAGTATGAATAAATCAGCCATGTCTTTGTAAGTTGAAATACATCCCAACAAAATCTCAGACATGCAATTATTTATAATTTATAGGGAAAATTTCGAATAACCCCCCAGAAGTCAGCTGGAGTTTGATTTACCCCCCTATAAGTACTTCTGTGCCACATGCCCCCCTACACATGCATGGTTGTTTGACATGCCCCCCAAGCTCCCCCTTTCCGTTGACTCGGTTGTTTTTTATTAACATGGACTTCGTGGCTTGCCATCTCGGCTATGGATTACTAGCAGCGTAGTTAATTGAACCCATGCCATATCCCTCCAACTGGTCCAGCCCTCATTTGTCGCATTCTCATGTATCGATTCAACTCGTCTCAAGGAGGAAAAGAAGCATGAATGCTTCGTCTGCACACCCATCCGGATTCGAGCTATGGAGCTTAACCCCACATGCCACGCTGGAACACACCTCAGACCAGCACCACGGAGTCCACATCAACAAAAAAAAAACAGCCGAGTCAGCAGGAAAGATGGTGCCATGGGGGAATATCGAACGACCATGTACTTGTAGGGGGTTATGTGCCACAAAAGTACTAGTAGAGGGTAAATCAAATCCTGGCTGATTTCTGGAGGGTTATTTGCAGTTTTCCCTAAACGGAATTATTCATCATATACCCTCCCCTTAGATTGAAATTCAGGATCACTTCGAGACTTCAAGATTGCACTGTACACATCGTACATTTGCTCAATGCCAGACCACTATGCTATTCGTATTTATTGTGCATGATTCTCTAAGGTTTAAACGACCAATGACTAGAACTGGCCATGATTTTTTTTCAGCATGTGTTCTTCACATTCCAGCAAACCGAATAAACCAAAGAAATTTTGGTGAGCTTACTCAGAGATGCCAATCTCAAAACATATCTATCACACATCACAACACCACACAATTCCAACGAAAATAATTCGAACCAAATAATCCAATCGCACAACGACAAGGTAGGTTAGACACCAGATCGGGCGAAGACCAAAGCCCGAGGAGAAAACCATTCCACCAATCATCCTAAAGCGCGAGCATATCTATACATAAGCGCGACGCGAGGCAAATCTTCCAGCCGAGCAACCGCATCACATCGAGAGGGTAACAGGCACGTCACGCACCAACTAGATCCCATACATCTCATCCAAGAAGCGGGATCTCTCATCCTCCGTTCTGGATTCCAAGAGCTCGAGGGAGAATCGGGATAGGAGAAGAGCAGGGAGATCAACGCATACCTGTCTGGACGGCGGATGTGACGGGCGGGCCGGGCAGCGACGGAGTGACCGGCGGCGGCGGAGCGGTGGATCTGTGGGAGGCTGAGATTTGGTGGACGGCTTGACCGTACGGGAGAAAGGGGAGGGTAGTCGAGCCGTTGCGGCCTTGCGGGCAAGGCTTATGTCTGTGGTGTCGCTCGCGGTCAGTTGGGCCTCTTTTTCGGCCCGTCAAGGCCCAGGAGCTTAGGAAGGACCGAAGAGAATTCTCGTCAGCTGGGCCGCGAATTGTTTTCCCTGAACTTCGCTACAACATTTTTTTGAGTGCATTGATGCAATCAGCTTTCGGTTTTGGCACAAAACCAACATGAAAAGTACCTAGAAAGTTCTCGGTGTCTCAAGTGTCTTTGGAAAAACTTGAATTTAGTAGCAATTCTTAACAAATTCTCAGTGTGATACTCACATGTGCATACCTATTGTACATTGGCAGCTTCGATGTTGCTTATGTCCCAAAAGAGATAAATAGCATACTGCACTAACGGTACTACGACCTTTTTTAGGGTACGGTGCTCTGAATTAAGACCCAGTGTAAACCACTGCACAACTGTATGCTAGGAACTGCAACATAGAATCTCTAACAGGATCAGCAGAAAGAGTGAAAGATTATTTGCCCAACAGCATAGAATCTCTACTCTCTAGCAATGGTCCAATAGAATTTCTGTTGTTAGATACAGACTAACATACATTTTGGAGCTTAAACAACTATACCACACTGGTTTGACAGTCCCGCACAGACCATCAATGAAGCAATTCGATTTCACATGACAGTAAATAAAGTGCATATCTTATGCATTAGAGCCATGGCATATCCTTTTATGTCTCACATTATGCTGTATGCAGAAATGATTTAAGTAAATTTCTGTCAAATGTACTGCCCTGGCCCCCGTATTTGATGGAGAGAAACATTGGCAATGCATGTCAATGAGCATTGGCACATGGGAAATACAAAGATTAAAAAAAATGAATCAATGCAGTGGCATCGCCGACAAGTGGAACACAGAAATGTATACTCCCCATCTATAATATCCACGACATACTCATTGTGTTGGGGGAGAGGTCCCCATGCGCTACCTCGGGCCTACAACCGTCTCAGAGCGGTGGCGCTCATTAGATGGTCTACCCTAAGCTAAATCTGAAGCCAACCTCAGACAGAGTACACAGGATCGGCCCTAGAAGCGTCCAGGGCCGACCCTAGGCAAGGTGCGTAAGGTCAACCCGAGGAGGATCTCGAACCAACCCGAGTAAAGTGCGCAAGGTCGACTCTAGAAGGACCCTGAGCCGACCCTGGGCGAAATACGCAAGGTCGATTTGATGAGGACCTCGAGCCAACTCCGAGCAAAGTACGCAATGTTAACCCTAGGAGAACTCTAGGCTAACCCCGGACGAAGCATACAAGGTCGACCCGATGAGGACCACAGGCCAACCTCGGGGTCCTAGACCCGGCAGAGTCCGCACGGAGCAAATGACCGAAATACCCCCAAAAGTAAGCCAAACTCTAAAGACAAAGTACGCGAGCATCTCCCTCTCCCCCTATAAATAAGACCTCTTATAATAGAAAAGATGAGGTCATTCTTGTAACCCTAATACACTTTCTTAAATTCATTTGATTGTGATGGTGGAGATACTTCGAGGTTTCTTCGTGTGGTTGTGCTACTTCGAGGTCCTTACGCACTCACGGCGGTCTTTGTATTCGATCGGGGTGCTTATAAGTTTATTGTCCAAACTCGTACCGACGACACATTGGTATGCAGATAATTTGTAAGTTTTGATCTTTACAAAAAAAAAAAATGGAACCACAGTTATGATCAAATACAAGTCGAACTATGGCCTAGCCACTTTCCTCCATCACACTTCCATGACCTTCTAACTAAGCATTTTGGAGCTTGAAACAGTAATATCACGATAGTTTAGATGTCCTAAAGACTTCACCAAGTACCTTATCCAAAGACATGGCATCACAGACCAAGGAGTTGCTTTCCTCCATCAGACTTCCATGACCTTCTAACTAAGCATTTTGGAGCATGAAACAACTTATTCACAGTATCACACTAGTTTAGCTGTTCGAGTTGAAGTCGCGACTTGATATCGTGTCTTACTGCTTTACATGTTCGCACACATGAGCTCCATCAGCATTTTGCCCGTGACATGCTTAACAAATATATCAAATTAATTACCCTCTTAAAAGGCATTTAAATTGATAATAGACAACCCTCAAAAAACATGTGCAAGAATGTAACTGCAATTACCAGGATATATGAAACAAGCTCTGGTCTTAAGAAGTTAAAAGTCAAAACTATCCACTGCCGAGGGTAAATTATTCAGCCTGAATATGCCGATAGTTTTTTTACACAAATAAAGACAATTTGAACCATCACAATAGTCTCAACTCTCAAGGCATTGATTAAGTACCCTACATCCACTATCTGCTACCACTGGAGAAAGCTTGATGACTAATACATGAAACCTACAATAGTGAGGGGTCGTACCAATTTATACAGTATACACATCACATTATTGACTGCCAAAGGAGATAAATCAGGAAACATAGCTACTACTATTTTAACATGTCCTGAGAGAAAGGTTGTTCTGAAAGAAATTGTCCAAACACTGTTCCAAATTCTAGTGCAACCAATGTACATTAAGTGAACAACACAAGGTCAAATAAAGCAACATATTTACCGTAGCATAAACACACACATTAGCACTTGATAACATCAAACTGGAGTTTACACACGTATCCATAACATAAGCAGCACAACTAAACCAATCTTTATTGGCCACATGACAGTATCTTGCACAAGTAATGAAAGATAAAAAAAATGTAGAAAATACAGTCGACACTTCCATACCAGAATGGCTTTTCAGGCCTTATCATCATCATCCTCAATGTCCCAGCTCAAATCCTCATCGTCTTCAGCAACACTGAGCCTCTTTCGCAACTCCTCCTTTAGAGCGGAGCTTGAGCCCTGAGCGCTCCCTTTCTTCTCTTCATGCTCACCAAGATCCTCAATCTCATCCCATTCGAGGTCCTCCTCCTCAGTCGTCGTTCGCTGTCTAGACACCATGGAATAGTCACTATCCTTGCTCGAGTCACTTGTCTCATGCTTTGCCCCATCTTTCACCGCATCATCTCCAGTGCTAGAATGTGGTTCCTCAGCAACAGCTTTCTTGTCACTTGATTCTTCAACATTCGGTTTGGATGTCTCTTCCTTCTCCTCCTTATCCACTACCGCCATAGAGCTACCGAAGACCTCCGGCTGTGACACATCAGCATTCTTCTGTTCCTTCTCCAAAGGCGCTGCTTCTTCCACTGCCTTGACTTTGCTTTCTTCCACCACCCTCTCCTTTTCCCTCTCTTCCACTTCGCGTGTCACTTCTTCTTTGATCGGTGCTTGCTTAATACCCTCCTCTTTCACTTCCTCTTTTGCCGGCTCCTCCTCATCCTCATCATCCACTTCCCAGCTCAAATCCTCCTCTTCCTCACGCGCGATCACCCGCTTCACAAGCTTCGCCCTCGCGTCCTCCTGCTGCTTCAACTTATGCACGCGATAAAAGTACCTCGCCCAGAACACCTCGCTCTCCACTGTGTTTGGCACGAGCTTGTCCACCATCGCTTCCAGCACGTCGCTCTCGTAGCACAACGCCTCGATCTCCCCATTCCTCTCCTCCACACTAAACCCCGCCCTCCACGCTGCGAATTCCTCGGCATCCTCGGGATCGGCGGTGAACGTGGCCGGATCCGACTGGAGCGCGCGCAGCTGAGCGTCGAAGCGGTTGTACCTTAGGTGTCCCGAGGCGGAGCTGGGCTCGGAGTCGCCGCCGTCCGAGGGCGCGGAGCCGGGGGCGGCCGAGGATCCGGCTGCCGCGGCGACCTGGGCGATGGCGTCCTTGCCCTGGGCGACGATGTCCGCGAGGCCGTCGAGCGCGTGAGCGGAGGAGGGGATGTCCCGCGCGACGCGGGTGGCGGCGTCGCGGAACGCCTCGGTCTCGCGGCGCAGGCCGGTGCCGAACTCGGTGAGGTCGCGTCGGTAGGCCTCGAGCACGGTCTCGGACTGGGAGGTGAGCGTCTTCAGCAGCCCGCCGAAGCCCCACCCGCCGCCGCCGACGTCAGCGGAAGCAGCGGGCAGGGACGAGTTGGATCCGGCGGGTTCCGGCTCCGGCAGCGGCGAGGCCGGGTCGGGCTCGGGCTCGGCGAGGATGGACTTGAAGAAATCCATGGCGATTTGGATCGGATCGGCTTCGTGATTTGGTGGGGTAGGCAGAGCAGCGCGGGCTGCGGGAAAGGCAAGTCGTTTGTGGAGTGGGGTTGCTTTACTTGGGCTAGGTGGGTGGGCCCCGTGGTGAGATGCAGAAGCGGTGACTCCACCACATGTTTTGGGTTGCGCCAGTGTCCGACATGGAGCGGATTCCTGCCTTGTGTAGTTCGGTTGAACATTGCGTGCAGTTTCGGACGAAATTCAAGAAAACCTGAACTTCTATCTTTTAATTTTTAGAAACTGATTTTTAAATAGATTAACTTCTTAAAATAATTTTTTTAAACTATTTATAAGAGCCACTGCGGAAGCCACTTTGAACAGAGTATCTTTCAACACAAGTATCTCTTATTCTCTCAATCTCTCTCGCAATCAGCAAAAAGTCAAAAACTATATCACTTTTAAACAAAGCCATTAACTATGAAGAAAAAACTAAATAGTGCCAAAGAATTTAAAGCTATACATTCATATTGGCTGCCGGAGCTTAACTTTTAAACAAGCCAAAGAATTTAAAGCTATACATTCAAAAACTATATCACTTTTAAACAAGGCCATTAACTTTTAATGTATCATCCACCACTGCGTCCGCACACCAGAGACCACACTCAAGGGAGACGAAGACGAGATAGGCTACACACACCTGGAGCCTGGTGGTAGCGGCTGGCGATGCCTGGTGGCCCAAGGTTGGCCGAGCAGATCCCGGCATTACAACGGCGGCCGAGCTGCGAGGGCGCAACGGGGGCAAGGCGATTGAGGCGAGGGTCGAGGAGGCGAGCAAGAGGGACTGAGGGAAGCCTTGCAGGGGGCGCGTCGCGAGGGGACCAGCCAGCCAGCCAGCCGGGCCAAGGAGGCGACTGTGGACTGGGGAGTGGCGAATAACTGGCGAGCAAGAAGAGGGGACTAGGGGAGCATTGGATTCGGAGAGGAGGATTGTCGGACTGGGGAGTGGGGACTTGGGAGCCGTCGAGGCACCGACCGAGTCGTCGACCGACTGCCCACTGCCGAGAGGCCAAGACCGAGGGCCACACGGCACACGCCACATGAGGTAATTAGATAAACTTCTAGTCTTCTTGTAATTGTAGTTCTTACTTCTTTTATTCTTTAAAATGAGTTATTATCGACCATTTATTCCTAGCTATTGATTACATTGAGTCCTTTTACTTCTACCATTTTAGAAATTATGTGTATCTCATTGACATTGACTAACTTGAATTCTTAGAGATTAAAACTAAACTTATGATTTATGTATTCCGATTAGAATTGATATGTCACATTTTGTTGATATATTTGCTATAATAGATAAACGAACTTTATGTTTGATACTGCAATTTAGTATGTGCTGTTGAGTTTTCGTGCTTTAGATAGTGCAATTTCTATCAATGAAACTCAAGTCAATTAGCTTTTCTGATATATTTCGTACACTTTCAAGCTGTTTGTGTCGTTTATGGTAGGAAAAATTGTAGACACAATTATCTGTAGATGTACGAGACACATGTATGTTGGAAAATGTATGTTTCCAAAAAATGAATGAAAATTGCTCAGGCATTATACCTTGCATGTGTTGGCTGCCATTCAAGTTGTTTCTGACAATGATAATATTACCATCTAGTATGTGTTTTCATCTCCAGAGTTTAGAACATCAATATAACTTTACATGTAAAGAAAATTTTGAATTGATTGCATTTTGAAGATTTTGGCAAATGAAACTGCCTTTTGTCGATCTCTGTTTACCACAAATCTGGAATTGAAGAATTGATGCTACCCTTTTTTTTTGGTTTTGCTATTGCACAATCGACTAAAATTTTCTTATCTTTCAGTCACCTAAAGTTGTATTCTTAGTTATCTAAAATTGCACCCTCCTCTCCCAGTAGAAAATTCTCCTAAAAAAGGAGGCCGTTAGAGAATACTTATCCAATGAATGAAAAAGTGAGTGAGAATGAAGGGAAAAAACAGTCACATGTGCAATAGTCGATCTCTTTCCTTTTTATAGCATTGTCGAGGTAACTCTTCTATGTGATCATTCTAATTTTGCCAACTACAATTTATTTAGCTTAGTCTTAAGTCCACCTTCGATTTTCCTCCTAACTTCGCCACGGGTGGCACTGGTGGGCACGGAGATCCTAATCCCGATCATGGCCATGCACTAGAAGCGAGAGTGTGGGGCACTACACAACGGAGTTCAACCCGGCGTGGTTCGCAGACGAGGCGGCGGGCAACCTGTGGCGGCACCCATGGCGTTCATGCGCGGTTGCGCGAGGGTGTGCTGCTGATGGAGGCCAAGGTCGCGCTGGCCGTCGTGCTGGAGCGGTTCATGTTCCGGTTGTCGCCGGCGTCCGTGCACGCGCCCAGGGTTCTCATGATACTCAACCCGCAGCACGGCGCGCCGGTGATCTTTCGGCCGCTGTGATCAGCCACTATCTCACGGTACAGCTCAGCGATCAAATAATCCCCATGTTAATCGGATTCAATTAATTCCTTCCTGTAAATTATCATCTACCATTGTCAACTAAAAATATATAAAAGTAGACCATACGAAACAAGTGTCAGACTACAAAGGAGGACATGATCATCTTTCGTAGCTGTTGATTCAGAAATTTTATTTGGCTCTTTTAGGTCTGAACAAAACGGGCGGCATCTGCCGGCCGTTCAGATTTCGAATAGATCTGTGCTTTTAGCAGTCAATCTTGAACAGTCCTGAATCCTACACCAACAATCATGAACAGTACTGAATCTCACCCCAACGATGTAAAGTTGTAGAGTATTTGCAAACATGAAACAACAAAACATTCAAAACGCCAGGCATTATCTCCCAATTGTTCCGAAAATTATCGCACTGGAGCAGCGCACTCAGGCTCAGGCATCTCCAAAATATGACATCAAATTATTGAAGAAAAAAATTGATATCAAGACCGCTCCTTTATGCAAATTATTCCATACATGGAATCCGTTGTCGCAATTTCACTTTATCGGAGTATCCTGTCAATAAACGCACACAGCAATGCTATGTTCTTGTGAAGAGCGCACTTCTTGGCCACACTATTTCCCTATGATAAACAACCTCTATACAGGGTATCATATTACACAGGAGCTCTTTAAAATAATTTAAAATTATAAGGGAAGAAAGGGATTGCCTTTCTTGACTAGCGAAATTTGAAAGGATACTTTTGAATTTCCTGAGGGTCTATACTGAAAAGTGCATGAGCTTCTCGATTTCCTTGATAATTAAGTCTCTCTCCTCATCAAGTTGTTCATCTTCACCTATTAAAAGGAATGCACTAGTAGTGTCACAGTTTGCATCTCTCAACAATCTAACAAGGAATCTTCCTTTAACATTGAGTTGCAATTATAATGTTTGGTTATTCCATTACTGGCATCAATTGCTTGATCAGAGCACAGAATCCTCCAGGGCTAAGCTGGAAGTACAGAAATGTAAAGTACCTTTGCTTGTGGGAAGATTGTGGAGTAGCTTCAACAATTCTCTGTGATTGTCTACCAAAACTTGAATAATATCACGAGGCTTGTTTGGGTTCGCAACAAATACCTGCTCCCATGCAGCAAAAATGAAACCCCAAAGATGGTATAAGAAAAATGCTTGCAGAGTTAATTAGCTAAAAATATCTAGTTCAACAGAAATTTTCAAAATCAAACAAGACCTGATCAAGTAAAAAAGAAGACTTGGTTAAATACTAGATCAATATGAGCCAAATGGATTAGATTTTGAAGTGTTCAATACACAAATTTAACAAAAAAAGATCATAGGAGCGGCAACAACAGAAATTTTCAATGCAAAAACATATCACAAGAAACGCAAAACTGTGTGGAAGTCATAGCCATTGAAAGGTCAAACTAATGCAACTTTATTGTGTGAATCTGTGATAACTCATATTGAAATTTTATTTGACACTAGATGTCTAATAATAGCTAACCAAGTACAAAGGTTGAAAATCAAAGATAAAGTAATACCTTAAAAATGTGGAAGGCACATATCCTGATATTTTTGCTTGAATCCTACAAAAGCTTCACTTTAGTACAGGCATTAAGAAGGATGCACATGGACAATAAAAAATGATTAGCCATGAAGAGCAAAAGAAACCATCTATAAATAGTTCGTTACTTTCATCGCTCAGTTGTCTTAACAGAAATAATTATAACACTGTTTCCTTCAGGAGCATGCCTATTCGACGTATTTATATATTGGAAAAGGCAACATTACAGTTTAAATTCTTACTTTCAGATATAACGAGTCTGGCATTCAAACAATACACAATATGCTTTTAGAAACAAATTGATAGTTACATTGTTGGACTTTTCTATCAGCTATATTGTAAATAGTGATACTATGCATATTAGCGACGAACAAAAAGCCATTTAGCTCTGGACCTCTGGCTGCCACCAAAGAAAAATTGCAGGTGTACAATTTCGTACATCATAGGAAACACTTTTGTTGGTGAGTCAGTAAAAAAAGCAGGTTTTCTCATTTCCCATACTAGTACCACCATCCATCATTGTTAAAAAATCAAGAGGAGCAGAGCAGAGGAAGTGAAAAGGATAATAAGTACATAAATGATTTCTGAATGCAGAAGCAGTAAATATACAACTAATAATCTAATACCTTCAGCAGACCAATCATAATATTTAAGTAACGAATTTCCAAAATGTACCGCTTCATTATTTGAGCATTTGGGGCCTCCAACAGAAACTCTGAAAGAAACTGACATGAAGCACAACACTTTGAAGTTTCCTTTTTCAGTGCTCAACAAGAAATTGTAGTGGAGTAATCCAAAATAGTCTAACCTTAACTGATTGTCTCCTTGTCACATAATTAGTTGAAGTTAAAAGCCTTGTGTAGAGTTCAAAGAACTGCACATGTTTACATAATCAGAGTAAAACAAAGTATGGATCAATATTTCAAAATCAACATATGCAAACCATGGCAAGGAAGATAAAATGGAAAGGGTGGGAAAAAGGATATCACTCTCTCAGCTCACCTGTTCGTAATGGGAGCTCAGAAACTCGGACACTGCAGCTTCATGTTTGGTGAGCAAATCCTGCAAACATCTTGTCAACAGCAAATATCAATTTTGAAGAACCAAACATAAAGCCAAAAAATATTATAATATAAATAACAAATTGACAAAATTGGATTTACCTTGAAGGTGTTCAGAGCATCAGAGGCGATATCAAAGTTTGGCAATTCAACATACTGGAAAAACAACTCGAAGCTACTTGACTCCAATATATATCTGAAAGAGCACTACAAAATCAAATGCATGCAAAATTAACCAATTGTGTAATTAATTAAATCGTCTGTTTGCCCATTTGCTTTCGGTAACCATCTATAGCTGATGAACAAAGCCAACCTGATTACGACTTTACGAGTTTCTAAAGGTAAAAGTGAAGGGGGTAAGAGCTGTTTCAAAATCAAACAGCTTCATAATGATTGTCAACTAACCAGGACTAATTTAGTAAGGAAGCAATCAGGGGGAGGGTGAACTATTTTTGTAAAACTTTTCTTTCCTTCAGGTAACTGCCATGGTATGTAAATTACTAAATTATTTCACTGTGTCTGTTACTATATATAACTAGTGTTTCTAACAAGAAAAAGTCAAGACATGTCGGACACAAGTTTTCTTCAAGGCATATGCGTTGGAGACCATATGTAAATGCAGGCAGCAAATACTCCTAATCATTAAGAAATGGGAAATCTAGTTTAATGAATACTTTGGAGCCTTACTTTGCAAGTGTTGGATATTTTATACATTCTCGCAACATGTTCCCACAGTTCAATGCAACTTCCAAGTTTCTGTAGCTGGAGCAACAGAATTAATTAATAAAGCCAAAATATTAGAATGATATATACAGTAGACATCAATCATAAACAAATACACAAAAAATGTAAGGATAGATGGGGAAAATATATCGAAAAGTCTCCAACTCTGTAAACTGAAGATACCAGGTTGTTATGTCCCCCGGTCCCCCCAGAGGGAGGAACCAATGGCTAGTTGGCTACTGACTAGCAGCAGTTCATGACCAAAAACAACAATCATAGATATTCATGAAAAGAATAATGAGACCATAAAGAAAGGGAAGGAACAGGAAGCAGTTGGCTACAGGAAGCAAATAGACAGCTTCTAAATGGTGCTACAATTGCACTACCACCAATAAATAAAATCAATATATATGGATTGATTGTTTTCCATCCATAACTCAATAAATATAGGCCTTACCAAACAACAAGGAAATCTAGAAGATCAACATGATTTTCAATATACTGCACGCAGCAATAACTTTCATCAACCTTCTGCCTCAACAAAATGCACCAGCAGTGGACAAGATCCTTTCTACCCTGCAATTTGGAACTAATAAGTCTAATAAGATTGATAAAAAATGACGTCAAATTCAATTGATGAATATCATACCTCCCAACCCAAGGAAGGCAGATTCTGAACAAAGAGCAAAAGGACGCTCTCCTTGCAAATTTCAAGGGCTATTTGCAAAACCTGCTCCTGATTTGGTTCCACTTCCCCATCACCCGAAAGTGTCTGTCTCAAGGTAAATAGGTTTTTCTCAACATCTTCGAGAGCCTGATAAAAAAATGTATAGTATATGAGAAACCAGTGGTTTTGTAGAAGGGTGCTCTGTGTGTAAAAGAAATGACAGGAACAACACAACAATCACAATTACAAGTAATGTGACTCTTGTAGTTGTTATACATCAAAAGCAGATGCTAAGTTGCTAACAGAACCCAACCACCACCATAATCCTTTTGAA
The DNA here is from genome assembly GCA_036346265.1 of Melocanna baccifera. Taxonomy (NCBI): domain Eukaryota; kingdom Viridiplantae; phylum Streptophyta; class Magnoliopsida; order Poales; family Poaceae; genus Melocanna; species Melocanna baccifera. Next base: position 19,107,403 of record CM070696.1, on the reverse strand, counting down.
TGAACAAATAAAACAAAAGTGTCTTTTCATGTCATTATTAGTTGCTTGGGATAAGCATGTGTCTTAAAACTCCACACAATCTGCTCAAGCAGCCTTCTTTTGTACACCTAGAGAAGGCAATTTCTTGTTTGGCATCAGTAACCAACAATGCAATTAGCTATTTCCTTATCAGGTGCAGCCAAACTCCAGGAGAAGCTAGTTCTTCAATTTAATTCACCTCAACATCGATGCCTTTGTCACCACCAACATTGGGGCAAAATGAGCACTCCAATGCTAAGCACAATCTCAGCAGACCCCATTATCATCCAAAGGTCAGCGCATTCTGAAGCTTTGACAGACAAACAAATTCTTCCAACCATGGGATCGCAGAGCCACATAACCACCCGCAGAACACCTAGGCAATTACGTTTCCTACCTATTATGCTCCTTCGCGGAAGCATGACGAATTGACCAGCAAAGCTCCGACCAAATTCAGCACAATTTTGACTACCAAGTACCAAGAAACATTCCTCAACTACAAAGACCTGAAGCACTGACATTAAGATCCAGAAAGGTCACTCCTCATAACAAAGCAACCCGATCGCAACAGTCACCAAGATCCCAGCCTTGGTCCCAACTGGAATGACCAGACGCTAGCCGTGAGCCGGCATGTGCGGATTGGGCCAGGAAGCGCGTGGAAATGTAGGAGCAAGAAGAAGGGTGTGGATACTGCAGACGTGAGGCCGTGAGGGAGGGGAGGGAGGAGGGGGACCCTACCTTAGCGCCAGTCTTGGTGTCGAGGGCGAGGAAAGAGTCCTTGATGGAGCGGACAAGCTCCTGCGGCGACGGACGCAGCCGCGACGCCGCCCGGAAGAAGAAGGACATCTCGTCGCCGGCGAAGGAATCTCTTGCCTTGATCTCCTTTTCGTTCAGTGGTCTGGAGGCGATTGGGGCAAAAGCCCAGAAGGGGGGCGAAATGACGAGGTGACAACGACTGCGTAGTGCGAAGTTGCAACTTGCAATCAGCTTCTTTCCGCCTTCTAGAGGTGATCACGTAGATTTGGGGACGTTGATTTACTCGGCGACGGTTTTGGCTGTGCCTGATATTCTTTATCTGTGTTTTTTAAAATAACAATAGATAATAGAGACATGATTGAAAGTTGATGATATATACGGTTTTAAACTCGAAAAGTCATTTCGAGAATCCATCTATAAGAAATTGTCCTATTTATTTTAATTTTGGAGAAACCGAAAGTCCAAAAGAACAAGACAACATTGATCATGTGTAATATCATGCTCCAACTAGCTTATAAATCATGGCTTCTGATTTTTTTTGTACTATAGTAATTATTAACTTTTTCTAAAGAATTAAACTTAAAAAAATATTAAAAAAAGCTATATTACCATAGACAATGTAAGAAAATAAGAAGAAAAAAGTAAAAAAAAATAAAAAAACTAAAAGCTAGATAATAAAATTAAAAATCTAGAAACTGAAGTCATTTGTAGGAAGATCCAAGTCAAACCGATGTGATTCACCCATCAGGCCATCACCCCTCTAGGACCATTGGCCATTCTGAAAGAACAACTTTCAATTTTGTACTGTTTTTTTCCTCCAAGGTTGACGTATATTTTTTTTCTGCGTTGTTAAATCTTTGTTGTAGCGGGAATCTTTATTGATACTAAATGAAGCTAAAAAAGAAAAGGACAAGAAGTAGTACAATTGATTGATTGTGAACTATAGGCGAGAATAATTTTAACAAGAAGTTTTTGACTGAAAATGCAAGGACAGCGGTACATGAATCCGTTTAGCTGGCGTTATATCAAGGTTGGATTAGTGGAATTTAATTGTGCTGTTCAGTTGTTGGTCCGAAGTGTCAACAATCTTATGTTTGGATTGGTCAAAAGGTGCAGTTACTATAATATAAATCATAAGTCATAAATTATAAGTGAAAAGGAATATAATATAAATCATAAACCATAAGTTATAAGTAAAAAAAAGACATTCGAAATTACGCTGGTAAGTAGTAAGTGGCTCATTAGAAGAATTATTGTTCTGGTAAGTGGTAACCGGTTCATTTGATGATGGTTATGGTAATATGGTTGGACTTAATGAATGATGAGTCAGACTGTTCGAAGATTTAACCCGGCTTGTTGCCCTCAAAGTCCAGCGCAACGAGAGGCGCCTGCCCTGCAGATGCACATGGCCCGTGCCGCTTCGGCCGTCTCCTGGGCCGCCTCGCGTGCTGTGGTGGGCTTCTCCTTTCGCCGTCCCGCATGGGCTTCTCGCAGACTCAAAAGTCGGTGGGCTGCTCCCTGTTCGGTCACGCGTAGCCGCGTCCGCTCTGGGCTGGGAATTTTAACCGGCCTCTCGCGCGGTGGGCGAAGCCGTCCAGCGTGGGCCGCGTGCGGATGTGCTTCTCCTTTCGCCTCCCCCCCCCCCGCGCGCTACCTGCTGCTGCTAGCCCCCGCCGTCGGATGAGGGACGTGCCCCCCGCGACGTTGGCGCTCGCGTACTCGCGTGCAGGATCGGCAACGCATGCGCGCTCACGTACCTACGTTCGCGGGTACGGCTTAGAGGATCGATTCAGAGTCGGTTAACGGTGTACACGGTACACGTACACTATGCCTTGATCAAAACAATTACAATCTGGTATTGGTGCAATATTCATCATTGGTCCTTTGCGATATTGTACACGTGCATACAACAAATGAACGAGTAATTAATATAGCAATTGATCGTTGTTTGTTTTTCCCCTGATTGTGTGTGTGTTCTCGTATCAACATAGTACGTACGTACAATTGTTAGTATTTTGCCCCACTCCAACCGCTGAATCTTTACATCACCAGCCAGACAGACCGACCACATGACCTATACAACATGATGAATTGAAGGGCAGAATTACACAAGAACAAGAAACAAGAGGGAAAAGAGAGAGACACGTTCCTTCCTCCATCCACGGTTTGCCTTCTCCCAAATTAGTTCAATCCCCAGGGGAAAAAATCACAGATCATCCTACAATTCCCCCTTTGTCCTCCTTGCGATCCTCGAGCTCTCCCAGGTTTGTTTGTTGCATTTTGCATGCATGCGCACATCTCCTATGTACGCGCCACAAACTTACCCTTCTCCTGCTTATGTGCACACCTCTTTCATCTCTTCCTCTCCCTCCTCTTGTGCCCTTCAATGCAAGCTCGATCTCCTCCCCCTTCGCCGCGCCGCTGCACGGTCGCCGTTCACTCCTCGAGCGCGGTCGTCGCGGCCTTGTAGAGGTCGTACGGCGCCCAGAGGTAGTCGACGGCGCACGGCTTCCGCGAATCGAGACGCAGCCACGGCTTCCCCTTCCCGCTCCAGTGCAGCAGGCTGATCGGGCCAGGGTGCAGGCTCCGGCACTTGCCCTCCATGTTGTCGCCGCCGAGCCCGTGCTGGTTCCACCGGTGGTCCACCGGCTTGATGTCGCCGGCGAGCACCAGCAGGAACGGCGGCAGCGAGCCCAGATGGTAGATCCGCTTCTGCTTCTGCACCGCCATCCACTCCTCCACCCGCTTCGTGTACCCGCCGAGGCGCCACTTGGCCACGTCCATAACCATCACGCCAGTGTTAAAGTAGCACGGCCGGCGCCCGCGGAACGTGGCGCTGAGCTCCGGGTCCGACCAGAACGCGTCGGTGAAGTACTTGGTGAAGTTGGCGTGGCAGTACTCCGGCGCGGCCACGACGTGCCCGCCGAGGTCCACCGACCACAGCTTCCGGACGTCGTCGACGACGACCACGTCGGAGTCGAGGTATATCACCCGGTGCACGTCGGACGGCAGCGTGTCGGCGAGGTAGATGCGCGCGTAGTTGAGTGGCTGGTCGAGCGCGTGGCGCACCGAGCGCGAGATGCGACCGCGGACACGGGACGGGTCGAAGCGGTACACCCTGGGGTCGAGGTAGGGGAACGTAGCGCGGATGGAGGCGAGGAGGTCCGGGTCGAGCCGCGCAGCCAGGAAGTGGAACGCCGCGTTCTCCGGGCACGCCGTGTGCTGCAGGATGGAGAGCACCGCCGCCATGGTGCCCCGGAGGTAGTTGGCGTCCAACGTCATGGCGATGTCCACCCGGCCGGCCGCCGAGCCCCTCGGCGGGCACGCGTCGCCGTTGCGGAACGCGGGCGCCTCCCGGAACTCCGGGAACGGCCCCAGCGACGGCAGCCGGATGACGTCGACCCGGATGCTGGACGCCGCCGTCACGCCGTGGCTACCGAGCAGCAGCACGAGCAGAAGGCACGACACCATCGTGCATGCATGAAGCGGCCGCGGCAGCGAGGCCGAGGCGGATACAATGGAGGGCGAGGGCGGCGACAAGGACCGGAGGCCGACGGTGATCAGCGGGTGGGGAGGGCGGGGAGCGGCCATCCTGGTCCTTGTCATGGGACCGGGGGGAGGGGGTGGCTAGCTAGGAGGGGAAGGGTGCAACCATGGCGGTGTTTGAGGGGAGGGGGAGAGGGAGGAAGGGAGGGGAGGATAAAGTTGGCAGGGGCGGAGAGCGCGCGGAGGGACGAGAGGCAAGGTAGGAGCACCGGCCGGCTAGCGAGCGTACGTATCGCGGGCAAGGCAACCCGCGCGCCAGCTGCTGGCACGCGCGTTTTCTGTGTTTGATCAAAGTGTGATTTTGCAGTGACTGGCTTCGTGTTTGGAAGCTACGTACGTGTTGCCTGGTACGCCAGCTCGTGTTTGGCGCGTCAAGGTCAAGGGGCTCCACCACGCATGTTCCCGCCAGCGTGACATGAATGCATGTGCCGCTGTATAGCCATTTTTCATCAGAGGAGGTTGGGGGTCTTGGGATTGATTTGATGGGTTCTTCAGGCAGAATAATAAGCATTCGCTAATAGCTGTTCAGGACGCTTGGTTGGCAGCCCCTTAATTTCGAGCCCTAAACTTATGTGTCTCAGGACTACCTGTGTTAATTAGCAGGTTTAACTGTTTTTAATGGGCAAAAATGTGCATTCCAATCATGAAAGCTGGGTCCAGCTTCCACTGATTTTTTTTTTCTAATGGAAAGGAAGGCCTCAACGAGTGGACGTGGCTGTTATAACTCACGACTTACGAGTAGTTGGTTGATTTAATTATTCATTTAGTCTAATCATGTTAGAGAAAGAAGAGAGGTGTCATGAACCCATGCATGCTAAACAGTAGCAAGAATTGACCAACAGCATCATAATATTGAGCTAACATTATTCAGATTTCAGAAGACCACCACTGAACACGAAGCAGAGTACACGCATGCACAACACGAGGGAGGCGTTGGAAACAAGAAAGGGAAAAAGAAATGACACTGTCGGTGAATGCTGAGCACATGTTTGACTTGAAAACAGAATGTCAACGCCACACCTGACATCATTAGGCGAAGTTTTTTTTTTCGGGAAAGCCAGCTCTTTATCTTCAGTCTAGAAATCTCATGGCGCAGCTCCTGTAACTGCATTTACTGGGGCTGAGGTGTTAATGATATATTCTAGAGGTAATTATAGATAAATTGATTTAGTTCTATGTTTATGATCTTTTGAATAATATATTATTTTATATTTCGAATAAATATCTTTCATATTGATCAACAAGTATGTGATTTATTTGTGAAACTTTTTATTCATGTTTTGATGTTATTCTAAATTATACCTGATCTTATGTCATTATATAGGACAAATATGATTTACATATCAACACATGTATTAATTGATGATCATGTTTCGCGAATCATAGATATAAGGATATCAAATTAATAATATGGATACATGTTAGAGAATATGATATTGGACTAACTTACCATGAGACACTGTGAAAATTGTTATATTATTAAGTGTCATCGGTTGATGTCATACATAATGTATGTAGTATTCTTAGACTTGAGATCGTCATAGTTTTCTACATGTGTAATAGTTTACTTAGAAATTGATAAATACTACTCTATAACTGGGTAGTCATAAAGAGAGCTTTTGGATTTACTATGAAACATATGGATGAATGTAAGTAATCAAGATGAAATTTGCTCCTTCTTTATAACGGGAGAGATATCTCTGAACCCCTCGATATAGTTGGATTACGGAAGCACGTGGCCATGCCGAATATGGTTCAGAAGTCAATCACAACAGAGTAATCTACTATATATTTGAGTGAAGAATTAAACTATCATAGGATGACATGTTTCTCACATTGAATTTGATCTGGTATCATGAGGCAAAGGGATCGGTACATAAGAACTATGTAGGTTTATCCGATATGTTATTTATGCATATTTAAAGGTCGTTATATCCTTCTAGAAACCGTTACCAACTTATGGACTAGAAATGAATTTTCGGCTCATGACCAAATATACATGAACTTATAAGGTCACATACTTAACGGGTCCAAACAATAAGAGTTTGGATGATAGATTCCGAGTGAGATACGATTTCTACTCGTATTGGATTCGGTCGGAGGCCCTCCGAGTAGGATACGATTTCTACTCGTATTGGATAAAAATCCAGCTTGAGACTTTCCGAGTTGGATACGACATCTTATCGTATCAGATAAGGATCAGATTAGAGACTATATAAAGAGAGGTGCGGGAGATAAGGGAGGGATCCCAAGACACACCTATCAAAACCTTGCCTACCACCCCTCAAAACCTCTATTGTGTGCGCTGGTGCTAGCACATTGACGTATGGTGTTCCATATCTTGACGTGTGGACTTTGGTAGAAGCACTGTTGTGACTGTGTTGCTAATCGAGATGATCACAAGGAGAAGACAGTTGGTTAGAAGACGATCGATTACTTCCACTACGCCGACGTACACTTCGTTAATTTGACCGCTTCAACTCTACTTCTACTACACTGTGCGTTTAGTGGCTACGATATATAATCTTTTACTCGTATGGCTTTCTGGTTTATACGGTAGAAAATTTTATTCTGCGTTAGTGTAGCCTACCGTATCCTAACATGAGGAACTTTACCACAGCACAATTTTGCTGCTGATGCAGGGAAAAAAAGCATTAAGAGTCCTAAAAAATATACAGATTTGTTCTCTAGCCGGTGAGGTCATACTTCCCTAATGCCCGTGTGAGTTTAGCAGGATCTTTTCCTCCAGCAAGTTAGACTTCCTCCATGTGTAAATTACAATATGACCAGCATGAGCAACAAACGTCTACATTACATATTTTCATATCCTTCTGTGATTGCGAATCGATCCAACCAGTGTTAGGACTCAGGAGAAAAAAATTGGTGGCAAATTTCTGTATAGTGGAATTTTGGAGACACTGCCATCATTCACGAAATTGTTCAAGATGCACAGATCTTGGCAGCATTCCTGCTAGAGTAAAATGTGCACAAATTGTTAAGCATAAAAATTCAGCAAGAATCCCTGACAATTGCGCATGGTATTGCACTGATCATCTTTTTCTTTCGTGGTCAACTTCAAGGATCCTCATCAGTCATGCCCATTACAACAATGTTTGTGGAACTGGAACTGATTAGCAGAGAGAAACTCAGAAACACATTTGAGCCAATGGTCCAAGAAACAGGCCAGGATTCTTTTTCGAATGCAAACAGGCCAGGATTCTACCATATCATATCCTGTGAACAAGAGTTATAATTTATAAACCAATTACCTTTCTTCACATTCATGTGATTTGTCACATCAAGTGCTGTAGAATTCAGGGATTTTAGATTTCATGGGTGGTATAATTGCTGAGAACATGGTATGCATATTGCTCCTTAAAAGGCCGTCAGCCTAGAAGCAATTCTTTTGGAATGATTTGGCACTGTTGCATGTCAGGGTTTCAAACGAATATAATAAACATGAAAATTGAAATATTAAAACTGCAACCAACTGGAACAAAAAATAAGGGTTCAATATAGGAGGAGCAAGCCTGATTATAAAAACAAACATTAATGGTTTGATTTGCAACCACCCATGGGTCTACTAACCATATTGCTTGAAGATATGTCAAATTCAGTTTTCAGGAGAGCATAGAAGCACTGCAAATAAAAGTAGAAATTCAAGTTTATATAGGATAACTTAAGCTCAACAGCTACTGCATATTTAGGGTACACAACATGATTAAAGTTGACAAATGATAATAGAAGCTCAAGCTTGTCTAGGTTCTTCCAAGTGCTTTCTGTTTCCTTGATTATCTGCAACTGATCTACTTTCAGTGCTGCTCTGTTTCTCTTCCTCGTCCATGCCAGTTTGTATGCAGTCTGATGTTAGAAACACAGGAAGGCCACACTGCAGTTTTTTTGTCAGGGATCCAAGTCGGTGTATCGAATGGCAATAAAATTCTGTAGTCTCGTAAGTTCTTAGGTACATCGAATTTTCCACTCCAGGTTCTGGCTAGATAGGACAGGCTGTAGTATGGGGACATCTAATGCCAGAGCAGTCAACGGAGCCGGTTGATAATTCCCACATAGTAGCGTGCTGCGTGCCCTTGATGCAAAGCCCGGGACGACAATGCACAAAGGCCTGTATGCACTGTGCAAAGGCCCAAAATATACGGTCGAGAACTCTGAAACTTTTACATCCTGCAACCTCTGCATCCTTGATGTCTACAAAATTGCCATGCTTGTCAAGTCTTAATTCCTTAAGTTCCTTAAGTAACCTCGGTACAAAGTTGCATAAATTATAAAAAGGTACCAAATGCATCTTCAAAGCCTTCAGTTTTGCCCTCCATGACTCAGATTGACTGACCTCCTCCCCATATATGTCAGTAAGATAATCTACAATTTCCGTAATCTAGCGCTCTAGATCCACCGATGACATTGACCTCGGCTGCGGTAGCTCGCCGATTACGGATGCACATCGACGCAAGTCATATGGCTCTCACGCATTCAAATTCTTTTTCTTGTAGTCCGTAGTACACGTACGCTTGATTTGTGCCCTAATCCTACACCAAACAATGACATGCATGCATCACACTGATGCCGTATCTATATAAATAAAAACAACTGATGATATTCAAATCATCTCCCTCGATTTGAGGCAAAAAAAATCCTATAATAATCCTAAAAAGAAATTTTTTTGGAAATTCTTGTATTAATCAAAAGAAAAAGAGAAAGATCTCCACCATTTATTTTAGTAGGACTAGATTATAACGATGCAGATTCATCGTATATAGATATTAGAGTTATATAATAAATATAATTATATTTTAATTATAAAAAGTACAGTTATATATCAAAGACATATATATCATAATATCTAGTCATGTAGTTATGCGGGTAAATTGCTAGTGTGGGGACAACAGTAGGCATCAGATTCTGTTATGAACTCTACGTTTGTCAAGCAAGACTCAATTTACTGGTGATCTCCTATAACTCGAGCTTCAAAATCAAACCAGCAAGCAAGATGCAAGGAATAGTTGTGATCAGTGCAAACCTGCGGCGGCTTCCGGGGCTTCGGCGGCGGCGTCCACCGGGCGCTTCCGTTTCCTCACGGCGGTGGCCTCAACCCATGTGTCCAAGATACGCGGCATTGCACACCAAAGCGAGAAGGTGGAAGAGAGTGAGACAGGGCGTAACCGGCGTACAAGAGCCCCATTAATACGGGCTTGTGATTATTACTACGTTGTTGTAAAGGCTTTTCTTGGGCCGTAGAAGATTAAAGGTCGCCAAGTTATTGCTCCAGCTTCCAACCGATCTAACACGCACAGTTCATCAGACATGGTTTCTGTTTGGAACGCGAAAATTTTGTTTTATTCCTACGTAAATCGAATTGTTTCCTTTCAATTTTTTGCATTCCAAATAAACTCTACCTGTAATGTGATGATCACGGATATTTTTGCTTGGTCGAAGTGAATTACTAGTACTGCGAGCAAGAACTAGTACTAGTATCCACTGTCTGCATCGATTTGTCGCGTGAAAGATGTGCAACTAGAGATCGATCGAAGTCGGTGCTTGCTTGAGCCTTTGATTGCATGCCAAGAGCTAGCACAGATGCATGCGCGTCTCACGAGTGCAGCCAACCAATGCCATCCACGACAAACAATTAGCACCTTCATATATGCAACCAATAATGTGCAATAATAAAATAAGCTTCATACACACAGTTAACCTGAACTACGGTGAGTTTTGGTGATTAATGACAACCGAGTTTATGAGACTAATATTTTTCATGAATTAGTGAATAGGTTAGGTCCCGTGATGATAATGACTTGGGAAGGCGTCATGACTTGATCGTCATCAAATCAAGATTCGGGAAAAAATGATTATGAGTTGATTATCAAGTCAAATGAAGACCATCATATATTAATATAGGTCAAGTGGTGTACATCATATGTTGATACAAAAACAAGGACTTAGACTTGAAGAGGAGATATTTGTTATCAAGCTACAAGTGGATGCACACTGCAAAGGTATAACTAGTATGGGCTAAGAATGTGTTCCTGGTCTTTTATTATTCTCGATGTTTGATTAGGAGATCAGATTACTAGTATAGATTATCGTACTATTAAAATTGGTCATGTTTAGTAATATTAATGTCATCATATGTTGATAACTCAATCTCACTTACTCTAACTCTCTTGTGGTATGATGTTAGTATTTACGAATATGTTTTGCATATAGTTGTAGTTCATATATAATCCTTGTGACATGTGACTTAAATTTATAAATGTGTTTTGCAAATGGTTGAAGTCTATGTTCCTTATGTTGTAATTTATACGGTATAAGTATATATATATATATTCCAACATAATTAGACAATCTTAAGGAAAATATCAAGAGGTATACAAATGATATAAATTGCATATAATAATGTAATTCAATCATATTATTTGTATTAAAGCACATATTCAATAAAAGGAGCATAAATACTCCTAATCTAAACATGTATGCCAATATAAAGAGCATGGAATCAATTAAGACTAGCAAGAAGCACATGTTTTAATTGATTAATATTTAGTGCTATCAGAAGTAGGATTACATAAGATTAATTTTTGGCCGTCCCGCTACTTCTTATACTCTTCACAAATTGAATACAATAGAATAGATTCAAACTTTAAGCTCTAAGTAATACTTTACTAATCTGTCAAGATTGATTTCAGACCACTGTTGCGAGGAGGCCTTGTTTAAATTGATAGTATCTCGACATCTGAGAGTACAAATAACAAATAATAATTTAAGTATTATGCCAATTATTCATTTATTTTTAGGAGTCATAATAAGCATGATTTTATATTTAAATGATTTAGAAGAGATTTATGATCTTGCAATTATTTTATTTGTGCTCTTGTCATTTAATCTATGTTGGAAGCATACTTTATTACTTATTTATAATTCTGAAATTTTATTCAATTATTTGCTGAAGTCATGGCTATTACAATAATCAAGAAAACCTATAGTTGCCGTGTACATCAGGATGAGCTAATCTAACAAATAATAATTATTAAAAAAAAGTTGAAGCAAATAACCGACTGAAAAACAAAAAAAAACCGATAAAAAGCTCGAGCCGAGTGACGCAGGTGCGCCGAGGCGCACACGGCGGGCAGCCAAGCAAGCCTGACAATTATGCCGGCCTGGATGCATTTCTGATCCCCAAATCCACCCAAAAATTACGTACTGGCATGACACTAATCGAGCGACAAGCGTTGATTTTTTTTCCCAAGTACTAATAATCGCGTACCTGCAGGTACTGCCGCCCCAGTGGCGAGTACACGTTGATATCTTGTACGCAAGCCCGTATCCAAAACACCCCATATAGTAGTTAATAAGCATAAAGTACTCAATCGACCACTGCAGTGGATAATATTACTCCTATCAGATCTTACCACGGCAGCCAGATACAGATAGATATACCTACCAACTAAGAACAGATATGATTGCCGCTTTTTCACAGAGTGAAAAAAACTGAGTTTTGTAGGATTGTTTCGAGTAACATAGCAATGGTCCTATTATTTTGAACTGTGATTTATAATTTATAGCTGTGATTTATAATTTTTGATGTTTGTGAGAATAAGTATAGGATAAAAGAAAACTCACGTATAGTTTTAGCTGACATAAATAAAATTGTTATAGTGTGTATTACAGTTAATTTATAAATTTTATCTTAAGATAATATTTTATTTAAAAGCTAGTTATTTATAAAAAAATAAAAAATAATTTTTAAAATCTAAAAAGAATATGTCCAATAAGCATCCAACGTGATTCCCTAACACGACAGCGAAATAAAGCATCTACGCAGAATGCATGGAGCACTTTCCAATTTCCACCCAAAAAATTTACTAAAGATCCGATGTCGAGCGTGTACGTCGCTCGAAAGCTACCTTTCTATGTACATCTTTTTTTAAGCGCAGAGACGTCTTTTCTTACCTTATTTAAGCACCCAAAGATCGCCGCGTCTGCAATATTCCGCATGTACACTTGTTGCAGTGATGGGAAAAGGCACGTATAGGTGTAGGTACCCGAGAGTGCCAGTGACGAGTCAAACCCCCAGCAATTAGGCTCTGTTTTAGAACGCACAAATTTTACGAAAAAATTGTATAACTTTTTGTTGGAAAATAGACGGTTTTAGTAATATTTTTATTTTAATTTTATTAACATTAAGCACAATAAAACATGTATGTAATAATATGAAAATGATATGGAAACATATGTATTATCTTTTCAAGTAAATAATACATTCAAAACATTAACAAATTATAACATGCTTAGTACAATACATATGTGGGCATATAAAATATGCATAATGCACAAGTTTGTAATAGAAGTATTGCTCTCTGAGGAGTTGCACAAGTTTAAAAGAAACTTGTCCTTCTACAACTCTTGTTAAATTTTCAATTATCACAATGACAATCCTTCAAGATTTTGCTAGTCAAACTAACTGAATATTACCTTTTGTGCAGTATCAAAGTCAATAGCAAGCTAACAGTACAGATCTTGACAAAATCAGTGACTAGTAACAGAGAGATGCTACTACATGTTTAACATCTATTTCGGCAATTGTAGAAAGCAGGATGAATGTATATATTCAACAATATCTAATAACCACAGTAAGTGAAATTTGAATAGCAAACTTAGCATAAGTAATTGACAAAGCAATCGACTACACAACAATGATGCAATCAACTAGTATAAGACAAATCAACCTAGCAGAATCAATTAGATTGTCACTAAGAATTCAATATAGATAGATTTCCTTATCGAGCAATTCATAAGCCCATGTTCTATTATGCAAAGTCCTCTTAGAGCTAGCGATTACCACAAGTATCATAGATATCAAAGAGATATACAACACTAGCACAGCTAACTTTTGCACAATAGAAATTACAGAACACAAGTAAATCTCGCTGCGCAGTGGTACTCCAAACCACTGAGAAGCAGACAGGGCCAGACTTGTCGCGAAGACAAAGTCTGAGAAAACCAATCGCCGAGAATACCAGGGTACTGCCGAGAAGGCAATCAGAGATACAAAACCCAATTTTCACAAATCAGCACTCACCGAGTTGCAAAGCCGAGATGCGAATCAGCGCCGCACAAAGCCACGGAAAGATCAAGAACCAGTCGCACTTAGGGGTGTAAACGGATCAGTTACGGACAGATAATGCCTCTACCATATTTGTTTTCATATTTTTTCGGATATGGATACGAATACGGATAACTCGAATACGAATACAAATACGAATAATATCGAATACAGATACGGAGCGAATACGAATCGAAACGAAGACGGTTACGAATATTTATCGGAACATGAAAACCCCTTAAATTATACATACAAAATTAACGAAAATACGTAAATAATTCATCTTGTCAAAACATTCATGAAATCTAAATAAGCATAGATGGAGTGGACTGATGGGCCGTCGCCGACTCGTCGTATTGGGCTGGACTACTGGAGGCATATGGGCTAGATGGCTATTGGGCTGAAATCCGGATATCCGTTTTCGTAATATCCGGATAATCTGTATTCGTATCCGTATTCGACGGATACCAGGCTTACCGTATTCGTATCTGTATCCGATAAAAAAAATCCATATCTATATCCGATCCGAGAATTATCCGAAAAAAATCTGATCCGACACAATCCGTATCCGTATTCGTCCTGATCGGTCGGAAACTATCCGATCCGTTTTCACCCCTAGTCGCACTGCTCATGGCCATAGCCAAACCGAGAGACCAAGAACCACCGCGCGCAAGCACGCAGTTCAGAAAGCAACCGAAGAGCAAAAATCGGCTCAAGAAGTTTTGGATCTGATGGCTCACCTTCTTTTTCTCTACTCTAAGCTCTCCTCCTCATCTCTGCTTTTATGGGTGAAGCGCCAACCAGATGGCGGCGCCCTCACCTGAAGAGGCCGAACTTGCCGCCGAAGAGCAGGGAAGGAGATCCGAAATTCATGCAATAAAGAGGAGGACAAGAGAATAAGGTGAATGCGTCAGCTAGATCTGAAATCAGAGCCGAACCGACCGCCTCCCTCTCATCTATTATCTCTCCCTCTCTCTTACATGTAGGCTCCAAAGCCGATTTCATTTTTCTTTCCTCGGAAATGAGGAAATTACATAATGGCCAACACTTTTATGAAAGCAATTTAATTCCTTCGAAAACCGAGAAAAATTCTTACGTTCCAAATGTAACCTTAGATAGCAACTAGATCTGACCAAGCAGATCGGGCTAATCGTATCGGTTTGAGTCATGATACTGCTGATCTAACCTAGATACGACACAGTATGATTGTATGAACCTAGCAGAGAGGCAAGGAAGATACGACACAGTATAAACCTAGGAGAGAGGCGAGAAGGGAAGGGTTCGTGTGAATTGAAGAAAGCGATCGCTGCGATCGGAATCCCGAACCCACCCAACTGATGAGCCGCCGTGTCCAAGCGATCGACCACGCGAGTCGCATGGATTGGAAAGCAGGGCATGCGAGAAGGACTGTACGTGACGCTACGTACGGTGTTAATTTGGACGGGGGGAATTCATGGGCGGCATGGTCGCCTGCCTCGCACGCATTATTGTTCATCGCAAAACCATTAGTTAGGTGAAATCATGCGTTGTTTTGGTGCCCAGAATGAAATGGTTTATGTGATTGTAGTTTGCACCGTTCTATATATAAGCGTACGAATTACTGTAATCGACAAGCTAATTAACGTGAGTAATGCACTACATGATCGAGATTTAACCGGGAAACATCCCTACATACATCGATCCTAGCATCTTACTGCTCAAACATTTTCGAGCCGTGAGTTCAGCACTTGTAAAAATCGGACGAAGAAGGTCAAATAAAACAAAACAAAACAAAACATCGCCGTAAAAAGTACGAGAATCTTCGATATTTATGGTTTTTCCCTTTCCTCCCGTTTGGCTCGACGGGCTGGACTCTAGCCCGTGGAGCCTCTCACTGGCGCTCCGTCTCTCCCCTAGAAACACGCCAAAGAGCAAGCCTTTCGGTGTTGATTTTTCAGATATAGCACTGCGAGTACGCTGGTGTTTTCTGTTTGAAGGTCTTCAGTTCAGTACTAGAGGACAAGATTGCCAAGGACGGTGTGGAAAATGAACCGACTCTTATTCGAAAACTACGTCGCCGCACAAGGCCATCGCCGGTTCGCCACCACACCAACACAAGTACTGTGCATCCCAGATTGATAACCCAGTGCATTGATTTCAATTGTCCTCTCCTCACATTCAATATTGTACTATATAATCAAAAAAAAGGAAGAATGGAATCCCGTGTTTATTTCTCAATCCAACTTTACGGTCCCGCTCAACTTAGTTTTTTTTCAGCTTCAGTTTCTAGTTTCAGCTTTTTTTTTCACTATTTATTACACTATCCACTAACTCAGCTACAGTAAAAAAAACTAGTTACAGTGAAATTTCAGCTAAAAACCAAAAGCTATCGCTAAAACGATCACCCCCGTCGCGGTAAAATATTGCTATGCATGTGAACCAAACTTAGTAACCATTTTTTTTTTGAAACAAAAATGCTTGGTATATGGGCATGGTTCCCAGGATGCTACTCAAGATTGTCCTTTTATCAACAAGAGGTTATTAGAGCATCTCCAATGCTTAAGAGAAAAACTAACCAACGATACACCGTTGGATAGCAAACTAACGGTATAGACAATTTGCATGTGATCTGACCACAGTCACCACATCCCCCGCATCCCACCTTCCCCACATGCACCTCCCCTCCCCAATTGTCATCAACTCTACCTCTCCATCCAATTCAACACCACTCCTCCCTTCCCTAACCTTCTCCTTATCTCTCTTTCCCCCACTCCAATCCAATCCAATAGCGATTCATCGACCTGGAGTACTTGAACTTGGATCATGAGCTGCCTTGGGCGTCCTTCTTGATTACACTGTGAGCGGGCGCTCGAACAGTAGGTGCTCATCGCCTTCCCGACTACCTCAACGTTCGAGCAACCGCTGCCAAGGAAGCAGTCCGGTCGAAAACTGGGCCTCCATACTCCTAGCTGGCCTAAAAGAAGGTAGGAATTAAATTATGAACACTGTCTGGCAAGAAAAATCTTGGTTGTTGTATATTTTACAGTTTGTTTGGGTGGAGGACATGAGCTGATGCTAGCTAGTTTCTATACATATTTGATGCAGCAGGTAAGAGGAGCCAGCTAAAGAAAGAGGTGTCCGAGGTGCCGGTGGCTGACGACGGTGTCTCCTAGAGGCGGCAGTCGGCAAGGGTGGCGTTGTCGGAGGTGTGGGCAAGCACGCGGTGGGCATCATCGTGGTGGCCTAGGCGGAGGATAGGCCGACACAGGGTCTCTGGCATGGTGAGGAGCGCGGCAAATTCACGAAGTTGAACTCCAAATTCCATAAGGTTTTATAAAGTTTCAGAAGGTTTCATGACTAAATTTCATGGTATTTCATTAAGTTTTATGCCTAAATTGACTAAATTTGATAAGATTTTATATCTAAGTTTCATAGTGTTCATGAGGTTTCATAAAGTTTCAATATATTTCATGTCTAAACTGACTAAGTTTCATAAAACACGTTTGAAACTCTCTGAAACCTTGTTAAACTCATAAAACTTAGATGAAACCTGGTGAAATTTGCCTATACTGTTAAAATAATTTTTAACGGTATACCGTGCGCTAGTATGACTCAATGCCTAAAACATGAGAGGACGCTATTTATAGTGAGCTATGTGTGACATCAAATAGCTTGTTGCAATATGTTTCAAATCCAATATAGAACCTTTGATGGACTCACTTTATAATACTAGCACAAAAAAAACCTACCCCTCGTACCCCTCCCTTCCCTACTCATTGCCCATCCAATTCAACCTCACGTCACCCAAATCTACGATCACTCCCCTCCTCTCCACCTTGCCCCTAATTCCTCCATCAGAGCACCATCGTCCTTCCCTCTCTACTCTCCCCCTCCCACGATAAGAAGTAAGGATTTGGCAGAGGGGAGTCTGCATCAATGAGCATCAACTCTAGATTTGAGTAGTACAGTTAGGTTCCCATAGATCGAATCAAGATCAATGACAATTGGATCAGGTTCAAGTGGCGATATCTATTTCCAATGGCAACTTTTAGGTTCCCATAGATCGAATCAAGAACAATGACAATTGGATCAGGTTCAAGTGGCGATGTCCATTTCCAACGGCAACTTTTGGTGGGCCAAATTCTGACAATGACCACCACAACAACCCTTCGTGCAATCCGTAAGTGGGGGTAAGTGCGGCTAGGTCTATTCTTGGGGGTGCTCATTAAAGTTTCAACTTTTAGCTTCTAGCTGCGGGCTTCTTAATTTTATCTTTTTTTAGATTTTCTTTTTTTTCTTTATCCCTTTATATTATTCGTGATGATATAACCTTTTATCTTTTTAAATTTAATTACATTGAAAAAAATTAACATAGCTACAGTGGAGACAAACAAGCCCATAGCCAAAACTTATAAGCTCTAATGAGCACCCCCTAATCGTCTGTTAAGCTTGATATCAACTAGGAATTTTGCCTGAGTGCCATATGCTCCGGTCTTTAGACTCTAGGGTTTACCTCAAGCTCTCTCTCCTTGCTACCCGCCTAGATGAACACCAGAGATGCCTTAAGGATTTTCTAGTAGTTTTTCTTCTTCACATGAAGATAGCTAATTAAAATTATCTCCATGAAAACAGAGAGCAAAAAGGTTTATTGCTGGTACAGATTTTGTCCTGCCTAACCATTTGGTTGACTGACTGTCGCAGGTAACACATGGCAAATTCTCAGGTGATACAACCTTCACAAATAAATATCACATCACTCTCACTATCTCAGTGGCAAGTGCCTCCACCAAGCAACGAAAACCCGAGCAATTTCCCCTGTGCAACACCGTGTTGTTCTGCGTGACTTTCGCACTATAGTCGCATTCGAATCATTCAATTCAATTCAACATCTCACACCTCCTCTCCCCTTCCAATTCCAAAACTCCCCTCTTCTGAAGCATCACGCACCCAGAGCCCGAAACCCTAACCGTACGCAGCCTTGGCAATGGGGTGCGCGCAGGGCAAGTGCTGCCTGCCGTGGCAGCCGAGGGGCCGCGGCGGAGGACGAGGAGGGCCCGGCGACCGCGGCGATGCCACCCTCGGTCGCGCCGCGGTGCCGGGCGCGGGTCTGGTGCTGGACTACGCCACCCTGACGGTGGCCGGGCTCTACCCGGACTCGCCGGACCGGGAGTCGCAGGACGCGTACCTGGTGGCCACGCGGTTCGCCGGGGACCCCGACCTCCACCTCTTCGTCGTCTTCGACGGGCACGGCGCCTGCGGCGCCGCGTGCGCCGCGTTCGCGCGGGACTCGCTCCCGCGCCTCCTCGCGGCGGACGGCGGACGCCTCGTGTCCGACCCCGCCGCGGCGTTCCGCGAGGCGATGGTCGCGGCGAACGCGGAGATGCACGCGGCGGCCGGGGTGGACGACTCGATGAGCGGGACCACCGCCGTGGCGGCGCTGGTGGCCGGCGGCATGCTCCACGTGGCGAATGTGGGGGACTCGCGCGCCGTGGCTGGGGTGTGGCGCGGTGGCAGCGTCGCGGCGGAGGAGCTGTCGTGGGACCAGACGCCGTTCCGCGCCGACGAGCGCGCGCGCGTCAAGGCGTGCGGCGCGCGGGTGATGTCGGTCGAGCAGGTGGAGGGCGTGCGCAACCCCGACGCGGAGGGGTGGATGCCCGACGAGGGGGACCCGCCTCGCGTGTGGGCGCGCGACGGGCTCTACCCAGGCACGGCCTTCACGCGCAGTCTCGGCGACCTCGCTGCTGAGGGTGTTGGGGTCATCGCCGAGCCTGAGGTGAAGAGCGTGGAGGTTACTCCGGCCCACCTATTCTTCGTGGTTGCCAGCGATGGCGTGTTCGAGTTCCTCTCGAGCCAAGAAGTCGTTGAAATGGTGGTGATTTCTTTCTCTGACATAATTTCCTGCCCCCTTTTTGTTTGCTGCATTGATCTAGTTTAAATTAAGTATTTTACTTGCTGCATATAGCATGCTTGGAAACAAACACTTAGGATAATTGCAAACGTGTATTGTGGTGAGTCTAGTAAGTACTCCCTCGTGTCGCTATATCTGTCCACAGCCCACCATGCGCACAGACCAAGGAAGCATGGAATCTAAGAAATACTTAATGAGAAATGACCATGTATATCCCTATTAAATTACATACTATAACCACTTAATCTCTTCTAAAGCATTTAGGTAGAGGTAGAGGGAGGAAAAATTGCAATAACTACACATTAGATTCCCTCAATGGACAAATATATTGAAACGGATACCCCTGAGGCCATGGACAGATATATCAAAACAGAGGGATTAGTAATTAGCTGGTGCATTTTGCCTGAATTACTCCCAAGTTCCAAGAACCACATCAATTACACGTGTTTGTTCATTTGTGAAATAAAAATAGAACCTTGATGTAAAGCTCTGAATTTTGGAAATAGCCTATATCTCTGGCCTGATCTTTTGGGCTGCGGTTTATTAGTCTAATGAATAGTGATTGTTGAAGGAAGCAGAAGCCAAAAAGAATGGAGCAATAATAGTGAAACACTGGAACATCTGACTTAACAGCTCACCATGAATTCCATCACTAGCACACATGCTTAACCATTTTTGGTTATTCAACTGGAGCACTTCATTTGAGCTAGTAATATGGGAGTAGAAAAAAATTAACACTTTTTTCTTTTATTGCTCATCTTATAGAATCAGCTGCAGGGTGTTTATCATGTCTGCTACTAGCTTATGTGAGCTATCAATTATTACGTGAACTGACATTTTAAGTCAAGCTTTTGAATTATTTGTTTGTGACAATTCTTGCAGTGAGATTTATATGATCTATGAGTTTATAGGTTTCATCAAGTTTGCTTGAACCCTAAAGACATGTAAGCCCAATTGGAGGATGAGCTTAGCATACTTTGTTCAGGGCAATGATGGAATTGCTCCCCTGATAAGCGTGACGCCTCTCATGTGCTTATTGTTAACTTGTTAAATGGAAGAATGGGCCATGGGATGTTAAGCATTTTTTTTCTGTAGCTTAAACTTGTAGTTAGATATGATAATATCATAAGAATAATAAGATGCACACTTGGTGGTGAGTGCAGAGGAATGTGTTGAGCTGTGCATATTCTTAAAGAATTTTGGTGAACACAGTGATATAGCTGAGTTACCTAAAACCTCTATGTATGAGAATGCTGACATTCTGTGGAGTGCAGAATGATTTCAGCCTTTTACAGATTACAGCAGTGGAAGACTATCTGTGGACTCATTGTATTATGTGAGGAGATAAGATTCATGAATGAGATATTAGGATTTAGGCGAAGGGTGGATATCAGTGGTTACTAACAAGTAACAATTTAACCTACTAATTACTCTTCGGAGCATAATTGGTCAATTTTGACATGCAGGAAACAAATGCAAATGGTCCTGGATATCAGATTTTTACTCCATTTGTTCATGGATACTAAAAAGAATTCCATCAGCCAAGTTGCTTTGTTCAAAAAGTTAGAACTGCAGGATGGTGTGATGATTAAGACCAATTGAAATGGTGATGATTTTGGGGTTGATTGATGCTGCCATTATGAAAGCTATCACTCTGAATAAAGTTCTGCATAAGTGGAGGTACCTTTATTGAGTAGTAGAGGAATAGTTGACTAGCAATTGAGCTGTAATGGCATATTGACTATTCACAAGTGTGACCAGAAAAAAGTGGGACAAGATAGGTAAATGACTGTAAGAGTGTGATAAAATGGACTGGGTTATCGTGAGTTATTATGACACTTTCCTAAAGTATTGCTGATGAAAAAGGTACATTTGCCACCTTATTGCTCTCAAAACTGACAAGTCAATTCAGAATTGACTGCTGATTGCTGAATCACTAGAGGTGTGCTTGCATGTTATCAATTGTGTTCTGATTAGGCCCTAACATGGTCTGGAGTTCATAATGGGATGGTCCCCCCCCCCCCCAACCCACACCACACACACACATAAACCTCCTCTTTTCCTTCCCATCACTTTCCATAACTAAGTGTTGGAAGTAGTACAAAAACCAGGCTGGTAACAGCCGTTTTGTTTTGCCAGGTTCTTTCATGTACATTGTTCTCTCCCTGCGCTTGGTGTATATCTACGTGATGTGCATCCTTTTGTGCGAGTCTGTTATATATGCCAATTTTGGAGTGGGGAAAAAAAAGAGTAATTGTGTTTTAGATGTTGATCTATGTACAACTATTCTGGTAATGCGATAATCTCCCCATTGTTTTTATTCCATATTAGGCACCATTGGAAGTGTTTTTAGTAACAATACCATGTTAAATTGTATGTGGTTTTGCTTGCTTGGGTATGCCTTTGGTATTCTGTCTCCATGTCAGTAATGTTAAACATTTTTCTGGATTCCTACAGGTGGCTATGTATCAAGATCCTCGAGATGCTTGCTCAGCAATCGCAGCAGAGTCATACAGACTATGGCTGGAGCATGAAAACAGGACAGATGATATAACAATAATCATTGTGCATATCCGGGATGCCGAAAACGTAGGTTCGCAATATCTTAAATTATGTAGCCATAATACCACGATTATTCAGTGGCCTGCAGAAACTCATCTCTCTTTCCAAAATTTACTCAGTCAGGTCCTGCAGGGTGCGACAAAGTGAACGGCAGCAGCACCGGAGCACCAATAGCTTTGCACACAGTACAGTCAGAGATACCTGTATTTGTACCATCAGAAGCAAGTCACCTGAACAGAGGTTCTGCTAATGAACTGCAGTCATCCTCTTCTGGCTCTCCAACAGAACAAAGCCTCTCCTGCGTTGCTCCTTCTCCTAGTACTTTGTCCGGCAGCGGTAAAACATCAGATGCTCCCAAGTCAATGCAAAGTAAGAGAGCCGTATCGCAACAAGTGCAAGCTTGGCATCAAAGGAAGATGGTGCCGAACTGGAGTGGCCAATGCAGCGAAGCATCCCCCCAGTCTCTAGCTGAAGGTGGAGGAGGTAATGCTGCCAATCTACTGAACTGTAATTGGTAATTACACGCAAACAATTCGCCCGTTTCATCTCACTATTTAAGATTAAATGACACAAGGAAAGCTGCATCACCCCCCAATCACCGTCCTCCGTAATATCTGACACTAATCTTCTTTTTCTTTTTTGTCGAATTTTCAGAGCAGTCTTATGCAAAGGCTGCTGCCTTCCACAGGGAGCTAGTACCCCTGCCATGGAATTGATACTGGCTCCCAATGTTTGTCCTGCACCAGTGGCAAATCTCGGTGCTGCTGCTCGTGTTTTCTTAGAGCACCTGCTGACTGACAATGCAAAGGTTCTGATCCATACCGGGTCGTTTAACTAGGGATTGACTTCAGCATGTGGCGATGAGCGCCACCAAGCGTCGCCCGTGGAATGGAGTTAATCTCCGTTAGTTTGTATTTGTTAACTATTACAAAATCTTAAGTTGACGCTTGCCGTAATATGATCCGAGGCATATGTGGCTGGCTAGCACTCCGAGGATCTGAAAATGCCATGTGTGAATCGCTCTCTTCCTTTGAGATGAAATAACGAATATTTGACGCTCCTTTTTAGCGCATAGGAGGGGGCCTTTTGAGTTGAATACCAGCAAGAAATGTTGCTCCCTGAAATAAACGCGCTGTGACTCGTGCCAGCAGCCCGAAAAGCGATCATTAGACTGGCCGAAAATTTCATCGTGGCTTCTTTGGGCATACTCAAATTGGTTTAAAGTCAGCTTCTGTTTTTAATTTATAATTTTTTTAACTATTCAGTAATTTTATCTTTTTCTATTTTTTAAAGATTTTTTTGACTTTTTATCTTTTCTTTTCTTTTTCTGTATTTCTTTGTATTATCTATAATAGACTAACATTTTTTTATTTTTTTAAATTTAATTGTACTAAATAAACCAGTTCAACTACAGTAAAAAAAATAAATTATCTATAGTAAAAACTATAATAAGTACCAAACTGAATGTTACCTTTGGCAGTCAAGCCACTCTTGTACGGTGGATGTGATCGTGTATTCGTGGTGACAGCCGAACTTCGGTGTCAAGGAGAGCACCGGATTGGTGACCTGCTGGGAAAGCTGACGACACGAGGGACATGCAAAAACTGGCATTCACGTCAAATAATGCCATGACACATGACGAGACGTGCTAACGTTACAAGTTACAGCAAGCGCGGAAGAAGGCAAGGTGTAACTAACTAACCCTTGCGACCTTCCCACAAGGCTTCAAAGCTCAAAAGTAGATGGAAAGCGTCTCGTCAATCCTGTCTTGCAGCTTGGTGCACTGCGCCAGTAGCCGAGCGAGCTTATCGTCCCTCTCAAGCGGAACCAACCCTCTCAGTTCTACTCTTCTAGGTACGTGCACGTCATCGATAACTCCATGCGCACCATTTACCTCGCCGTTGATGTCGGCATGTGGTTGAGGTTCTTCGCGAACCGCGTTGGGCGATGGCGGCGGCAGAGGTTTCACCGGTGGAGCATTGACAGCATCTAGATCGCAACTGATCTCGATGATCTCGTCTAGTGAGAGGCCGGTTGACGCAGCAGGCATCATCCTGTGGCCATCCAAAATGGGCACCTCATCCGTAGTGTTGCTGTTGGCAGTGAGCCCTTGCGTTGCACCGTTAGAATGGGTTGCAGTGGCCTGGTAGAGATGCTGACTCAGGACATAAGCTTCCGAGAACTCTCCGGTAGAAAGCCTCGCTAGCCTCCAGTTGTAGATTCGTCGGAAGATAGTCGCCCATCTTGGCACAAGGTAGTAATACGAGTCGTGGAGCTCAAGACCAACACCTTTCTGTACCATAATCTTCACTTCGGTAGCCGCCTGGGTTTCATTTAGCAGCCGAGCTGATCCGGTCAGATAATTCATCAAGCACTCCTCAAGAAACAGCTTCTGATCTTGGATCTGCCTGCCCATGTAAGAGCCTTGGCTTAGCCAATACAAATCATAACTGAACTCTGGAAGCTTGCAACTCTTTATGGTTGCAAGCAGTGGCTGGGTCCTCGATGGCAATGACCATCCAATGCTAGGTAAGAACATTTCGGCGAATATCCTCTCACCGCTCGATCTCTCCAGAAGATCAATCTCAAGAGCTGGCCACTGGTTAGGGTTTGTGAATGCTGCAGCCAAAATCTCTTCTGCAGTCTGGTTGACAGCATCGTTGAATACTGAAATGCAATGCTCAGGACCAACTTCAGGCGCAACACGGCTGTTAAGCAGCTCAAGTGATGGGTTCAAGTAGTTCAGAAGCAACTCATGGGTCTTCACAAGAGTGACGTCGGGCTGTAGAGGCAAATTGTTCGTCAGCCACTTTAGGCCCTCACGCAACTTGTCATCATCAAAGAAACCATTGGCATAATCTTCTGTGTCATTTCCAACTAGGAAAACAACCAAGGATGACGAGATCTTTCCTTCACTCAGACCACTGAGGCCAAGCCTGTCAATGATATTCTGTGACGCATAATCATACCCATCATTATATGTGTTGCCACTCAAAATCAGAAGAGGGAGATTGGATTGAGCAGGTATAGAAGCTAACAGACTGCTAAATCGTGCCTTCTGCATTTCCCACGGAATGCTTTCAGATACCACAAATATTATGCAGCTTGTGCTGTTGGCAATGTCATTACCAATGACTTGCTGGTCACTGGCCCTAACAACAGATAGACAGCATGCATTTGGAGAACTGGTCCACTTTGTCCAAATTGATAGATCTGCTGAAGAAAAAGGTAATCCAGTATCTTCGTTTCTAGAACCCATGAGTTTTTTTAGTAACCATTTTGAGGCCAAATAGTTGGTCTGGGATTCCATGGCACCTGGTGGGATCAGTACAAGCAACTTCCAGCAGATGCATCTAGCATCAGGGTTCCTTTCAATTAAAATGGGACCAGCCAACTCTGAGACATTTAGTTGTGACCAGGATCTTTGCTGTCTTGCATGTCTCTTTTTAAAGGCATCACCAATGTCTAGCTCGCGGACTGCATGCTTCAGCACCTTCATTGTACACAAGTCAACATAATTATCATGTTCTCACAATACATAGTTAAAAAAAACAGAAAACATCTGCTTCCAGAAATCATGTCCCGATAGAATTAAGATGTTCTTTCTTCTTGGAACCAAAGCCAAAAATATTCTATTACAAGAGGGGAAATGCTACTAAAAACAATGAAAGACCAAAAGTTTCATCCGGTTGAATTTTCATCTTGCAAAAACTGATATTCATCAAAATTTGAGACAGGAACTAAAAAAGCAAGATCTCTGAACTCAAAACACATCTGAAGTTAACAGGTACTTAAATAAATATGACATGTCTAAGCCTCTAAGGTAGACTCACCACTGCAGTTTGGTGAACTGGCGGGCCAAGCGACAGACAATTCAATGCTGCAATAGCAAGAGCGCTTTTCTGCACTCTCAGAAATCTCTTGTCTGCAGCACGCTGCCTCCATTTCCTGGAAAATCATGATAGGGGACAAACGTTGGTGGCTACAACCAAAGCATTACTGGTTGGAACATCAATAAATCAAGGGGGAAAACCAAACCTCAGTATTATCTTCAGCCTTTCATTGGTAATTTTTTCCTTGGGGGACACAACAGTTGGTAACCAATCATCTGTTGTTTGGTTACTAATCTTGTGATCACCATATTCCTCATGACCAGGCAAAGGGGAACCTGTAGGCAACCCAAGTTGTATTACATTGACGTCATAGTTTGTTGGACTTCCCTCATCCATATCTGAGTTGATGCCAGAACCATGTGCCCTGAACTTATCTTCCTCTCCATGCATATCAGAGCAATCCAGGGATACGCTATCTGCAAAAGGATATGAAACAATGTTTTCCGCCAAAGTATCAACTTGAATGTTAGTCTGTGACCACAGAACATCTGATTTCCCTTGATGGAACCCTGCAAGACCACCATCTTGGCCTTCAGGTATAAAATCATCAACCACCTTGGTCTTGCTTTCTGTTTTCGGTGAAGCTACTCTCTGTTCATCCATCCATAATGTGTGCGAGAATATCTCCTGCTTGCCAGCACGTGGAGAAGAAGTACCAGGAAAAACTGGAAGACTCTCCTTTCTGCCAGCAGTTGGGGAAATAGGACTTGGATATGGCGAACTGAATTGTTTATTGCCAGCTTTCGGAGAGATGGGACCAGAATATGATGATGTGATCTGTCTGCCAGAAGTGGGAGAAACAGGTCCAGAAAACTGCAAACCAAATTCTCTTCTGGCATTAATAGGAATCACAAGAGTAGACTGTGATGGAACCAGCTCTCTTTTGCTTGCCGGGGAAGCAAACCGACCAGAATATGGTGTAAAGATCTCTTTTTTGCTAGTAGGAGCACAGACTGGACCAGAAGAAACATCATCAATGACTATCTGTGATTTCTTCGAGTGCACAAGTTGAGAACAGCCAGATGGGAAATCACTTTCACTGTTAAGAAAAGGCCCTTCTTTCACGAGATACATTTCTTCATACTGCCTCAACCCAAAACCATGGTATTCTAAGAGACTTTCAATGTCCTCATCCTGAAAAAAAAAACGTAAGAGGATTATCAAATTTTCCATATCGAATTAGTTACTGTCCAAATAAGAGAACACTAACCTCCATTGCAAGCCACTCCACAACATGTGAAATAGGAATGCCTTGGCTGTTCTGAAGACCACTGTGCAAGAAAGCCAGAGCTTGCCTTCTTAGCTGGGTAGAGGAAAAAAACTAGTTAAGCTTTACCAAAGTATGAACTGGAGAACAAATAGCCTACTACATGAAACATAAAAGTACAACAAGTAGTGAGTAGTGAAAAACAATACTACCATAGAATCATCCTATGCCCAGAACCATAAATCAAACAATGGGCACTCATGAAGTCACAATATAGGAACAGAAGCAGTGCGGCAAAACAGGCATACCCATGATTTCTAAAGGAACCAAATGAGTTTACCATTATTTCCAGTATCATTCATTAGTAATTCGTCATAACATAAAAGGAATGCTTCAACTAAAACAAAACATCCTAACTCCGCAGAGAAGCACAATGCTAGGCAGGGAGAGCCAATCACGATCAGATTACGATATAATGGAACCGTACAACAATTAAAAATGAATCAACTTTATGCTACCAAGCACCTTTTGCCTCATGAAAAATAACAGAAGGTCCTAACAACTGCAATGACAGTGTAGATAACACAAGGAAAGTGCTAAGAGTTATTATTTTATCATTACAAGGCTGCTTCTATCACACTCTTTCCAGCACAATGGAGAACTAGGAAATGTATGAGCATTCTTTGGAATGATAATTCCACTAAAATGGTACACAAAGGAACAGCCTTTAACAGACAACAATTCTACCTTTGCAAAGTGAGCATGCATCAAACAAGCCTGCAAATAAGTAGCTTTCCTTGCAAGCCGAAAGAAGGCAATAAAGTTCCCCATTCTGCACGCTCTGAATTGCATAACAAAAGTTGGTGTTAAATTAAATTAAAGCTAGTACAAACATGATAAGTACAAATGATGCTAGATGGCATAACTACCTTGCAACTTCTCTTGCAAACAAGATCTCTGGACTGCCTCTAATTTCACGAGACATTTTAGCAAGGTCCAGAGATAACTCAGCAGGTTCGACCTAATTCAGATGTATGTACAGGTCAGCAAAATATCAGAACGCAACTAGAGCCATTCAATTTACCTCACCTTGTAACCAGGATGCTTGTCTAACTTGAGCAGTGCGTAATAACCTCGAAACTCCTTTTCTGTTGAGAAGAATACACCATTTCTCCTGTGGTCATCATACATTTGAAATAGCTCAACTGATGTTTTATTCATCTGCTCAATGTTGAGGTGTGCATCAAAACCCTCTGAAAAACCTTCTCCCTTGTTGTACTCACATAATTCATGCATTGCTATAATATGGAGCCTTATCTGGTCAAGAAAAGAAAAGATGGCTTCAAGATGAAAATTTCTTAACACGTAAGGACACAGAGACATAAATGCAACTACCATTTGCTCAAGCATAGAAATAGCCTCTCGATTGAAGAAATGTTGCATTCTAAGATCCATTCTTATCGCTCGCATCCTGTCCCACAAGAAGTTGTATAAGCCCAAGAAACTGTCATCGTATGTGTGATCCAACAAACTAAGAAGGTATTCCATTGTCTTCTGCAGAACTGGCATAGGCCTTATCAAGTCTGCATCTCTCTCAGCAGTCCTATTATACTGTGTCAATCAGATAAGAACTTCCATCATGCTTCCAGTTATAGGCGATCAGAGATAATTTCAGATAGAATCATATCGTACTGCCAGGTGATAAGTAAAACATTATGTACCTTTTTAACAGCAAGTAACTCAGTAGTTTGGTTTCTGTCTCCACCTAATCTCTCATACCTATCAAGATCTCCTTTTCTCTCGCGCTCCGCCCTTTCAGGTTCTAAGAAAAAGTGAAAACAAAGAATGCATCACATTTATTAGTAGCATGTTTAAGAAATATTATGAAGGGGAGATGAGAATGACCAAAATGATATTGCACGAGAATAAGTTGTGTGATCTAGAGCAGGAAACACCTGGGCACATATCAGGACAAAGCCCAACAATTGCAGCTAACCCTGGGGAGTCCATGTCAGCCAAAGATCTTTCATCGGTATCGTCATTTGATTCGATCAGAATTTTTCCCATTGATGAGGCTTGTTTCTGCTTGACTGCAGATCCCTTGTCCGATTTTGCAAAATCATTAATAACTTCTACCGGCCTGCTTAACTCAACACTGAAACGAGCCAAACGCTTGGCCTTTGCTTGTCTTTCTCTACAGGAAATGTTATATAAGTCAACACCAACAGGCAGCATATTTGATGGAAACACTGATACAAGGAGAGGAAAGGGATGAGTCATATGCTAAACCATAAGTACCTCTCAAGTTCAGTTGAAGGGATAACGTGATCGTCATCACTAACATCCAAAGGAGGGGTCCCAGTTCTTTTGCTAGCACTAAGAATAGAAGGCTTTGGTGGAGAAACAGAGGGTGTGTTATATTCACTGGAATAAGAATCCGGATGGCGAAACATCTCGTATGGTGCTGACTGCGCATCACCAATGCGAGGTTGTGTTTGATTTCCAACTTTGGGAAGGGATGCATTAGACCTGTAATGACAGCAGCAAAGCCAACTACTAAATGACAACTGTTAAGAATCAGCAGGCACAGTAATGGAACAATTTATTTACTAACTACTACTCCTTGGAACAAATATGACAGATGTATTAGATTGCGCTCTCGCTAATTACATTTCATTTTCACCCTAGCTATTGAAACCACTTATCTGAACCAACATAATGACCAAAACAGACATAAAACATAACAAACTCAAGAGGATTTACTTCTGGACTTCAGCATTTGAGCGAAGATTCTGGGCTGCACTGTTGCTGCCAAAACCTGCAGGTGGCAATTTGTTCATGCTTGTGAATTCTGATGAAGGTGATCTCATCCTTTTTGAAGTTTCAACATTTCCATCATCAATCAAGGTATCCGTATAGTCTATCAGTCTGTAAAGAAAGCAGGAAAAAATGCTTTCCACATTAGCTGTAAGTCCATAGTGCATCAGTAACAAAACTGAGTGAAACAGTCATGTCAGGTTTAAGACCACAAGAGTATACTTAGCCTCCTTTAACGTTTCCAGAAAACCATGTGATAAACATTAACATAATAATCGCTATCTTATTATAACCAATAAGATTAGTGGGCAAATAGAATAAACAAGAATTTCGCATTTCCCTTTTTTAGTCATTCTGAAAATGCAAGGGGGAATAGAAAAATTAAGATAAAGGTTAGTTCTTATTGGGAACTTGAGTAAGGACTTTCCACATTTAGAAGCTCAAATAAACCACATGTTTTCTGAATATTCCTTCAGCAAGAGTAAAAGTTGCAAGGAAAACAAAATTTCCGAAAAGCATGTACAAAATTTCCGTAAATGTGCTCTTCTTGGTTCAGTTTGGTAACACATCCAACCAAGTAGAGGGAAGACTTGTGAGAAGGAATTAGTGTTGCCTGGGTAACCCATGGCCAAGATAATGATGCAAAGCATTTCCCCATTTCCAATAAAAGGTAAACCAAGCAAAATTGTTTCCAATAGATGCTCACAATTATCTGGTTTCCTTCTGAATCTTTATACAAAATCAAAGCAGCAAACAGAATGATTTATATACACAAAAAGCTATAAGACGAGCAATGTTGCAAGGTGTCTAAGGGCCTGTTCTTTTTTGCTGCGGCTTATAGCTTTTGGCTGAAATTTTTGAATTTTAGCTGTTTGCGACAGAGATTACGGAGAGAAAGATACTCGCTTGCGATTTTGGATGGTACAGATGTTAGGCTTTTAACGTGTACTATAATTAACTTGTAGACTCAATCTTAAAAATATACTCCGTTTGAAAGTTAGGTACTATAGCAAAAACCAAAAACCGTTTTGAGAAACTGAAAAGAACAGGCCCTAAGTACTTGGTAAAGCATATACATTATGTACCAAATAAAGAAAAACCTACACCACCACAAAGAAATGAACACCTGTAGATACCTTCTAGCATTTGCACCAGCATCGTATCGAACTTCAGCACCATCAACATCCTGATAGGATAAGGTAGGTGACCTAGACCTTTTCGAAATGTTATGATCCAATGATCGACTTTGAAATGGAGCAGATAATCTACAAAGAAAAGAAAACACATTACAATGGAATTACACGATGCACCCACACGCAGGCATGTGCACACATCGAGAGATGGCAATAGACAACGGATTTACAGTGACCTAGATAATAAATGTCAACACAACAGCTACTCTTACTATTCAATGAATATTAAATTACAGTGTGAAAGTTGGCTTCATCATTGGTTAATGTTCTTTTGAATAGAAAGCTCGTCCCAACAGGAAAAAGGTGGGCAAGGAAAGGTAACATGTTTTTCAATAAAATGTCAACAGAGATCATTCTCCCGTGTGGATCTACCAAGGTTGCCCCATGTGACATCTACCAGTATATATCTAGTAGAAACTTCAATACAACTCACAAGACAAACAAAGTAAGAACTTTTTTCTATCTACAAATGATTTTTTTTCAACTGTCTTATATTTCTCCTTCAAATCAAAATAGCGTATGAAAGACTGCTATTGGATTAAAGACTATACTGGTTAAGGATGAATATGCCCACAAGAAAAATGTAGAATCAGTGAATCACGAATAGAAGGGTGTTCAGATCAACAATGTGGCTATTTCTAACAGTTCTGGCTCACAGCACCTTTGGGGTCGAATATGTTCGCTCATCTCTTGTTGAGCCATAACTGATTGTGTTGAATTACCATAGTGAGCCACATCACCAAGCACTGATGGAGAAGATGCACCACCCCCCAAGCCAGGACGGGGCTTGCCATTTCCTGGAACTAAACGATTGCTATTCAAAAGAGGAGGTGTTGCTGTTCGTGCGTCATGCAAAGGAGACTGATTCTGGTTTCCAAACTTGGGAGGTGTTATATTATGCCTGAAATATCAGCAGCAACAGGGAGATAAACAGCACAGAATGACCAGCAACATTTAGTACTGAAAAATACTAATGGCTAGCTAAGGACCAGTGTTACACTCTTTACTGTAATAGTTTGTAGACTTGTACCAAGACACTGACAGAGGCTAAAAGGCAACACAGTAAATAATATTAAGAAAACTGTATCAAAGAACTCACTTGTACACATGATCATGAGGATCAGCAATCTGAACAGGAGGATAATTTTGAAGGCTTGATGGAGGTCTAAACTTGCTCGTAATGTTTGATGGAGGTGATCTTGCTGTTTTTCCAAACTCTGGAGATCGCATCCTCATTTGCTCCGAAGGTTGTACACTTCCATTTTCAAACAATGGATCTGCATAGTTTACCAACCTATCAACGGGAAAAAAACATTAGGTTTTGAACTCCTGATGGACAGCACCCTAAAGGCTATAGTAGAGAGCTCCAGGAAGAACTCGACTGAACTCATACGTAACAAAGAGATCTTCTCCAGACCTACAAACCATACATCTAATCATCGCGTAGGGTGCTACAGAGAAAGAATAACATGTCAAACATGCCAGAGCCAACATCAACTATACACCAGTTGCATATTTCAACAACAGAGATCATGATCCATGTAGTTTTCCATTTAAGAACTACCAGTGAATAAAATATGTTGGACTTCTGACCACAGTATTGTGGTAAATAACTGTTAAATAACAACATTCGAGTTCAGCAGTAAGCCAAGAATATTTGGTTCGTTGCACACTTTTCACAAGAGGCTCCCACGATACTGGTCATGCACAGATTATCCCATGCCATATTTCTTTGAACTACAGCATTTGGACAACGATACTAGAACTTGTAGCAAAAAAGCACAACCAATAAGCTCCAAAGGAGGAATAAGGTTGTTAAGTTTCCAGCTATACCTTTATATGAAACCCTTATGTAGTACTAGTTATTCATACCATGGATACGGTTGTATATAAGACACCAGTATAAACTTGATCTTTATGAATCCAGTAGTTTGACGAGAAATACATCAAGAAGCAGTTTTACCTTCTTTGTCCCATACCATTATCATAGTCTGCAGGAGAATCCACACGCTGATTTGACAGAGGTGATTGGGACCTGCTCCTTGAGGAAATAACAGGATCCGCGGGCCTGCTTACTGATGGCGCAGCTAGCCTACAAAGAATGCAAGCATGAAAAATTCATCAGCAATGTAGCATGGTTATTGCAACAATCAGGTGAAATGAGATTCGGCGATTAGCCATAAAAAACTAGATCCTCGGTTGGCATGCTAGCAATGAGATACCTTCCCATTACACATGTTGTAATGTTGTATTCACTGTTCACCTGAACAACATGCAAATAAAGCTGTACCCTGCTCTGTATCACAGTCACTTGGTACAAAAGCACCAGTGTGCATAAGGCACGGGAATTAGCTAGAAGGTTGCTATGCGTGGATTGCACATTTCTCTATGGCAACACAGCGGACCATGCCATGATTTCCAATTATCGGAGTAGATCAGGACATATTGGAGAAACAATAGGATGACCTGCCGATAGTCACACACCGACATGCATCCCACCAAACAAAATTTCTCATATGCACATCTGGTCATCTCCAATGTGGATATCATCAATCTATGCAATCACCATATACGATAAACTAGTGTGGGTCAGTGGGTGGAATATAGCTCTGTATAACGCAAACAGATGCATCAGGTTTTGCAGTCCTCCATGCCTAATGCCACTCTTCTGCTATCTACAGCTACTTAGATGCAACAGCAAGTACAGAAACCTAATCACTAGTCAAATCAGCTCGATAGCAAAACTCAACAACACAAACCAAAGCAACCCATCCCTGAAGGGGGGAAAGCACAAAACGTCACCTCTGAAGATGCCCAGCGAAGTGGCGATTAGTGGCGGCGGCCGCCCCTGGATCAAGGGCGGGACGAGAGCTCGGGAAGCGCACGGAACCGGAGGCGCCGGGAGCAGTGGCCGGGCGTGCGGAGGATGACGGTATGGGAAAGGGCGCAGTGACACTAGGGCGAAAGCTGGCGGCCGCCGCAGCTTGCTGGGGGCGTGGGCTCGGGAAGCGCGAGACGGTAGTCGCGAGAGGGCTGACCGGTCGAGAGGAGGGAAAGGAAACGGGGACGGGCGGTGCGGCGGGAGAGGGGGAGGTGGCTGCGCCGGCGCCGAAGGCGAGGGCGGGGGAGCCCGGGCCGCGGTTGAGGGGGCCAGCGTCGCGTCCGAAACCGGATGCGGCCATGGGCGCAGCCTCGCGGAGCGCGAAACCCTAGCCGGCGGCGCTCGTCGCCGGCGTCTGGGGGGGAGGAGGGGTTTGAATTCGAGAGATCGTAGGAGACGGAGGAGCGAGCCGCCGAGTCGGAGCTGGGTTAGGCGGCTCGGTGGCCGGTGGGTAAGGGCGGCTGCGTTGTGGGGTCCCTCTGTCAAAAGACGGCTTTGCTGCGGTGGAGGGAACAATTGCAGAGAGATACCCGTCGAACCCGACCGTACGGATGTATGTGATTAGCTAAAGTGTTTTTGATGCCAAAAATTTTGATTAGCCATTTATAGAAGTTATTGTGAGAACTATTTTAAATAAAGTAACTTCTCAATGAAGTATTCTTTATTATAAGTGAGTTCTTTTAGGATGGGTTCTTTAGGATTTATGGTTTATAGCTTAAATATTTGAATTCTGGTTGTTCGTAAGAAATAGTATACATAGAAAAATAGTTATGCGATTTTAACTGGTGCAGCTAAACTCAACATATTTTTTACTATAATCTTTTTATTAACCCCGTCTTAAAAAATTACGCCATTTAAAAGCTAATTACTGTGGACAGTACGATCACAAGCCAACTTTAAGCTAGTTTGAACCCAGCCTTAGGCTGTGGCTTTTTGCTTATGCTTTTTGAATTCTGTCTGTTCGTAAGAGAGATTACGAAGAGAAAGACAGTCGTATGTGATTTTGATCGATATAGCCAAAGTAGGTATGATATATAATACAATTAATTAGTAGATCCCGTTTTAAAAAACACACCGTTTAAAAGTTAATTATTGTAATAAAAAAGTGAAAAAGCAAAGACTAAACTAAAACAAACTCACCTAGCTCAATCTCACTCGTGATCAATCGCCTACGTGGTGTTGGGGCCGTCTATGGTAAAACTAATGGGCTAAATCATTCGTAGTGTTTCGCAGACCGACCTAAGTAAATCTTGAACGTCTATCTTATAACGAACAGTCTATGCCATTTGGAATGGAACAATAGACAAATAATAACAAGCCTGCTATTCTCGCTTTTCGGCCCATCTA
Source organism: Melocanna baccifera (assembly GCA_036346265.1). NCBI lineage: Eukaryota > Viridiplantae > Streptophyta > Magnoliopsida > Poales > Poaceae > Melocanna > Melocanna baccifera. Next base: position 19,072,178 of record CM070696.1, on the reverse strand, counting down.
AAACTAGGCCGAATGGGCCTTATAGAGCCACTCTTACAACCCATTCAGTTGAGCTTATTTTTTGATAGCAAAGAGCAAACAAGAGAATAGAGATTCAAAAATTTTCCTACATTCTCCCCGTTTATTTGAAATATATAAGTTTGCTCCTGGGACAAGGCCAACAGAGCAGCGAGCAACGCATGCACGGATGGATTGATTGGATTTCATTACACTTCAGCTCGTGGAGTGGTTGGCGGAGCCTGCTGCCAGTTCGGGGTGCGGAGCTGCGTCGCCGCTGCACCGCTCTCACTGTGGCGCCATGGTGCCTTCCAGCACCATACTTTGATTTTGATTCTGGTTTTTCTTCTTCCAGAATGTGTACTATACATTGCTAGCTGTTTCTACGAGTGACAACTTGGTTACACTTGCACAGCAACTGACTGCACCAACAGTGGTGAGAACATTCTGGCGTGAACTTTTCACTGTAGTGTTCTGTTACTTGTATCTGTACGTATGTAACGGCGGTTGGAGATGGACAAGAGAAGATACCATGGATGCGTCAAGGAGAGGTAGTTGTGCATAGGTACGAGAAACGACAATGCTGCATGAAGCAACAAATCTCACTTGTGACCAGACGCCGACGCCGACGAGCGTACGTACACGCATACGAACGAACACCGGAGCCATGTCCCGTGTAACTACCTGTAATCCACAGCCGAAGCAAAGCGAGCCGTCGCTTTCGCCGCCCCGTGTCACCACTACGCAGCCGTGGAGTAGTAGTATATTACGCTAAGCCATGGCCTCGTCGCGAAGCCACTGGGCACACACACACAACCAAGCAAAGACAAGGCAAGGCAAGGCTCGCGCGCGCGCGCTTCTTTCACGCCCGCCGCGCCAGCGTGGAATGCTCGTCACCGCGTCCTCGCCGGTCTCCGCGTGCTGCACCCGCGCCCGCGCCGGGGCCGCCACGGCGGTGCCGCGGCGTCGCCGTCCAAGACACGTGTGACCGTTCGCCGGTTCGGCGGCAAAAACAAGGCCACCCCATGCAGCAGCAGCGACGGCTCAGCGCCGGGCGAGAGCCAGGCAGTGAGCTTCCGCGTGGCGACGTTCAACGCGGCCATGTTCTCCATGGCGCCCGCCGTGGCCCGAGGCAGCGGCAGGAGCGGGAGCGAGAGGGGAGCGGCCCAAGGGAATCCTGAAAGCGCAGGTGAGCCTGGCGCGGTCGCCGAGCAAGGCGCGCGTGTCCGTCAACCTCCAGAATAACGAGATATCCCGGGAGAGGAGCAAGCTCGGCATGAAGAGCGGCAACGGGAGCTGGAAAGGCAATAAGCAGCAGAAGGCGGAGGCGGAGGCGCGGCGGCGGAGGTGCTGCGGGAGGTGGGCGCGGACATCATCGGGCTGTAGAACGTGCGTGCGGAGGAGGAGCGCGGGATGCGGCCACTGTCGGAGCTCGCCGAGGGGCTCGGCATGTGCTACGTCTTCGCCGAGAGCTGGGCGCCCGACTACGGCAACGCCGTCCACTCCCGCTGGCCCATCAAGCGCTGGAAGGCGCACCGCGTCGCCGACCAGTCCGACTTCCGGTCAGTCTCGCTCACTGATAGCCGCCCTCAGAGCTAGGTAACTCCCCTAGCTAGGTCAGACCGCACCGTGCCGACACAACATGGACCCAGCGTTTGTTGTCAACTCACAAGGCTAAACACAAGTTATTGCCTCGTTTTTATGGGTCTTATCAGGTTTTGGAAAGGATTGGCCAGGTTGCTTATGTCTACAACTACCAGCTGATGCTCACATACACAATGTCTTCCATGTGGCTCTATTAAAACGTTTCTATGGGGAGCTTTCGGATGTTCTTCAGGCTCTTCCGGATATGACTCATGGCCACGTGTTCCTATGTCAGAGAAGGTAGTACAATCTCGGCTTTGCCGGGGTGTTTGGGAAATCCTTGTTCACTAGAAAGAGTTACCACCAGCCAAAGCCACCTGGGAGTCACTGGAATCTTTTCAGCAACGCTATCCTGACTTCCAGCTTGAGGACGAGCAGCTTTCGCAGGAGAGGAGAAATGATGTGGACTCGTATTGGGGGATAACGTATGCACAACGAACACGGGACGGACAGCAGGGCGGTTCGGATTAGGGGTGGACATATGGATCGCGGTTCGGCTCGACTCGATTAAGACTCGGCTCGGCTCGGCTTAGTTTGTGGCATTTACGAGCCGAGCCGAGCTTGAGGTTGAGCTCGGCTTCTTAACGAGCCGAGCCCGAACTGGCTCATGAGCCGCTCATCTGGCTTGTTTGGCTCGGTCGGGAGGGTGGCTCTGGCAATCTGGTTCGGGCCGGCCCCCATCTGTGCGACTGCCATCTCGTCGGGAATGCCATCGCGGAGCTGGAGGAGCAGCGAGTCGTCGTCCCAGGAGAAGGACCAGCCGCGGCAGTCGGGTCGGCGCCGCGCGACGACGGGCAGTTGGTTGGAGACCACGATGAGGCAGTCGCACACTAACGATGAGGGCACGTCGGAGGCGACGTTGTTCGTCGTCGTGGGCTCTGACTCGTCTTCCCCGTCCATCTCCGACAGCGTCCCCGGCACCGTCATCACCCGCGACATCCTCTTCAGCCCGAACAACCCCGACCTCCGCCGCCCCCCGGCTCCGCCGCCGAACGGGCCTAGCTCCGTGAAGTTGCCCTCGGCAAGATCGAGAAAGTTGGTGTACGACCGCGACATCATGCCTGGAACGACCAGAGAGAGGGCGAAGCGAGAGAGTGGTCGATTTTCAAGTTTGGAATGGAATGAAATGGGAAATGCGACTGAAAGCAAGAGAGTTCGGGGAGGATGCGCCCGTAAATTGGTAACGAGCCGAGCCCGAGCTTTTTACCGAGCCGAGTCAAGCTTGTTTTTTAGCTCGTTAGTCTAACGAGCTGAGCCGCTTTTTTACCGAGCCGAGCCGACTCGATATCCACCCCTAGTTCAGATGTTCTCACAGCTAGCAGCAAAACGTCATAAGCTACATGCGGTCCGACAAGTTGGGAAAGACTATGGGTTTCCATCGAAGAATAGTCCGGATGGCCAGGGAACCAGAGGAGGATGTGTCCGAGTCATAGTAGGTCTAGGATATATATAAGATATATTAGGATTGTAAAAGCTATATAAAGCGATACCTTTTGTAATCTTGGGGCAAGAAAGAAATCAATCTACTTTTTCTAGTATTCTCCGTTTTCGTAACCCCTCCTGCTCTGTTTTCCCGCTCCCCTGCTTCGACCGAAAATCTTCTGTCGGGACCTGGAACAACAATTCCAAGTCTCTCAGTGTAAATCGCACTATCCCAAGAAAAACTAGTGCACACATGGTCAACAATAATGTATATCATGCAAAATCACTACAGAATATTATTAAGCGAAGGTACGGACTTATGGTCAAGTCTTACAATAAAATGGCACAAGGCCAATTGAAAATAAAAACAGCGGAAAACAAAAAAAAGTAAGCAGATCAGCCCATCCAGCCTCCCACAGGCGAATGATTGTAAGACGCATCCTACTCGCTGAAGTAGTCATCATCGTCGTAGTCGTCGTCGAAGTCTGGCAACAAATTTTAGCAAGGTGAGCACATAAAGTACTCATAAGGTAAGCACATAAAGTACTTACGCAAGTTACACCAGGAATTTTTAACAGAGTGAATGCATACATAGTGATAACAAAGAAGGCTTAATAAGTTTATTTGTGCGAAAAACAGTACTGAATTTAAATACAATAGCATAAGTGCAAAAGCTGAATTTTTAATACATCATATGAAACAATATTTTAACTAAAGTATTATGGTAAACCACTATTGTTTGTCCGAAAATCAAGTTTTGTAAAAATTAAGTCTAATATGTGAAAACTCTACTCAGCATGTCCATGACCGTGGACACGGCTATCCAGATAGTTTGTAACTCTACAGAGTGTACAACTTTGCCCACAAGACACGATCATCCCATATTGCCACTAGAATAACACACTTCCTTTGGTGTGCGACGAGAAGATCATGACAAGGCTGTTACAATGATTCATAGCCAAAACAGTCACGACGCTACTAAAGTTTCACCACAACTCGAATCCACGAGTTGGAGCCCCTTCTGGTGGCATGTGAGACTTCTCGCGGCCTACGCCACGCTCACATTCAGCCTATAGCGAAACTATATTTGAAACTTTACAAATTACTTAGTCAGATCCGTCCCACATCAGACTTGCGGTAGCATATATATAATATAATCCGTATATTACACCCCGAGGGATTGTTCCCCAAGGAGAGCAGCCACGTCAATGAACTTGTGAAAAAGCCCTTTTAGATTTTGTGAAAATTACATAAAAGTCCTCGGTTTTTGCAGAAATACCCTGCCATGTCAGTTTTTTTATAGAAAACCCTCCACTTCCCTGAAATTACGTACGAGTCTTCGGTTTTTTCATGGAGGCCCTGCTTTGCTGAATAACCCCTGTGATTTTTTTCAAAATTACGCACGGGTCCTTGTTTTTATGTGGAAAAACCATCGTTTTATCTGGAAATACGTACGGATCATCGTTTTTTTCCCAATGAAGCATTTTCTATGAATTGTTGATTTTTTATTTCAATCCACATAGTAACTAGTGCGACGTAGTATCGAGCTTCCACTGCGAGTAGCTATATAGCTATTACCATTCTATCATTGTACCGATTCGTCCGCAAAGCCCATCTAAACGACATATACCAATTTATCTTTGTTTTACCTTTGTAGCATCAAGCGTGTATTTGAAAAAGGATTGCTCTATCCATTTGCTAGCACACTAACAATCTCAAAATAACCCATGTATGCCTTCGGTTGGGCTTAGGCTTTGACTTAAGTTGATATAGTAACTAATTTTTAAACAGTGCATTTTTCAAGACTGGTTATTTTTAAATAGTGTATTTTTAAAGACTGACTCTACAAGTATATTATAGTAGATACTATATCGAATTCAACTATGACGATCAAAAATCGTATATGACTATATCTCTCTACATACTGTTTTTCACGAATAATCAGAATTCAAAAATACTGTACTGAGTTCAATTATGACGACTAAAATTGTATATGATTATTTATCTTTGCATACTGTCTCTTATGAACAATTAAAATTCAAAAACTATAAATCAAAAGACAAAATCACAACGCAAAGGAATCCAACATATGTGTTGCTTATCGGTAAACTTTTAAAATCCACATCCGCCGCATTTTCACTAGACAATTAGGGCCCCGCTCGTTTCGGTTTTTTTCGGTTTCTATTTCTAAATTCTATGTTTTTCACTATTCAGTATTTCATCTTTTTATGATTTTTTTAGTTATTTTAGGAGTTTTTGTATTTTCTTTTTTTCTCATGTTTCTTTGTATTATCCCTAATGAGTTAACATGTTTTTTTCCATTTTTTAAAAATTAATTATGCCTAAAAAATTAAATCAATTATTATAAAAAAATTAATTAAAGTAAAATTTTAACTAAAAATTAACTATCGCTAAAACGAGCACATCAGAAAGATAACAACGTATATTGCATATTTGCATGATTATTGCATATCTTCCGGACCCCCGACACTTCTCTCTGTGACTCTGTCCCCTTCTTCTCCATCTGCCCCTTGGCTCCAAACCCCGGCTCGCTCGCGAGAGCCTACTCCCAAACGAGAGACGCGATCCGCTTCGCGTCGGAGAAATCGAACGCGCGTCTCCTCCCCTCCTCCCGCTCCAACTCCTCCTCGGCTCGTCGTCTTCTCTGCCGCCGCCGATCTCCAAAACCCTAAGCCCTGGCGCGTTAGGGTTTGGCCCGTCTGAGCGGCGTGGGGGTGGCGGGCTTGCCCGCCATGGCGCCCATAAACAGCTCCAACATGGAGCAGCACTCGCAGCGGCTCCTCGAGCCCGACCTCCGTACGGCCGTGATTCCTCCTCCCATCGCGCCTTTTTTTATTTTTCTGCCTCGTGATTGTTTTGGTCGAATTTGCCGTGTTGGTTCGCGATTTGACTCGGGGGTTGGATTGGCTTGGGAATTTTTTTGGTTTTCTTAATGAAAAATTCTGATGTGTTTTGCCGTTGTGGCAGTCTACAACGAGCGTTTCTCCGTCCCTCCTCTCTCTTGCTCCGTCTCTCTTATTTAATTTCCGTGCTAATTCCAGGTTTTAAACTTACACGATACTGTGCGGAGTGTGTCCTGGCATCTTCTTCTACTGTTGATCTTATTAGTGTTTGTGCGATATTTTTTTTACTATTTTCTGATTGTTTTATGCACCTTTCAGAGTTTCTCTGCATTTCTCGTTGGATTTATTTAAATATATAATTTTTATACTGTATCGTTCAAACAGAGGCATACCTCCAATTTTGTATTTTTAAGCTCAGATTTCCGCCTCTTTTCCATGTCTGTACACTCTATCGAGCTTTCCTACTTCTGTTTATTAATCTGGGAAAATGTTGGATTTTTTCGCCCTTTCATTTGGATTTTTTGAGCCCTTACTCCGCATTTCCCTTTGTGAAATATGCATAAAAATGCACCTTCCCCATTCTATCATGCATTAAACACATACTGTTTCCTCCGGAGCCGCGTGTTTTTGGCTCAGTGGTCTGATCCTTTGCTCTACTACTCTGCAGCTGTGCAAGTCCGGCTGCAGCTTGCCATGGAAGTTCGGGACAGCCTGGAGATGACGCACACTCCAGACTACCTCAACTTCCTTCGTTGCTACTTCAGGGCCTTCTCAGCCATCCTCAGCAACTACACCACGCCACAGGGCACCGAGAATGCTGAACACAAGCTGCGGAATGTTGTGATCGAGATCCTCAACCGGCTCCCACACAGTGAGGTGCTCCGACCCTTTGTGCAGGACCTGCTCAAGCTCTCTCTTCGTGTGTTGACACAGGACAATGAGGACAATGCCCTTCTCGCCATCCGAATTGTATTTGACCTCCTTCGCAACTTCCGCCCTACTGTTGAGGCGGAGGTGCAGCCGTTTCTTGATTTTGTTGTTGCCATATACCGCAACTTTCCCAGTACTGTCATCCACTTCTTCGATAACCCCAATGCTAGTGCCAATACCGTTGCTGCTGTGCCCAACCCCCATTTGGACCCCACTGCTGATGCCCCAGTCACGGTGGCAGTGCCAGGCGGTGGACAACTCAACCCAAGCGCAAGGTCATTCAAGATAGTCACGGAGAGCCCTCTTGTGGTGATGTTCCTCTTCCAGCTGTATGCGAAGCTTGTTCAGACAAATATCTCTTCCTTGCTGCCACTCATGGTGTCTGCCATCTCTATCAAGGGGCCAGACAGGGTGCCACCGCACCTTAAGACACCCTTTGCTGAATTAAAGGGTGCGCAGGTCAAGGTAGGGCAGAGCCCACCAACTTTGTTACCTTCTCTGTGCAGGTCTTGATGGGTTGATGTTTTGTGTTGCAGACATTGTCGTTCCTGACGTACATGCTGAAGAGCAATGCAGATTACATAAAGTCATATGAGGAAAGCATATGCAAGAGCATTGTGAACTTGCTTGTTACATGCCCCCCGGACTCTGTTTCGATAAGAAAGGCAAGATATTATCTATAACTTTCTCAATCTCCTGTTATTAGGTTCTGAATTATGCATTGTTTTGAAATGCATTTGTTTCTTTATGTGTGTGTGTGTGGAATTGCAGGAGCTGCTAGTTGGCCTGAAGCAAGTTCTCAACAATGAATACAGGCGTGGGCTGTTTCCCTTGATTGACACACTTCTCGATGAAAGGTACAGAAATCATTTTTTTCCTCGGAAATTGTCGTTTTAGTGTTCAAATCCAGCTAATCTTGTTTGATTTCAAATGTGGGCATTCTGGGATCTGATTCAGGGTTGATCTTTTTGGTACCCACATCTTGAATGCTCACTAGTCACTACCATGTTCTTGCTCCATGATTTATAAATATGGAGGCAAGATGGCTTACTTTGCAGAGTGCTTGATGTGGACTTGATGCTATAACTCACTACCACATGTTTCTTTGTGTAGTTTTTTGAAGTTACTTTTGGAAAGCTGAATGTTTCTTATACAAAGTACGACTAAACAAGGTTACATAGCCTTTTTTTTTGAAACACAAGGGTAATGCAAAGCAGTTGGTTCCCACTGGGGACCAAGAAAATTAAGAAAAAACAGCCCTTCCCTTGATTTGGACTGATTTTGAACAATTTTAGTTCTTAGAGAATCACTGTAAAACTGTAAAAAGGGAAAGACTTTGTACATCAGTAAGGCACTATGTGTTATCGTGCTAGAAAGTAGTCAAGTAGATAATAGTGTTATCTCAAGCTGCTTCTTACCTCGTCTGCTTATGATAGTTATGGTACACAATCAACTGAGTAGAGTATTTTTATCCTTTTTCTCCCTTTATAGATATAGTAGCATTCTGTTTTTCCTTCTTCAGTACATACTACATGCTCTTACTCTTAATTTCAGGCCATTTTTAACACTTCAATTGCTTGTTTATCAGGGTTTTGATTGGCACAGGCCGAGTTTGCATCGATATATTAAGACCTCTTGCTTATACCCTTCTTGCAGAGTTGGTGCATTATGTTCGAGGAGACCTTTCTCTTCCACAGGTTTATCTTGTTTATTTTATAATTCTTCGACTGTTCTATCTTGTTAACATATTCCTTTTGATATGGTCGGTGGTTGGGTACGGGTCCGATGATCGGTGGTAGAAAGGTTCTGATGTTTGACTTTATAAGAAGAGGGAGACTAGATACTTGTTTTATTGTTCATTTCTTTCTAATAAAATACTGTTCCTTTTATAGTGATAGCTAGACCTGATTCCTAATAAACCTGTCCTTGTATTAAGGAAACTGATCCTAATAATAGGAAACTCATCCCTAATACATAGAATAAATTTGAAAGGAAATAAACCTAAATAATAACGAAAGTAATTATTATATTCCTAATCTGCGATGTGCTGCCAATGCTATGGCTTGTCATGCCATAACATTTCATCCCTCGCGCAAGACAGATCGTTCACGAGCTGTTAGATGGCGGCTACGGACGGAGACTTTCGCATTTCCATGTTGATAGGAGTGGTCGGTACCAGCGCTGGGTCGCTTGAGAGCAGATTAGCGACACTTCGACATATGGAGCCCAAGAAAGAAGCATCTTAGCATGACGTGGCGTCAAGGAAGACGCCGGTGACATAGGCAACCGACATGGGACAGCAGTGCCGCCCTTGCTGCCACAGAGTGTGATGATGGCGGGGAGGACATGACGGCAGCGTTGGCCCTTCAGTCGTTGCGCTCTTCGCCTATGGTACGACGTTGGTCGGCCGCGCTGAAAAGTCTGCCGCTAGACAATGATAACCCCCCTCCTCGGTGAACGCTAGACAACAATAGCCGGAGTGGCATTGTTGGTTGTGCTGGTTCTAGAGGTGATGGAAGTGGCGGTGCAACCATGTTGGCAACGATAGGTGTCACCTCCTTTTGCTCCTCTATCTTGGCCAAGGTCGCAACCGGTGGGGTTGCCGTCAAGGCCAGCAGATCGGCGGAACATTCCTTGCTCCCAGTGTGGCTTCTCTCCTCTGGAACACCAAGCGTCTCAATCATGCAACCCAACATGTTGCTGATTATCATGGGATAGAAACCCTCGTTGCTCGACATGATGGAAGGGGCAACGATTGGCTCTGATACCAAATGAAATGGTTAGTGGTTGGGTACGGTCCGATGACTGAGGATAGGGCGCTTGCCCTCATTTAACCGTCCGTAAGGCTCTTCACTGACGTGATAGAGAGGCTTTGAGGCTTGACTTTAGAATAAGAGGGAGACTAGAGACTCGTTTGATTGTTTATTGCTTAATGATAACGATACCCCTTTTATAGGGATAGCTGACTTGATCCCGAAGAAATCTATTCCTACATTAAGGAAACTAATCCTAATAATAATCCGGGATATACTGCCAATGCTATGGATTGTCACGCCATAACACTTTATTTGAGAATTGCAAGTTTTATGCCAATGTTGTGTTCCTATAAGGATTTCTACGCTTGCATTGTTAAAGTTCTAGAAGGAAAGCTGTTATTTGATTTGTCCATTGCAAACACCATTGATATTGTTATGAATATTGTGTGTATATTCATGAGGCTATATATAGAAAGTAACAGAGGAATATGCATATATAGATAACGAAAACCGAGGCATATATGGAAATAAATAATGCAATCCTATTTTATCCTTACCACCCCCCTCGAATTCATGGTGGATTACACACATTGAGTTTGGAAAGAAAATACAAATGTTGTGCCTTTGTCTGTGGCTTCATGAAGAAGTCAACAAGCTATAACTCTGAAGGCACAAACTGTAGAGCAAGTACTCCCTCCTGCACCTGTGAGCGATTGTATGAAGCATCCATACCAATGTGCTTGGTGAGCTCATGCTTCACTAGATCACGAGCAATACTGATAGCACATATACTGTCAGACATAAGTGCGTAGGGGCCCCTCACAAGTATTCCGAAGTCTGCAAGTAGCCACCTCAACCAAATAATCTCTGTTGTCACTACTGCCATAGCTCTCAACTCAGCCTCTGCATTTGAGCGGGAAACTGCAGTATGCTTTTTTTGTCTTCCAGGCAATCAAGGAGGAGCCAAGAAAAACAGTGAGCATAAACAGGCAATCAACGATCAGAAGGATTACTAGTCCAGGTCGCATTGGAGTACGCCTAAAGCTGTAGTTAGGTAGAGCTAGGGAAAAACAAACGACGAGAGATGGTTCCACGCAAGTAGAGAAGAACATGAAGGAGGTGACTGTAGTGAAGATGAGTAGGGCTATGGCTGTAAAAAAAGCTCAAGGCTCGCGAACTACTCAAGGTCAGCTCGCTTTAGACTCGATTCGAGCTTGGCTCGAGCTCCAAACGAACCGAATTCGAGCTCCATCTTAAACTCGCGAGCTTTATCGAGCCGAACTCGAATAACTCGCGAGCTTAGGATTTTTTCCCCTCCCACCTCCCCTCTCAAAATCGGTACAAAATCCCCCACCCGCGGCCCAAAAACCCGCGCGCCCGCGCCCCTCCCCTCGCATGCGCCCGCGCCCCCCACCCCGCGCCCAAATCCCTAACCCTAGCCCCGCTCCTCCCGTACCCAACGCCCGCGCCCAAATCCCCCGGCGCCCTCGCCGCGCCTCCTCCCCACCGCCCCACCCCCTCCCCCTCCCCCTCGCCTCCTCCTCCCACCGCCTGCTCCTCTCTCCTCCTCTCTCCCCGCGCCGCCTCCTCGCCTCCCGCCTACCTCCTCCCCGTCCCTTCCTCCCCGCCGCAGCCCGCCGCCCTCGCCGCCTCCACCCGCCCCCCCGCCTCCCCTCCCGCCGCCGCCGCCCCGACCCCGCCGCCTCCTCCCGCCACCCTCCCGCCCTTCCCGCGCCGCCTCCTCGCCCCGCCGCCGCCTCGCCGACTCTGCCGAATCCGGACTCGCGCCGCCACCCGGCCACCGCCGCTCGGCTCTTCCGGCCGAGGCGGCGAGGCCACCTCCGCTTCGGCGCCGATGCCGCCACCGCCGCCGCCCTCTCACGCCGGCGCCGCTTCTCGCGCCGCGCCCGTGTAGCTTGGTGCCTCGGCCATGGCTCCTACGGCAAGTTGGCCACGTCTCCCCCAACCGGCAACCGCTAGCAGGTACACGAGCCTACATGAGCCGTCCGAGCCGAGCTTGAAGCTCGACGGCAATCTCAAGCTCGCTCGAGCTCGGCTCGAGTTTCTACCGAGCTCGAGCCGAGCCAGGGCAAGCTCGCTCGAGCTCGGCTCGTTTACAGCCCTAAGTAGGGCGAGTTATGAACTGACTCAAGATATGAGCAACATGAGCAATGTCAGGATGAGTGCTCATAAGGTACACCAAACTCTCAACAAGATGATGATATCGAGTAGGATCCTCAAAAAGATTGTTATCAGTAGTGCGAAGCTGAAGAGAGCTCCATGTGAGTCGCAACAGTGTGAGTATCAGTAAGACCAGACCGTTCAATTAGATTCTGAATATACTTCTGCGGGGAGAGGTAGTAACCCTCAGGCGTGGAAGAAATCTCAATCTCAAGAAAGTACATGAGTAAACCAATATCAGTTATCAGAAACTGCTCACTGAAATGCGTCTTCACATACGTGATAAATGAGGAATCGTCACTAGTGATGAGCATATCATCCACATAGAGAAGCAGTGTTCTACCACGAGATGAGACATGGACAAAAAGCAGGATCGTGGTCGTGGACAGTGAAACCAACAGCGGTAATCACAGGTAAAACGCGCAACCCAGGCACGAGGAGCCTGTTTGAGGCCATAAAGAGCGCGCAACGAAGACGACAGATGTGTCCATCTGGAATAGAATATCCAGGTGGTGGCTGAATGTAAACCTCATACACAATACTATTAAGAAATGCTTTCTTAACATCCAGCTAAGAGATAGACTACCGACGAACAGAAACAACCGCAACCAAAGTGTGAACATTGGTCATATGAGCAACAAGAGCAAACGTCTCATCGTAATCACAACCTTACTCTTGCTGAAAGCCGTGAGCCACAGGATGAGTCTTGTAGCTCTCGATAGTACCATTAGACCTGGTCTTAATCTTATACACCCACTTGCATGTGATATGACGAGTATGCATATGTGTCGGTATAATATCCCAAGTCTGTGTACGTCGAAAAACATCAAGCTCCTTTGCAAGAGTAAGCTGTCACTCAGAATGAGAAGCAGCCTATGATAAGGGCTAGGCTAAGTGATAGAGAGCATGAACTATCGAAGAACGAAGGGATGTCCGATCATGCAGGTCGTAACGAGGAGCATCATCAGAAGAATTACGCGTCGGTGTCGGCAGGATACTAGAAGATGAATCTGCTGAAGGACGAGAACGCCTGGAGTAGTGTACCCCAAAAAAATGAGGTGGTGGTGCTGCAGGTACAAAAGGTGGAGCAGCAGGTGGTAGCACAGAAGGTGGGGTCATAGAAGGAACTACTTGAGACAGACAAGAGGAAGGTTATGAAAGGGGAGAAATAGGTGAAGAGTCAGGGAGAGACAATCAAGAGATCGTCTCAATGGTGGAAATAGGACGAGGAGCCGAATCTTGATAGAAGAAAGGGTAAGATTCAGCAAAGACAATGTCTCGTGAGATCCTAATCCGTTGGGCAGAAGGATCATAACAGCGATAACCCGTATGCTCGGAACTAGAACAAAGAAACACACTTAACTGACTAGATTGACAGTTTGATGCGCTCATGAGGCTGCAGCAGGACAAAACAGGTGCAGCCGAAAACACGAAGGTGAGTGTACTGGGGAGCTCGAGAGTACATGCTCAATAGGACTAACTACCTTAAGAACAGTGGAAGGCTGCATATTGATGAGGTATGCAGTCGTAGAAAAAACCTTAGCCCAGAACTGTGGTGGAACGTGAGAGGCAAGGAGAAAAGTGCGAGCAGTCTCAATCAGATGACGATGATTACGCTCAGCAACCCCGTTCTGAGCATGGGCACCAGGACAAGAAGACCGGTAAAGAGTGCCCTGCTCAGAAAGAAAGTATCTAAAAGCACCAGAGCATTACTCGCCAGCCAATTCACAACGAAAAGTATGGATAGAGGATTCAAACTGAGTACGAATCATCGTGACAAAGCTATAATGGATCGCAAGAAATTGGCCACGATTAGACATAGAGAAAAGCCAAGTAAAATTAAAATAATCATGAGTGAAAATTACATAAAAATTATCCTCGCCTTTAGAGATAATAGGCGCAGATCTCCATACATCTGAATAAACTAAATCAAAAGGGCAAGAAGACATGGACTCGCTAGAATGATAAGGAAGATGTAGCTGTTTGACTAGTTTACAACCCTGGCAAAATATGGACGTGTCAACAGTAACACGTCCAAGAACACCCAGACAAACTAATGAAGAAAGACGAGATACACACAGGTGACCTAAATGGTGATGCTACTGTGTAAAAGCTCCAGAGGTGGTGGCAATAGTGGCGGTGGCGGTAGACGTGGTAGGAGCAACTGAAGTGGACGAAAGGTGGAGGCGGTCGAGAATATAGAGACCCTGATGATCCCTACAACATCGGCTAGTCCCAAGTACCGTCCCTGTCTATAGATCTTGCACGAAATAGGTGTGAGTCAATACCAACTCTACAACCGAGATCAGTAAGCCGTCCCACCGAAAGAAGCTACATGGTAAGCCGAGGAACATGGGAAACAGCTGGAACAGAAAAATTAGTGGATAAAATGGTGCCCTGACAGTTGACAGTGAAGGAAGTACCGTCAACTGTCTAAATAGAGATAGGAAAACAAGAGATTCTACTGAAGTTAGAGATGTGGATGTCATATAATCTAGGCATTGTTCATGTGTTTTAGTTAGTATTTCTGCATTGGTTTGTTAGAATCAAAATGTGAGCCCATTGACTAAATCTGGGCACGTCAGTTGCGTTTAAACCGGTGGCTCTCCACCCGTGGCACGCGGCACGTTCTGAGAGCTGTGGGATGGCGCAGCTTGTGGAGGAGCATGCCGCATGGTGCGTGCATAGTGGACAGTTTGTTTCGCATGTTTGTTATCTATTTGAATGGAATGAACAACAGAAAATGCAATTGGTTGCTGCGCAAAATATCTCTCTAAGTTTCTCTCCCTAGTCGGTGATTGTGTGCGTGCAGGTGAGACTGTGTGACTCCGGTGGGCGGAGTAATTCCGACAGCGAACGGAACAGTGGAGTCCGGTGTTTTGTGGAAAGAGGTACCAAAATTTAGAACTCAAGAGGTACTTGGAGGAGACGTGTAAGCTAGACTGGCAGTATCCGATGAGCTGTGAGAGAGCTGAAGTAGAGCCCGATAGAGCTGCTGAATAGAGTCATCTCGCTGAGAACCTGACGAGCTGGCCCGTCCTCCTGTGACGGAAGGGCCTGTCCGCCCCCCTTGGTTCGTCCACCCCCACGCACCTTGTTCCGCTTTTTCGCACTGCACAACTCTGGTAGTCGTGCTCGAAATTCTTGCAGTAGTCACACTGAACTCCAGTTGGTGTGAATACAGGAGCGGAAATAGGAATATGCATACAGATAAGGAAACCGAGGCATATAAGGAAACAAATAACGCAATCCTATGTTATCCTTAACAGATATAATAAAGAATGGCTTAAACAATTAATTTATTAGTTCCACTAGGTGCTTTGTGAGGTCTCTTTTTGAGTTGATATACTGATACTGTAATTTTCTTGTATTCATCAAGCTTGTGAAACTAACTATTAGAGTACAAACTTCAGTTATGGAGGCGTTTATAGTTTCATTTGATCTGCTATATTCATGCCTTGGTTTTGATGATGTTGATACTAAAGTAGTGACTTCACTTTTGTGCAGTTGTCACGGATCATCTATTTGTTCTCTCGGAATATGCACGATTCTTCATTAACCCTTGTAATTCATACGACGTCTGCCCGTTTAATGCTGAATCTGGTATGCTTACTATTCTTTCTTTCTTCAGTAGTGAAAACATGGTTTACATTTGGTATAAGTTGTGGATTTCCCCCCTTCTAATTCTATATGTATGAGCATAAAGAATTCGTACATAACCGTAAACCTAAACAATATTTTAGCTAAATCAGAATTTGTAAACAGCTAGTTTTCCTGGTGCTTCTTTAGGTTGAGCCCATATATGAAAAAGGTGTTGACCAGCAAAGCATGGATGAAGCGCGAATTTTGTTGGTAAGAATTATTTGTTAATAATTTTAAGTCAGTTGCTTCTTTTTAAAATTAACTATATTCATTGGCTCAAAAATGATCAGGGGCGCATATTGGATGCATTTGTTGGGAAATTTAGGACATTGAAGCGCACGATTCCTCAGGTATATAGCATGTTGTGTATTGCCCTTTTGTAGTGCATGGAATGGTTGAAGGTAAAACCTTCGCTCAATTCATTGACACAAACCCCAAAACTATAGGACGCAGAAATGAAGCATACGAAATAAAGTGGTGGCTGTAAGTTGGAATACTTTCCTGTATATTGCACAGCCCAAAGGGGCTTATATAGAGTACAAGACACAACACATAAGAAACTCTAAGACAATGGGAAAACACACTAATACCTTTAACAGTGGCTACTATAGTCTTAGTCTATTCTAACTGTCTTTTTTCCCAAAACAGAGGGACAGCTCTGCACAGCAAAATTCTGCAGTATCTACGTATATAAATAGACTATGAGCCAGCCATTTTTGCATGAACTGCTAATGCAAATGTGTGGGATCTTGTTGGGTATTTTTTTTTTTAAATTTAATATTATGCAAATTTGTCATGTCTAAGTAAAGTATATTAATTGCAAAGCTGAAAAATTAGATTATTGAAATTGCAATTTTGTCCTTTACAGAGCACATAACTGGAAATTTACTGTTCTGTTGACACTTGCAAGGTCATAATTTCTAAGGCAAGCAAAATAAGCGAAGACCTTGCAATGAGGTGGCGATGCGTAGTGCATGGAGTTCTTTCCCAGTTATCCTTTGATAAGCTCCTTAGGTTCTCTCCTTAGGTTCTTAGCTATGTTGCCTGTATACGGATACGCGATACGACGATTCGCCATTTTCCCAAAAACACCGATGCAGTGATACGTTTATATATAATAATAATAAATTAAAGAAATTTTATAACTTTATATCTAGTAGTTGGAATGTTAGAGATAGCACATTTATCCCAAAGAAAAGGAGATTTAGCTGTTCTCTTGCTTTCTTCTTGAATGTTCCATAGGAGGAAGAGACAATTTTGCAAGATTCTGCAATTTGATTAGCAATATATTAACCAAACAGAATCACAGATAGTAAGTATTCAACAATCGACAGACCATTTAGTAAATAATAGTTCAAGCACTTAGTAAATTCCAACAGCTTTGTGCAAGACATCAAACATTACAAAATATCATTTCTTTTACATCAACAGAAGAATGGCATACCAAATCGATGGCCGCTTGCGCTTCATTCCTTATGATAGAAAAGTTGGTACGAGGTAATACATTTTGTTCCTTGTGAACCTTTAAAAAGCACATTGGAACGATCAGGAAATACATCACAGAAGGCAAAGATATTGTAGTAGAATAGACCTTTTGAAGAGTGAGTTCATCATCATCTCCCTCTTGTTCTTCAAGTAGCAAAAAGCGAAGAACTGATGGAGGAATATTGAGTCAAGGATGCTACAACAATATTGAAAGTAACTCAATAGTAATGCATATTGGCTGTAAAAGACAATTCAATGTCAGCATTTATATTCATAAATGGAGAGAACAATAAGTTGATAAGGAAAGGTTCTCAGTGCTCATAGTCACCAAAGACAGTGAAGTTACCGTCTTCTCAAGGTTTCGGACTATTGGTTTCTCTGTATTGCCATAATGAGCTTGAACAATAATGAGTTACAAGCCATCTTAATATGATAACCATGGGTAAATGAAGCACAATGCCGTGGTTACTATCATCCTCGCAGCAGAACCTCAAGTAGCAATCAAATTAAGAACACACAGGAATATGATCCTAAATGGTAAACAAGCTTGATGTAAAAATTATTGACTCACTGTTGTGAATTAATCGGGATTAGAAACAAAAGCAGTAGAGAGAAGAGAGGGTTGGGGAAACACTTATCTTGTGGGTGTAGAGGGAGAGCTCGCTGTGGCCGGCTGGGGATGAGCATCGTTGGCGTGGCCTTGGTCGTCGGCATCGTAGAGGGGACAGTGTCAGTAACTGAGGTTGTAGTCATGCCCACGACTGGGGTGGACACTAGGGAGGAGCTCACCGACGTAGAGAAGCCGTCGGCAGTGGGGGAGTTGGCAGTGTTTGGGGCACTGGCAACGGGGGAGAATGAGAGAAAGGGGAGGATGGCGACAGTAAAAGGGAGGGAAGGAGGAGGCCGAGGGGGAACTCGAGGTGGCCACCGACAACGATGAGAGGAGCCGGCGACAGCGGATCTAGGCGGCAGCGCGAGTGGGTGAGAGGAATAGGAAGAAGAAGCTAGAGGGAGTAGGGGGAAGTCAGAGGAGATGGTCGGTGGAGTTAGAGGCCGCTGGATGAAGTAGATCGGCGGTGGCGGCGCTTGGAGTAGAAGGGGGCGGCAGTTTGGATTTGGCAGTGTTGGTGAGGGTGCGCGGGGGGTGGAGCGAAAAGAGAGGTGGTGAGTTGGAGGACGAGGGTCGGAGAGACTGGAGGGAGTGGCGGCGTCGAGGGGATGCCGCCTCCACTCGTGTCTCCTGAGATGCGTGGGGTGGCCGACGACTGGATGTGTTTTGGCGGCGTGGGGCCGGGGAGGGATGTGGAGCGGGCGACTAGAGGGAAAGGGAACGACCGACGATGGAGCGGTGGCGCCGAGGGGACAGCGGCATTGTCATGGCAGCGGCAAGCGTGTGGAGAGGGATCGTGAGATGGGGCGTGCAAATGTTCGAGTGAACTTGTGGCTGCTCCGCAGCTGTGAGGATGGTTTGTTTTAGGTCAAATGGTATTAGCAAAGTATCAATGCGGTATCGGAGAAGTATCCGGATTTATTTTATTTTTTGAATAATCATAAATTTAGGATACAGGTAGGATATGTATCGGAGCGTATTGGGGTAGTATCCGTATCTTGTATAGTATTCGATACTGGTACGCGACTTTTGTGAAGTATCCACGCAATGTAGGTTCTTAACCTCTTCCCTAGTTTCTAGTTGCTGGCATGATATGTTCTCTCCTGCCGTCACTGCTGGTCTGCATGATATATTTCTGCGCCATTGCTACTTGTTGGCATGATTTACTTTCTCTCTCGTACATCGGCTAGATCTCGACAAATATCTTCAACAGATGATGAACTAGGGAAGGCATGGGAGAACTATTGCTTTTTTAATTCTCAAGCCCCAATTCTAAATCGGAAGGGACACTGAAGGGCTCTGCTCTCCCTTGTTGACGAGAACAAGGTTTCTTTTGGGTGGCCCTGCAACTTTGTGTGTGTACTAGCTTTTTTTTGGGCGTGGGTGGGGTAAGCGCTCTATCTTTTATGTACCCTAAAGCTCAACATATTCGCTTGTTGTTGTGCGATAGTAACATATCAGTTCTTTCTCAATATTCCTATCATGAACAATAAAAGCTAGCTATGATTATTTTTTTAATAAATTGCGAGTCAATTCAGCTTCTTATACCTATTGGAAATGTGCTGTGTGCTTAACAATACGTATGTCTCACGATTAACTTCAGCCATTTTTTTTCAAGCTCCCAATTACTCTGTTTGTTACGTAAATGTTTTAAACAGAAAGAACAATGTTACATGCTTTCCATTTTGTTGCCCTATATGGTCAGCTTACTCTCTCGTTTTCTCTAGTTGCTTGAAGGCGAGGAAGGGAAAGAACACCCAAATTTGAGAATGAAGCTTGAAGTCCCATTACAGGTATGTCTTATGAGAGTTTTTGTTAGGTTATGTATAAAATTCTGTGTTAAACATCGCTGATAAAAAAGTTATGTATGCCCTCCTTTCTTGAGGCTATACACAAGATGACACTTGATCCTGTGCTTCCAAACCCACCAAGCCACCAGCACGACCAAAGAATTAAAACCCTTGCGCTGCAGATTAGGGACTTGGTGCAAAGCTTTATGCCACCACAAGGTAAAGACCAAATCATCGGGCCACAGTTAGCATTTGTAAATCCACCGTGAAATCTGAAAACCAAACACTTCTTGTAAACACGCAAGAAGTGAGTAAGTCTTGAATATTTTCATCAACTTTGATCACACAGATGGCAAGACTCGAGTGAGGAAGACCACGACGGCCAAACGATCGTGATCGTGGCGATTAAGTGAGGCTAACCACAAAAAGAATTTGCAACGAGGAGGGGCCCATGTTCTCCAAATCTCCCTCCATGATTCAAATTCCATAGCCCCCACAAAAAAACGGCGGTATGCTGATTTAGTTGAGAACTTGTCCGAAGAGGATGGCTTCCACACATGCTGATTATCCACGCCAGGAGTGAGCCTCATTTGGGCTAGAATGTCCCAAAGGCCGAGGAACTCCTCCAGGGCACCAAGATGACACTTGATCTTGATTGAATTGATTTTGTTTAACTGCAGAGTTGTCTAAAATTTCTCAAATAAAAAGGCATTTATTAGTAAATTTATTTGCGGGCTTTGCACTTCACACATTTAGTGAACTACTTACTGTGAATAAATGAGTCATACATAAGATGTGAGCTAAAGCTAAATTTTCATACCTTAGACTGAGAGCACATAATCTTACACGTGTATTCAAGATTTGTTAGCCATCATTGCTAATTTTCCCATTTTTCTCCCCTATGAGGGGACATCCTTATGGGTAAACTGGGTGATGTGGTAAAATTGCCGTAGAGAAGTACCAGTTTCTGAATGATGAAATGTGTGATGTGCACGACGTTATCTCTTGGTCCAATCTACAGTATGAATGATAAGCTCTTTGATCAAGGAAAATTTTATTTACAGCACTGTAATAGTTGCAGTATGAAAAAAATGACTGGTTGTGACACTGAGGGCTTGTTTTTTTCAGCTTCTCAAAACGGCTTTTGGCTTTTGCTACAGTACCTAACTTTCAAACGGAGTATTTCTTTAAGATGGAGTCTACAAGTTAATTATAGTACACGTTAAAAACCAACATCAGTACCATTCAAAATCGCAAGCGAGTATCTCTCTCTGTAATCTTTGTCGCAAACAGCTAAAATTCAAAAATTTCAGCCAAAAGCCATAAGCTGCAGCCAAAAAGAACAGACCCTGAATAATATGTCAGGCCACCTTATTTTTTTTAATGTCACACTTCTCGGTGCTATGAATGAAAATTTCAATAACAACAATAAAGCTGTGCATCCTGCCATCTGAGCTAAGAGTCTAAAACACCACTCCTAAACCTTCTTATGGCTCTTGAAAGCAATAGTAGATTGATTTCAAGGGTGTGCCGTACAAGACATATATACAGGCAAGGATGTCTAGGGTTATGGCTAATAGAATTATGGGCCAATCAGAGAGATCCTTGCCTATATTAGACATCTAACCAAATATACTAGACATGTGTGGACCCAAGGCCCAAGGTAAGCCCATAGGGCCGGCCGGCCACTATGCCTGTCTAACACCCCATGATCGAGCGTCCCTCGGACGTTTAGGCGGACTGAGTCATCGAAGGCCGATGACGGAAGTCCCTTGGTGAAGATGTCGGCATACTGTGAAGTGGTAGGAACATGCAGTACACGAATGTCGCCAAGGGCTACCTTCTCGCGAACAAAGTGAAGGTCGATCTTAATGTGCTTGGTGCTCGATCTTTGGGTGGGTTTGAGGACATATAGACGAAGCTGATGTTGTCGCAATACACCAAGGTGGCATGCTGAAGTGGAGTATGAAGTTCCAACAACAGGTGACGTAACCAGGAAGCTTTGGCAATAGCATTGGCCACACCACGATACTCGGCTTATTACCGAGCGGGGCGGTGTTACGGCGCTTGGATGACCAGAAGCGAGGTTATCACCAAGAAACACGGCATAGCCCGAGGTGGACTTCAGTGTGTCAGGCGGCGGCCAATCGACATCGAGAATAAACCACGAGATCAAACTGTGAGGATGGCCCAAGAAAGAGTCCCAGGTGGAGAGTGCCACAAATGTACCAAAGAATCCGCTTGAGAGCAGTAAGATGGGGCTCGCGAGGGTCGTGCATATGAAGACACCTGTTGAACTGCATGGGAGATGTCCGGCCTGGTGAAGGTGAGGTACTGGAGAGCACCTGCTAAACTCCGAAAGTCGTTGGGATCACTAACGGGGGCACGGTGGAGTCGACAACCGGATTCGTGTCAGCGGGGTGTTGCGGCTTGCGATCTGCCATGCTGCTCGCTCGGGATATCAAGCATGTCGCGATCTTTGGGAGAGGAGGCCACCACGACATACGCACATGCATCCCCAAAAGTGATGAAGCTCACCAAGGTCCTTCATAGAGAACTCCGTTGCAAGGCGGTGATGATCGTCGAGGAGCTCGGTGGATGAGGCGGTGAAAACAATATCATCAACATAAAGAAGCAAGTAAACAAGCTCAGTGCCGCGGTGGTACACAAACAGTGACGTGTCAGACTTGGCCTCAGTGAATCCAATAAAGAGCAAATATGAAGCAAATCTGCTGTACCACGCACGCGAGCAGCTGCTTGAGACCATAGAGGACTTGTTGAGCGGCGGACAAACTACGGATGAGTAGAATCCTCGAATCGGATGGCATGAACAATAAACGATCTCGAACAATCCGTGAAGAAAGCGTTCTTCACATCAAGGTGATGAATGGGCCAATACGGAAAGAGCAAGAGATAGCATGCGCGCTTGTCGCTAGCTTCACAAGCGGGTGAATGTCTCGTGAAATCCACTCGGTATTGCGTAAAACCACGTAGCACCAGCGCGCTTTATAGCGCTCGAGACCGTCGGCGAGAATTTATGCTTGAAAATCCATTTACGAGAGATGGCGTTGGCCTTGTGCGGGCGAGAACCAAGTCCGGTATTGTTACGCATAAGAACGCTTCAGATTCCTCCTCCATAGCGGCTCGCCAATTAAGTCGGCGAGAGCACTCTGATGAGTCATCGGGAGCGAAAGCGGAGTGGCGGCGAAGAGTCGCGAGCACCGGAAGCCATGCTTGGCCCGAGTGGTCATGGCGTGGCGGTTCTCCACCGGCGAGGCGAGCCGCGCGCGACGATGAGAGCCGCGGCCGTGAACATGGCCCGAGTGGCGGTGGCGGGGTTCGCGATCACGAGGTAGAACGCTGGAGTAGGCGATCGAAATCCACGCCCCGTGCGGTTGTGATAGAGTGGCAGCGGGACGGCCGCGAGGGCAAGGTGCGATCGGCGTAAGGACAACCGCGAGGAGAGCGAAGCACAGACGCGAGGGCCGGGCCGGTGAGGTAGCACCGTGGCGCGCACATGGTGTCTGGGCGCGTGGCCCTGCGTGGTGTGCGAGTGTGGGAGGAGGCTCGGCATCGGGGACCACGCGTAGGGCGGCGGCGATGGCGATCGACAGACGGACCTGCAGGAAAAGATGTGTGGCCTATAGGGGTAGGCATAATGTCAGTAAAAACATCCAAGAAGTCAAGCTCCGCGGGGGATGATTGGTGCTGCTGGGCAAGGGGAAAAGAATTCTCGTCAAAGATGACATGACGAGAAATAATAACCCGGTTGGAGGCGATGTCAAGGCAGCGATAACCTTTGTGGTGGCGAGTAGCCAAGAAAAACACACAAGACCGGCCATGCGAGCAAGTTTGTGGCGGTATGGCGGATAAATTCGGGTAACATGTGCAGCCGAAGACACGAAGATGATTATATGAAGGTGGTGCCGTGGAGGGCAAAGTGGGGTAGATGACCCAAAAGTCTTGGTTGGTAGAATGTTGCGGAGATAGGTGGCGGTGGTGAGGGCCTCTACCCAGAAAGAGGGAGGACAACTCGCCTGGAACAGTAAGGAGCGCACAATGTTATTGGTGGAGCGAATAATGCACTCAGCTTTACCATTCTGGGAAGAGGTATATGGGGCATGCAAAGGTGGACACCACGTGTGAGGAAGAACGCGCGCGCGCTGGAATTATCAAATTCGCGCCCATTATCGCATTGGACAGCCTTAATGGTGGTGCCAAACTGGGTAGACACGTAAGAAAAAGTTAGCAAGGGTGGTAAAAGTGTCGGATTTGAGTCGCAAAGGGAATGTCCAAAGGTAATGAGAGCAATCATCCAAAATGACCAAATAATATTTATAACCCGAAACACTGACAATAGGTGATGTCCAAAGGTTACAATGTATTAGGTCAAATTTATGAGTAGCACGTGAGGTGGACACAGAAAAAGGAAGACGAATGTGGCGACCCAATTGACAGGCGTGACACAAAGAGGTGCTAACTTCTTTATTACATGACGGAATGGAGGAAGTATGCATGAGGGTATTGAGGGCCTCCTGCCCAGGGTGGCCTAGTCGGCGATGCCAAAGAGAGGAAGACTCGGCAAGGAAAGTGCTAGGCACGGCGAGCGGCGTAGAAGTGCAGAGGGCCGGTGCTATTGCATCGGCGATCATGTTAGAGGCAGGAGATCCTATCTGAGAACAACGGTGGGGTCAAATTCAACGAACAATTGTTGTCGTTGGTAAAGCGCGACGGATATTAGATTCTTAATAAGGCTTGGGAAACAAGAACATTATTAAGTTGAAGGGAATCTGAAGGTGAGTGGCGCGGTGGTGGTGGCGGGCGTAAAGACCAGATTCAGACAACAATAGATGAAGGAATAGGACTGCGAGAGGAGGAAATGTGAGAGGTACGGCGCCGGATGTCATGTGGGAGGTAGCACGAGTCGAAATACGATCGTGTTGTGGGGCGGCGAGAGACATGGTGTTGAATGATGCCGCGAGCATGTTGATCCCGGGAGGGCAATGTGAGGTACCCGGCATCGGATGTCATGTGGGAGGTAGCTCTGGAGTCGAAATACCAGTCGTGTTGTGGAGGCGGCGAGAGAGATGATGTTGAATGATGCGCGAGCATGTTGATCCCGGGAGGCGGCGCCGGTGGGATTGTAGAAGTGCAGCGGAGGATGGCCAGACCACAGCCCGTGGCGGGGCATGCGGTTGCTTGGGCGGAGAGCTGCGTTGATGAGCCAACACGGCTGCTGCGGCGACCACCCATGGCGCTTATTGTTATGCAAGGCGGTAGGGCGCGAAGCGGTGTTATCTGGCCACATGTAGATGGGCCGGACCACAGTTGTGGTAGGAGGCGAGATCCACGGCGCCACAGCCGCGCGCCCGCGGCTGCAGAGTGTCCCAGCTGGTAGTCTGCCGGTGCAGGGCGTCCGCGGCGGCGCCACGTTGCCACGGAGCATGCTTGAGAACCCAGCTGGGCGGAGCTACCAGTAGAGAGAGGCGGCGCGGAGTGGGCGGGCGAGGGCATAGCAACGAGGCGATGGGCGTCGTCTTGCGATGGCGAGTTGAGTTCCTCCGGAGGAGGTCGCGCGAGCCTCAAGAAGGTGGGAAAAGGGCGGTGTGTTGAAGATGCATCCGATGGCGGAGAAGTTCCGGTGAGGCGCGGATGACATGAAGCACCAGTGCGGTCGGAGATGTGTTCGCCGAGGTCGCGAGGTCATCGGCCATGCGTTTGACTTCGCGATGGTCGGTGATCGGCGGGTTGCCTTCAATGAAGTTGCGGAAGCGGCCTCGAGGAAGAGAGCTCGTGCCTCGGTTCGCAGAAATTGGGTCTCAATGGCAAGCCGGTAGCGCGGGCGGTGGGCCGCTCCATGGCGATCTTGGTGAGTCGGTGACATGGTCGAAGATCCAGAGCGAACCACGCAATCCATGCGCGACCAATCGGGAAAGGCCGTGCGTGGCGTCGCGAAGGGCGAGATCCTCGAGTATTTGCCCACAATGAGGAGAAAGTTCTCGCCACTAGGTATAATTGGCGAGTTCATGTCGAGGGCGATGTTGACAAGGAAGCGGATGTTACGCACCGCGGCTGGCATGGAGATTGAGGACAACGGCGGCCTCATGGAGTAGCATGGCGTTGTGGATGGCGGGGCGTCGGGCGTGAGAGTTGGTGTCGTGGCGTCCTCCTTGAAGAGATCGGCGGCGCGTCGGCCGGTGCGGCGGACGCTTCGGCGCGATCGCGAACACGGCCGTTGTCGCATCACGCTCTGGGTTCTTTGCGGCGGCCGCGTTCGGCCTCGCGGCAGCGCGAGCTCGCTCCCATGCGACTTAGGCGGCGCAGCGCGGCGACTTGCGCGGCGGCCGGGTCGTCATCCTCTCTGCAGTGAGTGCGCGCGCGTCCAGTGCCAGCGATGGCGGCGCGGGGAAGGAAGGCGGTGGAGGTGGTCGGCCATGGGAGGTGGGCGCGAGATGAGAATCGTCGCGGCGCAGCGGCGGACGGCGTGCGGAGTGAAGCGCGGCGTGAGGAAACACGCGTGCTTAGGCGGCGTCGCTCGGGAGCGAGTCGCCGAGGGAGCGCGGCGTGAGAAGACGCGCGCTAGGCGCGGCGCTCGGGGAGCGGAGTCGGCGAGGAGGCGCGGCGTGAGAAACCACGCGCTAGGCGCGGCGCTCGAGGCGGAAGGCGCGAGGAGGCGACAGTGGCGGGCGGAGTCGCCTAGAGGTGGAGCGGGGCGCCAGAGACTCGTTGAGGAGCGCGGTGAATATAGGTGGAGCAGGCGGGCGAAGATCGAACTAATCGATACCATGAAAGCAATAGTAGATTGATTTCAAGGGTGTGCTGATGGATAAGTGCGTGCGTATGCGTCTTTGTGTCGATGGATAAGTGCGGCGCAAGCCGTCTGCGCGCGCGGACAACGGCGGTGAGTTCACGGCGGCGAGTTCGCGGCGTCTTTGCGCTAATGAGGATCCATCGTCATTTCTCGCGCCATACACCACGCAGCGAGCAGGCGTCGTCGGCGCGCAACGGGCGGTGGTTGCCACGCGCGCCCTCAGCGAGAGGATCTGGCACTCTGCGGGTGAGGCGGTGATGATGCCGTCCACTTGCTCAACCGCTCCCACCAAGGCCCTCGGCGGCAAGGCGCCATACGAGGCACGCACGGCGCAAGCCGCGGTGAGCCACCTCGTGTCTTGGTGCCTTCGCCGTCAAGAGCTCAACCACGTCGGCAAGCTCGGCGGCCGAGCACGCCGAGTCTTCGCCGGCTACGCGGAGGGCATCAAGGCCTCTGGCGTCCTCGACCTGCGACACGGCGCGTGCGCATCACGCGTGGCGTCGTGTTCGGCGAAGGCGGTGGGCGTGGGAAAGATGGTGGATGGCGGCTCGACTCGGCGACCGGCGAGTCGTCGTCGACTCGTCCGCTTTGAGGAGGCGGGAGCGGCGGCTCGTCTTCACCGAGCTCGCCTACCCGCCACCTCGTTCGCCGCCCTCCGGCGAGCCCACCGCGCGCCACCGCCGGCTCGGCAAGCCCACGAGCTCGGCGAGTCCACCGCCAAGCCGCCGCCACGCCTCGCTCTCTACCGGCGCCTACTCCTCCGGCTCGCGCGGCGGCCGGCCCACGGCGAGCGGCGCGCGGTGGAGTTTGCCACTCCGTCCAACGGCGAGATCGCGCCGGCGCCTACCACGGCGGCGAGCCTGCGCTTCTGCATCAGCGTGGGCGACCTCGGCGGCGGCCGGTCCACAGGCTGGCGCGGCGCGACCAGCGGGCGCACCTCGCCGGGGCGGCGGCGAGCCTCGTTCGCCAGCGAGCGGAGAGAGGCGCGGCATGGCGTCTTGCGATGCGAGAGAGATGGGCCGTCGGCGAAACAAGACATGGGAGCCGGTGATCTTCCACCGTAGCCACCACGCCATCTCTCTCAAGTGGGTCTTCAAGCTCAAGAAAGACGGTGGAGAGGTGATCAAGCACAAGCGCGTCTCGTGGCACGTGGCCGTTCGGCGGGAGAGTCGACCGGCGATGCCTTCGGCGCTGTTGCGGATGGAGTCGTCGTCTCCTCCTCTGCCTCGCGGCCCGGGAGGTGGTGCGTCCATCACATGGGCGTCAAGTGCCTTTCCTCAGCGGCGACTTGAAGGAGGAGGTCACGTCGCCACCGCGGGATTCATCATCCCGGCAAGGAGAGCAGGTCCTCGCTGCGCAAGGCCCTGCGGCTGCGGCGGGCACCGCGAGCTTGGCATGCCAAGCGGACTCCACCTCAAGCAAATGGGATTTGTGAGAGCGCTCACGAGGCCGCGGTCTCGGGCGGGCAAGGAGGCAATGCCTGGCGATGGCGTCGTCGGCGACCTTGTGATCACCGGTACCAAGAAAGAGAGATCGAGGCTTTTAAGGCGGAGATGAAGGCCACCTTCGGATGGCGACCTCGGGCCTCTCCTTCTACCTCGGGATCGAGGTCCGCGAGACGACTCGGCATCTCTCTTCGCGGTGCCTCGCCAAGCGCATCGTGGGTGGGCGGCCTCGCCGATCGCAACCCGGCCACGCTCCTATGGAGAGAGGTTGAAGCCGAGTCGTGAGAGTACGGCGGAGAGGTGGGCGCGACGCAGCGATCTGGCGTATTGTGGCGACCTTCGCTACCTTGTCCACACGCGGCCGGACTTGGCGTTCGCCGTCGGCTCGTCAGCCGGTTCATGCGGCGGCAAGCGACGGAGCACCAAGCAGCCGTGAAAAGGATCCTCCGCTACGTCGCGGGCACCTCAGACTACGGCTTGCACTACCCAAGGTGCCGGCGCGCGCGCTTCATCGGGTGCGATGGCAACCACGTCGGCGACATCGACACGAGCAAGAGCACGGCGGATCTTGTACTTCCTCGGCAAATGTCCGTCGGTGGCGATCGGTCAAGCGGCGGTGGTGGCTTTGTCTAGGCTGCGGCGAGTACATTGCGCCCACTACCGCTTCTACTCGGGCTCGTGGTGGCTCGGTGCGTGGCGATCTCCTTGGCGACGCGAGGCGGTGGAGCTCGGGGTGGGCGACAAGTTCGCCTTGGCCTTGGCGAAGAACCCGTCTTCCATGAGCGCAGCAAGCACATCCGGGTGAGTATCACTTCATCGGTTGCACGGATGAAGGAAGTGTCCGACCAACTACATCAACACTCAAGACCACTCGTGACTTCCGACCAAGTCTCTTGGGCGGATCAAGTTCAGAGCTTCGCCGAGGATCGGGAGGGCTCAGATTCCCCACAAGGAGACACACAAGACTTAGGGGGTGAGTGATGGATATGTCTGTGCTGTGTCTGCTGTTTTTTTGCTTTTGCTTTAGCATCTCTTTTGCTTTTGCTTTAACATCTTAGACTAGCTTTTGCTTTAGCATCTTAGACTAGCATCTTTGCTTTTGCTTTTGCTTTAGTGCTTTTGCTTTAGCATCTTAGACTAGCTTTTGCTTTAGCATCTTAGACTAGCATCTTTGCTTTAGCATCTCTAGGACAGCATCTGCCTATAAATATGTATCCCCAACCCCTCAGGTTGGTATGGTATTGTGTGGGAAATAACAACAAGAAAATTGCCCCATCTCCAAGAGTGTCATCCTCTCGATGAGAGTAAGGATCTCGCTAACACCAAGAGCAAGATTCGACCGCCTAACAGTGCCGTACAGGACATATATATACAGGCAAGGATGTCTAGGGTTATGGCTAATAGAATTATGGGCCAATCAGAGATATCCTTGTCTATATTAGACATCTAACCAAATATACTAGACATGTGTGGACCCAAGGCCCAAGGTAAGCCCATAGGGCCGGCCGGCCACTATGCCTGTCTAACAGTTCTGGTACGTGGATCGCTAACTTCCATGTGTTCTTCCATGTGTCTCCTAACCAAAGCTAATTCTTTAGATATATTTCAATTCTTGAATTCTCTTTTAACTGATTTCTCTCATGTTAGTCTTGGTTGACCTCTACCTTTTTTTACGTTTTTAGTACGTCTTAAAATTCTGCTACGTACTAGTGCCACAGTCCACAAGAGGCCTTCGTTGGAGATGTCCACACCATCTTAAGTGATGTTAGACAAGTTTCTTTTCAATTGGTGCTACCTTCACCCTATCATGTATATCATTATTGCGGATTCGATCCTGTCTTGCATGGCCACAAATTCACCGCAACATTCTCATCTCTGCTACACTTATCTTCTGTTCCAAAAGTTTTCCTTTAATAAAATGTTCCAAAAACTTTTTTCTGTTCATCTATTTTCTTTATTCATGACATCAGTTAGGAGCTGGTTGTCTAGATGATAAACTAGATGTTGAAAAGTTCATATTTGGAAAATAATAAACCCCTCCAGTGTTGATTTATGCATACCAAGATGGTTCATGGGCTCATGGCAAGTGCTGAGTTTTAAAAATTTCTAGCCTCTGTCCTCTTATGCAGGTAGCCATGTTGTTATAAGCTTTGATATGTTAACAAAATATAAGTTGCATACCACTTATAACCGAAGATCATGGGACAACATTAGGGACCTGTGGTGAAATCTGATACAAACTGCTGTTTTGTTTTTAGTGATGGATTGTTTGACCATTTGACAAATTTTTACAGACTCTGCTGAATTTGCAACCACCCTTGGAGTATACAAAGGAGATTAATGATTACAAAAGTCTGATAAGGACACTCGTAATGGGTATGCATTATTTGTTATAAAGTATTTGCACCATTCGAAGTGTTTTAAGTGTTTACTTACATTTAGTGGCTCTGTGAATTATTATTTCATATTAAACACACCAGGAATGAAGACAATAATCTGGAGCATAACCCATGCTCATTGGCTACGCCCACAGGTATTATGGACATTCCAAATCTCTGTATAGGAACTTTGGCCGTTTGTTATTATCCTTGGGCTGTGATCCTTTAGCTCTTACAATCCTATTGTGTGTTGTGCAGCAACAAAATCAACAATCCTCTAATTTATCAGTTCAACCCTTCAGGGGGCTGCGGGAGGATGAGGTCCATCACTCCGAACCTTTCTTCCTCTTGTTTTGACTGTACTGTTGCTAACCAATTTTGATAATCTTTTCTAGGTGCGGAAGACTTCAGGTGTTCTAAAATCTGGAGTTCATTGTTTGGCTCTTTTCAAGGAAAAAGATGAGGAGAGGGACATTCTGCAATGTTTTTCACAAATGTTAGCTATAATGGAAGCTCGTGATATAATGGACATGTTTTCCTTTTGCATGCCAGACCTTTTTGAGTGCATGATAACCAACAACCAGCTCTTACACATATTTTCCACCCTTCTGCAAGCTCCCAAGGTTCTCCGGCCCTTCACAGATGTATTGATTAATTTCCTTGTTAGCTCAAAGCTTGATGCCCTGAAGCAGCCAGATTCACCTGCAGCAAAGCTTGTCTTGCAACTCTTCCGCTTCTTGTTTATTGCTGCAGCAAAGGCTCCAGAAAGCTGTGAACGCACTCTTCAGCCACATGTACCAGTAATAATGGAAGTGTGCATGAAGAGTGCCACAGAAGTTGAGAAACCTCTTGGTTACATGCACCTCCTCCATAGCATGTTCCGTGCGTTGAACAGCGCTAAATTTGATTCATTGATGCGTGATCTTATACCATCTCTACAACCTTGCCTCAATATGTTGCTCTCCATGCTTGATGGACCGACTAGTGAAGATATGCGGGACTTGATTTTGGAGCTTTGCCTGATATTACCCGCCCGTTTGAGTTCTTTGCTACCTCACATTCCTCGTTTGATGAAACCTCTTGTTCTTGCTCTGAAAGGGAGTGATGACCTTGTGAGCTTAGCACTTCGTACACTAGAATTTTGGATTGATAGTCTCAACCCTGATTTTTTGGAACCTACCATGGCCAATTTAATGTCTGAGGTCATTCTTGCTTTATGGTCTCATTTGAGGCCCCCTCCCTACACATGGGGTACAAAGTCCTTGGAGCTTTTAGGTAAGCTAGGGGGTCGAAACAGGCGATTTCTGAAGGAGCCCCTCGCAGTTGAATGCAAGGAAAATCCGGAACATGGACTTCGTTTAGTTCTCACTTTTGAGCCTGGAACACCATTTTTAGTTCCTCTGGACAGATGCATACATTTTGCTGTTGGTGCAGTTATGCAAGGTAGTGGAATGGAAGTTTTCTACAGGAAACAGGCTCTTCAGTTTATTCGAGTATGCTTGGTTTCCTTGTTAAATCTGAGGGAAAATGTACCTGCTGAGGGTGTGAGTCCTGGAGTTATTGGGACACTGCTAATTTCTTCATTGGATCCCTCAAGGTGTCGCAATGATGCTTCAGATATGAAGGTTGGTAGGAATGTACACTATTGAGCATTAACTTTGTTAATACTTAATATACTATGTAGTTTAATCAGGCTTCTATCATCTTATGACATTTTACATCCTTGATCTTATTTTCCCATAGTTATTTGTTGTTACTTTTTTTTTCTCGAACACGCAGGAGAGCTGCATATCATTTCATTAAGAAGATAAAAGGAAAACAAAGGGGAAGGAATTCCCACACACACACACTCACAACAGGACACACACACAACAACCTTAACAACACCCAACGACCCATCTAAGACGACAAGAGCCTTAGAACCAAGATCACTGGCCTCCAACAAAAGCCTTAGCAAGCAACTCCTGAAGACCTTTTGCACCTACTGTGCACTACAAAATGCATTCGCCAGAGATAGTCTGCAGCAAGGTAGAGATGCTTGGGCTAGTGCCATTAAAGACACAGTCATTTCGGTGCTTCCAGATTTCCCAAGAGACAAGGATGATCAGGCTATTGATCCCTTTTAATGACCTTTTGGTACACCCTTCACGACTTGGCACCACCAGATTGAGAACTTGTTAGAGGTTGGCTGAGGAGCAATTGAGGCCAGGCCGAGCTTCTGAAGGATTATATACCAAACCTGACAGGTAAAGACACAGGAGACTAACAAGTGTTGTACAACTTCATTTTCTTGGTCACAAAGGGGGCAAACCACGGTGTGGGAGACCTCTTTTGGCAAGTCGATCGGTATCGGCGATTCTTAATAGCAAGCGGATGAAGAATTTGCGCGAAGGGGGCCCAGACTTCAAACTCTCTTCCATGGTGCAAACCGAATTGTGCCAAGGAAGAAAGCCTCGTAGCCGACTTACTAGTATAGGATCCAGTTTGAAGAGCTTCCAATGATCTTTGGTCACCACCTCCGGTTGTAATGGGAAGTCATTTACGTGTCCCAAATCATAAGAAACTCATGCAGCACAGGGACCGACAGAGCACCCTTTATATCCGAAACCCATCGACGACCAGCAATAGCATCCGCAACCGTGCGTTGCTTAATAGCCCTTTTAGTGACTGTTTTGAGAAGGTTAGGAGCTAATTCTTCTAAGGTTTTTCCACCCAACCATCTATCAGTCCAGAACATAGTGTTTCTGCCATTTCCAACCAAAGACTCCACAGCCACCTAGAAGAGGGCTCGAGCGTTATGTGGCACATGAATAGGCAAACCGGCCCAAGGGCGAGAAGTAGCAGATTTCTCAAGCCATAGCCAACGAATACGGAGTGACCAACCCAGAAATTCTAAGTTATGAATGCCAAGGCCACCAAACTGCAAGGGCCAGTTTACAAGATCCCAGTAATTTCAATCAGGTTTATTTTGACAGAGCGTTCAATTGAAGTTACCAGATTCACACAGTAGCTTACCGTATCATTGATATGTCACCATGCAGATGATTTTAAGCTCGCGAAATTAGTTCATGACTTGAATTTTCTATGCCATGTTATATTCTGTGGTAAACTAAAGTCAACATGGCAAATTATGTTTGATTATTATATTCAATTGATTTTTTTACTAAAGTAACCTAGAAGTGGAGCCATGTTCATTCTTTGGATTATAGTGGCCTTGATGCTGTTTGGTTGTCCCCTTTACTGTTAGAAAAGGACCCCTGTGTTGTTACTAAGTAGGGACAGGTGATTCTTAGATTTGATGCAATCTCTGGATGTCTGATTGTAACTAACTGCATCTAGGTGGCGAATCAGGTGGTACCACTGCAGCATTGTTAAACTCCCCGTTATTACTCCATAAACAGTGTAGACTGTAGATAAGTGATTGTTGTGAACTTCCTTTTTTTGAATATCAACATGTAACTCCCTTTGGATGTTTTATTGTTTTACAACTGTTGTGTTTTACATCTTAAGTTCTACTGATCTTAATCAAATCAAAATGATTTCATAGATTTGTTTTTATTGATTTTGGACTTGGAGCCATAGTTTCTTTCTGTCCTTCGTACTTTAGCCATTTTATGCTTGGGGTAACTAGAATGTCTCTTATTGATGCTTTAATTTTTTATTTGTTTTATAGGGAGATTTAGGGGTCAAGACAAAGACACAACTATTGGCAGAAAGATCTGTTTTCAAGGTTCTACTTGTAGCTATCATTGTAGCTAATGCTGACACCAGTCTTCAAGATGAGAAAGGTGACTTTGTTGTCGATATATGTCGGCATTTTGCTACACTTTTCCATGTCAATTCTTCATCCTCCAGTCAATCAGGATTTGTGCAGCCTATTGGTTCGTCCCTCTCATCTAGCATCACCATGGGATCTAGATCAAGAAGCAACACTTCATCCAATCTCCATGAGTTGGATCCTTTAATATTTCTGGATGCATTAGTTGAAGTGCTATCCAGTGAAAACCGTCAACATGCAAAAACTGCCCTTTCTGCTTTGAATACTTTTGCTGAGACACTAATCTTTCTTGCACGTATGAAGCACACTGGTATGCTAAGGGGAGGTCCTAGTACCCCTATGCTAGTTTCTAGTCCATCTTTAAATCCAGTATATTCTCCTCCCCCAAGTGTGCGGGTTGCTGTATTTGAGGAATTATTGCCTCGCTTATTGCATTGTTGTTACGGTAGCACGTGGCATGCTCAGATGGGTGGTGTAATGGGCCTTGGAGCGTTGGTTGGTAAAGTGTCTGTGGAAACCCTATGCATCTTTCAGGTCAGAATTGTACATGGTCTTATATTCGTTCTTAAGAGGCTTCCAATGCATGCTAACAAAGAGCAGGAGGAGACAAACCATGTCCTAACGCAAGTTCTACGGGTAGTAAACAATGCGGATGAAGCAAACAGTGAACCTCGACGACAAAGTTTTCAGGGAGTTGTCGAGTTTCTTGCTCTGGAGCTTTTTAACCCAAATGCTTCAATTGTTGTGAGAAAGAATGTGCAGGCATGCTTATCACTACTTGCAAGTAGGACAGGCAGTGAAGTCTCCGAATTGCTCGAGCCTCTGTATCTACCATTGCTTCAGCCTCTGATTTCACGACCTCTGCGTTCGAAGAACATTGAGCAACAGGTACGATAGATTTCTGAGTAATTCAAACTTAACATTTATGCTATGAATTGATGTATTTTTTTGGTCACAGGTTGGTACTGTTACAGCTTTGAACTTCTGTCTAGCACTGAGACCACCTCTTCTAAAGTTGTCTCCTGAGCTCGTCAATTTTTTGCAAGAAGCGCTGCAAATTGCTGAGGCTGATGAAACAGTTTGGGTCACCAAGATGATGAATGCAAAAATAGTCATGACATGGAACAAACTAAGAACTGCATGCATTGAACTGCTTTGTACTGCGATGGCATGGGGAGATCTCAAAGCTCCAAATCACTGTGACTTGCGAGCAAAGGTTATCTCAATGTTTTTCAAGTCTCTAACATGCAGGACGACAGAGATTGTCAATGTTGCCAAGGAGGGACTTCGTCAGGTGGTTTTTAGCTGCACTTATGCTTTCTTATATTGACTTGGAAATTCAGAGCATGTTTATTATCTTCTTGTTTGCCAGTTTCCTTTCCTTTACTATCACTATTCCAAATTCAAAATTGTTGCATGTGGTATGTTCTTAGTTCTCACTGATAATTGCATTTTATAGGTTGTTCAACAGCAAAGGATGCCAAAGGATCTTCTACAGAGCAGCTTAAGGCCCATCTTAGTTAACTTAGCTCACACAAGGAGTCTTACGATGCCGTTGCTGCAAGGATTGGCTCGTCTGCTTGAATTACTGTCTAACTGGTTTAATGTCACTTTGGGTGCTAAGCTATTGGATCACTTGAAAAAATGGCTGGAGCCAGAAAAGCTTGCCCAGAGTCAAAAATCTTGGAAAGCTGGAGATGAGCCGAAAATAGCTGCAGGTGTGACATATTTTTGCGGCATTTTCTTATCTGCCTCCATCATGTATATATTTTGTTTTCAAAATGGGATGTCAAGTGTCAATAGAAATGCACACTACTCCATATTTAGAAAATGCATTTTATAATTCAATTATTGTTATAGGACTTCACTAGACTTGTGAATTAGAACGATTTGAGATCAATACATGAACCATTTTGCTTTTCCTTTGCTTGGGCAGCTATGATTGAGCTTTTTCACCTCCTTCCCCCGGCAGCGAGCAAGTTCTTGGATGACCTTGTCTCCTTGGTAATAGATTTGGAAAGGGCACTTCCTGAAGATCAGTTTTATAGTGAAATCAACAGCCCTTACCGTGCTCCACTTGCAAAGTTTTTGAACCGCTATGCTGTGGAGGCTGTAGACTATTTTCTTGCTCGATTAAGCCATCCAAAGTACTTCAGAAGGTAGACACTTTACCAAAAGAAGTGTTTCCTAATGGTGCATGAATATTCCTGTCATTTTTCTATTCATATTTAACTGTAAGCAAAGCGAACTTTTTGTGAAACAATGCGAAGCTTCACTTAGTACCGCATGCTGGTTGTTTACATCAGTATACTTTCCCTTTATGCTAGATCATTACCACCATACCAAACTTGGTAAAGTGATTAGCTTCAAAGACTGAGCTTGCAGAATTCAGAAGTGATTTTTTGGGTTATACTGGATACCTTTCGACATACACACACACACACACACACACACACACACACACACACACTTTTAATATGTACCTTATTGCTGTTCCTTTTCGCTTCTATCATATTTATTTCTCGATCTGTACTCACCTTCTGTATATATCTCAGATCAACCATCTCCGTTTTAATGAAGCTAATTGGCAAATAACATTTATATGGCTTTTGCATAGGAGTAAATTGTCCATTTGATTGCTTTTATGCTCTGTACTCATTTTCATTGTTTTGCTTGCACACCATAGCAGCACACCAACTTGCTATTCTGGTTCTCAAGTTACTACCCTCAAGTATAACATAAGTCCAGATAACCCCTTAAAGAATAAAAAGGTTTACTTAACCCCCTGTGTTTGCTAAACCAGATCAAAATGCACCTTTTACCCATCTCCAAAAGTGGTTTTGCTGAGGTGGCTGATTTTATTAACTAGAATTATGTTCCCTAGGTATTGCGCATGATAATGTTCTTACATACGCTCGATGATACAAACAAAACAACTTAAGAAATCGAAGACAGTAATCATTCATGTACTGAATAAAACAAAAGCTTGATGTCCTGCCTTATATCGATGGTAGTTTCATTGGGATGGAGTCTGGGAGGAGCAGTGTACCAATGTTCATACGGTTGCAATAAGATAATTTTCAACAATAATTCAGCATTGTGACTGGGGGAAAAGACATGATAAATTGTTTAAACATAAATTCACCTCATGACAGATTTCACATGTTACATCTCCTTTTTCATTGCACCATCGCTGTACACAAGCGCGATGAGCATACTGCACGACACAAACTAAAAATATGTGAGAACATTATCATACGCAATGCCTAGGGAACACAATTCTAGTTAATAAAACCAGCCACCTCAGCAAAACCACCTTTGGAGATAGGTAAAAGGTGTATTTTGATCTAGTTTAGCAAACACAGGGGGTTAAGTAAACCTTTTTATTCTTTAAGGGGTTATATGGACTTAGGCTATACTTGGGGGTAGTAATTTAGACTTTTTTCTATTTTAAATAAATATATGTATAGCCTCTGACTCTTTGGTTTGGCATAGGGGTTACACCAGATTTAGCATGCCCAAGAATTGATTATTCTCCCCTTTTGAAAATTCAGGTTTATGTACATAATCTGCTCTGATACTGGGGAATTAAGGGATGAACTTGCGAAGTCACCTCAAAAAATTATTGCTAGTGCCTTTTCACAGTTTTATCCTCCAACTGAAGCAGCTGCTACTCAACTACCTTCCTCAGGACCTGCTAATCAACTATCTTCCTCGGTGAAGGATGAAGGCCTTACTGGGGCCATAAATGAGAGTTTTAATGTCCAATCTTCATCAAACATGGTTGCTGGTTCTGATAATTATTTTAATGGATTAGAACTTATCAAAACCCTTGTGAAATTGATGCCTGAGTGGCTCCGTAACAACCGGGTTGTCTTCGACACTTTGTTGCTTGCTTGGAAATCACCAGCAAGAATCGCTCGCCTGCAGAATGAGCAGCAATTGAGTTTGCCCCAGGTAGCCATTGGAATTCCTACATTTGTATCATTTTCCATTTTCTCCTTGGATGCCATTGTTCATTGCTTGTGTAAAATCTCTGATATTTTTGGTTTGCGCCATGTCTATTCTGAAATCATTGTTTCAGTTGCCTTACCCATTTGAGCCTTTTCTAATTTTCTGTTTTGTGCATTTTCTTTTATTTTGTATCTGCTGCTCTTTAATTTCTTGTGTCGTTAGCTGTCGAGCCGAACATTCTTCTTGATTCATGTATTTTTTTCTTTCCAAATATTAGTTGCTTTAGTGTTTGGCCTCTCCTTTTGCACTACTTAATTACCATATTCAATTCATATGCCAACAACAATAACAACGAAGTCTTCCGTCCCAAATAAGTTGTGGTAGGTTAGGAATGAAACCTTTTCAAGTTAAAGAAACGAGAGCCTTGTAATAAAATCTACAATGCTAAAACTCTAAGCCTTACATCCTACCATCTGAACTGCGAGCCTAAAACACCGCCCTTAAACCTTCTTCTTAAGCTTGTTAAGGGTATTAGTGTCTTTTCCTATTGTCTAGGGTTTATTGTTGTGTGTTGAGTCTGTACTATATAAGCCCCTTTGGGCTGTGCAATACATAAGCAAGCATTCCAACTTACATGGTATCAAAGCCTAGGTTTCAAACCTAGCTCATCTCTGGTTGAACCTTACGCTGCTGCCCCCGGGAGGAGCTAATCCCGGGGGCGGCCATCCACGTCGGCCGCCGCTAGCCACCACCGACCGCCACGTCTCCTCTATCTGCACTTGTGCCTGGCCGTCAACGCGTCATCACGTCTGCCCATGCCGCGCGCTCCTCTGTGCCGCGCCACTGCTCGGATCTGCACAGCTTCGACGTCGCCAAGTCTGGATTCGGCCGCCTCTCGACTTGAGGCGGCTGGATTTGGTCGTCTTCACCGCCGCCGAGCTCAGATCTGACCACCTCCTGGGCATATCCAATTGTCTCCCACCGACGCCGGCCCTCTCTGTTGCTGTTGTGCCGCGCTAGGCCACCTGCGCCTCTGGCATACCGAGCCCGCGCCGGTGACTCCTTCGGCCTTTCGGCCACCGCTGCGTTGGATCTGCCTCCTCTACGCCTAATCTGGCTGCCTCCGTCCGCCTTCGGCTCGCATTGGCACTCCACACCGCCGTGGCCGCGCGAATCCGCTCTACCTCAGACCGGCTCGCTGCCCGCTCTGGATTTGGCGCCTCGCCTCCGCGCGAATCTGGCCGCGCGCCGCCGCCGCGATCCGCGCCTCCTTGTTGCCTCGGGCCTCCCACCTCCTCCTGGCCGCCGCCGCCTTTTGGCCGCCGCCACCGGATCCCATAGCTGCTCGCACCGGCTCTGCCCTCCATGCCAACGCCCCTGCTTCGCGCCGCCGTCGGGCTCCCCTTCAGCCGCCGCCTCCTTCCGTCTTCGGCTTCTCCCTCCTCTTTGGTCTTCGGTCGGTGGTGGAGAGAAAGGGGGAGGGGTAGAAAGAGACGGGAGTGAATGACGGGGTGAAGAGTGGGAGAGGAGGAGAATATGAAGGCATAGCTCTATTGCTGACATTTCTGCTGCTAGTATCTATCTTTGAGTCCTTTTCTTTTGAGTCTTCCATTTGCGTCCAAGTCCATAGTACCTCTTTGTCAGTTCGACAATGTCGTGCGAGTCCATAAATTCCTTGTCAATCAGCCGATTACTTTGCTAGGCTCGGTCCATCCTCTCGGATAAGTGTAGTCATTTCCTTTCTTTCGCATAGCCGTAACGTCGCTCTTCTCTTTGAGCCGTTGCAGATTGTAGAAGTCTTTATGATGCTGCTGCTTCTCTTTGAGCCGCTGCCCTAAGCTTCTAGGGCCGTCGCGGTTTCTTTGCTGCACCTCCGTTGCATTTGTGCACTGCGCCGCCGTCATCTCATCTCAGGTTTCGATCTGTGCCGCTATGCTTCTCTCCCTCTTCGGCTTAATTTGACAGCTTTCTCTACTTGCGTCACTTTCCACATTCTTTTCGTTGTGTTACTGTGGTTTACTTTGCTCTCGCTTACCTCTACTTTTTCGGCCCCTGCACTTTGTGCTTTATGTGCTACCGCACGATTATGGATGGGAAGCGATTTTTCCGACATTATTTTCCAAGAGCTGTATGCTATGACGTCTTCAAGATACGGATTTTGGATTTTCTCTATGTTAGTGTCAATCCTTCCAGATACAATGCTATTGCATATGCCTTGCATTTGATGGGGGTGTTAAGGGTATTAGTGTCTTTTTCTATTGTCTAGGGTTTAATGTTGTGTGTGTTGAGTCTATATATAGGCCTCTTTGGGCTATGCAATTCCCAAGCAAGTATTCTAACTTACAATGTCATGGTTCCATCGCTAACTTCCATGTGTTCCTATCTAAAGCCAACTCTTTGGGTACATTCCAATCCCCCAATTTTTTAATTGCTTCCTTTCACGTTAGTTTTGGTCGACATGTGCCTCTTCTTACGCTTTCGGTACCATGTTCAATTCATGGCACAAGAAAAAAAATTGTCGGACAAGTTGTACACTCTAAATTTTTTTCTCGACAGTTGCTATTATCTGTTATACTGCTATCCTTCTTAAATGCTACTTTAGCACTTCACCAATGCAGCAGATTGACAATCCTAAGCAACTTGTTGTACTATCATATGGAATGTACTGGGGTCTTCATTTGCTAAATACTGTCTGGCACTAGGCGCTTATTCGCTTGTATGCATACTATGGACATGATTCCTGTGAATTGAAGTTGAATAGTTGAGATTGTGTTGACAAGATGCATTCCTGATATATGTCATTTACTACTTGCTGCCGTGAAAGTTTTGAATTGCTTTGAATACTGAGCATACTTGTATATCTTCCACGTTGCACTTGTCTACCACTATCTACATCTTTTGAGTTTAATAATCTTGCTTTTCTGAACAGGTGATGGAAAGCAAGCGGCTCATAAAATGCTTCCTAAATTATCTAAGGCATGATCGTACTGAAGTTGGTGCACTCTTTGATATGCTATCGATATTCTTGTACCGTAGCCGCATAGATTATAGCTTTCTTAAGGAATTTTATGTCATAGAGGTAACACCATTTTTGGGTTCTAATTCATGAATGTTATTTTTTGTGTATTTCTTGAGTCCTTTCTTTTTCTTATAACTTGTACATGTTGCATTCAGGTTGCTGAAGGATATGCACCAAATTTGAAGAGAGCTATTCTGAACCACTTTCTGAACATATTCCAATCAAAACAATATGGGCAAGATCATTTAGTCGTTGCTATGCAGATACTTATCCTTCCAATGCTAGCTCATTCCTTCCAAAATGGACAAAGTTGGGAAGTTGTTGATCCTTCTATAATTAAAACTATTGTCGACAAGCTTCTTGATCCTCCGGAAGAGGTGAACTATAGTGAACCACTCTACCTTCACACCTACAAGTTTATTTTTTGTTGCTCCTCCCATGTGGAGAATGAAAGTTTTTTTTTCATTTCTCTAGGTCAGTGCTGAATATGGCGAACCTTTAAGAATAGAACTCCTTCAGCTTGCCACATTACTTCTGAAGTATCTACAGAATGATCTTGTTCACCATCGAAAGGAACTCATAAAGTTTGGCTGGAACCATCTCAAGCGTGAAGATAATTCCAGCAAGCAGTGGGCTTTTGTAAATGTTTGTTATTTCTTAGAGGCCTATCAAGCTCCTGAGAAGATAATTCTACAGGTAGTTCAACATAAATTTCTCCTGTAGTAATATTATATCAGTTAGCCAACCTGATCTTTTCTTTTGGCCAGGTTTTTATTGCTCTATTACGGACATGCCAACCAGAAAATAAGTTGCTGGTGAAGCAAGCTCTTGATATCCTCATGCCTGCCCTTCCAAGAAGACTCCCTCCTGGGGATACTCGCATGCCAATATGGATCAGATACACCAAGAAAATCCTTGTGGAGGAAGGCCATTCAATTCCCAACATGATTCACATATTCCAGCTTATTGTTCGCCATGCTGACCTTTTTTATAGCTGCAGAGCCCATTTTGTTCCTCAGATGGTCAACTCTCTTAGTCGACTTGGATTACCATACAACACAACCACAGAAAACAGACGGCTTGCAATTGAACTTGCTGGATTGGTAGTGGCATGGGAAAGACAGAGACAGAGTGAGATGAAAGTTGTGCAGGAAAGTGAAAGCCAGAATCAGATTGGTGATATGCTTAGTCGTACTGTTATTGGTGGTGATCCAAAGCGATCGTCAGATGTCCCCATGTTCTCTGACGATTTGAGTAAGAGGGTGAAAGTTGAACAAGGCTTACAACCTCTCTGTGTGATGTCACCTGGTGGGGCATCTATACCTAATATTGAGACACCAGGATCTTCTGGGCAAACAGATGAGGAATATAAACCTAATGCTGCAATGGAGGAGATGATTATTACTTTCCTTATAAGGGTGATTATCCTCTTTTTACCTTTTATGCTTTGAATTGCACATTCAACTGCATCAGTAGATTACCTGTGTCATAATGATAAGGTTATTTCTAAATTTTTGATGCCTTATATTCTGATGCTTAGTGCTTTTGATGTATGCATCTCATGTTCTGATGCAGTTTACATGCTTTTGAGGCATAGGTCACAACTCAGTAGACAACTTATGCCTTTTCCCTTAAAAGAAACAAAGCAAAATGTCACATTTGATTGCATTCATGGACAAATAAAGCGCTTGTATTAGCTGGTTCATTTTCATGTGAATCTTGGTCGTATGATGTTAGTGTGGAGCTACTACTTTGTGCTGCTTTCATGGTTGTCACGGCGTAATTGGCGACCACGGCGAGTCGCCACGCTCTACATGCATATATGTATTGGTCACCTCATCTCCTCCCAACATGCATACATACGCTCTACATCGTGGCTTCTCGTTCTCCTATTAATCTGCCGACTCCTCTCTCTCTCTCGCCCCCCCCCCCCAACTCACTCCTCTCCCCGCTGCCGCCTCCCCTCCTCCTCCTCTCCCCGCCGCTTCCCCTCCCAGCGCCTCCCAGCGCCTCCTCCCGCCGCCTCCTCCCCCCGCCAAGTTGCGGCGAAGGTCCATGGTGTCCACCTAGCTCCGCCACGACGCCGTAACAACCATGGCTGCTTTACTCTTCAACAATTGGCATGTCCACAGCGTATAACATATGCATGAAAATTACATTTCTTTTTTTTTTTACTTTGTGGTGGCGGATACTCATATGAATTTATTGATTTGGAGAACAGGTGTCACTGGTGATTGAACCTAAGGATAAGGAATCTAGTTCAATGTACAAGCAAGCTCTTGATCTACTGACTCAAGCTCTGGAAGTCTGGCCAAATACCAATGTTAAATTCAATTATCTTGAGAAATTGCTTGGGAATCTCTCTCAGTCCAAGGACCCTGCAACAATCCTTGCACAGGGTCTTGATGTTATGAACAAAATCTTGGAGAAACAACCCCGTCTCTTCATCCGGAATAACATCAACCATATTTCTCAAGTAAGTCACTTCAGAATTACCCTGTTTCTCTTGATAAGTTCTTTGCTAGATTTGTGTTTTGACGGGATCAAGAGATATTTCTTACGTTTGATATGTTTTGGGACTTCTTTGGTTTAGATACTGGAACCTTGCTTCAATAACAAAATGCTGGATGCTGGAAAGCCTCTTTGTTCTTTGCTAAATATGGTATTCAGTGCTTTTCCTCTTGAAGCAGCTACAACACCGCAAGATATAAAATTATTGTATCAAAGAGTTCAAGATCTCATTCAGAAGCATCTTGCTGCTGTAACAACTCCACAGATATCACTTGAACTAAGCAATGCAAACTCTATCGTAAGCTTTGCACTGTTTGTCCTCAACGCACTTGCAGAAGTACAGAAGAATTTCATTGATCCATTCATTGGTTTGCTTCTTCAAGTCCTGCAACGTCTTGCACGTGACATGGGATCTTCTACTGGCAGCCATGTCCGACAAGTATGTTGACATAATATTTGTCATGTTCTTTAACTTATGTTGATGCATTAACAAGTTGGCATATTTAGCTGCAAACAATCTACGTTTGTGATCTTGTATATGTCACTTATTATTTTTCTCGAACGCGCAGGAGAACTGCGCATCATTATATTAAGAAGAATAAAGGAGTCTAAGAAGACTCGTACAATCCTCACTAAATAGGCGAGGCTAAAAAACATATGATCAATACCAAAGAAACGTCCACCAACCAAAAACACACCCAGCCCCTATGGCCAAATGGTACAAAGGCCTTTGGCCCCCGCCAAACACTACATTTTGGCCTCATCTCTAATGTTTTGCAAAACAAGGCCGACATTGAGTGAGGCGTCGTCAAAAATGCAACCAGTCACTTATTATTATCTCTTTGTTTATGACTTTAGCAAACCTCAGTATCATTGATTAATTTTAATTGGTGAAAAGAAATAACAGTGACTGTAAGACACTCATCTAGGGTGAAACAGTTGACATCAGCTTTGTTGTCCAATAAAATTTGTCGCATTGTGTACATGTGCAGACATAATTGACTAATAGTCACTCTGCTAATGAATATTAATTTGGTAGTCACACTCTTAAGTTTCCTCTGGGTCCCTTTGGAAATTTTTCCCCAATTATTTACTATGTTCTTCTTTAAATTTTCCCCCTTAATGACAACATCTAGGATATCCTGTTTATTAGTGTTTAACTATGTGATCTGATTCCCAACTCCATGCATAAATCTCCTGGCATGGTCTATCGCCTTAGCATTGACACTGCAATATTTTCAGGGACAGAGGCCTGAACTAGATTCATCAGTTAGCTCGCGTCCTACTGTAGATTCTAATGTCATATCTAACATGAAGACTGTCTTAAAACTCATAAGTGAGAGGGTGATGGCCTCTTCTGAGTACAGACGGTCTATGGGCCAAATACTTCAAGCGCTTCTTTCAGAGAAAGGCACTGATCCAAGTCTTATTCTATGCATACTAGACATGATAAAAGCTTGGATTGAGAATGACTACAGACTTGCTTCAACTGCTGGCTCTGTTAATTCGCTTAACTCAAAGGATATAATAACTTATCTTCAGAAGTTATCATTAGT
The DNA here is from genome assembly GCA_036346265.1 of Melocanna baccifera. Taxonomy (NCBI): domain Eukaryota; kingdom Viridiplantae; phylum Streptophyta; class Magnoliopsida; order Poales; family Poaceae; genus Melocanna; species Melocanna baccifera. Next base: position 19,027,405 of record CM070696.1, on the reverse strand, counting down.
TGACAGAAAAAGCTTCCCCCCCTCTGCACAAGAAGAATGGGATGCAAAATATTTGCAACTTGTTTATTCACTTTGTGGAGATTCAACCAAGTAAGTACATCTCTATAGAGCTAGCTCGTAATAGTATTTTGCTCTCTTTCTAATTTTTTCTGTTCCTGCAGATATCCATTGGCTTTGAGGCAAGAGTATTTTCATAAGGTTGAGAGACAATATATGCTTGGACTTAGAGCTAAAGATCCAGAAATGAGGAAGCGATTCTTCAAGCTGTACCATGACTACGTGGGAAAAACATTATTTGCTAGACTGCAGTTTATAATACAGACACAGGACTGGGAAGCAGTGAGTGATGTTTTCTGGTTGACGCAAGGACTGGATCTCATTTTGGCTATATTAGTTGAAAATGAGCCAATTACACTTGCCGCAAATTCTGCTCGAGTGCCCGCACTTATGATAGCGGGGCCAGTTCCAGATCGCATTATCATGCCACAACAGCTTCCTGATGCTCAGGAAAGCTTGGATGGCACTTCTCTGTCATTCGATTCTCTTATAACGAGGCTTGCTCAGTTCTTGAATGAAGCAAGCAAGCTTGTGGTAAATACCTGCACTCAAACCTACGTTGCTGCCAGGATTATCTGCATTATTGCATATGTTTATTTTACTTTTTTTGTTTGCTGTTTCATGCAGATATATTATTAGTTTTGTTTTCTTTTTGCCAATTCTGCTGGTATGAAATCGTTGACCTGAATGTAGCACATGTAGAACTAAATTCTTTGTTACTCTCAATTATGTAGGTGGCAGATGTCATGGCTCCATTAAGGGAACTTGCATTTGCTGATCCCAATGTTGCATATCATTTGTGGGTTCTTGTCTTCCCAATTGTTTGGGTCACCTTACACAAAGAGGAACAAGTTGCGCTAGCTAAGCCAATAATTGCACTTTTATCAAAAGACTACCATAAGAGGCAGAAGGGATGCAGACCTAATGTAGCCCAAGCACTTCTTGAAGGTCTTCATTTGAGCCACCCTCAACCACGCATGCCTAGTGAGCTTATCAAATACATTGGGAAAACTTGCAATGCGTGGCATACTTCACTTGCCTTACTAGAGAGTCATATGATGCTTATGAATGAGGCTAAATGCTCAGAGTCATTGGCTGAGTTATACAGGCTTCTTAATGAAGATGACATGAGGTGTGGATTATGGAAGAGAAGATCAATCACTGCAGAAACTAGAGCTGGGCTGTCATTTGTCCAGCATGGTTACTGGCAGCAGGCACAAAATCTCTTTTACCAGGCAATGATCAAAGCAACTCAGGGCACATACAATAACACTGTCCCAAAGGCTGAAATGTGTCTTTGGGAAGAACAGTGGTTGTCTTGCGCAACTCAATTAGGTCAGTGGGAAGTATTGGCTGATTTTGGAAAAGGTGTAGAGAATTACGAGATTCTTTTGGACTGCCTTTGGAAGGTGCCTGACTGGGCATATATGAAGGAGAATGTAATCCCCAAAGCTCAGGTAGAAGAGACACCGAAGTTACGCCTGATTCAAGCATTTTTCACTCTTCATGACAAAGGTACTAATGGTATTGGAGAGGCTGAGAACCTTGTGAGCAAAGGTGTTGAACTTGCACTAGAACAGTGGTGGCAGTTACCTGAAATGTCTGTGCAGTCCCGATTGCCTCTGCTGCAGCAGTTTCAGCAGTTGGTTGAAGTGAAAGAATCCTCTAAAATACTGCTTGACATTGCAAATGGGAACAAACCAGCTTCAGGGAACTCTGGTGCCAATTCCAATAACCACAATTCATTTGCTGACCTCAAGGATATTCTTGAAACGTGGAGACTTCGGACTCCTAATGAATGGGATAATATGACTGTTTGGTATGATCTGCTCCAATGGAGGAATGAAATGTACAATTCAGTAATAGATGCATTCAAGGATTTTGGCCAAACAAATCCTCAACTTCATCATCTTGGTTACCGAGACAAGGCTTGGAATGTGAACAAGCTTGCTCACATAGCTCGCAAGCAAGGCCTTCCTGATGTTTGTGTAGCTATACTTGATAAGATGTATGGCCATGCTACCATGGAAGTCCAGGTGACTGTCTCTACCATGACCAATTTATATTACTGCATACTGTCCATTCAATATCTTCTTATTTTACTAGTTTTGCATCCTGATCTGGCTGCAGGAAGCATTTGTGAAGATATGTGAACAAGCTAAGGCATACTTAGAGATGAAAGGCGAACTAGTCAGTGGTCTTAACTTACTCAATAATACAAATTTAGAATTTTTCCCTGTGAAGAACAAAGCAGAAATATTTCGTCTCAGAGGTGACTTCCTGCAAAAAATGAATGACTGTGAGAATGCTAACCAAGCTTATTCAAATGCAATAACCCTTTTTAAGCATTTGCCAAAAGGGTGGATTAGCTGGGGAAATTACTGTGATATGGTATGGCTATGATCCTCTATGTTGATAATAATATCCCTTCAGTTTCCAGGTTTATTGATTAAGTATGGTTGTTGTGCTTTTTGCAGATTTTCAAAGAAACAAATGAAGAGGTTTGGCTTGATTATGCTGCAAGTTGTTTTTTCCAAGGTATAAAATATGGAGTTTCAAACTCAAGGAGTCATCTAGCTCGTATTCTCTACCTTCTCAGCTTTGATACACAAAATGAACCTGTCGGAAGAGCTTTAGATAAATATCTTGAGCAGCTACCCCATTGGGTGTGGCTTTCATGGATACCTCAATTATTGCTATCATTACAGAGAAGTGAAGCTCAACACTGCAAATTGGTTTTACTAAAGATTGCTCAAGTTTATCCACAGGTAAAAGCCATATTGTTTTGTCATTTGAATTCCTTGAAGTAGAAAATTCGTATTCTTGTCCCTGGATGTAAATATCTGAAAGTTGTTGTTGCAGGCCTTGTATTATTGGCTTCGTACATACTTGATGGAGCGGCGTGATGTTGCTACTAAAACTGAAATGGGAAGAAACATGTTGGCTCAGCAGCGTATGCAGCAAGCTATGTTGGCAAACAATGCTGCCAATAACTTATCTGAAGGGAATGCAAGGGCATCTAATCATGTGGGTGGTAACTTGACTTCTGACAATCAGGTTCATCAAGTCGCTCAATCAGGTGGTGCTACAGGTTCTCATGAGGGGGGTAACCTCCAAGGACAAGAATTAGACAGGTCTACTGTTGAAGATGGTACAAGTGCTGGCCATGATCAAAGTCAACAGAGTTCAACAGGTGCAGAGGGTTCGCAAATTGCACTAAGACGCAATAATGGACTTGGTTGGGTAACTTCTGCTGCAAGTGCATTTGATGCTGCAAAGGACATAATGGAAGCTCTTAGGAGCAGGCATACCAATCTAGCCAATGAACTCGAGGTAAGAAATAACACAATAATTTATTTCGCCGTTGGGAACTGTAGTAATAAGAATCACCATCTTTTATTCTATTCAGCTGCAGTCTTGCTACATTCTGAAATGTGAGGTTTTGATTGGTGTACATATCCCTGAAGTGTGAGGTATAGAATAAGCCATTCTGTACTAGTTATAGAATAGTGTTTGCATACTTACGAGGAAATTCATTTGGCAAAGCTAGCTTTTGAAAGGGGGCAGAAACCTGTGATATTTACTTCTTAAGTTCTACTATTTATGGATTATTATGATTATAGAAGTTTGAGGGATTCAGCATGAATGCACTTCTAAGTTTGTCCAGTGCTCGAAAATTTTATGTTGTACATACTGCTTGAAAATCTAATGTTATTTCATTGCTGATTTCTGGTTTCAGGTTGTACTGTCTGAAATTGGATCAAGATTTGTTACTCTTCCTGAGGAAAGACTTCTTGCTGTGGTTAATGCACTGCTTCATCGCTGCTACAAGTATCCAACTGCAACCACAGGCGAGGTTCCACAGTCTCTCAAGAAGGAACTTTCTGGTGTATGTAGAGCTTGCTTTTCGCAAGATGCTGTTAACAAGCATGTTGATTTTGTCAAGGAGTACAAGCAAGATTTTGAGCGTGACCTTGATCCAGAGAGTGCTACAACTTTTCCAGCAACCCTTGCCGAACTTACTGGGAGATTGAAGCACTGGAAGAATGTTCTTCAGAGTAATGTGGAGGATCGGTTCCCTGCAGTACTAAAACTAGAGGAAGAAAGTAAAATACTAAGGGATTATCATGTTGTTGATGTAGAACTCCCGGGGCAGTACTTCACAGATCAGGTTGGTAATGACGATAACTTTTTATTCTGTATGAAACTCAATATATCACTCACCATTGGTGCGCCATCAAATGAACGGTGTGCCACAATCTTTGCAAAGTGTTATGCTGCTCCTCTCACTACACTGGTTATTCTTTCTATTGTCTAAATTTTGCATTTGTTTTGCAGGAGGTTGCGCCTGACCACACTGTCAAGTTGGACAGAGTTGGACCTGACATACCAATTGTACGGAGGCATGGTAGTAGCTTTCGACGCCTGACGCTTATTGGCTCTGATGGTTCACAGCGCCATTTTATTGTTCAGACATCGCTGACTCCGAATGCTCGGAGTGATGAAAGAATGCTGCAGCTATTCCGTGTACTAAACAAAATGTTTGACAAGCACAAGGAGTCTAGGCGGCGCCATCTTGCTATCCATACCCCAATAATTATTCCTGTTTGGTCACAGGTGAAGTACATTTTCTCTTATTCTTTACCTGATAATAATTTGTTATCGTGAATTTTTATCTTCCAAGGTAGGATATAGTGTTCTGTCCTCTTGACATAGCAATTTTTATTTATTCAGGTTCGGATGGTAGAGGATGATTTGATGTACAGCACTTTTCTTGAGGTGTATGAAATTAACTGTGCAAGGCATAATAGGGAAGCTGATTCACCTATTACAATTTTCAAAGAGCAACTAAATCAAGCCATCTCAGGGCAGGTCTCTCCTGAAGCAGTGGTGGAACTACGTTTACAAGCATACAATGAAATTACTAAAAATATTGTTAGTGATAATATCTTCTCCCAATACATGCACAAGATCCTGCCAACTGGCAACCACCTCTGGACTTTCAAGAAACAGTTTGCAATCCAAGTGGCTCTGTCCTGCTTCATGTCATACATGTTGCAGATTGGTGGCAGGGCTCCTAACAAAATTCTGTTTGCTAAAAATACTGGGAAGATCTTCCAAACTGATTTCCATCCAGGTATTCTTCTTGACGATTGTCATTCTTCGTAAATAAGGCATGTGGAAGTTTATGATTACTCATATTTGTTTCTTTGTAGCTTATGATCCAAATGGAATGATTGAGTTCAACGAGATAGTTCCATTTAGGCTCACACGCAACATGCAAGCTTTCTTCTCAAATTTTGGTGTTGAAGGTCTCATCGTTTCTGCCATGTGTTCTGCTGCCCAGTCTGTAGTTTCACCTAAAGTGAGTATTCCCACCCAGCATGCTTGTACATTTGAACAGCACTGAATGGGTGAATTCTGGCATGATATGCTAAGAGAGTGAATAGGAATTTTTTATCGGATTATTTTATTGTGGTACCAGTTGAGCTTGCATATTCCTTATCAGATATGAAGGTTTATTGATGCATTTATCTAATTTCTTCTGCAACATAATTAGATTGTTGCTTTATGATTTTCAGCAAAGCCAGCACACATGGCATCATTTGGCTATGTTTTTCCGTGACGAACTGTTGTCTTGGTCATGGAGAAGGCCGCTTGGTATTCCTTCTGTTCCAGTTGCTGCTGGAATGATCAATCCATTGGATTTTCAACACAAGGTGGTAAATAATGTGGAACATGTCATCAATCGTATCAAATCAATATCACCACACTATCTTGCTGACGAGGTATGCTGTTCCTTTTACGTTGATTTGTGTGTTACTTTTTTATGCTGGTTTCTTATCTGTGCCGATTGACCTAGATAGCCACTAGCTTTTACAATGATGACCAGAATACCAGATGATGCCATCACTGTAAATGAGTGAGGCTGATTGCACTTGTCTGTGTTTAGGATACGGAAATGTTTGATAAAGCTATAAATGTTTCACATGATTCCTCTAAAAAAGTTTCACATGATATAACAATGCTCCAATACATCTAATACTGAATTTTCGGTTCCACTCCTTTGGACATATGTTTCCAGATCACTGGCTACAAACAACCAGAACCGTTTGGACATGATTTTTTACATAAATCATTAATACTATTTTTGGCCTGATCTATAATTCAGAAGTCATTTATATTTGTGCCATCTCTGATCGTTCTAGTCTTGGTATTGCAGGAAGAGAACACAACGGAACCGCCTCGGTCGGTCCAAAGGGGCGTCACAGATCTAGTGGAAGCTGCATTATCTTCGAGGAACTTGTGCATGATGGATCCGACATGGCACCCATGGTTTTGAGAGCTGCTCACCTTTTGTAGTCTGACGAGCAACTAGAGTGTTAGTTGATCCTGATCTGTTGTAAAAACTAGTGTGAGTTGATTATGATCCGTTGTAAATATAACCTTATTTAGTAACACCGGTAAACTTGTAGTACCATGTACATGTAGATAAGAAATCCGGGCTTTCAGCTCTGTTCACTAGTATTGCCGTAGTCTGTGACAATGTTAATTTAGCTGGAGAGCATGAATGCATACGTTTAGTCATGGGAACACTCCCTATGACCTTTCCAACTCTCGTCCTGGACAAAATTGAGACGGCGAATTAGCATGGTTTTTGCGTGATAAGAGGAAAATGACAGGCGTTTGTACTAGGCGGTGGTGCCGTGAAACAAGGGTCGTAGAATCAAAGATAGACGGTTAATATTTGGCGCACTGCGCGCTGTCATTCGCCCAAACAAGCCATTCGGCGGGTGAGGAAACCTGCTTGGGCGTGTCTGCCCAAGTGTTGTAATGCAATCTAGAGTGAAGCGTATCCTCTGCCTTTGTGTTATGGAGGCAAACCTTGCCTTTGGCCCAATCTTGCTCGTCCATCCGAAACTAACGGTTGGATTCATAATTCGGCAGCTAAGCATCCCTTGCTCACTAAGATATTCCCGTTTCTTCACCACCCTTGAGCTCCCGTCCATGGTGGCCATCGTCCTCCCCCTCCTACACCATCACAGCTCGCCATCAATCCATGCAAGCCAAAAATTAATGTTCACAAAGGAGCAAAAGAGGAGAGATGGGTTCATTCATATTGACTTTTGCTGATAACTTTTGATTTTAGCTAATAAATAGTCCTATTGCATCCCACTTGGCTCCACCAACCAAGCACATCAACTTAGCTCCACCAACTAAACACATCATTAGTGACCCGCTGAGGACAAAAATTCTCTGAGAGAGGGCCTCTAATCTCACATTTCAAGGCTCCTCGTATGATTTTTCCACATCGCATGATGCCTGTCTCAAAGCATAGCAATTAAACAATTCCGGGACTGTTCTTTTTTGCTGCGGTTTATAGCTTTTGGCTGAAATTTTTGAATTTTAGCTGTTTGCGACAGAGATTACGGAGAGAGATACTCGCTTACGATTTTGGATGGTACAGATATTGGGCTTTTAACGTGTACTATAATTAACTTGTAGACTTTATGTTTAAAAAATACTTCATTTAAAAGTTAGATACTGTAACAAAATCCAAAACCCATTTTAAAAAACTGAAAAAAACAGACCTCTACCTGGTTTGGTTGTCCTCCTCCTCCCGTTGTTTGCCTCCATTGGTCTATTAAATGTCTGCAACTCCAGTCTCCTACGACGAGAGGGAGCTACTAGGACACCAGAGAGGCCGCAAGGAAGGACACATCAGCAACGGCCTCCACTGCATGAGCAAGGTCGTCTACCACCACAACGACGACACTCATCGCACAACCACAATCGAATCAACCAAAGTTTCAAAACCGATTCTACTTGCAGTAGGCCATCGTCATGACCTGACCTCCACTCGCCGCCCCCTCTGCGAGCTGTGGCCATGAAGAGGATGTATGTTCGGAATGAACGGAGGGCTGACAGCGTCGCGAAAGATGATCTACAGGTGTGAAACGACGGCCCGACATCGCCGCGAAGGATCCACAGATGGGACAAGGCGGGCCGACCTTGTCGTGGAGAACATGGTGGCGTGGCATCCCAAAGTAGGCTGCGGCCGGCGGCGCCGTAGAAGAACTGCAGCACGTCGTCGCGTAGGATCTGCAGATGCAACGCAGCAGGCCAGCGTTGTCGCGAAGAACTTGGTGGCGCGTTGTCCCGAAGTTGGCTGCAGCCGGCGGCGCAGCGGAGCAACTGCGGCATGTCATCAACGGCGCAGCGGCGCAGCGAAGAAAGGGGTACAGAAGAAAAGGCTGCGTCGAGACTAGTGATACTAGGTGGCAAGATCCTAGAAGAGGCCGTGGAGTGTGGGATTTGATGCCCTCTCCCAGAGAACTTTTCCCCGCTGATACATCCTACCGTGTTATCCTTTTCCTTTTCTTTTCAGGGCTATAGAAATACGGAACGTTTAATTGTCATGGCATAAAAATCCTTTTTATTTTGATGATGACTTCTGATTTCCATTATTATTTTTTCTATTTTTGTTTTGTAAGATTTTTTTATATTCCTTTATATTGTCTGTGATAGACTAATCTATTTTTTTATTTTTATTTTTTTAAATTTAATTACGTTAAATAAGTCATCTCAACTATAATAAAAAAATAAACTAGATACAATAAAAAATTATATACCATCGATATTCTGAACACCTCTAAAATAATAGCATGCATCGTTATCGTAGATTGACCACCGCTCGCCGTGAGGTGAAGAGGGTGGTCGATTCCAACATCAACCCCGCTCTTTTCAGCTTTTAGCTTCAGCTTTTTTTCACTATTCAGTAATTCGTTTTTTTCTAATTTTTTTTAGATTTTTTAGATTTTTTTTGTATTTTTCTTTTTTTTCCCGTGTTCCTTTGCATTATCTGTGGTGGACTAATAATTTTTTTATTTTTACATTTTTTTAAATTTAATTATGTCCAAAAAGTTAAATCAGCTACAGTAAAAAAAAGTTAACGACAGTAAAATTTCAGCTAAAAGTTAGAAGTTATCGCTAAAACGATCACCCCAAAGCCTGTGATGGTGAGCTGTCCCAACTCCCGACGTTAGTTTGTTGCAAACCGATGTCGGTCCGGGACCAACCAAGGAACGCAAAGAAAAACCCGCACCGCATCTACGGTGCACCAAACACGTTTCTTTCCCTTTGATTTTCCTCCTTTTTTTTGCTATAATTAATAGTAATGCACGTTGTCCATAGCTTAATTGTACTCTTATCTATTTAAGACTCCCTCTAATCATAAAAGGACAGCGTTTTAAGTATATAAAGTTAAATTTTTTTTAACTTTGACTATTGATATTCTTTTTAATATTTAGATTAGAACATAAAAATAGTATATATAAATTTGTCTCAAAAAGAAATTTTATAAAAGTATAATTTTATTAAGTTTTATAAATCTCTTTCAACATAAATTAGTGGTCAGCATTGTAACTTAGGAGAAACACCATTAGTGATCAACATTGTAACTTAGAAGAAACACCGACAGTTTTAGGAATCAGGGAGCACAAACACAATCGGAAAATGACAGGGAATTTCCAATTTTTCGAGAAGATTATAAAATCATGAAATTTATGTGTTTTCCTGTAAAACATACAAATGTTTCCTCAGGGCCTTCATCATATTTCTTCCGCATTTTTCTATTCTTACTGCTTCTTGCTATGATCCAGAGTGACTGCAATTCGTTAACCATTTTAAGTGCCGAACTGTATGCTAAACCAAAGGTAAGTACCAAGAGACTATTTGATTGAGATAAAATTTAGTAGTTTATGGTTGAAATTGCATTGTAGCTGGTTAAAATTATACTATAGTTAACAGTGGTTTATTTAACGTAATTAATTAAAAAAATCTAAAAATAAAAAAATAAATTAGCCTATCACATAATACAAACGAATACGGGAAAAAATCAGTAAAAAAGTTTTAAAAATACTAAAAAATAAAAAAAATAAAAATTATAAATAGTAAAAGATAAATTAGAACTCAAAAGTCTAAACTCAAAAGAGCGGTCCTGAGTCTAATTTCTTACTGATGTAAATATAAAAAGAAGACCCCAATCAAAACATTTATCACCACTTTTAGGACAGAGAAAGGAAGAGTAAAGAGACGGCAGTGGTTGGTGACAGCAACTCGCTTCTTTCCTCTTCGCTCCTATACCTACCTGTTGCCTCCTGCCTCACTCTTCCGGGGCAGTGCTGTAGCGAACAATTGGGTTCAGGCCAATGGATTCCAGGATCTCCCTCTTCTGCTTCCTGGCCCTTGCTTCTTCCCTCCTGCATTGCGCCAGGTCTGATGGTAAGATGGCTTCTTGATTGACACTATGCTCTTCTTGTATTCCGATTTGCTTCAGTAATCGGGCTTGCTGGTTAAAATCGTTATACTTGTGATTTGGTTCTCTGTTCTTATGATGAGTCGGATCTGATGCACAGCAATGCCTTTCCTTGGTTGTTGTAGTTCTGTGATTTGATTCATCTGTAGTAATTTAGTTGGTTTATGGCGATCTGGCAATGTGCACAAGTGATTAGGCATGGTTAGTTACCTAGTATTAGCATAGTGTAGCCATAGGGGCTAAGAACCTGCTCCAAGATCTGCTTTTGAATTGCTGTAGTGCATACTAGTTTGTTTGCCGTTTCCTGTGAATGTGCCCAAGTGCTTGGATAACGCCGATGTGATTGTAATGTGTTCGTCAGGGATCTGGTCTCCCAAGATCTCTCCTTTTCAAGTAACGAATCACATAGTTGTGACTTGAGTCAATTTCGAGGTTTTGTTAGGGTCCTTCATTCGATTTGAGATCTTATTCAGTAAGTTATTTTCGGGAAATCCAGATTTCCATGTGCAAGATCTGATATTCAGGTCTCGTTACATGCAAAATTAGAGTTTAATGTGTATTGAGCTGATGCACAACTGCAGAAGTTTCGTTGCAGTATTCAGTGGTGGGGAGAAATGGTTGAGTCACTGTTGCTACTTCTTTGAGCTGGTGTGTAGTGTCCTGGGTACATGGTCTAGTTAGTGCCTTTAGCTGCAATGCGTCTGCATAAGAAAAAACGAACAGGTTGTTGATTTGATGCATGGGTTTAAATCTGTGAAGGTCTTTCAAATGGTACGAGTTGCTGATATATTGTTTATTGAGATGCATTTAATTGAAGATTTGTTGATGATACTTGCTATGATCGTCATGTGCTGGAGATTGAACGACAAAAAACTACCTTTTGTTGATAAAGAACCAAGATCTGATACACAAGGTCTCGTTACATGAACAGTTAAGAGTTTTATGTCACATGTTTCGTTGCAGTACCCAGTGGTAGGGATAAATGGTTCATTCACTGTTGCTACTTCTTTGAGATGGTGGCAAGTGTCCTGGCCACATGTCTTAGTTAGTGCATTTAGCTGCAATGCGGCTGCATAAGAAAAATGAACAGGTTGTTGCTTTGATGCATGCGTTTGAATCTGTGAATGTCTTTCAATTGGTACAAGTTACTGATATATAGTTTATTGAGATGCATTTAGTTGAATATTTGTTGATGGTGCTTATTTTGATCATGTGCTGGAGATTGAATGATTAAAAAAACTACATTCTGCTGGTCAAGATCTGATACATCCAAAATATTGCACTGTTCAGGCAGGAAATTCAGCTATATGTGCAAGTATTTTGATGTGGAACCCATCATATTTTATATCGTTTTATTGATACAAATTTCCCTTTTCAGGAAGTGATTCTCAGCTTCTCAAGGGCATCAATAGCTACAGAGCTTCTCTCAAAGTACCTGCATTATCTGAGAATAAGAATGCTGCCTGCTTGGCTGAACAGCTAGCTAAGCAATTCAAGGGTCAGCAGTGCACCAACACCACTGGATCCAACACTGTCCCTGGAACTGAACAGCAGTTCCCCGACTACCCAAAGTACCTCGACCATTGCCATCTCAATGCGTCAGTGACCGAAGATGGCCAGGTGATGCCGGCCTGCATACCTGACCTTGTTCCCGATGTGGTGCTAACTAACTACACCAAGTCCCAGTACAACCAGTATCTGAACGACACCAAATTCTCTGGTGTTGGAATTGCCAACGAGGGTGACTGGGTAGTCGTCGTCCTCAGCACAAGCACAGGCTCCGGCGACTACTCTCCTGCCCCCCCGGGTTCGAACTGGGCTGTTTCAGTTCATCCATTCAACCAGCTGATTCTTTTGTTTATAGGATTTGTAATTTTGCTGTTGAAGTGAGAGATTGATCATATTGTTACACTGCAAAGAGTGTATTTTACCTTTGTGTCATTCATTTTTGTATCATCCAGATTTGAATTGAACTTGGTCTTATTGACGACATACTAGTATCTGTTCCGAGGGTTTGGATTAGGACATATATTTTTTTACTGCTTGCCTTTTAACTACAATCTTCAGTGGCCCTATGCTATATGTTCAAGTGATGTGTATAGTGTATACATTGAACAATTATCACTAGAGTTGTTAATGCAGCTGGACAATGGCTTGTGGTCGTGCTTATTAAGAGTGAACATGCAAGTATTGGTCGTCAGTCTCCAGTATTACACTTGCAGCATCATCAAATGTGTGGAGTTTCAGGTTCTCACTCACTGATTATTAGAATAATTAGATATCTTTCCATATATGCGCTTCTCATATATGCGCCTTTCATGTATATACCTTCTATATATACGTTTTTCATATATACGCCTTTCATGTATATGCCTTTCATATATGCGTTTTCATGTATGTGCCTTTCATGTATACATCTACCAGACCAATATATATACAAGCCACCTCAGCCCTTTAGTTGTGTGGTGTTTGCTCTAATCTCTCACCTTTCTACGCTGATAATGCAACAAAACCGTGAAAAGTATAAATTCATGGCAGAACTTGAAGTGGTTAACATGCGACGATTTGATTATTTCAATGACTAAACATGGGAGTTATATGGTAAAAATATCATGCAAATTTTATGTTTGCAGAGGTTCTAGTGAGCTTTCACATTATTGTTTTCGTATTTGAGTTGTACAGGATGTGTCTTATCACGCTTTTGTTGAGGTTCAGTTTGGCAGTTAAGCATGCCCAAGCCCTCATAAATATGAGACTCCACATTTATATTCTACAAAAACTGTAGATGCAAATTGAAGTTAAAAGTTAACAATGTGGGAAATAGCAAAGTATCTGATTTGTATGGCTTACTTGGTGATAACTGAAAACTACGAAAGGCTATCAAAATTTTCTTCTGAATCATTGGAGGAAACCTATAGCAACATGCTAAACTGCAGTTGGTTCTTAAGACGATGATTTCACATACTTGCGGTGAGAGGAGATGGTCCAGAAAACTGGACTGCATTAACTGAGAGGAGGAAGTAGATGGAGGCGGCCCAAAAGCAGAGGATCTGAATATCGAGTAAGTCGTACACTCGTACTACAGATCAAAGTTGAACAGTTTTAAGTAGCGCATGATATACTCGATATACAGGTCAACTCGGGTGTACAGTTTAGCACTTTGTGCTGCATTTAGACACAAAAATAACGTACTGTTGAACATCAGAGATTCAGATTGCCGGACCTCGGGTTAGTAAACTCAGATCCTTTGTGATTTCACTGCATATATGCGTATGGGAATTTGGAAATCTAGTCCTTGGTAATAACTTTGGAAGAGTGTGTGTTAACAAATGATCACTCCCTCTAAAAAAATGATCACATCAAGATATGTAATTACCATTACAGAAACGAAATAAATGTAGTTGTCGAATAATTTTTCAGGCGGATGATTAATGCAAAATTGAACCGTAACTAGACTCCTTTCGGAAGAGAAAAATAGAGAAAACAGATTGGGGATTTAAATTTGAATCCTTAGAATTTAGTAGTTCAAATTTGAGCTAAATACGAAAAATTCCCAAAGAAGTTCTAAATTTATATTTTCTAGTCTATGTTATTTTTGTAAGAGCTAAGGAGGTCAAAACTGAAGAAACTAAAAGTTACATACTTCAACTAAACACATCATGTCATTCTAGCTTTGTGATGCATAAACTGTGGATGACAAAAAGGCAAATACTTTCTCTTACGAAAATGACAGTCGACACACAACATCAATACAACAAAAGATACACACTATCTTATCAAGTTATACATATCTCTCCACGACCACGAGAAAGCCGTCAGCTGGTTGGAGACCACCGGATCGATGCCTTCACGCCGCCAATTGCTTCAAAGGAAGAGCACAGATCATGCAGCGAATATTCAAGGATTTTCCATGCGATTATGTGTGTCCCTTGGGAGCCTTGCTCGCCCATTTCTGTACAGTTTGCTTTAGACTTCTTGCATCCATCCGTGCCAGTGCCACTCGCCACTGCCAAGGTATTGGCCAATGGCTACCAGGGCGTAGCCAGCGGCTGAGTCTATGGCCCAGTTCACTAAAAAAAATCTATTGAAGTGTCTAGTCTACTGTGAACTACATTATTATAGGTAAGTAATTTTGATCTAGACCTTAGGCCATTGCTCAGACGCTTGAGGCCCAGCTACACCCCTGCTGGCTACTGACTGACATTGGCTCTTCTCGATTGTTTCGGTTCTGTTTCAAACGGGTTTAGTTTTTAATTTTTTTGGCTTTAGTTTATTTAAGCCCCAAGGTATTTGAATACATCAGCTTCTAATTTTGACTTACTTTAGTTTTTTGGTTATTTCGGTTTCTTTTTTTTCTTCTAATTTTGACTTACTTTAGTTTTTTGGTTATTTCGGTTTCTTTTTTTTCTTATTCCTTTGTATTTTTTGTGATGATAAAACGAGTTTTTTTTAATTTTTAAAATTGAATTACTTAAAAAAGTCTAATAGTTATTATAATATAATTTTAAGAAAAAACTAGTAGCCAAAATTGTAAACCAGAAGCTTAAATTCAGTGGAGCGGCCCTTGTCTACTCTCATTGGGGGCCTTTAGACGTCGGACTAGGGCCCACTTATACTGCGTCATGAAAGCGCTTGTTGGGCCCACTTGGAAATTGCAATGAGTAGACTAACAAGTAGCCGGCCCTCATGTGCGCACCCCACAGATCAGCGGGCGGACACGTGACCCAAAATGTGCGTGTTGGATTTGGATCCTCCACACGCGAGAAAGGTAGACAAGGACAGTTGCGCGTGAACTTTGGATGATTATACGCTAGGAAAAGAACGGGTTGAGACTAAAAGCTACAGTGCCATTGTCACAGTGCTGTGTTACAGTCCTATTCGCTGCAGTGATTTTGAACGTCACTGCACAGTGGCTGCTACAGTGATGTACGGCTCTCGCTATTCGCCGTTGTACGTCACTGTGCTCCTCCTCCGGAGCCGGTTCCGTGCATGCTGGCCATCCAGATTTGACAGGTTCCTCTTTCATGATGTGCTCACCGCATCTTTTCCCGAGACTTCTCTATTGTTCGAACAAAATTGTTGCATTGGAAATGAAATTTCCTGAAATCGCCCTCAATTCCACACGATCACAACGACGTTGACCATAGAGGCTGCTCTATGGCACACGAAACTTTGCAAGCTATCTCCACGGGCCAGTTCCTCTGCCCCACCCACGCATCCCGCCGACCCTCCAAAACAGCCCAAAACCTCGTAAAAATGGCCCAAAACACTTCAAAACCCACGTCCGCGCCGGCCTCGGCGGCTCGGACCATCGAAAGATCCGAAACCCAACCTGCCGCCTCAACCTCATCGGCCACCGGCGCGAACGCGAATCGGCGAATCCTTCACCCACACCGACTCGGACACAAAATAGCCCGAAATCACAAAAAGCACGGAGCCCGCGCCCCCTCCATCCGCGCGCCCGTCTCCCCCGACTCCTCTTCCACGGCAATCCACCGCGGCGAAATCCTAAACCCTAGCGAATCGAACCGACTCCCCCCACTCGCGACGATGCCGTCGGCTGCGGGTCCGGTGGCGGCGTCGGTGGTCGGGATCTCGCCGGAGCTGTACCCGTCGGAGGACGACCTCTCGTACGAGGAGGAGATCCTGCGGGAGCCGTTCAAGCTCAAGGGGTGGTGGCGCTACCTCGTCGCCCGCGCCGCCGCGCCGTTCGCCAAGCGCGCCGTCATCTACGAGCGCGCGCTCAAGGCGCTCCCGGGGAGCTACAAGCTCTGGCACGCGTACCTCCGGGAGCGCCTCGACCACGTGCGCCCGCACCCCATCTCCCACCCGGCCTACTCCTCCCTCAACAACACGTTCGAGCGCGCGCTCGCCACCATGCACAAGATGCCGCGGGTCTGGATCCTCTACCTCACCTCGCTCCTCGACCAGCGCCTGCTCGCGCGCGCGCGCCGCGCGTTCGACCGCGCCTTGCGCGCGCTGCCCGTGACGCAGCACGACCGCATCTGGCCGCTGTACCTGCGACTCGCGTCGCTCCCGGCCTGCCCCGTCGAGACCTCGCTCCGCGTTTTCCGCCGCTACCTCCAGTTCGACCCCTCCCACGCTGAGGACTTCATCGACTTCCTTGTCGCCGCCAACCGCTGGCAGGAGGCCGCCGACCGCCTGGCGTCCGTGCTTAACGACGACGGATTCCGATCCGTCAAGGGGAAGACCAGGCACCAGCTCTGGCTCGAGCTTTGCGAGGTCCTCACCAAGCACGCAGATGAGGTCGCCGGGCTCAAGGTGGACGCCATACTGCGGGGCGGGATACGCAAGTTCACCGATGAGGTTGGCAAGCTGTGGACCTCGCTGGCCGATTACAATGTCAGGAGGACCCTGTATGAGAAGGCAAGGGACGTCTTTGAGGAGGGCGTTGCTTCAGTAATGACGGTGCAGGAGTTTAGTGTGGTGTTTGAGGCATATACACAATTTGAGCAGAGTATGCTCGCGGCAAAGCTGGAGGCAGTTGAGGAGGAGGGGGGTGCAGGGAGTGACGTGGATGAGGAAGGGGGCGGGAAGAATGGGATGGAGAAGCTATCGAAGAAATTCCTTGCAGGGTGCTGGTTGAATGATGAGGATGATACCGATTTGAGGCTGGCAAGGTTCGAGCGGCTGTTGGATCGCAGACCAGAGCTCCTCAGCAGTGTGCTATTGCAACAGAATCCGCATAATGTGGAGGAGTGGCACAGGTGAGACTTGATATTGAACCTCAATTTACTAATTTGTTGTGTTATCCTATACATTAAGCTACCAAAAGTAAACATTAATCAATTCATATCAACACTTCTGTTGTTACACCTTTTGCATCATGTGAGTTTTACTTCTCTCATATGCATGCTGTTCATTTTTGGCAGAGAATTCTGAGACATCTAGACGAGCTAGGATCTCCATATTCTATGGTGTAGGTTAGTAGAGCAATTTTTAGTTGGATAATTCATGTTAAAACCAGCAACCCAGATTTACTGGCACAGTGTTATTGCAACCAAGATGCACTGGTATTGCAACAATGTTTTATCTCTTTTCAAATTCAGGATGATGTTAAATGACTAAATCAGACATTACTTCCAGTTAACCAGTGATCCCAAGTTCCCAACTATACATAGTTGTTAGTGGCTACACATTTTACATAGTTACATTGTAGCTATTTTGTTACACATTCCTTTCTAGGGACAAGTTTCTGTTTCTTTAGTGATAGCGAGTCTCCATGTAGAAATCTTGGTGTCTAGGTGTTTTCGCTTCTCAGCCTAGTAATGCATGTTACAATTTTCTTTGGTGGCCATCCAACTTGATGGAATTGGCTAACAATGTGATAATATGTGCAGGAGGGTGAAACTTTTTGAGAAGTATCCTGCGAGGCAAGTAGCGACATATGTTGAGGCTGTGAAAACTGTGGACCCAATGAAGGCAGTTGGGAAACCCCATACTCTATGGGTGTCATTTGCAAATATGTATGAGAAACATAATCGTTTAGATGGTGCTGAAGAGATCTTTAAAAAGGCTACACAAGTGAACTATAAGGCAGTTGACCACTTAGCCAGTATTTGGTGTGAGTGGGCAGAGATGGAGCTGAGGCACAACAATTTCGACAAGGCAATTGAGCTGATGAAGCAAGCAACAGCAGAGCCCTCTGTCGAGGTTAAGAGGCGAG
The DNA here is from genome assembly GCA_036346265.1 of Melocanna baccifera. Classification (NCBI taxonomy): domain Eukaryota; kingdom Viridiplantae; phylum Streptophyta; class Magnoliopsida; order Poales; family Poaceae; genus Melocanna; species Melocanna baccifera. The sequence continues at coordinate 19,009,343 of CM070696.1, read as the reverse complement.
GTATAATTTGTTTTGTTCAGTTGTGTACTTGTGTTAATTTCTTGTGTATTTTACAAATAATTTTTTCTAACAATATGTTTTGTGCAGCTGCTGCTGATGGGAACGAACCTGTACAAATGAAATTACATAAATCTTTGAAACTATGGAGTTTCTATGTGGATTTGGAGGAGAGCCTTGGTACCTTGGAATCAACCCGTGCTGTTTATGAGAGAATATTGGATTTACGAATTGCCACTCCGCAAATAATTCTCAATTATGCATATCTTCTTGAGGTAGGATCTTTTCCAAAAGTCCACACATTTGAAGTTTCAAGTAAACTTTTCTTTATGCATCTACTAATATGATGGTTATTTGCTTTTTTCTCCTCCACAGGAGCACAAGTATTTTGAAGATGCATTTAAAGTGTATGAAAGAGGTGTCAAGATATTCAAGTATCCCCATGTTAAGGATATTTGGGTGACCTACCTCACAAAGTTTGTAAGAAGGTATCAGAGAAGCAAGTTGGAACGGGCAAGAGAGCTGTTCAATGAAGCTGTCCAACAGGTAAGTAAAACCTCACGCCCCTGTTTTGTTACCTATAGTTGCATGCATGCTTACTTGCTTGAGCCTATTAGTTTTTTGTCTGATGTATGTTATTCAAATTCACCAATGAAGAGTATGCCAAATGAAAAAGAAGGTTATGCCAACTTGAATTTTGTTAGAGTCTAATTGAACCGTTTTTAAATTAAGCTGTTACCACCACACTTTTGTCAAATTATGCTCCTAATATTACTGGCAATCACAAATTTTGTCTTTGCATCTTAAGAACAGGTCATGATAATTCTTGATCAGTAATGTGATTTTAGCATCACTGCATGGCCTTTTTTGTTATTACCATTTGCACTTGTTGCTTTTCTGTTTCCTTTTGTATTCTTTTGTCACTGCTTGTTGATATGTGATTCTGTGCACTTGCTTGCTTGTTTAGACACCGACACCCTAGGTTCATTCTTATCTGTTTCTTTTCCTGCATGGCATGTTGATTTGAAAATATCATTTTCCATATCCTGCCTCAGTACTTACATTTTGCTTCTTTGGATCAGGCTCCGCCACACGAAAAGAAGGCCATATATTTGCAATATGCTAAACTGGAGGAAGACTTTGGCCTTGCAAAACGTGCTATGAATGTATATGATGAAGCTGTAAGGGCTGTTCCTAACAGTGAAAAGATGAGTATGTATGAAATATACATAGCACGGGCAGCTGAACTGTTTGGTGTTCCAAGGACAAGACAAATTTATGAAGTAAGCATAATCTCCTCGTTTGCCTACTGCTTTTCCATTGTTGGTTTACAGTTTCTCTGCTAGTCCAGCAGTATCATGTCCTTGTTTTGAGATCCAATTTTGTTACATGGTGACATTTTTAGTGAATGAAAAAGTTTATAGAGATCTCAACTGTTTAACCTTGTTTTTTACTAATTAATTGCATGTATGAATAATAAATGATTGTTCTATGCTCACTGTAACGACCTATTTGGGTATAAAAAATATCCATATATTCCTTTTGATGTGCACTCTTACACTCTAGATTTAGTCTGGCTGCTCCTTCAATGTTCACAAATGTTTTACTGGTAATTGACACTAACTTTGCTCCACTATTCTTTGCAGCAAGCCATCGAATCTGGCCTCCCAGACAGAGATGTTATGACAATGTGCATGAAGTTTGCGGAGCTTGAAAGAAACCTTGGAGAAATCGACCGCGCTCGTGCCATTTATGTCCACGCATCCAACTATGGTGATCCAAACTCTCATCCTGAGTTTTGGAAGAAATGGAATGATTTTGAGATCCAACATGGCAATGAAGATACATTCAGGGAGATGCTTCGCATCAAACTTACAGTTGCCGCTAGCCGCAGTCAGGTATGTCACACGGGTCAACTCTATATGCAGTTTGACATCAAGCAACCTCCTTGTATTGTAAACTAATGCTGTATTTTTGTGCCATGTGCAGACGCATTTCATCCTCCCAGAGTACTTGATGCAGAGGGACCAGAGGCTAAACCTGGATGAGGAAGTTGACACTCTGAAGCGTGCTGGCGTCCATGAGGACGAGATGGCAGCCTTAGAAAGCCAACTAACTCCTGGACCATCCACGGCACCACCGGCAGCCCCAAGCACTAGCACAACTCCTGCTAACAGGATGATGAACTTTGTGAGTGCTGGAGCAGAGGCGCAGGCTGAGAGCAGCAGGCAACAGGCTGCTAACAATGAGGACATCGAGCTGCCCGACGAGAGTGATGAGGAGGATGTCCAAATTGCGGAGAAGAGTGTTCCTGCGGCAGTGTTTGGAGAGCTCGGCAAGAGAGCTGCGAAGAAGAGGGAGGAAAGCTCTGGTGCTCAAGAGAACGAGCAGCTGGGCGCCCTTGAGAGAATTAAGCGAAGGCGTCAATAGTTGTCACTGCTAAGATGACAATCCAAATACACCGTTATCTGACGTTAGCTTAATGATGTTGTAGTCGTTACTTGTAAACGTTTTTTTATTGGCGTTTGCTCTTCTTGTATAGGAATTTACGGAAGTTAATCCAGTGTTAATCTCGTGCATTTTTTTCAATTCAAACCTTTATTGATTCCATGGTATGAAAATTGAAACTTGGATCATACATTTCCTGCTGTTTGGATAATAGTAATCTAGCATGGTAACCTGTGGATTAGCCTTTCTACTGAAAAGTGGAGCTGAGAACTAGTGAAAACTTGAGCATATGGTGGCGGATCCGGGTCGGTGGTGGACAGATCCGGGCGGCAGCTGTAGAAGGGCGCCAAATCTGGCGGCAGGGAAGCAGGATCCGGCGGCGGAGAGGCCGGATCCTGCTACAAGCAAAACAAATTCTTTTCTGAATTATAGGCATAAGTGCCCAGCGAAAGCTAAATACGTCGGCACCTTTTGGTCAGCCAACATCTTTGAGTCACCCAATACATCGTTGGTAGCCAACAAGATCAACCGCTGACCACTAGGGGGTGGTCTATTAACGAATGCACCATCTGTTTGACATTCAAAGCTGTTTCTGTTGGATCGCATTGTATGAAAGTAGGTACTCTTGTTCCGCTTCACTCGAATATACATGCTTGCAACCCTGCATGAGAGAGATGACTAAAGGGCATCACTAAGTACACGCCGGGACGAACGCCGCAGACGCCGGTGGTATAACTGAAGCTGACGGTGGAACTTGTCACCAACGTTCGCCAATACTAGTACATCCCTGCCGGAATCATCAGTTTTTAACACGATTCTATTGATATTGGTACTACTTTCTACCGGCAGAAGAGTTCTAGGGCTGTCTGGTTTGCTACCCTTAAACCAAACCAATATTTGTGACGCCAACAAAAATTGGCTATTGTTTGGTTTGCTACTAAAATTTGGTGACGCCAATGAAATCCAATGTCACACGCGGGTAATGCGACTATGCGAGGAAATCACTCACCAAAATTTTGGTAACGCCAAATTTTGGCTTGGTCACGATCCAAACAACTTTTTTTTTTTTGCTGATCTTTGCCTTTGCCTAGGTTTTGGCTATGCCAAAATTTTGGTTTGGCTCACATTGGCCATCAACCAAACAACCCCTAAACGTGCAAAAGCTGTGCCCATGGCGCCCCCATCTACTTTCGCGCACTAGTCAATGCAAGAAGAGAGTGGTTATATTCGCCTACCGCGGAAGGAGACCCCACCTGCCGAGTCCCGATCTGGGATTTGCTTCGGCGGCGCGCGAGCCCGTGGCGCCGGCGGGGTAGGCGCGCGGACGAGCGGAGCGACGAGGAGACCGGCGGAGAGGCGGACACGGGGAGCGGTGGAAGCGAGACGAGGGTGGAGAATACGAGGGGAGTTAAAACAGAGGCGTTCGTTATGAGGTGGGCCGCCGATATGGGTGGGCCACTACGAAGTGGGGCCCACACGCTAAGACGCTCGAGCCTTGATTCTTTTTTTGTTCTTCCCCACTTTAGCGTTGTGTTAATTGATTCCTCGTACATTCCAGCACGGTAATCCATCTACTTTTTTTTAAAAAAAACGATATAACCCACTAAGAAAAAACAGAAACGCTCACACCGCACACCAAACGTAAAAGAAATAAAAAAAATGACGGCCGTCTGATTTTCTTCCTCCAACAACACGTTCTGCATAGAGCTATAAATAGGCCGAGCTCGAGCGAGCTGGGCCTGTCAGGCTCGAGCTCGATAGAAGCTCGAGCCGAGCTCGAGCGAGCCCGAGATGCCAGTCAAGCTTTGAGCTGAGCTCGAACTCAGCTCGAACAAAGCTCGAGCTCGGCTCAATAAAGCTCGTCGAGGCTCGTTAAGGTCAACAGCCAACAGATTTTATATGCAACAGCCAACAATCAACAATGCGCGATAAGAAAACGGAAGTGATCATAACGAGTTTAGCTTACTTTAAAGTATATAATAGGAGTACATGCATGATAGATATAAAGTTCACAACATATTAAGCAACATAATAAACATCAGTATGTTGAATAAAGCTAATGGCAATCCTCATTAGATTTAGAATAAAGCTAATAAATCTTGCTTTTCATTACATTCTGCGGCCAAGAATGCCATGTACATTCTAAATCATTCGGACAGCAGACACAGTCACAGAGGCACAACAGTAGCAGTAGAATAAAACTAACAGGTAATGAAAAGCATTCTAAATGCAGCCAGAGGAGGAACATAGAGCCAGTTGCACAAATTTTAATCTTTTCTGTAGTTGCACAAATAGATCCAAAGGAGAGCTGTTGCATTGACCATCTTTTGGTTGTAAACACAATTTAGAAATTGTCAGCCAACAATTTAGAAATACCCTGCAGAGGAGGAACACCGAACACGACATCGGCGGCAGATCTGGGGCTATCGGCAGCAGATCTGGGGCTGTCGACCGCAGATCTTGCAGAGGAGGAACACGACGTCGGCGGCGGCCTTGATGACTTGCGGAGGAGGAACACGGCGGGGGGGCGGCGACCTTGATGACTTGCGGAGGAGGAACACGGCGACCAGGGGGGCGAGGAGGCGAGGCGCCGCGGCGGGGAGGTAGCGACTTCGAGAGAGGAGGGCCGCGAGCGCGACCGCGGCGGCGGCGGCGGGTGGGAGAGGAGGGACAGGCGCGGCGGCGACTCAAGCGGGTCGGGGAGAGGAGGAGAGGTGAGGCGGTCGCGGCGGGGGTGGCGAGGAGGGGCCGTGAGCGGTGGATCGGGGCGGAGGCGACCGGCGGGTGGGAGGAGAGGAGGGCCGGAGCGGAGGCGGGAGGCGGCTGGAAGGAGAGGAGGGCCGGAGCCGGAGGCGAGCGGCGGGCCGGTGGCTGAGAGGAGTCGAGGAGAGGAGGGGTGGACTGGCGAAGGACGGGAGGAGGTCTTGCGGAGGGACCGAGGGAGGGAGTGGGGGGCATTGGGGAAAAGAATTAGGGATTGCGGTTAGCGGTCTGCCCTGCCGGTCATGCGGTGCGAACTGCTGGGGGACGCGCCGCGCGCGGTCTTTTGAGTTTTGACGTGGTTGCGCGCCTCAACTTTTGGATATTTTCGAGCGGACTGAGCACTGACCAACTGAAGCGAGCCTGATCGAACTATTCGAGATCGGCTCGATCAGGCTTGCAAGTTTATACTGAAGCTCGAGTTCGGCTCGTTAATGATTCGAATCGAGCTCGAATCGATTCTATGACGAGTCGAGCTTGAGTAGCTCGCGAGTCTCGAGCTTTTTTTACAGCCTTAGTTCTGCACAAGAGATTTTATTTACTCGACCACCTGTTTATGGCAACAAACTGGCAATTCAGCTACAGTAAACTCTATACAAATCACACGGTAAATCAGGTCCTTTGGAGAATTGTCCTGTTAATCGATATAACTCGAACACATACTACGGCAAAACACCGGCTTACAGATGAGGGCTATGGTTCTTGAAGGGCAGGACGCAAGAGTAAGTAACATATTTTACACTGTCTATAAGAACGACGACAAAGATGCGCGACAAAGACTTCGAAGAGATCCTCCCCTCGCCGTCCTCTCTCGGATCAGCCAGGACAGAGACTACCACAGATGAAACCGGCTTACCACCGGCATTGCTCTCGTTCTTGGGGGGCGCTTTAAGGTGCTCGGTGTCGTTGGATGTCGAACCTTGTAGAGGAATGGCCTCGGAGTATAAAATCCTTCTGTTCTTGACCTTCTGAGCCCGACCGGAGGGGAGATTTTCATTTTCAGTAAAGTTTTGTGATGAGTTAGACATAGCATTGGAGTACACAGGAACAATGCCATTTGCATGAGCGGAGCTCGGAGATAAATCAAAATGGAACACTTCAGTGCACATTCCGGAGCTCAACATAGGACCTGAAAATGAACGGAAGGCACAAAACTTCAGCAAAGGAACAACCTACTTGTAGCAAGTGCAGTTAATTACATTTTGATTGAATTCAACTTCACAAAGGCAACTATGATAGCGCATAATCATTTCACTGGATCAGTCACATTTTCTCTAGCGGAGTAAAGTTCTTAGGGTTAAGTTATATATATTGTATTAATCCATCAGCCAATAGGGAATCAATGCATCACATATGCAGAACAGAACTGCCAGTTCACCACACAGTTTTAGACAAATAGTACACCAGTCAATTTTGTATCACGCATGCATGCACACATGTTAACACACGCACTAATACCGAATACATGCAAGTGCACAAAGGCGACAGGACTGATGCAAGATATATCATGATAAGCTGCATTAGCAACCACTCCAAATCTCCAATCGCATAAAGCAATACTACAGCAAACACAAAACTTTGACAATGGTAGTTATTTACCAAGTGACCTACTAACCCTAGAAGCACATGATCACCTCACTATGCATGCTTCACATGGTAGTTATTTCCAGAGTGGTCCACCAACCACACATTAAGCATCTATTACCTCTAATATTGTGAAAAACAAATGTGTAATATATGCAAATATCTTCTGTTCCCAGACATATTAGTCTCATTTTTATTATTTACGAAGCACTGAATGTTATCTACAAGGGTCCATCGCCCTTATGTTATCCTTACTACTTGCAAATATTGAACAGTTGTCTATAAGCAAGCCTTAGCAGCTAGTGACTGCTATATTCACATCACTAAATGTCACATTATCATACTAAGCATCAAAGAAACGTGACATACAAAATCATTACTCATTCAAATTAAATGGAGTGTGTAACTTTTAGGCAGCATTCTTACCAGACATTGCTTCACTAAACCACTGCGGCAGGATTCCATCATCCTCCCTGTATATGCTTCCATCTCCAGGAGCCAAAGCCATCAGTTCGTTTTTCATTCCTTTAGCAGATTCCATGACTTCTCCAGATTCCAATGGAGCCACATTGCCAGGAATTGCCAAGCTAGTCTCTTCCTTTACTTCACTTCCAGAACTCTTCCCACCATAGTTAGACATACGTGAAGAAGCTTTCTCGCTCGCAACAATGGACTTGATAACAAGATTTCCATTGATCTTGACATGCTTCCCATTCCTAGGCAGATACAACAACACCGGGAGTGTTTCACTTGCATTCTGTGGTACCTTTGAATCAATACCATCCGAGGCACTATTTTGAGGCCCTTCAACAGCCAGCACCCTCCCACGATGTGATGGACCAAACGCTGCGGCTTCCCCAGGATCAACTGCACCATACATCCGATTTACCGCAGGAACCAAACACCCACAAACCATCACCAGGAACAGCAGTCCAAGGAGGCTAACACTTGCAACCTTCTTGGTCTTCCTAGACTTCTTGGCCGGTGGCTCTACCACGGTGGGTGCAGGCTGCTGGGTCTTCAGCCGGGGTATCGGCACGAGCGGCACTTGTGAGCCACGCATGGCATACGCCGGGTGGATCCACGGAGGCGGCAAAGGGTACACTGCCGGGTACATCGGCAGTGGCGTTGGGGCTCCCGCGCCACCGGCACCACCCAATTGCTGCTTGAGAGCGGCGTTCTCGGCAGTGACGCAGGAGATCCTGGCGGTGAGGTCGGCGATGGTAGCCTGCATGGCCTTCACCTTCCCCTCCAGCTCATCCACGTACTGCTTCTTCCTCTGCCGCGACAAGTGCGCGCTCTCGCGGTTGCGCACCAGCCGCGCGCGCCGCTTCGCGTCCTCCTCATCCCCACCCTTCGGCTTGCCGTCACTCCCAGCACTCGCGCTCCTGGAGGACGACTCCGAGGACTCATCGTTCCTCAGGCTGACGTCCCCGCCGGCGCCGGAAGAGGAGGATCCCCCGTCCCGCGATCCGGCCGAGGACGAGGACGTGGCAGGCGGCGGCGGGAGTTGCACATCCGTGGAGAAGACGTCGAGGTCAAAGTCGACGTCTAGGTCGTCGAGATCGAAATCCTCGAAGGCAAAGGTGTCGTCGACGGAGGGCGGCAACTCAGGGAGGTCGTCGCCGAGGGCGGCGAGGAAGGGGAGGTCGGCGAAGGTGGTGGGCGCGAGGAGGGACGGCTCCGCCATGGGGTCCGGTCACGGCGAGCGCATACGCGGCGGCGGCGGTGGAGTCGGTTGGGGTTTGGGATCACGGACGCGGTCGCGGAAGCGTGCGGTTTTCACAACGGAAAAAGGAAAGGAAAAAAGTGGAGGATTTGGTCCGAGACTCGGAGTCGTTGGTATATGGTCTCAGAGATTTGCCGTCGTGAAGACGAACCCGCCGTGCGGTGCGGGGCGCCGTGGCGGAGACGGACGACGCGTGACGCGTCTGGAACCTTCTCTGGGCCTCTTCGTATGGGCCTTGGCCGGATCTTTCAAAAGACGTAGCTTGTAAGACTTAGTTTGGGCCGGCTTTTAAGTGGGCTCGCATTTTTTTTGTAGGATAGTACACTAGTAAAAGTGTCGCTTAGGGAGTGAGGCCCAAGTGACGAGGCATGGCGACACTCGCAGGCCGCCGCCTCCTGCAGCGGTGCGTGGCCGGCGGGCGGTGCCGGCTGCTTCTCCGGGAGGGGAGGAGGCTGGAGGGGGAGGTATCTACGTGAAGAAGCCGGTGGAGTTGCGGGACGAGACCTCGGTGGCGATGCCGATGCCGTTCATGACGGGGTCGGTGGTGGAGAAGCGGTTCGACCGCGACGCCACCGTGCGGCGCGCCGACGACGGGAACGGGTGGACGGTGATGCTCGACTACCGCACCCTCAAGTCGCCGGCGAAGCGCCCGCTCAAGCTGCCCTCGCACACGCTCTCCTTGGCCGTCGCCGCCGAGTGGGAGTACCAGGTCCGGATCCCATGCCTCTCCTCTTCTCTTGTTCTTTTGTTTGGTTGGCTTCGACTGTGATACTGTGCTGCAGACTGCAGTCTAAAATCACTGGAATTCTGGATTATCGTTTGTATATTCGCAAGTAAATCAAAATGGTTCGATTGGAAACTGTGTGGTTAGCGCTTAGCTTGATCCTGATCTCGCAGGTTTAGTTTATCCCAGAGCAGTAGTGAAGTATGAGAGGTTTTTGTGACCTTTCCTGGTCCTCTGCATTTCAAATGTATTGAATCTAGGTTGCCATAAGCGGCTACAACTTATTACATACATAATCACACCATTTTAGGGTGGTTTGGGATGCCATTTATTACTTCTCTGGATTGTTCAGCTCGAAAGAAAAGGATAACAAACGACCGCAATCCAAAATTAAGTCTGATGTTGATATTGTATAGTTATTTCATTTAGGCAGGGATGGAAAGTACAGCGTTTTAGAGTTATATTCTGTCTGCTACTCATCTCTACAATAACAAGGGATGTTGTGTTTAACTTCATCCATTTCAATTCCAGCAACAAAGTGAAAGCAAAACTTCAATTTTGTTTTAAACCTAGGTATCGACGAGGCAAATTGCATCCTCACATTGACGTCACATATGGACCCTTATATTGTACTCATCTGCCGCTGTATCTTATAACTGGCCAGAGATGTTACAACAACTTGCTTTATTTGGTCTGTTACTCATCTACCACCCTTATATTGTACTCGCTTTATTTGGTCTGCCGTTGTATCTCAACGCAGCTTATTCCAGACACGTTCAACCGCTAACTGTCTAATTATCATAGATGGTTCTCATTAATAATTGTCTGTGATAATTAGTTATTATAGATGGTTCTACTTAATAACCGTATGTAAAAATATATCACAAACGGTTCTAAAGTAGTACCGTCTGTGATAATAGTTCTAAATTCATTCTCATATACATAAATACAAATTCAGTAATACCTCAGGAGTAAATATGTATTACTTAATTGTTTTTTACCGATCAATAATGTCGTTATTTCGTTATACTAAGACCATTTACATATATAGAAGACATTTAATACAAATTCAACTGCTTTATTTTACATATAATATGGTCGAACAGCGTGGATGGTCGCTTCTTATAAAAAAAATAACAATAAAAGGTAGAAACTAAGTTTTTTCTAGTGGCGCAGGTAGCATGCTATCTCCGCCTTCAAAGCTTCGCAGGCATCGTGATCGACATCAGACGATTCGGGATCATCAATGAATGAAACCCGAAATGCGTCCGCCGTTGACGCGCTCGTTCGAGTGTCTCCCAAACACCCTCCGACTGAGTAATCAGGTCTAATTGAGCCCTAGGATTTTTTTCCCTTTCTTGAGAGGTCTCGGCAACGTCGACTCAGTCGCTCGCCGCCTTGAGTAAGCACTCCAAGCGACGACAAGCCTCCTAGAGACATACAACGTCGTTGTGGAAGACCCCTTCGATGGCAAGGTTAGCTCGCCGGAAGCGGGAGATAAATCAAAAGACGCGACGGAGGAGGATGTTAAGACGGCAGAAGGTGTCCTTCAACTTCTTTGTCAAATCTTCGGATATAGGAGGGAGGACACTCTTGACATAGTATCCTTCCGCAGCATTTGCCAGCGTACTGCCGTTTGCCGACGAGATGTTCGTCCAGGATGGCTAGGTTGGCCACCAATGCTGGTGACAAAGAAGAGTAGTAAGCCATATATTTATTTGTGTGCTTGAGAGACAAGGAATTAAGGCAAGAAAATAGCCGACCGACGAGATGCTCGAACATGATCAACGATGTGGAGATTAATTTCCGGTGGCAGGCGGTCATTTTTATACAATGCGCATAAGACGAGATCGAGACATATCGGGGAAGCTAAAACGATCGAAGAGGCGTGGGCATCAAGGAGATGAAGCACCAATATTCATTCTACAAATATATATCACAAACGGTTACAACCATAAGTCGTCTATGATATGCAACTATCACAGACGGTTAGTATTAATAACCGTCTGTGAAACATCATAGACAGTTAAACGTAAGAGCCGTCTGTGATGATTGCCATTACCATAAATGGTTTGTGTCAATAACCGTCTGTGATATCTGACGTTATCACAGATGGTTGGTATAAATAACCGTCTGTAAAAATATCACAGACGGCTAATTGTAATAACCATCTGTGGTAGTTGCGTATCACAGACGGTACACGGTCATGCTTGTAAAACCATCTTTAATATTTACAGCATAGATGGTTCTCTATGAATCGTCTGTAGTATAGTCCCTTTTGTAGTGGTATGGGCATATTTTGTTTTCAACTTCTAGCTTCACGTACACTTTATAGATTGGATTGGATAATTGCTCTGTGTAGCGGAATTATTTGCTGAATTACCTTCTCGCTAGTTGTTAGGACTGTAAACGAGCCGAGCTCGAGCGAGCTTGAGATTGACATTGAGCTTTAAGCTGGGCTCGAGCTCGGCTCATGTAGGCTCGGTGCCGACTACCGAGGGATTGGGAGTAGAGAGGGAGTACCTGCAGGGGCCGGTCGGAGGCGCAGGGGAGCCGTGGCCGAGCTGCAGGGGGTGGGCCGGCCATGGATCCGCCGGATCCGTGTCGAGAGGCGCCGCGCGAGAGAGAGGAGGGCGCGGGGGCGGGAGGCGCGAGGAGGAAGGAAGGGCGGCGGGCCGGGTCGAGGAGCGCCCGGCGGGGAGAGGAGGCGTCGGTGGGGAAAGGAGGATGGGGCGAGGAGGGGACGGGGCGGCGCGCGGGAGAGGAAGGGACGGCGGGAGAGGAGCGCGGCGGGGGAGGAGGGGACGGCAAGGGAGAGGAGGGGACGGGGAAAGGAGGGCGGCGGCGGGGGGGAGGGCGCGCGCGGTGAGGAGGCGCGGCGCGGGTGAGAGAGGCGACAGCGGGAGGCGATCCAGGCAAGGAGGTGCGGCGGGTTGGAGCCTTGGAGGTAGGGGTGGAAACAAGCCGAGCCGAGCCGGCTCAAGCCAAACTCGACCGAGCTCGCACCAAGCCGAGCCATGGCTCGGCTCGTTTATGAAACGAGCCAGAATGCAGGCTCGGCTCGGGCTCGGCAGGTGGTTCGAGCCAACTCGCGAGCTGCAGTATAGGCTCGATGGCGGAGGACGCGGAGAACTAGCAAAGCAACAGATTACACTGCACACAACACAAGGATGTCGAGCTTGTCGCCGAAGAGGCCGGCGACGTCGCGAAGAAGGCGCTCGCGCTGGGAGGCCTCCTCATCGCTGGTCCACGCTTCTCCGGGGGCCACCGCCCGTCGTTCCCCCAGGCTCGCCGACAACCGCGCCTCCGCCCTTCCATCTGCCACCGGATTTGCTCTCCTCGACCCTTCTCCGGTGGATCGGCCGCCGCCGGCTTTCGATCGGCCCTTCTCCGCCCGGATCTGGCCTTGCCTTGTCGCCGCGCCGCAGAGTGGGGAGGGAGGCAGCGGCGGGAGAGCGGGGAGGGAAGGCGGCGGGGGAGCGGGGAGGGAGGACCGGAGGAGGTGGCGGGGGAGCGGGGAGGGGAGGGAGGAGGCGGCGGGGGAGTGGGGAGGGAGGAGGAAGGAGTTGGCAGGGGGCGGAGAGGGAGGGAGGAGGCGGCGGCGGGGAGCGGGGAGGGACGAGGGAGGCGGAGGGGAGCGAGGAGTGAGGAGGCGGCGGCGGGGAGGGCGAGAGCCGAGAGAGCGAGCGGGGATGTGTGCGTGCGGAGAGGCCGTGAGAGCTGAGATGGAGGAGACGGAGCGCCTGATGCCCCCGATATGTGTGCGTGCGTGCGTGCGGCTGTGCGGCCCGTGCGGGGATGTGGGCTCGATTTGGCTCGCGAGCGGCTCGGGCTCGGCTCGTTAGTAAACTGAGCTGCAGGAGAGGCTTGGCTTGTTGGAAAAATTTTCGAGCTCGAGCCGAGCTGAGCCGAGTCGACTACGAGCTCGAGTAGCTCGCAAGTCTCGAGTTTTTTGTCCAGCCCTACTTGGAGGCGGGGAAAGGCCAGAGGCACGGGTTGGAGGCGGGGAGAGGCGGGAGGCGCGGGTAGGTCGGTGGGACTTGGAGGCGGACGGGGGTGGGGAATAGGGGACAGGGGAGGTGGGTGTGAGTGTTAGTGATATACCCTATAGACAATCATGGAGATGATTGTATTATTTCTATGTTTATAATCTTTTGAATAATATATTATTTTGTCCCTTAAATATATGTCTTTCATATTGATCAACAAGTATGTGACTTGTTCGTGAAACTCTTTATTTATATTTTTGATATTATTCTAAATTATTCCTGATCTTATATCATTATGTGGGACAATTATGATTTACAGATCAGCACATGTATTGATTGATGATCATGTTTCACGGATCATAGATATGGGATATCAAATCAATAATATGAACACATGTTAGAGAACATGATATTGGATTAACCCACCATGAGACACTGCGGGAATTGTTATATTCTTAAGTGTCATCAATTGGTCTCATATATAGTGTATTTGGGATCCTTAGACCTGATATCGTCATTGTTTCCTACATGTATAATAGTTTACTTAGGGGTTACCAAACACTACTCCGTGACTGGGTGATCATAAAGGTAGCTTTCAGATTTACTATGAAACATGCGGAGAAATATAAGCGATCAAGATAGAATTTACCCCTTCTATATAACAGGAGAGATATCTCTGGCCACTCGATATGGTTGGATTAAGGAAGTGCATAGCCATGCCGAATGTGGTTGAAGAGTCAATCACAATTGAGTAATCCATCACAAGTTCGAGTGAAGGATCGAGCTATCATAGGATGGCACGCTTCTCGTCTTGAGTTCGATCTGGTATCATGAGGCAATGAGATCCGTACATAAGCATTATATAGGTTCGTCTAATATGATCTTTATGTATATTTGAGGGTCGTTATGTCCTGTTAGAGACCGCTACCGACCTATGGACCGAAAAGGAGTTTTCGGCCCATAGCCAAATGTACATGAATCTACAGGGTCACATACTTAATGGGCTGGAACGATAAGGGTCCAGATGATAGTTTTCGAGTGGGTTTCGATATCCACTCATATCGGATATGGATCCGATTGAAGGCTATATAATGAGAGGTGCGGGGGCTGAGGGTAACATCGAAGAAACCTTAGCCACCACCTCTCATAACCCCTGCCGTGCGCGCTGGTGCTAGCACACCGACGTACGGTGTTCCCTCCCTGGACGTGTGGACCTCGGTAGAGGCGTTGTTACAACTGCGGTGCTGATAGGGATGATCGCAAGGAGGAGACGGTTGGCCAGGGGACGATCGACTACTTTTGCCCACACGGACGCGCTCTTCGTTGAATCGGCTGCTTCAACTCTTCTTCCACTGCACTGCGCGTCTTATGGTAACAATCTATGATCTCTTACTCGCATGACTTTCTGATTTACGCGATTGAAATTTTAATTTACGCTAGTGTAGCCTACCCGTAACCCAACAGTGAGTGTTTAGTGAGTGGGGGAGTGGGGTTATAAAAAATATCTCAAGCTCACGAGCTATTCGAGCTCGGCTCGTTGAAGCTCGCGAGCTTGAGATTAAACTCGAGTTCGGCTCATTTGGAGCTCGAGCTAAACTCGAATCGAGTCTAGAGTGAGTTAAACTTGAGCAGCTCATAAGCCTCGCGCTTTTTTTACAGCCCTACTGGTTGTTTCAATGCTTGTAGATGCTGGATGCAAGCCACCCACCCCTCAACAGGTTTGAGTCCAGAATCTTTCTTTCCAATGTGCTGTACCCCACACGCAGTTTCGCGCTTGCTATTGATCTGCGGCAGCCTTGCCCACTGACGCCGCTCGGTTTGAATTGTTGGAAGCACGCACTCTTTTCCTCCCCTCTTTTTCTGCTTGGATGCACATATTGACCGACAAGGATTCAGAAGACAGAGTGAAAAGAACTAGTACCATGCATCTTCATAAGTCTGCCCAAGTAAAAATTTTGGGCGTCCAAAACCAAAAAAATGCTCGATCGTTATATGGGCTTGTCGAGACGTGTGTTCATGCATTTCTCAATTGCATATGATGCGATTACGAGACTGTAATACATGGGACTTGTTTCAGTGTCGCAACTCCTGATGTGGCAGACTGGCAATTGCCACTGCAACATCCGACAACCAGATCAATTCAACTCACTCACTATTAATGTGAAGCCCGACATACAATACAGTCGCAGCGGCCTAGGACGGAACGATACCCCGCCGTCGGCCCACCGGCGAGGAGGGCGGCATCTGATGATCAGGCAGCTGCCGCCATCTCCTTGTCGACGCCATCACCGTGCGCGTAGCCGTGTTACGCCATCAGGCTAGTCCTACCTTTTGTACTCATTATACCGATACATAGAGAGCATTTTATGGCTATATTCTTTTGTAATGTGATCAGTTGTTTTTGTCCGTGTTACGTTTTTTTAGATGATAACGGAAAGTTTAGACATCGATATGAACAACGTACATAGTTTTAGACTCAAAAAACTGTTTAAAGAATTCGGTTTACGATACTGTTTGTTTATTTCGATATTTGAAGGGACAAAAGCCAAAATCCTACAGAATGGAGCCTAATCGTAGTATACTAGTAGCATATGTTTTTACGCACGGATGAACATGCCATCCCTGGGTGAGCAACACTTTGCGTATTTATATGGCCGTGCTCTGCAATCCAATCTAGACGTTTATGAAAGGGAAAACGACAGGACAACAAAGAAAGAAACGAAACGGAAACCGAAACGAAAACCAAGTAGTAGCAGCCACCAAAAGCGCCCGTATTGAAAGTGTGCAGTTCTCCGTTGGTACTGCCGTGCATGGTGCGCCTCCGTGGTTGGAAGCTGGAATCTCTGGTTCGGCTTCTCCAGTACACGTCGTCAAGTTCTGGAGATTGAAGAACTCTGAACCTGAACAAGTCTTTTCCATCTTTGATCTTTTGGGTACTATCAAATGTCCTAGGACCTGGGGAGGTACCAAAAAAGCTCGTATATATCCATGCGGTCAAACGGTGCCTGAAAGTTCCAGTAGCTCGGACCGGTAAGTTTTCTCGACTGATGGTGATCGGTGAGCGGAGAGTTTTGTACATATATATAGCTTTTTTAATCATTAAAATATTAAAATTAACTCTTAAAATATCGAAATTTTATTTCTAGTCCTTTTCATAACCGCGCGTTTATCCCATAACGACACGTATCTAATTGTGTGGTCGGTGACCGCACGATTACACTGTTCACCGTAGTCGTGCGGTCGGGGACGCCGCACCACATGTTTTTTCTATTTTTTAAATTTAATTATACCCAATAAGCCAACTTAGCTACAATAAAAAAACTGTTACATTGAAATTTCAATCAGAAGTCAGAGGATATCGCTATTTCGAACACCCCACTGAATACTGTTCACACTGACAGATCCATCTCACCAGCCCACTCACCTCGCGTGGTTTATATACCCGAGCTACGCACGTGGAAGAACAGAGGAGAGAGAGAGCAAACCAAGAAACGATAATGGAAGCCAGGAGCCAACTACTAGCTGACACCAACCGCCCGCGCCCCACACGGCCGCCGCTGCCGCTATCGGTGCGCCTCCAGCTGGTCGGGCTCACGGCCGCCATCGACGCCGTGGAGCGCCGCGACGGCACCGTCAACCGCTGCCTCTACTCAGTCATCGACCGCCTCATGAGTGTGCGCGCCAGCTCGCGCGCGGACGCCTCCGGCGTCCGCTCCTTCGACGTCACCATCGACGCCTCCCGCGGCATCTGGGCGCGCGTCTTCGCCCCAGCCGCGGCCGCGTCGCCGCTCCCTGTCATCGTGTACTTCCACGGCGGCGGCTTCGCGCTCTTCTCCCCGGCCATCGGCCCCTTCAACGGCGTCTGCCGCCGCTTCTGCAGCGACATCGGTGCCGTCGTCGTCTCCGTCAACTACCGGCTCGCGCCCGAGCACCGGTACCCCGCCCCCTACGACGACGGCGTAGACGCGCTCCGCTTCATCGACGCCAACGGCGTCCCGGGCCTCGATGTCCCGATCGACCTCTCCAGCTGCTTCCTCGCCGGGGAGAGCGCCGGCGGCAACATCGTCCACCACGTTGCCAACCGCTGGGCGGCTGCGTGGCAGTCCTCCGCCAAGTCTGTCCGCCTCGCCGGGATCTTTCCCGTGCAGCCGTACTTCGGGGGCAGGGAGCGGACGGAGTCGGAGCTGAGGCTGGAGGGCGTGGCGCCGGTGGTGAACCTCCGGCGGTCGGACTTCTCGTGGAAGGCGTTCTTGCCGGTGGGCGCCAACCGTGACCACCCGGCGGCGCACGTGACCGACGAGAACGCGGAGCTGGCGGAGGCGTTCCCGCCGGCGATGGTGGTGATCGGCGGGTTCGACCCGCTGCTGGACTGGCAGCGGCGGTACGCCGACGTGCTGCGGCGGAAGGGGAAGACGGTGCAGGTGGCGGAGTTCCCGGATGCCTTCCACGGGTTCTACGGCTTCCCGGAGCTCGCCGAGGCCAACAAGGTCTTGCAGGACATGAAGGCGTTCGTGGAGAGCAACAGATTCAAGAATTGAGGAAATGGTAGATCTATTGTTCTCATCATTGTAGCGCACGCGTATGTTTGTATAACATTGGTATATTTTTTTAAGATAAAATCAGTTAAATTTTAAAATATTGATCTTTTATTCAATGTTTGGATGGCCTCCACCTCAAATTCATTCGCCCTGCATGATTAAACAACCTAGTGATATATGGATAGGCATGGTATTAACGAAGCAGCAGGAAGGGTATAGGCACAAAAGGCCTACTTAAATACGTAAAGAACAAGTATGTCTTAAGTTGACACCTGTAATTAAGTGTAGTATTGCAAAAAGAGTATGACAGCTATATAAAAAATCCACTAGGGTAATCCCGAGGAGATGACTCTTTCTCGTACACAAAAATTCCATTAGCTTCTAGTTCTTCTGCTTCTAGTTCTACTGTTTGCATGTGTGTAGGTTCTTTAAAAATGAATACTATGCCACGCTATTTATACCAAATTCAAACTCCCTCCAACAAGTATCCATCGATGACGTCAAGAAGACTTTTTCTTTTATATTTTTTTAATCATCATATGTTGTAATTTGTTATAATCTTTTATGTTGACATTCTTAATTAGAGGTCTTCTCATAAGAGATGTAATTAACAAAATTTTTATATAAATGTATGGATTTTGGAAGTAATGAACCTATGATTTTTTTTATTTTTTTAAAAATGAATTTAATTAACTTGTCTTTAATGGCGTAGAGTAGCGGACTAAGACGGAGGTGACGCCCGATAAGGTGGGCCCCACAATGTCGATGGCGGTGACGGACGCCTCCTGGAGGGAGTTCTCGTCGGAGGGCGCCACCCGGGACCACGCGTCCGCTTGCATCTGCGGCAAGCACGTGGAGCTGGCGGAGGCGTTCCCGCCGGCCATGGTGGTCGGCGGGTTCGACCTGCTCAAGGGGTTGCAGGCAAGGTACGTGGAGACGCTGCGCAGGAAAGGGAAGCCGGTGCAGGTGGTCGAGTACCCCGACGCCATTCACGGCTTCCACGCGTTCCCGTAGATCGCCGACTCCGGCAAGCTCATGGAGGAGATGCAGCTGTTCGTCGAGGAGTACAGGTCTAAGCATGCATGAGGCTTAGATCGTCCCTCTTCGAATGCGCGACGCTGTTTTCCACGAAAATCGTTTGAAATTTCTGTGTGCCGAAACAAATTGGCGTGTTTTACGATGTACTATAAAATTCCTGCGAAATTCTCACCAAAGAATCTGACGTTCTTCGATGTAAAGTTCCGAGTGACATTGTGGGCTGTTGTTGATTTGCAAGTGAACCTTTTCAACCTGCTAAATAAAACTCGTGCTTGAAATTTGTATGGCGAATTGTCCATGCATTTGTCTGGATAAGATCAGTGGCATGTGTCTCTACGACTATGCAGTATGTAATTGTGAAGCTGACGTGTCAGTGCGGCACCTAGCTAGCCCTTGCATTGTATAACTCAGCCTGCAGGCTAGCTGGAAGGAACTCTCTGGACGACTGGGCCTGTGGTTAATTTAGTCCTTGCTAATTGGATGGACATTACGAATGAGAGAATTATCAGATTCCCGATCATGGTCGATCAAGAATACGATCGCAGAAAAACGAAGATCGTCTGTATCTGAGAATATGATCACAGAAAAAAAATCAAGAACGAAGATGAGGCTCACAATAATATCTTGAGATGATGACTCACTTCACTGCACTGGCAAAAAGGAGAGATTTTCCCTCTGCTGGATGGGCCATTGAATGGGTCGGGTCGGATATAGGATCATATTAGGGCCCATCCAAATTGGGCCCAGCGTCTCTCCCCTACGGCCCCGCTCCCTCGGCCGCAGCCATCTCTCTCTGGCTCTTCTCTCCTCCTCCCCTCCGCTCCTTCCGTCCACCAGACGCCATTAAACTCCACCTCCTGCGCGCGCGGCGGCCGGCGGCGAGTCCCAGCCAGAGAAGGGAGTTGGCGGGCAGGAGGAGAGACAGGCATGGGGACCCTCGGGCGCGCGATCTACACGGTGGGCAAGTGGATCCGCGGCACGGGGCAGGCCTTGGACCGCCTCGGATCCACCATCCAGGGCGGCCTCCGCGTCGAGGAGCAGCGTAAGCAGCCGTCGCCGCCCATCTCCGTCTCTCGCTTCCTTAGCCTAGCCGCCGCTTGCTCCCTATGTGCTCATTGTTTCATCCGAAAGATCGAGTCTTTCCTCTAATCTTTTCGATTTCGTGGAGTCTTAGCCTTAGCCCATCGGCCAGTTCGTCGTTCAGGAGGTCATAGTATTAGATCAGGTTGCCGCATTCTTTAGTATGCTTGCAAATTTGGGATTGTTACGGGAGAAACGAAACTGGAATAGAAATGGATACTGGTAATGTGATTCGAGAGTTGAAATGGGCCTAACATTTAGGTTCCTGTGCTATCGTTCGAGTCTTTCTTATTGTTTGTGTTTGCTTGCAGTATCGTCAGTTGTTTGTGAACTGTTGCATTACAGTGAGTGATTCTCATGTGTCTAAGAAGCGGTAAATTAAGCATAACAAAGCATGGTTACTGTGGTCATCATACTGCCTTTTGTGGGAAAGTCGTATTGGCATGTCTATTTCAACTGGATGATATCTAACGTATGTTCCCTAGCATCATGAACATTGAACAACGCCATTTCCTCTCCGAGTTAGATGCAGTGCGGTAGTTCGTGCTGATTTAGGGGGTGATCGTTTCGGCTTCTAAAAGCTTCAGCTTCTAGTTTTAGCTTTTTTTTCACTATTCACTACACTATCCACTAACTCAGCTACAGTAAAAAAAAGCCAGCTACAGTGAAAAAAGTCAGTTACAGTGAAAAAAAAGCCAAAAGCCATCGCTAAAACGATCACCCCTTAATTGTCAACATTCTGCAACTGGTAAACGGCTAGTAATTGGCATAAATTGGACACTACGATGAGTGTGTTTATGTTATTTTGGGGGTCTTGTGTATTTAACTCGATAGATCATTGTGGAACTATGTATTACTTTGGTGAGATAGAAAAGCTTTATTCCTGACTGGCGTGTTACCCTTTTGTATGCCTTTGTCAGTGTCAAGGCATCGTACGATCATGAACATATTTGAGAAAGAGCCAAGAATCCAGAGAGATGTTTTTGTTGCTCCCAGCGCAGCTGTCATTGGTGATGTTGAGATTGGGCATGGATCCTCAATCTGGTATGGCTCCATTTTGAGAGGTAAACTTTTGGGCTGTATACATTATACATGTGCCATTGAGTAACCATGGTCATTGTTTTCACGATTACCTTCTCTTTCCTCTGTGCATCAGTGTTTTTGTTTCCTTGAACCCGGAAGTGTTCTATGTATCAATGTTCTTTACTGAACATTTTATTTTCTAAACGAACTTGGTTCTGACAACATTACACTCAGGGTTATTGTTTATATGCAACAGACATATAACCATTAATTGTCATTCGTCACAAGATGCACATTTTTATTGAACAGCACTATCACTTTTTTTACTGCAGCCCATGCTTGTGTGTAGAATCTCACATATCAATATGAGATGCTACTATGGAATGTCATCGCCAAAGTAAGAATAAATAGTAAAAGCAACAATAGAAATCGCAAAGAAATTAAAACTTTAAGAGTACTTTATTAGAGATCCAACGGAAGCTGAAATAAATGTTTGAAATATGGACCGGTCCACTTCTAATCAAATAAAGAATAAATAAGATAATATAAATAGTGGCAAGCCATGGTGCTGAAAACTCGAGTGCTCCCACCCATGCATGATACTATCACTCCACTGGCATTTTACCTGAGAATGAAAAGAGCAAGCGTGAGATTTAAAAATCTCAGCAAGTATCCAATAACGATCGCAAGCAAAGCAAGGATGTTACAACGTCATCTAGGCTTCTCGGCGGTGCTGGGAGGACACCGTGGAGCTTCGCCTCGACTGGGGAGGGGAGGCGGCGGGAGGCGCCGAGGAGAGGAGACAGTGGGGAGGGGAGAGGCGGCGGTGGGCGGGGCGAGGCGGTGGCACGGAGAGGAGTCGGCGGACGGGGGAGGCGGCCGCAGGGAGAGGAGTCGCCGCGGGACAAGACGGGAGAGAGAGAGAGAGAGAGCAGGTCGGGAGAGAGAGAGGAGCAGTGATATATTATGAGGGGAGGGGAGCTTCGGCTGTGATCATATGTATGCATGCGCTTGCGCTGTAGCATATGGCGTTCGCCTAGGCGTCCTAGCGCCTGTTAGGCACCGTGGTCGCCAGTTACGCCGTGACAACCATGAAGCAAAGTGTGTAAAGGACAAGTAATGTAAGTAAGTAGTTAACACAGGTTAAGCACAATAAAACTAGGTTACTAGAACCATTGATAAGGATCGGAGATCAAGACAACAGCAACGAGGAAGACGAGATAATTGTTATTTAGCAAATTATGGCAAAGGCACCGGCGATTACTTCCCACATACCCGATTATACGAGAGTAGTCAGGTATATCCTTGTCGTCGACTGTATAACTGCAGATAGGGCGTGATATCCTGAGTAACGAGAGTGTACACCCCCCGTATATTACTAAGTGGGTGGAAATCTTCCCTATATGTGAATAACCCCAGTGCAGGTATCTATTATTTTTATTACTGAGTTATCTAGGATGAATTTAAGGGAACTAAGGAAAAATTAAGATAAGGTTATAAGAAGTGAAAAGATTTGCTAAGATTGGGAACAGAAAAGCGCAATTCCTGATATGAGACGATGTGGGATGATAATATGGTGATGCTGATGAAATTATTCTAAGAAATATTATAACCCAGCTCACACAAGGGTTGTCAACCATCCAAGTTTTATTACATGACGAGTGGTTATTAGTCAAATTAATAGGGATTATATATATATATATATATATATATATATATATATATATATATATATATATATATATATATATATATATATATATATATAAATCCACATGACTCACAT
Source organism: Melocanna baccifera (assembly GCA_036346265.1). Classification (NCBI taxonomy): domain Eukaryota; kingdom Viridiplantae; phylum Streptophyta; class Magnoliopsida; order Poales; family Poaceae; genus Melocanna; species Melocanna baccifera. The sequence continues at coordinate 18,986,647 of CM070696.1, read as the reverse complement.
ACAATATCATACAGTTAATGGATCATGGTATCGGAACTAAACATAACAGCCCTTATGTAAAAAGTGAGTGCTAATGGTTTTAAACCTAAATTAAAACATGTTCATATATTACCCCCATTAATGATTGAAGCATTTAATTCTAAATCACTAATTAAAAGCATAAATTCTAAAACATAATTAACTAAGCATTCTAATAACCCTAAAAACATGTAAAACCGGATAACCTAGAACATCATGGTATAAATACTATATTAGCAGTGTATGACCAGCCAACATTAAAATATGTTAAATGTACTCGATGGCAGTGGCTACAGTTAATCATGGAACAGGCAATATGTGAAACAGAAAAGTTACAGCCACGAAGTACTTGCCTTGAGCACGATCGGCGGACTCGCTGCACGAAGGATCCGGGGTGCGCAACTGTTCGAACGTTTCCTCAAAGGCCACGTGTGAACCTACAAGATGAAATGGAGCCGAATCAGATAAGGGTTAAGATCAAATTGTGAAAGGATAGTAGGAGGTTGCTCGGCCAGGGCGGATCGTGTTTGATAAGATTTCACCACATGAATCACCGTTCGGCCGTACGATTCATCGTTCGGCCATGCGAACCACACCACACTGCACGACTCTATGAAACATCGTGCGAACACGTGATTCGGCCGCACACCCAATTGACCGTGAAAAATGGTCACCCGGCAACTCCGACATCCGCCGCCGCCGGCCGGCCGCCATCATTGCTTGCCACGGCCACCCAGCCATGTGACCGTGCGCCAAGCCACCTCGGTCGGTTGCCATGTCGAGCCGCCACGGCTGGCTGCCGCTGCCGCCACGCGCCATGCCACTGCTAGCACCGCTGCCATGAACACACCCTACTGCACGACTCAACAAAACACCGCGTGAACACGTGATTCGACCGCGAACCCAACCTGTCGAACCACGTGATCGTGAAAAACGGCCACCCGACCACTCCGGCCTTCTCTGCTAGCCGGCGACCGCCGCCTGCCATGGCCACCCGGCCATGAGGCAGTGCGCCAAGCCGCCTCGGTCGACTGCCATGCTGAGCCGCCATGGCCAGCTGCCTCCGTTGGCCGCTCGTGCTCCTGGCCGCCGTCACATGCCGCGCCGCTGTCATCGCCGACTGCCCCGCGCCTCCCCCAGAGAGATGTAGATGGGAACCTAATTGAGGAAAAGGCTGCACACGGAGGAAAAAATCAGGCCCCCTTTTATTAGCACTCAAGCCCAGATTAGGAAGGCTAATTAGGGTTTGCTGTTTTTGTGCCCCCTTTCAAAATATTAGGGCGCTACATTGTGGCAATAACTGATGTTACATGTAGTGCCATATTTGTTATGTTATTTTAGTTCACAGAGGATGTTTCTTGCGTTGCGTGTCACTTCATCTTGGAGTAGGCAAATTAACACAACTGGTTATGGTCATGAACACAGAGCTTTCTAGTAGATTATTACGTTGTGCTCAGTGGGTCCAAGGTACCGATGAGAATGAGCAGCAAGGACCATAGAGAACTATTATGAGGGTAATTATGCCTGCGCAGTAGCGCACTTGTATACAGGTGTTTTGAGTAGGGTAATACCACAGCCCTAAGCAAAGCAACGACAGCTCCTAGGCACATTCAGCCCAGTAAATTGTTGTTAGATTATATCAAATGTGGAAACATTGGTGTTCAAGAAGGCAGGCTGGGCGGTCGCCTAGGCCCTGCCTAGGTGCTAGGCGGCAACTTGAGGTCGCGCCTTGGCCCTAAGTCAGGTGCCTAGGCTGGGAGCCGCCTAGGCAGGTCAAAGGCGGTCTTGGTGGGCTTGGCATGACGACCTCCCAAGCGGGCGCAACGGCGGAGTGGACATCTAGGCGGTTTTGGCGGGTGCCTAGGCAGTCGAAGCAACAAACTAGGCTAGAGGAGGGGGAATTAAGTGGAGAGCTTACCCATTTGGCCTTGTTGACGGGCCGCACAAGAGGGATAGGGTTTCCACACGAGACCTCCATGCCTTTGCCGTAGTGCCGCCTCCTCCAGCTCGCCGCCTGTGGAATCTGCCGTCCCCGCCACCGAATCGAGCTCCCTTCCGCCGGAACTACCACCCTCACCTCCACCTCTGCCTCAGTGCCACTACATCCTTCCGACCGCTGGGTACTGCCTCCCCTCCCCTCTGCCCTCTAAACATCAAATATATGCATGACTATCTTGCTGCCACCCACTGCCCCCTTTGGCCAAGTAGGGCCTAGGCACTAGGTTCCAACTTGCCGCCCACTTAGCGCCTAGCGCCTTCTTGGACATTGGAAACATTCAAACATGTATAATTCCTAAATAACCTCAGAAACAATTTTTGGTTCATTGCTGTATCCATTAACTTTTAATGTGACAGTCCAGAGTTCATATATTTAGACCTTGTTCCATCAACCACAGCTCATTATTCCCAAATATTTTATACTCCATACTATAGAAGTATACTGGTTGTCTTATTGGATAGTGGCTCTACACCTAACTACCGTAAGGTCCAAACATTAAATCTTAGTAGTGATTGGCTCTCGACAACTGTTGGGAAAGAGTATGCTGTGCCTATTTCCCCATACTAAGTGAAGAACTACATCCTGAAGAGTTACAACTTGCAAGGATGTGATATTCAAGCCTCATATACTGTTTTTTGGATTGACATCAGCAATTTTGTTGGAGAATTGGGTTTGTTGAGGTTTTCAAGACATCTAGCACCATATTATTATGAGACTGCCATCCACCATCACTACCTAGTCCATGCGGTGAGAATGCTTAAGATATCGATGATACCTCCCAACTGATCCTTCCTAGTCAAATTCAAGAGAAAAAAGGACCTTGTATCATAGTGTGAAATAACTAGATCTTTGGTCTGTCATGCTTTCTTATTAGTTGAACTACAGATATAACCAATGTTGATAGTGATGACAATTTAAACTTTTTTTATTCTCTTCTTCAGGTGATGTCAACAGCATTCGTGTTGGATCTGGAACAAATATACAAGACAATTCCCTTGTACATGTTTCAAGATCTAACATTAGCGGGAAGGTCCTCCCAACCATAATTGGAAGCAACGTTACAGTAGGTCAGTAAAGAACTTTCTAGTTTGTTGTTGATTGATATTGGTAGTTTGGTACACACTCTAGTATGTTACTAATATTTCGGTTTAGCTTGTTTGGAAGATAATAACTGCATAACATCATTTATACCAAACAGAATCATATAAAAATGCTCCATGTCTTTAATTTAAAATGCTGAGCTTCGTTTTATCTGGATGATTGACTCTATTATACTATTCCCTAAACTAATAAACTTCTGCCAGGCCATAGTGCTGTTTTACACGCATGCACCATCGAGGATGAAGCTTTTGTTGGTATGGGTGCCACTCTGCTTGATGGAGTGGTGGTTGAGAAGCACAGCATGGTTGGTGCAGGATCTCTTGTTAAGCAGAATACGAGGATTCCTTCTGGAGAGGTACTTTCTCATTTCCTTGTTAAGTTAGTTTTTTACTTAACAGATGGGCAGTACACATTCAACTGCCATCATTTCATTACTGAGCAACATTGGCCACCGTATAATATACTTAGATGGAACTCTTTACACTGATATCTGATGTTTAGAAGATGCTCCTGCTCTGAGAAATAGCATATGGTTTGAATAATGCAACGGAATGTTTCACGGTTAGAGGCTTAGAGAACATGTTTTGCAAAGAACAATTGCAGTTAGAACTTAGAATGCCTTTACAACATAGTTACATGAATCTGTGTAGTTCTTCGGAGCCTTTCTGTTGGAGAACTACCAAACTAAGCTGCTGGCTGCATGCTTATATTTATGTCCATATTTTAGGTTCCATGTTCTGTATGTTCGACTTTATGTTTTAAAAATAAAAGGTAATTCTATTTTATGCGACTTCAGTGAATCATACGGTTTCCTGAACTAATTAGGTCTGGGTTGGTAATCCTGCCAAGTTCCTAAGAAAGCTTACAGAAGAGGAGACCGCGTTCATTGCCCAATCAGCAACCAACTATATCAACTTAGCCCAAGTTCATGCAGCTGAGAATGCCAAGAGCTTTGATGAGATTGAGCTTGAGAAGATGCTGAGGAAGAAGTTTGCTCACAAAGACGAGGAGTACGACTCGATGCTTGGGGTGGTCCGTGAGATCCCACCGGAGCTCATCCTTCCCGACAACATCCTCCCGGACAAAGTTCCGAAGGCTGTCGCTCGCTGAATGTTTTCTCAAGCCCCTCTTGGGATGCTTGGTGTTGTTACATGTCGACTCGGAACATTTGACGTATGTTTTGGTCATATTCTCTGTTTCCAGCCCAATAAAATTGGGTCGAGCGTTGTTTTAGGATCGACCATACACAATGCCTCTCCTTGCATTACAACGAAGAGAAGCCTGAGATCACTTTAACACCGTCTGTATGAAGCACACCATTCAAGTAGCCCTGTTTTATACTGTAGAAGTGCTTTTTGATTGTGGTATGTTTGTCTGTGCAAGCCTTAGAGGCAGCGAAGGTATCGGACAGTCCCGTGCCAGTCTCGAAGGTGAGCGCCGACTCGTCGACGTACACCTCCACGACGCTGAGCCAGAGCATCAGCTCCCTGGTCCTCACCCCCGCGATCTTCTTCAGCCTGCCCTTCTCCACGAACGCCGTCACCTCGCCGGCGTACGGCACGGTCTGCTTGATCTTCTTGAACGTGGTGAGACGTGCACTTCCTCCTCCCCTGGACGAGCCAGACGAAGCCCGCGTAGCCGAACTCCTGCATGCCGTCCAGGGGGAACAGGCCCTTGGGGAGCCCGAGCTCGCCGAGCAGCTCGGCGGACGCCTTCTTGCACGCGGCTGCGTCTCCGCAGACGACGTCGGCGCCGGCCCGGTAGCTCTCGACGGTTTGGGATGCCATTGTGGTTAAGTTCTGTGCTTGGTGGCCTGTAACCGGTAAGAGAAGAGCTTTGGTGAGGTAGGTAGTAGTTACTACGTGATGATGTCTAGTCCAAGAAGAATGTGTTGTGCGAACTTATGATGAGAAGAGATGAGGCAGAGGTGGTTTATAATGTAGACGTATTAACAGGTGTTGCATCTCGCCTTCCAGCTTAGGATTCATCAGAAAAGCTGGAGTGTTGACCTGGTAGGCTGGTAGGTTTGTTTGTTTTGGTTAAGTTGCCCAGATAGATTGAGGGCCTGTTCTATCTGCCTTTTGAAATCGACTTTTAACTTTTGTTATAATATCTAACTTTTAAACAAAGTATTTTTTCAAGACAGTGTTTACAAATTAATTACAGTACATATTGAAAACCCATCATCTGTATCATTCAAAACCAAATATGAGTATCTATCTCTCCATAATCTCTATCGTGAATAGTCAAAATTCAAAAATTTCAGCCAAAAACCGCAGCCACAAAGAACAAGCCCTGAGCTTGGTCGCCTTCACCTGTTTGGGCATCTCTACCAAGCTTGTTGGAAGCCAGAATAGAATACTATTTTTTTCATATTACAAAGAAAGGCACACACCCACGCATACCACACCACATATACACACATATGTATGTATATACACACATATGTATGTTCTACTGAAATACACGCTAATTTTAGAGTGAAGATCGTTGAATAAATTCTAGGGTGGATTCTTTTTAGTTTAGGGCCTATGGCTTTCCCTAAATAATTAAACTGGATGGTTTTTCAGTCATCTTTTCAAAACGGTTTATTGACTTATCGACATTCAGTTCATTGGCACGAGCGCTCACGCTGGAGCAAAAAACCATTAGCCGCAGCTATAAACCATCAACCGTAATCGAAAAAACTCACCCTTAGATTTATCCAGTATGCTGGCATGCACTTTTTCACTGAAAGCGCAAACATGTGTGAAGATGAGCGTGTGCGTCAAACCTAGGGTTTCGACCAGACGCTCAATGACAGTCATAACCAACCGAGCTTCTCGAATGGAACACTAGTTGAGATGAGCGTCCTGGTGTTGAGGTAAATGATCCATAGAGGGCAGCTGGCCCAACCAGAGACGAGACCGCGGTGGCTGGGGAAGCGATTCTGGGCCATGCATTCGGCCCGACAGCCCGTGCGCATGTGTTGGCTTGCATGGTCTCTCTCCGCGTCGAGGGCCAGACGCACGCACGGGCACGGCTTCTCACCGAACCCGCGGCCGCGCACGGCGAGACGTTTCGCCACCCCCGCGCGTGGCCCAAGCCGCGACTCCGCCCACCTGCGCGCCGTCGCCACCAACACCGCGATGCGGCGTTGCCTCGCAACCGTGCAGTGTGAGCCCGCTCCGTGCTCCCGTCCACGCCGTGCCGCGATGCGGCGTTGCCTCGCAACCGTGCGGTGTGAGCCCGCTCCGCAGCCAGTTCCCAGGCCGCAGCTGCGTTTATCCGCGCTTCTTCCCCCAGGGAAATGGGCGCAGGTACATTACTGTGCTTGCGAACTTGTGATCTGGGACAGTTCAGGTAAACAAAGAATACAAAGTTGCTTCAGATTTGGATAGGAGTAGCTCACGAACAAAAATATACTATAGCTAGCACAGCTAGGGGATGCATCCATGTCTCAAAAGAAAATGGCCAAGCAAGAAACGAAAAAACATGACGCCAATGGAAAGACGACGACATCACGACAAGGCAGTTAAAATTATGCCTCGGCGTCGCCTTTCAGATCCTACTGCAGGGCACTAAACTACGTAGATCAGGTATCTAACTACTGCATGCCATGCGCCCACAAATGTACATTCCAGATAGGGTCAGAACTGAGTGCGTGGAAGAGGTTAGCTGGTGCCTGGTACCGTCCTTCTATGTTCAGTGTTCACCACGGAGTTTTGTCCCCTGGACCAGCTAGGATAATCTGCATTCAGCCAACTAAAAAGGGTAAGGCGTGGCTGCACAATATAGTCAAAAAAAACTAGCGAAAATATTTAACTCTGAGAAACCAAAACTCCTCGAGTCATAATGCGACGAAGTACAACCGCTTTTAAGCTCAGTGACTTACATTGCAATCAATAGCAAATCTCCGAGCGAGCATGATTGCTGAGTTACGCTCCCTGGTTGTTTCAAAGCCCAAGACCAAGCTGAGGTCTTTTCTGGGTTGCCAAAAGATGGCCTGCGGGGCAGCATCTCCACCGCCTCTAACGCCACATAACTGAAAATTAAACACAGATTAGATTGCATTATAGCCAATGATGCAGAATACCAGCTATTGACGAGTGATATGGAAGCAAGTTCCTCTGCAACTACCATCTTATAATGTTGCAATGTTGCTACAGAATACCTTCATCGATGAGGAATAAAACTCCTTCGCAACAACTGTCTTTCCTTTAGCAAGTCTCATCCGCAGTTTCCCAATACAAAGAACATGAATAGAATCTGTAGGGTGATCGATTCCATTCACTTGAAGAACAACGACCTGCCGTAAGGGACAAAACAAGGGCACTCTCAAAACAATAACTTGAAGATACTAATTCACTGAATAAAGCTGCCACAATGAGCTGTGGAGTGCAAGCACAAAAGGGCATAGTTAATAGGGTAAATAGATAGCATTTTCTATGTTTCGAGTGTTATTGAAATAAGCAATCAAAAGAAACTGTTTTTTCGACATAAAAGCAGCAGAGAAATGCCAACAGGGCCCAAAGCCGTTTGGTTGAGTATGACATAAGACTTAGCAAATGACAACCCTTATATAATAAATCATATACATACTGTGCAGAAATAAAAGTGGCTGAGGAAGGGATGATCATACATTATACTGAGTTTCAGGATTCCTTACAAGAGTCTCTACGTAATCGACCAATCCTGCAGCTGCTTGACAACCGAAGTAATGTTAGCCTAGCCATGTCATAATCATGAAAGCAACGTAACTTTGTCAAATAACCATATGTCAGGAAAACAAACCAGGGTCTACTGGGCAAGCAGTCTTTGCGACTGAGATGTCACCACCAAGGTTGATCTCAGCTTGCAAGTACCGCCCAACATCATGTGGTTCTGGAGCATATACTGGCTTTGTGGCCCCTAAAAGTTTAGTAGCAACAAGCGTCAAAATTACGTTATATGTAGAAACAAGAGTATTTCGTAGGATGAAAATAGTTCCACTTCCACCTGAAATGATTTCTTTCTTGCTTCCTTTAAGCTGAATGCGAAACCACTGGATTGAATTATTCGGTAAATCCACATATGCATTGTTCCGGACAACTATGCGCAACATTGAACCTAAGCTTTCAAGACCCTCCAACTCATATGAGGGCACATCATTTTCATCAAATCTTTGATGCAACTCCAACTGATAAATAACAAACAATGAATAGTTGGAAATCAGTTAATACTTAATACCAGTTCATGATTCAGACTGTATCATAACTATTGACACACTGGAACTATTCCACTCATTCAAATTTAAAAATAGAAAAACATTCGTGGAAACTTAACAAGTTTGGGAAGCAACAAAGAATAACAGAAACAATTTGATTTACAAGACACTATTATTTGCCTTTTATGGCTGATCCAAGTAGCAAGATAAGTTTTCTAGAAAATAATAACAGTGATAATAGGCATGCAATTGAGCAATAACCAACCATGACAATCTCTTTGACAAGGTTCTGCTTATCTGCACATCAAAGATTCAAAATTGAACAAAACCAGGCAAGTTATAAAATTGACATATGATTCCATGCTTGTGAGCATTGACAGAATTGGCAAGCTCTCGCGTTCTTTAATTTTTAATATGCCCCAGAGTACACGATCTGATTCACCCAATTCATACTGCAAATTGCCGGTTGGATTTCGACCTCCAGTTATACAAATCAAGATATTTCTATAAAAAAGCAATGCAAAAAAAAAAGAAACAAGCATGTTTAAAGCATACCTCTTTCAAAAGATGAGCAGAATTTGAGGACTTCTCAGCAAATTGATCACGTAGAACTTGGATCTCATTTTCAGTGTCCATTGCCTAGACAGGTATTCAAAGAAGACTTGAAATATATTTGGTATTATATAAAAACCATATGATCAAGTAAATATGCCAATTGCAAAATACGTAAGATAGAAGGTGTAATTTCATATGTAGGGTCACACAACAAGCAAATGAATTCTACCTTGCTGGGGCAATGCAGCATTTTCACTCTTCGTGCTTCTTGAACTTTTTCCTTAAGTTCATCCACATCCTTAAAAAGATTGCAAGCAGAAAATGAAAATCATATATGCACAGTTCAGTTGGAAACTTAAGGAACTCTAAATAAGAAAAAGCATCAATCTCCTAACATAGATGAACAACAGTAGGTCACGGACAGCTGGAAATTGGGAGGGGTTTAAGGCCAAAAGCGCCTACTAAGATAAATAGGAAACATGATAACAAAAGTAACACCAAGAAGAAATGTATCGAGGTAAATGATTTATGGTTCACACAACAACAAAATAAGTAACCAATGTTGCATGTTACCATCGGAGTTATGTCAATAGAAACATTGTGCTGCTCAACCAGGATAGTTTTGCTTGTATGTAGAGAATGTTTATATCTCTACAGACAGCAGAGCAGGAAGATCTTCAAAATTGAGGAAAGTGGTCCATTTAGATAAACTAAGAACAAAAGCAAAGCAAATCATTGCACAGTTTATGTATGATGCAAGATGTAGAAAGTTACATAGTCAAATAAAAAAACAACTCACAAATGTAACTGATTTTGCACAGACGAACCTCTAGAAAAAGTTGAGAGGGTGAATTAGATATGGGCACAAATAAATAAATGAGGGAAAGTGATCCAGGCCATGTGTCACGTGCCAAATACTGTTCATAGGCATTATTCATGTACGTGAACAGCACCTGAGCACTGTAGCAGCACATGGTACTGTAGCAAATGTGCATGTTAGGATCAAGTTAGTAAGGATAGAGATAAAAATAGTTAATTTTTTTATTAGATAGGTTTACTATTTTATAGATATATTATATTTATTAGAGATAAAATTTTTTAGAGATGGATATTGTTTCTTGAAAAGCAAATTGAGCTATCCCTATAAAAGAGTTAGCATGTATCTATTATCAATCAAGTAATAAAGATGAATTAATTTAGTTTCTTCTCCAAGTTCTATCTTTCTAGTCTATAGTTAAATCTCTCATCCCACCAAGCCGATACCATATAGCCTTCCTCCTGACAGTGTTTACCCCGATGAATTAAGATTCATCACACCATGTATTCCAGGTAAGTAAGCAATGGTACTAGAAAGGGGAACTTAAGAGAACATAGTGTTCATATTATTAGATATCACTTACATGCTTCCCAATTCTTTGAGAACTGTTTTCCTGCTCTTTAAGTAATTGTTGAACTCTTTGTACAGCACCTTTAGCATTTTCTATCTCCATGCGAGCATTAGCTCTTTCTTCTTCAACAATTCTCTTGGCATCTTCAGAAGCCTATGAGCAATGCTTGAACAGATGAACAAATGGAAACATACCAATGGACAGATCTATCCGAGAAGAGATCAAGCATACTTCTGTATGGAGAAATGATTATCAGACCATGAAGTCTAATGACAAGCAAATCCAAGAGGAGCTGGATCATGCTTTATGAACAAATAATTGCCAGCATGTCTATTTCTGAACCATGTTGGGGAAATCAGTTGGAACTCCTAAATTGTGTTACTCAACAAGCCATGAACTGCAGGTGACTGAAATTATTCTGTGCGTTTTGGAAGAGAACAGCACAAGTATTTCAAGTCCATGATATGGTGCGATACATAGTTAGTTTCTCAAGTCTCAACAAAAGCAACACTTCCTCTAGATTATCTTGCATATTATAACGGCAAGAACCAACTTTCATGAACTTCAAAGATAATATTTTTTAAGTCGTAGCGTTGCAGATAATTCACAGGAAAACTTGGCTTTCCTCCAAATCCAGCAGCAACTTAGCAAATTAAGAAAAAATAAACATGGAAACAGGCATTTGGTTAAAAATTATAAATAGTCAACATTGAATGGATAGTTATACTAAAACATGTTTACAAATGCTTATAGCATAACATTGCCAAACTACAAGGAATTTTGAACGCACCAGTTTCAATGAGGTCGCTATTTCCATGACCTCTTCTTTTTGCTGAAGCAACTCATCTTCTCTTTTGGACAGCTGTACTGCTAAAATATCCACCTATGGAAAGTATCAAACTATTAAAGTTCCCACAAGAAAGGGATCGTTTTGGCATATAGCTGGAAATTTCTTTGAAGAAAAAAAAGGAATTTAGAAACTCCTGCAATGCCATTAAAGATAAATACACATTGAGGAACAATAAAAGAAGGGCACTATGGGGAGAGACGTTCCCCTAATTTTCTTTCTAAGTTGGGTGAGGACTTGAACCCGGGCCGGCTAGGTGCAACCTTTGTGCCCTCGCCAGGCTTCCTAGGAGAGTTTCTCACATTGAGGAACAATAATCCTTGGTGAGAATCTTAAATATGGTTCAAAAGGAGAAACCAACCATAGATAGAGACTCCTCGATTTCATCCTTATATTTGCCAGCTACTTGACCTCTCAATGACTCCAATACACTGTTTAGATTCTTCAGAAGGATGTCTCGCTCCAATAAAACCACTTGTCTCCATTTAACCTGAGAGTTCAAGCCAAGGCCAGATGAACATCTTTAGGTATAAATAGCTCCACTAATTGAACCAATTGCCAAATGTGTTCAGGAAGAAAAGAACTCAAAAGGTAGAATTCCCTACCTCATTAGACAACAATGTGGCAGCGTTGAGACCCTTCTCAAATTTCATGGCAAGCTCGCGGACTGAAAGGCGCTGACGCTTATCAAGTAGATCTGCTGTTTCCTTGGCAACAACCTCCTTAAGAGATGGCATTTCTGGGCCACCTGTCAATTTGATCACTATCCCACTCGAACCATTTTTGTAGGTAGGGAATTTATTTCTGATGAAGTTTACTGGACGCAGTGGCCCAGACCAGTGAACCTCACTCTGCGTCTTCCGTCCAAAATCAATAGTTGATGCCCGAGTCATCAAGAAGAAACTCTCAACCCTGATTCCACAAGAGCAAGCGTCGGTGCCTGGCTCAAAGTTCGCAATTGGCCACAATGAGTAAATCATAAAATCATTAGTGGAAATGCTTGATACATCACGGTTTTCTGTTTTAAATATAAGTCCATAGACATAAAAGAAGGCAAAATACGTTAAAATAAAGTAAGGCGAAAAAAACACCGGAATGAAAATTGCAGTGTGGAACTTGAGAAAAAAAAGAGAGGCAGAAACAAGCTGGAAGAGCAAATGAGCAATACAATATCATCTAGCTGTGTGCATGTGCTAGCACCAACCCTTATGTGATGCAAGTATAAACATCTCACATCATCTTACAGTATCGCCACTAAACTCACAACTACAAACCTGCACTAGAAGCAGCTGAGATCAGGAGAACCAACTAATTTTCACATTGGTGTCTTGAATTCCACTAAAAAGGACATTGAGATGGCCCAGAGTGCAAATTTGTCAATGAATTAAGGTAAAGGACTTCCCTGTACAGTCGGAGTGGTCGGTCGGAAATATAAGGTTAGTTAACCAAAAAAATGGTACAATGACAGGAAGCGAAAGTTCGGTATATGGGATTAATCCTGGTAAAACACACTTTTTTTGGCAATGTATACTCTCATGAAACATCTAGAGCAACAGAAAATTACAAGGTCAAACAACAGAATTCTATTAGGCAATTTAATTCTAAAACCATGTATAAAAGAAATTTCAAACTTTCTAGCTGGCATCGACCAAAAAATCACTAAGGGAAACAAAAGGCCATCAACGAAACAAAATAACCATTTTCTCAACAAATAAAACGAAAAAAATAACAATTCACAGCTAAAATTAGCTTTTTCAACAAGCTAATAGTCAATTTAATTATATTAGCTATTCAGTTCATACACTCTTCCATACGACACTTACAAGAAAATTAAAATTGAAGTACAGCCGTATCACTTCATTATTTGGACATCTCTTTCTAGGTTGCATTGCTAACTATCCAACCACTCCACGGAAATGCGAAACTGTAATTTGTTACTTGCTTGCGTAAACCGACTCTAACACCAAATCTAGCAGCATTTGATTAAAAATTTAACCAAATACGCCTCGAACGGCAGCAAGAGCAGAATCATAGTACCAAACTAAAACAAAAAAAAATCCACCTCCCAAGCAAGCAGCGGTTCAAAAACAACGCAAAATTAACCCCAAAAAAAAAAGCAGAAAAAGGGACGATGCCAGAGAGCTAACCCTAGTCGAATGCGGCCGCGTTCAGATTGGAAACTGTCCGCTCAGATGGGACTCGGATCCTGCAACTGGGTTTGCATCCACCCGCCTGTTCGCGCGCACAATGGGATTGATTTGGCGAGAGGTTTGCCGAAATGCGGAGCAAATCTGGAAGAGTTTGGGGGGGTTTGGTAATAAAACGAGGTTTCTCTCTCATGCGGTCTTTGCTCTCGTGGTCTCTGCTCTCCCTGCGCTTCTCGCTTCTCTCGGCCAGGAGAGCGGGTGCGACCTTTGAATGGCACTTTGGGAAGCGGCTTATGTTCTGCTAGGGCCACGCGTAGCTGCTTGGGAGTTTCTCGCAGACAGAACGTTGTAACCTGTAAAGTCATACTATTTTGACTTTTTTTTTTTTGCATTTTCATCGTTTTTTTGTTCCCTTATTTCTTCGTATTGTCCGTGACGATATAACAGTTTTTCTCAGAAAAAACTAACAACTATTACAGTACAATTTTAATCATAAGTTAGTTAAAGTATCACCCTAGAATCCTGATTCTTACATGACGTTATAGATACTAAAAAACTACAGTGTTAGACTTAGCATAAAGCATAGATCTTAAACATAAATTACTGGCGTGTTGCTCTCGTAAGCATGACAGGATTACCCAAATAAAAAAAGTGACAGCTAGCAGACTCTAAAATATTATGCTCCTATGCAATGAAGCGTTTTCAAAAGGTATGAAGGTATGCACCTAAGGAGTAAAGAAAATAATGTATTGATTAATGCATATAAGATAATGATAAGTATTTGATTGTCATTTATGGACAAGAAACCTTGAGACAGGGATGAATATGCGTACCCCACGCTAATTGTGCTTTGATCTAGCGCCATCAACTGCAAAAGTTCAGCTTGTCTATCTTTTGTGTGATCACTTGTTCGTTTCTTAAGTAAGTCCTCTCCAATGCGCCTGAGATCTAGAGGGCTGCTTTTTTCTCAAGAAATTTCATCTCTAAAACGGTTATGATACTCAGTGCACACTCATGTTAGATCCTCAATTAATTTCCCGTATTTTTTGCAATATTATAAAATAAAAATGTTGCATTGAAGGAATATGCTCACAATTTGTCTGGTTGCAAGTACTACAAAAATCGGGTCTCTTCTTTTCAACTTCTAAAAAGTGTTTTTTTGTTTTTTTATAGTAACTATCTTTTTAAACAAAATGTCTTTTTAATATGGAGTCTACAAGTTGATTATAGTACACACTGTAATGACTTCATTTATATTGGTGAAAATGTATATGAGTTTTTGTTACTCTGTATTCTTTCTCATGAGCAACCTAAAAGTTAAAAGTCGCAGCTAAAAGTCATAAACTAAAACAAAAAAGAATAAACCATCAACTTTCAAACCTATCATTGATGTACTTGGAGCAGTCAAGAACAACATGATGCTGCTAGCATACGGGGGGGAAAATACCCGGACAGTGGACAAATTTTAAGCATCAGTTAAAAACAGGACAGCAATGCGATAGGGGCAGAATCACAATCACGGAAACGTCCAAGAGGAGGAGGAAGAAGCAGCAACATATACACAGGACCATCGGCGCAGAAGATCTTCTAGGGACAGTAGACGGGGCACTAGGAGCGAGTGCGACACGGACCGGCACTGCTCCGAGATTCGCTCCGCGATGCCGTCTAGTTCGTCCGATCGAGATCGTACGGAGGAGGCTCGGCACGAGGAGCGTCAGAAGAATTCTGCGACCGTTCCGTCGATGGAACGTGACGCGACGGCGCCGATGCGACGGTCCGTTGGAAGCCGTTGGTACTTCCCCCTCTCCGTTTTTCCTACGCGCCATCATCCTCATGGCTCATGATCTTCAAATTCCCATATTTTTCTGAAACTTAAAAAGATATAGGCTATATTTATTTTGATTTAAAGTCAGCTTCAATTTCTGACTACTGTTTTTTTACTATTCAGTAAGTTTGTCTTTTTTTGGTTTTTTAGGTTTTTTGGACTTTTTTGTTTTTTGTTTTTTCTCGTATTCCTTTGCATTATCTGAGATGAGCTAATATGTTTTTTATTTTTATATTTTTTTAAATTTAATTATGCTAAATAAATCAACTCAACTACAGTAAATAATATTATAAACCAACATCAAACTGAGCGCTACCATAATAGTAGTTAAAAAACAAGGTACCGTTGGAATATGGTGATAGAGCATTAGAGCTCCAATATTAGAGCAATCGAGCCCATCCAGGCAAGTCTACGGTGGTTTGGGCTTGTTTATTTGTTGTATTCACGTCAAAATCCGCCAAGCCGAATATGCGTGCAGCAACCAACTTAGCCATGTTTACGCCCTCAATACAACGCAACGACGTATGGAGCAATCAGCAGCGGACGGTAGTAACGCTCCGTGTCGCTTATGGATCCAAACGTCGTGGTCATGAAGCCGTGTTCGCTAACTAAACTAATATATATATAGCACTAATTATTAATGTCGATCTGATCCGTTCACGTCAAGCCATAAACTAGGGTAGAGTGAACCCCCAAGTCCAATCACTTCGTTGTCTAGTAATTCTACAAGCATAGCCCTAAACGATAAGCCATGTCCCTTGAATAATTTGTGAGCAATCCATGTCATGTCTGCCATCATGCATGGCTGGAAACAAAAATTTTGGCAGCGTTATCAGTCACTAGAAGGCAGTAGTGGGAGGAGAATAGAACTATGGATCTCTTGCGGAGAAAGGCATTCAATGCGACGCATCATCATGATGTTCCTGGACCCATCCAGACATGTGTTGCATTAGCATATTTGGTGATTCAAGCTTCGAGCCTCCTCCTGCCCCTTCTTGTATCTTTCTGGAGCTGAGTTCAATCATGTAACAGCCAGCTAGCTAGGAGCGCATCACGGCCAAACAAGACAGAATGTGCGATGAAGAAAAGTGAAAGAAGCCAGGCATCTAGGAGACTAGGACCAGGAGTTTTACCCGAACGGAAGTGTGACACGCGGTACCTTTGCCAGGTGTACTGCAAGTCCTGTAACTTGCAGCATTGCATAAGGTGCAATAAGGTGTATAGCAGCAGGTATAGCATAAGCTCTGCAGCAAGTGGTGGTAATCTGATGGCGTACAGCAGCACTGCATAAGGTGCAGGCAAAATTCAGAATTCAGAACCTACGTACTCACCCAATCCACACCCGAAAACAGACGGCAGAAGAAGCTATGGAGTGCACACCATGTGCTGATGCCTGCACGGCACTGACCGGATCCTTCTGCTTCTTGCCCGATTTCGGAGTGGCTATTGGGCCACACCGTGAGGAACTAGTGGGCCGCTCGTCTTGGTCGAATACGATTCGTCTTTTTCAGCAAAATTGTGAAAGATTTAACCCAGATCTGTAAAGATAAAAAGGATCGGCCCATTTGCTCTTTTGCAGGACCTCGGCCGGACCAGGCCGGCTTGTGCTACAAAGTAGAATCCACATGAGAGAGAAACCGGAAGGCTTTTCGTTTAGACCAAAGGCTAGCTTTACCTACTTAGCCGGCATGATTTTGGATATAAAAGCGAAACCAAACGCTTCTCTTTTCATTCTCTACCTGACAAATAGTATCACCAGACGACCAAGGATAATGGAGATAAAAAACGCTGTACCTACTTATCTAGCACGCAAGCAAGAAGCACCGTCGGAGCACGAGCAATTCAAACAGGTGGTCGTCGACGTTTTCTTGAAGTTATGCCAAAACCGTTTACCACAAATCTTCTTTGAAACAGCAAAAGATATTTGCAAACTTTTTTTCTGCAGAAAAGCTACTCCCATTTACGGTTTCAACTCGGAGAAATCACAAATTAATATAAATATCTAGCTCTTCGAAACAGTTTCTCTACTCCTCTTACTCTCGTATTGCTCTGAGAGGTTAGGGAGTCATGGACCCATCATGTACTACATTCTTCTCGCTCCCATCTTCGGCACGTATCTCTCGTTTCTTCCTTCTAAAAGTTAATTCTTTTAGCTGTTACTATTTATTTTTAATTAAAAATTAACAGTAGAAAATAATATAAATGCACCTTAAATCAGAATTTGCAAAGGGAATCCGTTTCTAAAGAATAATTTTGCAAAGGGGCACCTGGCCTGATTGGACGGTACCGAAGTCTTTGCCAAGAACATAAGAATATAAAATCTGACGAGCTCGCACTCATCCATCCGCAAGCCACAGCTGTCAAGGAGACTTTTGATTCTTCCCGGCGTGCTGCGTCGCAGTCACCACCGCCCATCTGCAGGGAAGAGAAACTTGTGGGCTACCATTTCTACCGGCTTTCTACCGGCTATTTACACACACCGCTATAGCAATTGGGGGATCCGCGTTGGTCAAATTCCTCCGTGCCTTTTGCATTCGATAAGATCGAACAATCCAAAATCAAACACCACTTCCTCTGAATTATAAACCTTTATTTTAAAAAAATTGTTATGTATTTATCTTTGAGATTAATTATTAACAAAGTTTGCTTATCTTCTTGTAGAGGAACTAGATGACAATCTGATTATGAATATATACTAACTACACAAACTCTAAATATACTCAAAGGATATGTTTTAAAGTAAAGATCCTTGGTATGTGGAAAAAAATATAGATCAATACTAATGAAACCATAAAGCATAGAGTGAACTCTCACTAAATGTGCGCATACAAGAATATAGTGAAAAACATATGCACATATTTATCTTAGACTTTTTGGTGGACTTTAATCTATATTTTGGATCCAAGGGATGCACTAAGGTATAAGAATGTAATGTCGAGTGTATACCTCTATGGTTTTCACATCTTCATCCAAGTGAGACTTAAGAGATCATAATCAATCAAACACATCGGTCTCATAATAGCATTTGTTATTCATTACATCCAAATGAGACTAGATGATATCATAACTGATAAACATATTAGTCTCACAATTACGTTTGTCATTATTACAAAAATTAACTTAATAGAGCTTGAACTTACAATGTCCCATCACGTGGCATGCCCGTGCCGTGCCAAGCTAACCGGGCCTCGAGCTGGCCCAAAAAAGTCCAGCCCGACTCCATTTCTAGTAGGGAATAGGCTCGGGGGCTACTAAAGAGAGAGTGAAAAGTGTTGCTGGTAGGGATTAGCAACAATTGCATGTGTATGTATATTGACGTCGTAATGGTTAGCATTAAGCAATAATTGGAGAGAAATAGAAGATAAATATGCGATAGAATATTGCAATGGAAGAGGTAGCAGCTGAGAAGGATCGTTCGTTAATTGGGCTTACTGTTAAAGGTTGAAGCATAATAGATATTGTGGCGAGAAGGGATAGAAGACACATGGTTCGGCGGGGCAGCTGGCGTGTGAGGGAAATAAGTTAAAGGTAGGTCACCTATAGTATATCGATGTATACATGAGCAAGGGGATCTAATACTATGTAAACTAATAAGCTAATTTATTGCATATATAATCAACGTATTGCCTGAGATAAAATAGAAATACATGTGCATACACATATTTTAAAAAAGTAACTAACGAAGGAAGAATAGAAAAATATATCTAGATGATTCTTACATAAGTAAGAGTGGTTACGTTTTTAAGAACATCAACAACTTATCATGATCAAGATTTTCTTTCATCGAAGCTCATATGTTAATTATGTTCCTTAAGTTGTATTCTCCTTCAAGCTTCTATTGCCATTTTTAATATTTATGATATTTTAAAAATCTAAATATAGCATACAAGATACATAAAATACATTCTCAAGCTTCTAGGTTACTCCTCCGTTTCACTATATTTGTCTAAACCGACCATGCACACAATAAGTAAATACTAAATATAAGGAATATTTAATGAGAAACGAATATATATACCTTTATTTAATGGCATGCGATAGCCATTAATGTCTTCTAAAGCTTCTAATCGGAATAGCGATGGCTTTTGGCTTTTGGTTGAAAAAACATCAGAGTGGTGAAAAAACATCAGAGTGAGTTAGTAGATAGTGTAATGAATAGTGAAAAAAAAGCTGAAGCTAGAAGCTGAAGCCGAAAAAAGCCGAAACGATCACCCCCTAAGTAGAGGTAGAGGGAGAAAATTGTAAAAACTGTGCTCTAGATTCTTTTAATGTATAAGTATATTAATATAGATATTTTTGAGAGCATAAACAAATAAAACGAACCAAATAGAGTATATCATTTAATAGTACAAATTTTTCAACAAATTTAGTTACGCAGATGCACGGGACACGCTGCTAACTGGGTAGGCAAGCAGGAACTATGATTACATAGGGCCTGTTCTTTTCAGCTTCTCAAAACGGCTTTTGATTTTTGTTACAGTACTTAACTTTTAAACGGAGTATTTTTTAAAATGGAGTTTACAAGTTAATTATAGTACACGTTAAAAACCCAACATTTGTATCATCCAAAATCACAAGCGAGTATCTTTCTTCGTAATCTCTATCGTAAACAGCTAAAATTTAAAAATTTTAATTAAAAGTTATAAGTTACAGTAAAAAAAAGTGCAGATCCATAACCTGCCTCTGGTGGGAGCAGAGTGCAAGGAAAATGCGGGTACGAAGGACACAGGAGTAGCACTCAACTGTACCACGCACATGACGAAACACCTGGTAGGCTGGCACACCGGAGCACGTTCGTCGGCGTCCCGGTGACCCGACCTGGTCTGGTCACACACCTACAGCTACGAGGCCTACGTACGACCTATCGGCGGGCAGCCTCCGGCCTCGCTGCTCCTGTCGCCACGCGAGCGGAGCGTACGGACTTTTTTGCGCGTCGTGGTCGGCGGCAACGCTTGGGGTTCGAAGACCCATCAGCCCTGACACCCTCGGTACGTGCGCCGAGCGGCCGCCCTCGTCACCTTCGCGGAACCCACGCGCGCGGCCGCTCTCTCCCTTCCCGCGCGCGCGGACCCCGTCCGCCGACGCGTGCCGGCCGGGCCAAAAGCCGCGCGAGCCGTACGTCCCCAGGAAAACTCGGCGCGGACGGACTACTGTTTCGTGGAGAGGCAGCCGGTTCAGCGGCGTTCGGAATAGATGTTTTTTATTTTTTTAGTTGAATAATTTTTTTTACTGTAGTTAAGTTAATTTATTTAGTATAATTAAATTATAAAAAATTTAAAAATAAAAAATATGTTAACCTATCACGAACAATGCAAAAGAATACGAGAAGAAAAGAAAATACAAAAAATCTAAAAAAACTTAGAAAAAAACAAAATTACTAAATATTGAAAAAAACAGAAGCTAAAAAATGTTGAAATTAGCAAGGCTTATAGATTTTGACTCCAGTTTATATTTTTTTCTGTGGTTTGTAGATTTTGTACTATTTATAAAAAAGTATAAAGTAATAGAAGCTTGCGTATGATTTTGACCGATATAAATAAAGTTGTTATAGTGTGTACTACAATTAACTTGTAGATCCTATATTAAAATATACTTATGTATTATAATTAATTTGTAGATCATGCTTTAAAAATATGTTTTTTTTAAGTTAGTTACTATAAAAAAAATTAAAAAAATAATTTTTAGAATATGAAAAGAAAATGCACATTTTTGGTTCTGCGCAGCTAAGAACGGTGGTAGAACTTGCGTAGTAGTATTTATTTCCCTAGAAAGGAGGAGGATCTTTTTTTTAGCGATTGGCATTGATGTAGTTATATATAATCACTTGATGGTGTAGTGAAATTCGTGCAGGTGACTGCATTTGCATCTACCTGCCTTCGCACAAAGATTTTAGGACGAGTTCATATTGCTTTCTATTTTTAGTTTTTATTTTTAACTTTTACTTTTAAAAATAAAAACTAATATGAACATCACAGTTTTAATAAACTATTTCTATCAGTCATTACTATTCATCACCATTACTTTTTACTTTTACATATTGTAATATACTTTGTATTTAATTATATCACAATTCTGTAAATCGCACGGTATTCAGAATGTTGTAATGCCTTTTATTACACCGTCTTTTTTTATATAATACACTACTATTCATCAACCGCTTCTATCAGCTACTACTATCCATCAGCTGCAGCCAAAATCATTAGAAAAAACTAATATGAACATGCCCTTAATCTTTTGACATGATTTGTGAGCAAAGACATTTGTGAGAACCGTTTAGTTTCTTATTATTCGTCGGCAATTTGACTGCTTCTACATTTTATTGTAATTTTTTTCTAGTCAATTCAAGTGTGAAGAGCACAAGCTAAACAAAGTCAAAAGATGGAAATTAAAGAAGATACATGATTTGTGTTTAGTTGGTACAGCCGCATGGGAAAACTTCTTTGGTCCATTCAACAAACGGTGGTCCTCCATGCATGAGTAATCGTATTCCATGGCTCCATTTCTCCGTTGGGACTGTATGTGAATAAAACGACTTCGTATCACTTCTTTCGCAATTCGTAACGTGGATGACAAATAGAAAAACAGAAACATGAATGCTTCTGGAGACAGAAACACATTCCATCATTTTACGCAACTACATATTCCATCTGGAGAATTTGAAGGCTGAGGAAATAACAATTGAGCTGTTCCAACCATGAATGCTTCAACTGTTTATTTTTGTTGACGGAAAGCTAAGCTGTTTGAGTGCAAGCCAACCATGAATGCTTCAACTGTTTGTTTTTGATGGAGCTTAGCTGTTTTGAGTACCAAGAATCACATTTAGTAAGCACTGCTACACTGTCAAAGCAATATAAAACTACAAGAATGTATTATCAATACTACTACGAGTACTTACAGCCTTAGACCCGCTCAAATGAGCTTCCAGCGGAGACGCTCAGCTGCTGAATGCACTATTCGGCGATGGAATGCACGGTGCACTATTTTATCATTTTTTTTGTGTTTGTTTTTTTTGTATTTTTTTGTATTATTCATGATAGATTAGCATGTCGTTTTTATTTTTACATTTTTTAAATTTAATTATACCCAATAACTCAACCCAGCTAAGTAAAAAATAAGTTAGCTACAGTAAAATTTCAGTCAGAAGCTATCGTTATTCCGAACGTCTCCTTAAACTACGGGTCATGGGTCTATACAAAACACGTTTTGGATCGTCACGCAAAGCAGCTGATACAAAAAAAAGCTATATGGGTCTCTTTGAAACCTTTTTAGAAACCGTTTTCGGTTTTTATTATAGTACCTAATTTTTAAACAAAATATTTTTTAAAATAGGAATTATAAATTAACTGTAGTACACGTTAAAAGCTCAACATCTGTACCATTCAAAATCACAAACGAATATCTCTCTTTATAATCTCTATCATAAACAACTAAAATTTAAAAATTTTAACCATAAAACATAAGTCACAGTCAGTGTTCTTTCACGCAGCAATTTTCATGTAATTTCGCTGCAAAATATTCAAAATCTTCGCTGTTACGTGTGACACCACTGTCTTACCATGTGTGCTCGCAGTAATATCGAGAAAAATTCGCCTGTACCGGCCACTAGGGGAGGGCACGGCAGCAAACAGGCTCTGGTACTGTGCCGATAATGCTACGGCCACATGGCTTCACCGCTTCCCTTGGGCACGCCGCACGCCCCCACGCACTGGATTGCGGCGTTGCGTTCGCGATCTGCGAGCACTCGCAGCAGCCACCACACCACCACGCAGTAGTTCTTCTTCTCCCCTCCTCCTCCTCTTCCTCCTCTCTCCTCTTGTGGGGCGAGTCGTGAGAGGGATGGATAGGTAGGCACAGGTACAGGACGAAGATTGGAATTTCACGTACCGAGAAGGGAACCAGAAAAAAGAAACCTTTTCTCTCCTCCTCCTCCTCTCTTGGTCGCGTGTTCTTGGCTCTTGCGTGCGCCAGATGAGATGAGATGAGACGGTGATGCCAATCCCACCGAGTCCCTGGCGAGTTCTTGCGGCTGAGTGTGGCAGTCTGTAGAGTTTTTGTTTTGTTTTTGTTACTCCGTAACGGAAGAACTGAATCGAATCGAACCGAAACATAACGTAAATTAATCAACCGGAGAGAAGAGGAGGAGCGATTTTTGATAGGAGGTCGGTTGGTGGGTGGGTGAGCCCGATCGTTCGGCCGGTTGGTCTCCGATGGCGCCGCCGTCGATGGACTACTGGCTTGGCTTCTTCCGCGGCGCCGGGGACAACATCTTCGACGCCATCGACGCGGCCATCACCGTCGCCGCTTCCGACCACCCCGCCGCCCTCCGCGCGAGGCGCGACGCCATCGCCGAGCGCCTCTACACCGCGCTGCTGGTCTCCAGCGTGCCGGCGGCGGCGGCGCATCCCCCCGCTGGCGGGCCCGCGGCCGAGGCGCCGCCGGCGCAACTGCTCCCCGAGGGCGCCGCCAGCGTCCCCAGCCTCTGCAGCTCCGACCGCGCCGAGGCCATCACCGACGATTGCGCCCCCCGCCGCGACGACCCCGTCGTTGCGGAGGCCGAGCGCATCAAGGCCGTCCTCCTCAACAACCAAGAAAAGGTCCTCTTCCCTCCTTGTCCTCCACGCCGCCGCCGTCCGTACCGCTAGTTGTTTGTTGCTAATAACTAGTACCGAATCTGTTCTGCTCTGTGGTTGCAGTCGGAGGCGGCGTTGCTCGAGCTGCTCCAGCGGCTGCAGCAGTTGGAGTTCACGGTGGACACCTTGACGGTGAGACGAGAGCCACCTTCCCCGTTGATCGAATCGTCCATGTTTAATTCGTTCGTTTGTTGACTAGTGTTCATACGGATTCGTCTGATAGGTCACTGAGATTGGGAAGGCGGTGAGCAGCCTCCGGAAGCACAACTCCAGGCAGATTAGGCAACTCGTCCGATTGCTCATCGAGTATGTCCATGTGTTTCTTCTTGAAAAAGTTTGATGTTTGTGTTCTTCTCCGTGCTCTCAGTAGTTGTTTTTTTAGTCTTTAGTATTCATTGACATGTTTGATGTGAATCGCAGAAGTTGGAAGCGCATAGTTGATGAGTGGATGAGCAGCCGAGACGCCGCCATTGTAGGTAGGTAGAAAGCGAAAACAGTTCATCATTTCAAGTTCTATCCGCTGTGTTGTCTAATAAGTTGGTATCAGACTTTAGTAGCCAATAAATGGTTCTGCAACAAATCGCAGATCACACCCCTCAATCCATGCATCCTTCCGGCCTGGAGCAGCAAGACCGAGGGCTCTCTTCTCCTTCTATGGACGAGGGCGCGCTCTTCGCCACACCCAGCACTTCCATCCAGCTATCCGAGGTAATTGGACTTACGCACAAATCAATCAATTCACCTTCTCTGGAATCATATATGGTTCATGGTATGATCTGACACAACTCCATCTGGGCGTTCCTCAGGAAAACCCGGGTTCCAACTTCTTTGATGGAATGGATGATGATGGAAGTGAGTGATCAGACCCTCGTCGATCCCCTCTGTGATGGTTGTTGGATAGGCATTGGTGTTTGATTGTTTTGTGAATTATCTACAGATATAAGGAGCAATGGTGGCAAGGACGGTGGACGCCAGTGTCCGATGAGCCAAGAACCAGTTAGAAAACCACCACCGATGGGCCAGGAGTATGATCCAGAGCAGAGCTGGAGGCAAGAACAATCTGCAACGAGGCAGTCACGGCCGCAAGAACTGAGCAATGGGCAGACGAGAGAGCAATTTGTTGCGGCGATGCTTGCGAGGCCCTCAAATGCAGATTCAGGTCCCGGGAGACCTCAGGCGAGGCGTAAGCAGCATCAAGATGCCTCCCCAGCTCAAGGCAGACCTCAATCAACGCCATCTGATGTGAGCATATCGTGCTATCGACAAAATATATATGCTTGTTTGATTGATGAAATGTTGTTTTGGTCTGAATTCTTTGCTCGAACTGTAGAAACCAGTGAGCCACCATGATGAGAACTCAGTTCGAGCAAAGCTAGAACTGGCAAGGAATGCAAAGCTAGAACTGGCAAAGAGAAAGCTTCAGGAAGGCTACCAAGAATATGATAACGGTATATGCTCTGTCACAAAAATAAATTTATTATTCGTTGCTGGTTGCTTCATCAAACAAGTCCTAATGCTTCCTGGTAGTCGAATTTTATCTGAATAACTATCCTTTTATATTGATGACTTCATTCCAGTGCTTGAGTGCTATGCCTGATTTATCATGATCTCAAATTTTCTTTCTTGAACCAATGCAGCAAAGAAGCAGAGAACTATACAAATGTTTGATCCACAAGATATACCCAAGCAAGGGAACCGGAATTGGCAGCCTAATGCCAAGCTAAGGAATAACAGCAACATCAACAACAACCGGAATTGGTCAAGATGAGGCACTAATTCCATTCAGAACCAGTGATCATAGATTGCCACCTCCGGATTCCCTCCAAAATTTTCTCTTTTTTCGCCTTTTGTCGGCTAAATTTTAGTCCAGCCCAGTACATAACAGCAGTAAGGCTTCCTGCAAACCGCTGTCGTCGGTGCCACCAACACTGTCTCGGGAGTTGCATTCATGCATTTGCATATTTGCGCTCTCTACCTTGCTCATGATGGCTTGTTTTCCAAGTGTTTGTCAAGCTTGTAAAGATTGTACGATGCTGAGTTTCTAATAACAGTTCTGATCTTGAGCACCAAAATTCCTGCTTATTACGTCGGTTGGAATGCAAATGCTTTCTACTCTGACATCGGAATGAGGATGTTCTCTGCTTGCTTTGGGCGTCTCTCCTGTTTTTCAGGCTCAAAAGACCTTCTGGGGTTTGTCATTTCACTGAATTCAGCGTAGCTTGTCCCCTGCAAAGACTTCACTAGAATAGCAAGATATCATGGCCACAAGTGAAGTTATCTTTGTCCCTAGTGTAGTATCATTCTTAGCAAAGCTACAAGCACAAAATTATCTTGTACTAAATGTGTACAGGGCCAAGAATATAATTGAGTGTATGGAGTAAAAAACGATCTAGAGTATTTTTATGCGTTTATTAGCACACTTTTATTTAGTATTAGTTTTAGTATAGCGGATTTACTCCGTTTACTACTACTAGAAAGTTGAAACACCACTCTCAACCTAGGTCCAAACAAATGAAATGAATGAGCTAGAAATGTCGAATAGAATTGGTCAATTTGCTTTGCTTGTGCTTGTGAATCTAAGGGCACTCCCAACAAGCAAATTTATATGATACATAGTCTATGACATGTCATCTTTTTTGTGTGGTAAAATAGAGACAAAAAACTTGATAGCCGTGCAAGCCTTCTTAGGAAACCAAGAAATTAATAGGACTATCTCTTCAATCTAATCTTTTTCTCTCGTCTAAATGCAAATTTTAATAGCAAGATATAGTATCAAACTATTAAGATGAATTGTATCTAAAATATCGTCGAACTATTTTTTTTCGTGTGATAGCACCAAGACGGGCTACTTTGACAGCCCCAAACATATCATTCACTGGCCATGACCAGGAATGATTCATGCTTTGGCTTTGAGGAGCCGTGGGCCCGCGGCATCTCCCGTGTGACCTGTTGGGAGCAGTGCTCGTGCCACTGTCGTGTGGGTCCGTACCGTTCAGTGATCGCGTGACCCCACTTTCCAGTATGACCACGTCTGCGCGCCTGTGCACGTCTGGCGCTTTACCCGAGGCCGTTTAAATATGGAGGGAATGAAAACATTGGACTCGAAGCTGGACGCACTTGTGCCGTTGTAACCTCGCGGGGGAGCTGGATTCTCTGTGGCCACAGAGGTTCTGTGGAACCCACGAGCGCAGGATAAAATATGCGTTTATTTCCAATATGGTCTTTTTAACTCGCGGAAAGTAAAAGCCTTTGCTGCCGTCCGAGTCAATCTCCGATGCGTGACGGCGTAGCAGAACGCACAACCTTAAAATCTACTTTAAAAATGGAGGTTGCATTTTTTCCTGCTGCGGAAGGCCTATGTATGTAAGTGATACTTCTTCATACCAATATAAGTGTTTATAGGAATAAGTTTAATATTAATAAATTATTTTTAAAAAATTATCTTAATAAACTACCTTAAAAAGATGATAAATAAAATGTTCTATTTGTTTGTTTATCAAAGTCATAAACTAAAAAAACATGATTAAATAATTGAATTTACTATTGAATTAGAAGTTCTACGCGGCTAAATAAACAAATAAAATATAGTGTATTTTGCCGCTTAAAGGCCGGACCTTTGATTAACATGTACGATACGCAATCATATGTTTTATTAGTATGTGATTTTTGAGTGTTGGTGTACGTATTAAGAAAAGGTTGGAAAGCCCCGATTTTATTTTAAGTAGGAGCTACTAATGTGAGAGAGATCACGGATCAGATCTCGGAGTTTTTTTTCCTTCGCCCAAATGCTAATGAGAGACCCATCAGCTGGTACAATGAAACATCAAAATTAAAGGATATAAAATTTCAGAATATATTTGATGATCTATACTACCTTTTTATATCATATATAGACAATAATAAAGACATATTTTTATAATGTACTATCTGTAAGTTATATATAATAGGTTATCTGTAAAATATAGATAATATTGATACAACAGTATAAAAGCTATCTATAGCAGATTATTTATAGACTATTGATATAATAGCACAAAAGCCATCTATAGCAAACTATTTTTTTCTGTTTCGACTGTCTAAAGAATTACAATCGATCACCTTCTCTCTACTCTTTCTTTTTCATCCACCTTAATAAAATTTCTATGTAACATCTTTTATAGATAACTTATATCATCTTATTATTAATGCTCTAATACCAAATCGTCAGTTTTATGTCGATATCATCCCCAAATTAAATATACAGTAGCAGCACAAACTGAACAGATGCGCTCGGTTCTATTTTCTAAGCAAAAAGGGCGAAGGAAAGAAGAACTCGGGCAAACGGCGGGCAGCCACACGTCGGCAATCGATCGAGTTGGCAGTACGTTTCTGCTTACCGGCACGCATCAATTTGCTGGACACCTACTCGTTCCGTGGCTGATTGGCTTTGTTGGCTTCGACTTTCTTTTGTTTATAACCTATAGCTTTAAGTTATATATAGTAATTAATTTTTAAATATTATATTTTTAAGGTATATTTTATAAATTGATTATAGTAAGTATTGTATAGATTTTATCTATATCAGTTAAAATTGTACATAAGTATCTCTCTATATTCTCTTGTGAGCAGTTAAAATTAAAAATTAAAAAAAACTAAAAGAACACCTTCTATTGGCAACAGCTCTGACAGCTATCTCCTATTTGTTTTTTTGGTTAAGAACTCTGACAGCCAACGGAATTGCTTACAAGGGAAAACGCCCTGCATATGTGGTTGAACGACTGCATTGCGCCACTGCTCGAATCGTGCAAAAATGCCCCCTTTCTCGTGCACCGCAGATTTAATTCCTTCGGGCGGATGAACGGTACCAAATCGAAACAAGTTTTCTTTTTTCTATCCTATCTACGAACGCCACTATCTTACGCTTTCGACACATATATCCGGTCTCGTCCGGCCCTTGCAAAGCTTCTGACCTAAGGTTGATCCTCATGGACGATGATAAACGAGATGCACGCATGGATAGGCCAGAAACATGTGCATGAAACACGTGGCAGTTAGCTATCAAGGAGCTGTCGCGTGCCCTTGCTGTTATTGTGGACGTACTCCATCCACCAGGTGCCGTCAGCTAGCGAGGAACACGTGTCGACGCCTTTTTATTTTACGTGTCTAATTCGACTCCTACCGAATGTACGTACGTGTATCAACCGGTAGCACTAGCTAGCGCTGCGGTGCATCCGATCCACGCGTGTGAGATAGATAGGCTGCCTATGGCTTGTGACTCGCCAGAGTATGCTACATGCCAAGTTTACTCAGGAGTTAGGATTAGCTAGAAATCGAAGGATGCAGTTGCAGCTCGTCCTAAAGAATTCAACAACCCAGAAGTTGACCGAAAATTTTTAGGAACTCGTCCTAAAAAAACTAGGAGGTCACACAGACAACGCATTCTTGTTAGAATTACGGTTGATCTGAGGTATGGTATTTGATTGCTTAATTACCTAAGTCCCGATATCATTTCGATGTTGCTTATTTCGGCTTAAAGGTCATACTCTTATGGCTATGTGTCAAATAGTAAATAAAAAACTAGTAGCGTGTTTATGGAAACAATGAGCTATCTTCCCTCTATTGTTAACCATGGGAAATATATGCATGACCACAAGGTTTTATTATAATAATGTCTATATCCGGTGTACTATTCCGAGAATACATACCTCTTTTACATATCTTATTAAGTCTCTTGGCTCAGCAGGCTGAATAGATATCTGTGAGGGCCTTCCCCACAGCAGGAACCTCTTATGGTAAAGAGCTTCACCTTGAGCAAGTCGAAACCATGACTCCTAAGACCTTTTAGCCCACTTTGTCCTCTCAGCCTGGTAACAAATTGGCCCATACATTTGGTTCCATTGACTGTGGTCGCGCACGCTTCCTATAGCGTGGGACACACATGCCGTCTTGGTTGAAGCGTCGTGTGCCGTCTTATCGTGCAGCGCAAGTTCCAAAGGGACACCTGAAAAAGGCATGCGCCTTTAAAACCCGACACCCTCAGCGGAATGCGGCTGGCGCTGTTCTTCAACTTGCTCCTGTGTGCACTACTTGGTATCTTTGCCGGTGCTATGTATTGTAGCCCCGTCCTTACTGTCGTCGCTTCCTCCCTTGTGCTGCCTGCGTCCCGCTTGCAAGCGCATGCACCGTCATCGTCTTTCGTTGCGTGAAGATGGCTCACGGTGATCATCGTTCCTATCGGCCCGTCGTAGGTGCTTCCTCTAGCCGCGACAGTGTGTCCGGCCGTGGGAGCTCATCAGCGACCGAAGTGGACTATGAGCTGGTTGGACGCGATTCTTGACGGCCAACAAGTAGTGGAATACAGTGAAGAATGTGAACGGTGGCAAGACGGAATCCCACCCGACATAATCGAAGACCGTGGTGGTCACTGCATGCTTTGACACAGGGCTCCAGTTCCCTACGGCGATGTTTGTTGGTGAAGTTCTTAGGTTGTATGAGTTGGTTGACGCAGCTGACCCCCAACGCTATCATCTGGTTGGTGGTGTACTGTTGGGCATCTCGAGCAAAGACGTCGTGGCCGAGCCCCGTGCTATTCGTCTTCCTTCACGACGCACAGTGCCAGCCAAAGAAACTTACAGAGGGTGAATACTCTAACTTTGAAAGTGTCAATTTCGCACTTCGCTCTACACGTATGAAGTTATTTCCGATGAAGGTGACATGGACGAAGTGGGAGTCGAGTTGGATGCGACGGTGGTTCTACCACCAGGTGAAAAGTGGCAA
Source organism: Melocanna baccifera (assembly GCA_036346265.1). Classification (NCBI taxonomy): domain Eukaryota; kingdom Viridiplantae; phylum Streptophyta; class Magnoliopsida; order Poales; family Poaceae; genus Melocanna; species Melocanna baccifera. The sequence goes on along the minus strand of CM070696.1, from coordinate 18,956,196 downwards.
AGGTCTCTAATGGTCGGGGCTCTTGATGGAGTTCAATATGTCTCCATCGGTGACCCTCGATCACCAGCCCCTACGCGCTGGCTATGCCCCTGGCCGCCGCCAGCACACTCCTTTTTCGTTTGGTTGCTATCATCGCTTTCTTGGGTGCCATTAGTTCCCTAGGCTCGCAGCTTGCTCGTCGGTCCTCACGGACGGCACTAACTGTTGTGGCTACGTACCAAACAGTAAGTAGGAGACTAGTAGAGTGTGTATGAAATAAAATGAGATATGTCCTCTCTATTGTTATCCCCAGGAAATATATACATGGCCACAATGCCTTATTACAATAATGTTCCTATCCAGTATACTATTCCGAGAGTACATACATCTTTTACATGTTTTATTGGGCCTCTTAGCCTAGCAGGTCGAATGGATATCAGTAGGGGGTCTTTGCCACAACACCTGACTTGTGATTTATTTTGCACTATAAATTTTTGAAAAACTAAAAAAATAATAAAAGTTATACCATCACAGACAGTGAAAAGGAATGAGTAAAAAAAGATAAAAAAATCTCAAAAAAGCCATATTATTAGAGAAAGATAAAAGTAAAAAATTGAAGTTAGAAGTGAGAAATTGAAGCTCAGATGGGCGGCGTCTTTGTTTGTAAGAAACAGTGTGGTAGGTGCTAGATCGGAGATACGGTGTATCCATAAATCGTAAGATCTTTTGGTCAAGAATGTTTAGCTTTCCTTTCCCGGTCAAGAACCGTCCCGAAAGGGGCGTAGTATATATGTTGCAACGTTTTGCTACAAAGGTAAGATTCGCGTTGGTTCTCTGAATGGAGATGGCAAAACGTCAAATATTGTGAACAAGACTAGCCTAGAAAGGCACCTGATTCTCTTCGCTTAGACGATCGCTTGAGCAGTTCAAATCTCGTAGCACTAGCTTATATAGAAGGATTCTTTTTTCAGATGAGACTGCCTTCAAAATTGTTAAAGAGTTTGGTAGCCAGTATAAAAATATTTCATTCGAGGGCTTCCAATTGATTCTACTACATGTATCAAGGTAAACGCTCGCGCCAACTTTCCACTTTCTGACAGAAAAACATATTTTTTTACGCAGCACGGAGAAAAATATTTTTAAAGGAACTGATGGCCTGTTCATACTGATCGTAGTAGATGGCTTTTACACATGGTTGATAAATTTTAGTTGAAAATAAATATAAGTAGTTGAAAAAAGTGATCTTTACAAGGAAGGTGCGAACGGTGGAGAAAATATAGAGAAATATGTGTGCGAGATGGAAGCAAGAACAATAGGTGAGTGATGCGCTGTAACCTTTGGCTTAAATTCGAAGCAAGACGAGACAAGAGAAATGAGAAAACTACTTTAAAAAATTAAATATTCATATAAACAGACTCTAAACTTAGTCCACGGGAGTAGCTCCAAGCAAAAGAAACCAGAGCCGCAGGAAAATCACGGAACAAAATCCTACCGCTCTTACCTGACACCAATACCTACATGGCGCACGAGAAAATTTTCGAAGGAAAAGAAATCCAAGTGGGTCTTTCCCAAAGAGCATGCGCAACAACGAGACACGAGCTAACCGGTCCCATGGGCCATGTCAGAAAACAATCGCGAGAGGGGGAAAAATCACGGGCCACCAAAAATCTCGTCTAACCGCAGCGGAAATGGCCCAACACTGTGCATCCCGTCGCTTTCGCGATACCTACACTAGGCCGGCACCGGCAGTGAATCATACGTACCTTTTTTTTTAAAAAAAAAAGAGGTTGAAACATAGTTACTCTACTTGAAAGACCAAAAGATTCTTGGTGATATGAAACACTGTAGCACTGTTGGTGGATGGCACTTCGACAAACTGAACCTCTATTTCTTGATGTGACAAGAGCGAGCATCTGGACCGTCCATTGATCGAAATCGGACGGTGGAGGGCCACCTGTTCGTTGCCCACTCCCCAAGTGTTGTCCATTGCTTTTTGTGAGGAGAGAAGGTGCGCGATGCGCTGCTTTTTTGACTTGTGGGCCGAGTGGCTTCGTGCCGAGCGCCGCGGGGCGGTGGCCACAGCACGCAGCGGCCGCCAATTTGGCGCCTTTAGCCACCAACCAACATTATTCGATGCATGGCATGTGATGCGGTGGTGTGGGGCCCCGCCCAACACGTCTATCTAATCCTCACCAGACGAACCATTGCTCTCGCGAGAGTTGGCAAATCCGAGTTGGACACGCACGCCTTTGTTCTACGTGTCCAATGGCTATATGTTTTGGTTGTCGTATCAATCGTGCTTCGGCGATTTCTTAAACCGTAAACTGCCGCTGTGCCTGATCTCCGGCTCTGAATTCTGATCCATCGTTCCAGCCTCAGCTGCGTGCTGGGCGCAAATGTGAGCTGCAATCCAGTGCTCCACTTGTCTTGCCGATTGTTGTGAACCGTAAATGCGCTAGTGTCGAGTTTGGATTTAACTAATCTAGAATCTTTTATAAAACTGATGTACTATTTTTCTGAATTATTATATAATGCTTACAGATACATCATAAAATTATTTTATACATAGTAAAAACCATACCATTCATTACTATTACATAACAATTGTTCAAATAGATCGCATCGGATCAAGTTTACATAAAGTTGACCGGACTAGATAGTTTCATTACAATAGCGGAAGCAGTACGCAAAAGGGTGGAGCACATCTTGCCACATACAAGCGACTGAGACTAAGATTGTGTGCGACAGATATTACCCAACTTAGATAGTGTATGTACACACAATCACCACTAAATCAATCTGACAGTGGTAAGAACAAACTACCAACAAAAACGGCCTAAACTCCTCTGTCTTCTTAAGACTTCGAAGTAAGCATAGTCATCTTGGTCCCCAGATTATGAGAGATTTGCAAGCGAGGATGAGTAGAACAACAGTGCTCCACGAGTGAACACATAGAATGCAATAATTATACATGCAAAGCTTAATAAAGAATGCTTAGTCTCTTTTATTTGCTAAAGGCAATATTCAAAAACTACACAATTAGAAATTGCTATGACTTAACCTTTTAACCAAACCATCTTTTATTGATGAGAATGAAAGTGTGCAATTTTTGTAGCGGTGTAGGTTTCATCCACCATATACTAGTTTTTTATTATTAGGATTACATCCACCAAATTATCAACACTAGCTTACATCCAACCTAGGGAAACCAAATTCAGGATTACCTTCATCCAACGAGTTTTCAAATGACCATCAAATAACATTCTTTGAAGATGCTTGAAACCATGCATACATCCAAATACTAAACATGATATCGAATCTAGATGCGATAAGATAAATTACGATCAAGATGCACATTCGTTGCCATGGGAGTCTTGATGGGTTTTACATCCTCCATGTCAAATCTCTTGATAAATCTCTCACATAGTGTTTAGCTTATGAAGGTTCTATCCTTGTGTTGCTTGATTTAAAGTCCAAGGAAATAACTCAACTCTCCAATCATAAATATCTCAAACTCTCTAGACATCAAAAATAATTTCTATATTGATCTAATATATTTGAGACCATACAAATAGATGAGTTGAGTAGCACTCAGAATAAGCTTTCTATAGAGTCTAAGATCACTCAATTCCGACATCGAAGTCAAAAGTATTACCATTTTTTCGAGTGTCGTCTATGCCAAAAACCAAAAACAGAAGTACCACCATTATAATTGCAGTAGTTCAAAAAAAAAATAGAAGTATCACCCTTATAACTACGGTAGTACTGTAAATAGCTAAATAATGGCTATTTTTCTAGCCGTATGATGGAAAACGAAAGTACCGCTCCTATAACGGCTTATTACTCTCGGAGGTTATCGACTCTTCGACGGCGTTGGAGGTGTTGTGTACAGCGATCCTCTAAAAAAAATTATGAGAAGACCCGACGTATTATGAAGGTTGGAGCTCACCTATCCTGAGCGGAAAAGAGTTACCCTTATGGAATTGAGGTGTTGGCTTAATTCATGAAGCCGGTCCAATTCGATTAGTGGCGAGGAGAGGTGAGTGAGTACTGTAGGATGGTCCTGCGGGCTTTACAGCGGAGGAGGTGCTTGAGAGACATTGGATGCCATGATGGCGGTGTTGCCGGGGGGGGGGGCAGTGGCGTGGGCGAAAAACCGGGGTAGGCACAAAGAGGGTTGGTGCAGCGTCTAGGTGAGCGAAAGCTCGGGCACATGACTCAAGGGACTAACGGGCGTAGTGGGGACACGACGGAGCAACTCAGTGGTGCAGCGGAAAAGAGGGAGGGACGGCCGGGCATTGGAGCGCTGGGGAAGGCGAAGTAGCAGGGATGGAACAACGCGGTGCTGTGGCACAAAGTCAGTAGTCTATGAACGCACAGGGTAGGCGTGGAAAATGGCTTTCCTGTTCCCATTTCTGTGTCCCCCTCCGTGTTCTCTTGATCTGGACCGCTCGTTGCGATCAACGAGCGGTCCAGATCGAGGGAATACGAAGGGGGACACGGAAACGGGAACAGAGAAGCCTCACTCGCAGACGAGTGGCATAGCATCAGGTAAAGGCTAAGGCGGCCCAAGGGCTGGGCACATGCAGTGCACACGGAAGCGTGCTTGGCACGGCCACAACGCGAACGAAAAGACAAAGCATCACGGATCGTTCTATGCTAGGTCGGGGGCCGAAATGGGTCAGGCCAAGACTGTTGGCCAGAGGGGAGGTAGGGTGAGCTGGGCTTGGCCAGAGAAGCTTTGATTTTTTTTTTGATAATTCAAATTTTAGTTGATTTTTAAGAGAACTTTGAATTCAAACTCAAGTTTTGAAAGTTTTCTCTTAAGCAAGATTTCATGTCCAAAAGTAGGATGTTATAGCTAGCTAGGAGAGATATTTTCGGCACGCGAGGTTCCCACTTGCACACGTTGTATAACTCGCGCCACTAACGCACAACGACATCTCACGATCGATGACACATTCACACAAGTGGTTCACGCTCGAGACACCGTACCGGCACGAGCCTGTGATGGCCTCGCCGATTGGTTGATTCGGGTAGGTATTGGAGCATACTCTGCACGGCGCGCGATGCACCACTAGCCAGTGGCAGAAGGTAATTGCACGACGTGCATGGACTGTAGCCTAGCTGCTCCAACGGATGCGTTTTTTCGGCTGAATCTTATAATTTATGGTTGTGTTTTTATAGTTTTTGACTCTAGTATGAACTCTTGTACGAATAAATCTAAATTCAATAAGTTGATAAGCTGTTACTAAAAAACTATCCTAATAAAATATTTTAAAACACCGATGAAGAAAATATACTATTTATTTATTTGTGATAAACATAAGCCATGACAAGTTGAGAGGAACAGTTCCGCTTCCTCTTGTACCTCCACCACGTACATGCGGTTGCCGGGCATAGGCCCAGAGGCAGAAGCGGTGCCGGGGAAGCAGGCCGACGATTCGCACGGCCACACGCCGCGAAGCCCACACCAGCGAACGAGCGGAACCAGCGATTCGCGCGCGCGGGGCACGGTTGTTGGTTCGGCGCAGGCCGGTAGTGGAGGTTATCCTGGCCATACCGCGGCAACGGGGCCGGTCGACTGAGGACGGTGGCCTGCTTGATGTTTGCGCTGGTCGGCAGGTAGTAGCCGACAGCCCAACAGATGGCTGCGGGCCAGCGGAGTGGGCCACGGGGGCGGCAACGCGGCACATACGACATCAGGCCTTCGATGTCGCCACCATAACATCTAGTCTGAACTGTTCTTTTTCTGGTCCGACAGGCCAAGAATCATCGAAAGCCACGCTGCCTGCTGTGCTTGTCTGACTTGCCTTCCCGACGTCGAAGGATCCAAACCCGTTCAGAATATGCATCCTTCATAGCACCGAACTTTGCTAGTGTTTAGCATCAGAGTTATACACATGCAGTAATTTCTTCAAGCCCTAGGCCTGCACTAATACGAGGTACTACAAAGGAACGAAAAAAGGGAGGGTGCCAGATGCACCCATAACCACGCGTTCACAATGAGCCCACCTTCACTTGTTTCTTCTGCCCCAATTCGGTTCACAATGATGCTTCTCTACCCCGGGATTCCACCAGGGATCAAAAAGGTATACCGTTGATGCCGCTGCTAGGTTTACGCTAGCTCCCGCAGCCTTCAGGCTGGCCAGAAGCACCGTTGGAGCATCAGGGTCAACACGAGCGAATTGTTGGATAACCTCTAACCTTTCTTCGCGCTCATGGAGCCATCAGGCCGTAATACGTTGAAGCAAGATCCACATTTTCCTAAACTGGGAAAAGAATAAACAGATTTTGGGGTGTTCAGAATAGCAATGATTTTTTGGCTAAAATTTTACTGTAATTGGTTAATTTTTTATTGCAGCTAATTAGCTTATTAGGTGTAATTAAATTTTAAAAATGTAATAATAAAAACAGTATGTTAATTTATCATGAACAATGTAAAAAAATATATAAAAAAAACAAAAACAAAAAACAAAACAAAACTACTACAGAACACAAAAAACCGAACATCACCGACGCCCATCGCTACAGCCGAGTGGAGCGTGGCCTTTGACGAAGGTTCTTCGTTCTGTGGACGCTTCAATAGACTCAGCAAGGCTTGCACCTTGGAAGAGAGGTCTATCGGCGCCAAGATTGCCCGAGCCATCTTCATCATGATGTTGTACCTCCGGAGCAATAAAGAGGTCCTCTTTGGATAGGGGGCGCCGACATATTGGACAACGGGAACTAGAGCTCTAAGGGGTGATCGGAATAGCGATGGTTTTGATTTTCTTTGAAAAACATCAGATTCGGTGATTTTTATCAGAAATGAGTGGCATGTTAGGTATAATTAAATTTTAAAAAATATAAAAATAAAAACGGCTCGCTAGTCTAGTACGGATAATGCAAAGGAATATGAGAAAAAAAACGGAACACAAAAAACCAAAAAACAAAAAAAAAAATCACTACGTGACAAAAGTGCTACAGTAATTCCGTCGCTGCTACAGTGTTTTAATCGCTAAACAGTGAAAAAAACTCTGTTCTGATCGCAGCCTAAAGCCCACTCAAGTCAGCTTCTGTGAATGCGGCGGTGGCGATTTTTCACTGTAGCAGGTATTGTACCTGCAGGACTGTAGCTACAGTACTTGCTACAGTAAAATTTTAATTTTTTGTTTTTTAAAAATTTACTTATACTTTTTTTTTGTTTTCGGTTTTTTTACATTTTTCTATATTTAATTATACTCAATAAACCAACTCAGCTAAAATATTTTTTATTTAATTATACTCAATAAACCACTTCCATAAGATATCAAATAAATTCAAAATTTTATTTAGCAATCTCTGTTTTAATTTTAGCGTGTGCTTTGCTCGTGTGTATGGTATACTAGTCATGTGCCCGTGCGTTGCAACGGAAAATAAATACAATGCAAACTATGAGAGGATAATCCATAGTTCGACGCAAAACCACATTTGCAGTAAACACAAAGACGACAATTACCTCTGCTTTGATGCTTCTTCCCCTTCTTAAGCCGACGAGTAGACCCAGTTCGCATTTCAAAAAACCTGAGCAGCAACAAAGAATGCATAAAACAACATTGATTCATGTTGCACAAAACTACCAATTTTTTCAAACAAATTCTGCTTGCTCATATGCTTGAAAATGCAAATCTAGTGTACTCAATAGGACATTACAAACATGTCCATTTAACAATTGCATTACAACTTGTTCACTAACCATTCTTTACAACTCATTTGACAAACTACTACAAAGAAAAAAAAGGCAGCTCTCTTGCTTGTTATTTCACTACACCGACTACTTCTATAAGTAAAAATAGGGCGGAACCTACCACGACTTCATAGGTCAGAAGCCTATCTTCATGGTCATAGCAAAGAAGTCTATCAAGAAAATCAATTGCCTGCATGAAGTTATAGTAGCAATTAGTCCTAGCAGAGAAAAACATTAGAAAAGGGAAATTGTAGGAAGAATATTGAAAATGTAACCTCTGCGGAGATGAGATGCCTCTTTTCTGCATTCACAAACTTGGACCAAGGTTTCCTGCTATGCCTGTGTTTAATCAATAGCATATGTGTGAAGCAAAACAATGTTATTTCCTGATGCAAAATATGATCTAAAGTGAAACTATAAGACTTCATAGTGCTGTGAGATACCTCCCAATCAGGGCCTCAAGCTGAGGATCAAGCACAATTCTGTATTTATTCAAATAAGCACTAAGCTGACCAATACCTAGCACCTACTCAGAAGTATAACCAGTTCATCAATTTACGTCCAAAACAAAGATATAAATCCCAACCGATGCTATAGTTCATTAGTTCTATAATAATTTAATAATTTAGAGAAGCAAGGCCATTGCATACACACCATTCCAGCAAACATATAGCCAAGGCTCCATATGTCAAAAGAGTAATCATAACCTTAGAAGTAAAGCATAGAGACTTTAACATGGTACTGATAGTTCTAGTAGAATTTAACACGGTCCTTCGTGGATAGACTTCAAGGTTCAACTGTATATTCTTGTATCTTAAGTATCCCCTTGGCTCTCTGCTGTACTTGTTGTCATTAGGCTACATTAGACAAGATTCTGTGATTATTTTTGTCTATTGGATGGATGTTTTAGCATTTGAAAACATCAGAGTTGGAATATTAACAAGAGGCTGGTGACCTGGTAGCCTGGTGTTAGTGATATGCCCTAGAGGCAACATGGAGATGTTGTATATATCACATACTATGTTTATGATACATTACTTTGTTCCTTGGAATAGACATCATCATTATTGATCAATGAGTATGTGACTTATTCATGAGACTCTTAAATACTAAGATGTTGCTATTTCTAAATGATCCCTGGTCGTATATCATATGAGGAACAAATATGATTCAAAGACAAAGATCAAGATATGTATTGATTGATGATCATGTCTCATGGATCATGGTATGGTGATACCAAATCAATAATATGGACATGTGTTAGTGAACATATGTTGGATAGACTCGCCATGAGACACCGCAGAGATTCCATATGTCATCGCTGGTCTCAAGTAGTGTTTATGTAGAGTCCTTAGACTTGAGGTCATCATGGTTCCCAACATGAGTAGTAGCTTATTTTGGGACTACTAATCACTACTCCGTGAATCGGGTAGTCATAAAAGTAGTCTTCGGGTTTGCCATGAAACATGTAGTGGGATGTGAATGATCAAGATAGAATTTGCCCTCCTTATGGGAGAGATATCTCTGGCCCTCGATGTAATGGATTATGAAAGTGCATGGCCATGCCAAGGTGATTGAGGAGTCAATCACGAGTTTATAATCCATCACGGAATCGAGAGAGTGATTGAGCTATTAAGAGGATGACACAGTCTCGCCTTGAGCTCAATCTATATCGTGAGGCAAAGGGATTCGTACATGAGAGAACATTACAGTTCACCGATATGATCTTTACATATACTTTGGGGTTAATATGTCTTACTAGAGGCCGCTATTAACATGGTAACCGGAAGGCGTTTCCGGTCACGACCAAGTATACGTGAACCTACAGGGTCGCACGCTTAACGGGTTGGAACACTAATTCGAATATGATTCGGATATGGGCTCAATTCGGATAGAGATCCGAATAGACTCCTATTGGGCCTCGGTCCACGAGGCCCACGTGAGGAGGTCTATATATATGGAGGCGAGGGGCGGAGGGGAGGTGTGCCTGTTAACATCTAGCAAAACCCTAGCCGCCACCTCCCGAGCCAAACCCTAGCTGCTCACGAGTGCTAGTACACTCGCGATCGGTGTTCCAGCCCCGGACGTGTGGATACCGGTGGAGGCGCTACTCGTTGCGATCTTGATCGGCGTGCGTGGAGGAGACGATCTGTTCGGACGATCGGCTACTTCCACTACTACCTCGACGCGAGATTGATCGGTTTCCAATTCTTCTTCACGCACACTGCCTCTAAGTGGTAACGATCCATGATCCTTCCTTAGCATGATGTTCTTGGGTGCGCGGTAGAAAAGTTTTGTTTTCGCTTCGTAGCCTCACGCGTTTTCCAATAGTGGTATCGAGCCATCTTGCTTAGTTTGCATCCGGATCAGCGCATATATGTTGATATGCGATAGTAGTAGATTGGATCTATTACGCCTAAATAAGGTAGCACGGGTTGATGAGATCAATCGATCATAAGGGGTTGAAATTGGTATGAGTTGATAGCATCACAAGGCCAAAAGATTAGTTCGTGCTCCTTCTTTGATGTACGCGCGACTTGCTCCTACCGGCCGGAATCACCATCGGGGCTAATCTACGCGCACAATCGATGATCGAGCCAACGGATCGAGGTCTTGTGTTGTGGTCTCCTCAAGTATACCGATCGCGATGATCAATATGATTGATCTAATGAAAATTGAGACATTTTGAATGGCTCGGATTTGGGTTGATTTGATCGGCTCGATAAGATTTTCATAGCGATTTTCATTGCCCTGAAACCCGGCGGCGCTCCCCTCGACCCCCGCCACGACCGCCAGGGACCGCCGTGTATCCCCTTGTATAGCGTCTTGGGTTCACATCGTTAGGTAGAATGCGATTCTACGCCTAACTTGTTTTTGCAGAGAATGATGTGAATAGTATGGCCCTATAGCTTATTTGAATGTATGAGATGTATGTGATGCATGTAACATCTGCTCATGGCTGCGTGTCATGATTATTTCAGCTATTGTTAGTCTGTATATATTGTATTTAACGACTGCGTGTCGACCTTAATGCTTGAATCTATCTTTGTAATCTTCAATTTCTAGCTATTATAGGTAGTAGCCTAGTTTTGAGGTTACAAGCTTTTAAGCATGGTGGCCTAAAGTAGTGATGTGGAGGATGGAGATCGTCTACACCTACTTGGAGATGGATATCACCAATTTTGGGCCATACTACTTCACGCTTAAATGTGTTTATCTATGATGTTATCTATCTTATTCTTATGCAATGATATATGTGATATGTTGCTTTGGTAGGATAGAATCCTCTTAAAATTAGGTGTTAATGCCCTTCCATATGTTGCACTAAAGATAATGATCACCGCATGGTAGGTCTACCAAAGTAGAGTGCCATCGGTTATCATCATCATTTGGGGTAGATGTCGGACATCTACATGCGGAAGCATTTGGTTTACTTAACAAGGTTATCAAAATAGTTTTGGACCTTGGGGCATAGATTGGGGCCGAGGCATACTAATGTCACCCAAAGTAGAGTCACATAGGGATGTGATTAGCAAAGTGTTGCTTACCCATGTCACTAGTTTTCTAGCCGTGATGCCAAAGCTCACTAGGAATTAGTGAAATGAGGATCTTTACCCACTATGTAACTTAGAGGGAGTTTTTGTTGCAAAACTCATAGTGGGAGTCTTTTGCTAAATAGTTTAATAAAAGATGAACATAAACATAGTGCTAAACTTTGCATATTCTTGTGTTGTAGATCATGTCACTAACGCCGCATCCAAGATTTTTAATTTGCGATCTGTTCTTGAGAAAGAAAAACTCAATGGAACAAACTTTTTGGATTGGTATCGCAACTTGAGAATTGTTCTCAAGCAAGAGCGCAAGGAGTATGTCCTTGAGTCTCCTTACCCCGAAGACTTGCCTGATAATGCTACTGTGGCTGCACGGAGAGCTTATGATAAGCACACGAATGATTGCCTTGATGTGAGCTGTCTCATGCTTGCCACAATGTCCTCTGAGCTTCAGAAGCAATATGAGAACACAGATGCCTACAATATCATTGTGGGGCTACGTGGTATGTTTGAGAACCAAGCAAGGGTGAGAGGTTCAATACTTCAAAGTCCTTATTTGCGCAAGAGCTTGCGTAAGGGAATCCCGTCGACCCTCATGTGATTAAGATGATTGGTTACATTGAGAGTCCGGAAAAGCTTGGTTTTCCCTTAGCCAAGAGTTGGCTCGATGTGATTCTCCGCCGCTCCCCGAGCTTTGAGCCATTCATAATGAACTTTCACATGAACAATCTTGACAAGACCAGCCGAGTTGCATGGGATGCTAAAATCTGAGGAAAGCATTAAGAAAAGCAAAGAATCATGTGATGATGATGCAGAAAGGCAAGGGCAAGCCCTATGTCAAGAGAATCGCGGTCAAAAGAAAGAAAGCTCCTGATGCGATCGCGAGCGGTTCTAAGGCCAAGAAAGACAAGAAAGGCGATGCTCATCCCGATGCGATTGTTACTACATGTAAGCAATCGTGACATTGGAAAAGGAACGCCCAAAGTACTTGGAGGATCTTGAGAAGAAGAAGAGAAGTATGACTTCCACCTGTATAAATGTTATAGAAATCAATCTTGCTACTTCTTCCACTAATTCTTGGGTATTTGATACCGGATCGGTTGCTCACATCTGCAAATCGCTGCGGGGGCTAATAAGAAGTAGAAGTTTGAGGAGGAGCGAAGTGGATCTTCGCGTTGGCAATGGAGCAAAAGTTGTGCGGTAGTCGTTGGCACCATGCCATTGTCTTTACCTTCGTGATTAGTTTTGGAATTGAATAATTGTTATTGTGTTCCATCTCTTTCAAAGAACATTATTTCGCTTCATGTTTGCAAGCGTATGTTATGACTTTAAATCTATGGACAATGGTTGTTCTCTTTATTTCAAAGATATGTTCTATTGTCATACTCCATTGGTGAATGGGTTATACGTTCTTACTCTTGAAGGGTCACCGGTCTATAACATTAATGCAAAGAGGCAACGTCCGAATGATTTGAATCCCACGTTTATTTGGCATCGCCGCTAGGTCACATAAATGAGAAACGCATGCGAAGCTCCATAGAGATGGTATTCGCACTCATTTGATTTTGAATCATTTGAGACATGCGAATCTTGTTTACTTGGCAAGATGACAAAGGCACCTTTCACCGGTCAAGGTGAACGGGCAAATGACTTATTGGCACTCGTACATACTGATGTATGTGGACCAATGAGCTTAACAGCCAGAGGTGGTTTTCGTGATTTCATAACTTTTATCGATGACTTTAGTAGATATGGGTATATCTACCTGATGAAGCATAAGTCCGAATCCTTTGAAAAGTTCAAAGAATTCCAAAATGAAGTGCAAAATCATTTAGGCAAGACAATCAAGTTTCTACGATCTGATCGTGGAGGCGAGTATTTGAGCCATGAGTTTGGCAATCATCTAAAGGATTGTGGAATTGTTCCACAATTGACTCGCCAGAACACCTCAATGGAATGGGGTATCGAACGAGAAATCGCACCTTATTAGATATGGTGCGCCCATGATGAGCCAAAGTGATCTTCCGTTGTCTTTTGGGGATACGCTCTGAAACAAATGCGCTCACACTAAACAGGTTCCATCAAAATCAGAGAAAAGACACCATATGAGATGTGGACAGACAACGCCCTAGCTTGTCTTTTCTTAAGATTTGGGGATGTGAGGCTTATGTAAAACGTTTACAACTGATAAGCTCACTCCTAAACTGATAAATGCTTCTTTATCGGGTATCCTAAGGAAACAAAAGGATATTACTTTTATAATCGAGGAGAAGGCAAAGTGTTTGTCGCTCGGCATGGTGTCTTCTTAGAGAAAGAGTTTCTCTCAAGAAGGGATAGTGGGAGCACAAAGCAACTTGAAGAAATTCAAGAAACACTGATAACGTTTCAGCTCCTCAGAACCACAACAGATGAACAAACTGTTGAAGAACTCGTTGTGGACACACCAAAGACCACGTAGGTCGAAGGTCACGTCGTGCACTGAGAGGTACATGTTCTTGACTACTCAACAACAGGACATATTGTTGTTAGACAATGATGAGCCTAAGACCTATGAAGAAGCAATGGTGGGACCAGACTGAGAAATGGCTTGAAGCCATGAGATCCAAATTGAATCCATGCATAGTAATCAAGTTTGGAACTTGGTTGATCCACTGATGGTGTTAAAACCATTGAATGCAAATGGGTTTTCAAGAAAAGATAGACATAGATGGAAATGTTCACATCTATAAAGCGCGACAGGCCAAAGGTTTCAAACAAATTCAAGGTATTGATTATGATGAAACTTTTCGCCGTCGCAATGCTAAAGTCTATTCGGATCATTCTAGCGATTGCTGCATATTTCGACTATGAAATATGGCAAATGGATGTCAAAACAGCTTTCCTTAATGGAAATCTGAGTGAGGATGTGTACATGACACACCCACAGTTTTGTCGATCCGCAATCCGTTGGAAAGATATGCAAGCTCCAAAGATCCATTTATGGATTAAAGCAGCATCTCGGAGTTGGAACATTCGCTTTGATGAAGTAATCAAAGGGTTTGGTTTCATCAAGAACGAAGAAGAGCCTTGTGTTTACAAAAGGCTAGTGGGAGCGCACTCGTATTTACGGTCTTATATGTGGATGACATATTACCGATCGGAAATGACATTCCTTTGCTCGAATCATAAGTCTTCATTAAAAATAGTTTCTCTATGAAAGACTTAGGAGAGGCAAGATATATTCTGGCATCAAGATCTATAGAGATAGATCAAAAGGCTAATTGGATTAAGCCAAGATACGTACATTGACAAGGTGTTGAAAAGGTTCAACATGCATGATTCCAAGAAAGGTTTTCTACCTATGTCACATGGTATAAATCTTAGCAAGAATCGGTGTCCTAGTACACCGATGAGCGGGATAAAATGAATGCGATTCCATATGCTTCGCTATTGGGTCCATTATGTATGCCATGCTTTGTACACGCCCGGATGTTTCAGATGCTTTAAGTGCTACGAGTAGATACCATCAGATCCAGTGAAAGTCATTGATTGCCGTAAAGAACATCTTGAAGTACTTGAGAAGAACTAAAGATGTGTTCCTTGTCTATGGAGGTGAGGAAGAGCTCGTTGTAAATGGTTACACCGATGCTAGCTTCCAAACCGACAAAGATGATTTTAGATCGCAACTGGATTTGTGTTCTGCTCGAATGGCGGTGCGGTAAGTCGGAAGAGTTCCAAGCAGCAGACGGTTGCCGATTCTACAACAAGCCGAGTACATAGCGCCTTCAAGTCGCCAAAGAGGTCGTTGGATCAAGAAATTTATTTCGAGCTTGGTGTGATGGCTAGTGCCTCCCCAATGGACCTCTCTGTGACAATAGTGGGGCCATTGCACAAGCTAAGGAGCCTAGATCGCACTGTAAGTCCAAGCACATTTTACGGCGATTTCATCTCATCCGCGAGATAGTGGAGAGAGGCGATGTTAAGATATGCAAAGTACAAACGGATTTGAACATTGCAGATCCGTTGACAAAGCCGCTTCCCACCAAAGCATGAGGCTCACACTAGGGCAATGGGTATTAGATACCTACATGGTTGACTCTAGTGCAAGTGGGAGATCATAGTGATATGCCCTAGAGGCAACATGGAGATGTTGTATATATCACATACTATGTTTATGATACATTACTTTGTTCCTTGGAATAGACATCATCATTATTGATCAATGAGTATGTGACTTATTCATGAGACTCTTAAATACTAAAATGTTGCTATTTCTAAATGATCCTCGGTCGATATCATATGAGGAACAAATATGATTCAAAGACAAAGATCAAGATATGTATTGATTGATGATCATGTCTCATGGATCATGGTATGGTGATACCAAATCAATAATATGGACATGTGTTAGTGAACATATGTTGGATAGACTCGCCATGAGACAACTGCAGAGATTCCATATGTCATCGCTGGTCTCAAGTAGTGTTTATGTAGAGTCCTTAGACTTGAGGTCATCATGGTTCCCAACATGAGTAGTAGCTTATTTTGGGACTACTAATCACTACTCCGTGAATCGGGTAGTCATAAAAGTAGTCTTCGGGTTTGCCATGAAACATGTAGTGGGATGTGAATGATCAAGATAGAATTTGCCCTCCTTATGGGAGAGATATCTCTGGGCCTCGATGTAATGGATTATGAAAGTGCATGGCCATGCCAAGGTGATTGAGGAGTCAATCACGAGTTTATAATCCATCACGGAATCGAGAGAGTGATTGAGCTATTAAGAGGATGACACGTGTCTCGCCTTGAGCTCAATCTATATCGTGAGGCAAAGGGATTCGTACATGAGAGAACATTACGAGTTCAAATGATATGATCTTTACATATACTTTGGGGTTAATATGTCTTACTAGAGGCCGCTATTAACATGGTAACCGGAAAGGCGTTTCGGGTCACGACCAAGTATACGTGAACCTCTGTGGTCGCACGCTTAACGGGTTGGAACACTAATTCGAATATGATTCGGATATGGGCTCAATTCGGATAGAGATCCGAATAGACTCCTATTGGGCCTCGGTCCACGAGGCCCACGTGAGGAGGTCTATATATATGGAGGCGAGGGGCGGAGGAGGTGTGCTGTTAACATCTAGCAAAACCCTAGCCGCCACCTCCCGAGCCAAACCCTAGCGCTCACGAGTGCTAGTACACTCGCGATCGGTGTTCCACCGGGACGTGTGGATACCGGTGGAGGCGCTACTCGTTGCGATCTTGATCGGCGTGCGTGGAGGAGACGATCTGTCGGGACGATCGGCTACTTCCACTACTACCTCGACGCGCGAGATTGGATCGGTTTCCAATTCTTCTTCCGCTGCGCTGCGCGTCTAAGTGGTAACGATCCATGATCCTTCCTTAGCATGATGTTCTTGGGTGCGCGGTAGAAAAGTTTTGTTTTCTGCTTCCGTAGCCTACGCGTTTTCCAATACCTGGTACATTTATTTGGAGTGTTAGGGTTGTGGTATCATGCTGAGATAGTAGTACAAATTGACATTGATAAGGCTTGACACGAGGGAATTGTGTTTTGAGTAGCCTCAAGAGTTAGTTGTTCAAGCACTACAGGGAGCTGCTAAATTTTATTCAGCAATCAACATTTTGTTACAGTTGGTGACTTTGTTTTTTCTTTTTGGGAATTCTTATTGGAAGTTTACTCCCCCCAAAATGTTTGAAAATATATGTTTAAAGTACTTTTTTATCATTACGGCCTTGATTCATTACTCTTAGTTCTCAATTTTCGCATGTAACAATGTATTTCATTGATTATTTTGCATGAAAAGCTTATAAAGTGCTACTTCTTGAAAATTGTAGTTGAAATAGACCAAAAATATACTTGAGGGATCAATAATAGATCATTCACCATTGCTCAAATTGGTGTTTGTCTGTTTGAACGGCGTAGTTCTTTCATATATTTTGTTTGGTTTGTTATCATTTGAAACTATCCTTTGTAAATTACTTAAGTTTGTGCAGAAATTTCAAATACTGTTTGAATATTCAATTATCATTTCATTAAGAAGTCAATATGGCAGAAACACTACATTCTTTTTCTAGGTTGCTATTTTTTCCTAGGCTCTGTTTAACAATTGTCCTTGCTACGAACCTAGGTGTAGTATAGGTATTATCTCCTAAGCGCTTCTTTTCAATTGCTCGCAAATAGAAGTCTATCAAGAAAATCAATTGCTCGCATGAAGTTCATGTATCTACCAACATTGCCACTACTTGACAATCACAAATCAGACGAGAAAGAAAGATGCGAACTGATAGCTGGAATACCGCCGCTGCACTCAAACTCCGGCTCGGTAGTGCGGTACTCATGCGCTCGCCCTTCGGGCATGCCCGCGGTGGAACACGAGGTCTTCTTCATGCCGATGATGTCTTTGTTTCTTCTTCTTGTCCTTGGACTTGATCACCTGTCCTTGCCGATCGCCTTCCAGATACTCGGCCTCGTCGCCTGCTTGACTCGCTCCCATTCGGTACTTGCGGTTCTTGGGCGCGAAGAAGAACCACTGGGTCATCGGAACGGATCAAAGACTTATCTGCAGCACCGCCACCACACCCGCATCGGAATAGGAATCTTCCTCAAAAGAGTTTTGGCGGCGCGGAGCGGGGGGGAGAGGAGGAGGAGGCGCGGCGACGGGGGGGGGGAGGTCGGCGCTACGGAGGAGAGGAGCACGCGGCGGGGGGGGGAGGAGCCGCGGCGCGGGAGAGAGCGGATCTGTGGAGGCGAGGAGGCGGTGGGCGCGGGGAGAGCGAGGATCTGCGGAGGCGGGCGCGGGGAGAGCGAGGGGAGGGCGGGGAGCGAGGGGGCGGCGCAGTGCGGGCGGGAGAGGAGGACGGGGAGCCGGGGGCGGCGGGGGCGGCCGTGCGGAGGCGAGGGAGAGGGAGGACAGGGGAGCGAGGGGCACGCGCCGGCGGAGGGTGCGGCCGTCTGCGGAGGCAAGGGAGAGGGAGGACGGGGGGAGCGAGGGGGAGGCGGCGGGGGTGGGGGGCGCTGTGGGAGAGCGAGGGGAGGGCGGGGAGAGCGGATCGAGGCGGCGGGGGGAGAGCGGATCGGGGCAGCAGGGGGAGAGCGAGGGGAGCGGATCGGGCGACGGCAGTGCGGAGGAGGAGGGGAAGTGGGGGGAGAACGGTTCAGATTCTATCTCATAATCAGATCGAATGGTTAAAAAAATGAGGGAGGACTCATCAACCACCAACTCCTTCTTTTAAAGTAGTAAAGATGATGTGAGCATGCACTGAAGCACATGAGTGTGTATCCTCCGTTGTAAACTTGTAATCTAAAAAAACTGTATACTTTAGACCTAGTGTGTGCTTCAGTAGAGCGTACACGTGTGTCTAGTATATGGTGTGTGTGTGTGAGTGTATGTCCTACATTGTAATCTAAAACAATGCCAAATCCTTGTCAGTTTTCTTTCCGTCAATTAATACTATACGAATTTGTGGAGTTTTTACAGTGCCGAAGTCCACTCAACTGTGTATAATACTACATCTCACCTATCCAAATTTCGCACATTATTCCTATAAAGAAATTGCTAGAGGAGTGGTTCCACCTTTGGCCGACCCACCGTAAATAAGCCTAAGTGTACATATAAATAGAAGGCAATCCAATAAAGATCATTAAGAAAAGAACATATTTGCCCCACTAGTTAAAGATTCAAATACGGTATTTATGTAAATCTCCTTATCTATGGCTATAAATGCAACCCATATAGCACTATTGAAGAGAAAGAATATTTAGTGTAAGAAATAGACTTAATTGAATATAAGATACACACTCTACACCTCTCCACTCTCTCGAATTTTAGGCTCCGGTATCCCTCTCGGGTCTCCCAAAGCTCTGGTATCTACTATTTGATGTGTAACCACAACAGTTATCGTCGTCCGCAGAGAGCAGCGTAGAAGCTACGAGTTGAAGCAAAAAAGCGTTTGGGCCAGATGGCGTCAAAGAGGAAAACGATATTAGCCCTGAATCGAAAGAGGAGCAACGCGACTGAGACCACGACCACGAGGCGAGGGAGTCGATGGTCGAGGGGCCCCCATCCCCATAGCAGTGGCGATCAGGGTGGCTGTGCTTGGCATTGTGGCAGGTAATGAAGTCAAGCCTTTTGGCAGTAGTGCGAGCTACAAAGCGGATCCTTTTGGCAGCAGTGCGGGCTACAAAAGCGGATGGCAGCCCAAGTGGAGGACCCTACTTTGATGGCCCTAGCAACTCTAGTGCCTCGTCGTTGATGTGGCGACTTCTGGCAACCCTGGCACCTTTGCCACTACCACATAGTGAGCTGAGGGTGCCTTGGTGCTGATGTTAGACCCGAGCAATGGTGGCATGTAGACAATCTACAGAATGCTACAACGAACGCTAGCGGACCTTGCATGAAATGCAGAAGGTACGGAGCTAGCAAACCCCCATTGTCATCACCACAGAGGCGGTCGTGGAAAGGACGGACAGTCTGCCGCTGGAGCTCACTGCACCCCTCAACGAGTGGACCTCCCCAAGTCCGCCATCCGTGTGGGCTTGCAGTGGTGCGCTTATCCAAAGGATTTCAAGATGCCCATGATGAAGCCCTACAAGGGTGACATCGATCTTCGTGAATTCTTATGCATCTACAAGATAGCCATAGAAACCATAGGAGGGGACGACTAGACAAAAGCGAAGGGGCTGCCACTTGCCCTGTAGAGGGTTCTATTGTCCTGGTTCTTCACGATCACCTCGGCTCTATGTACACATGAAAGCAGGCCTACAACTTCATGCACAACAACTTCCAAGGTAGCTACCAGAGCAGGTCGACACCGACCAACTCTTCACAATAAAGCAAACCCCAAGGGAGAAGCTGTGAGAATACTTTAGCCACTTCATGAAGGTTAGATGTCAAGTCAAAGATGTCAACTAGACGACGAACATCAATGCTGCTAGCCGAGGCCTTTGGAGGGGGCCCATAACAGAATACAACATCCGAAAACCTATAAAAACAGTGGCTAAGCTCTTCAACAGAATGGAAGAATACGAAAGGGTCAAAGAAGATGCGGTGAGATGCAAAATCGACGTCGCAAGGCTCACCGCCAAGGGCAAGCTCGCCCCCTTGTCCCAAAGGGAAGACGCGACCCGCAAACAGAAAGGGGTCCCGAGGTAGAAACGTGTTTGACATCAAAAAGGGAAGCGAAGAGGTCCCACCCTTGAGGGCCGAAACTGTGACAAGAGGAAACGGCCGTGCGTGCAGAAGGGGCAAGGTCCAGACGACAGGCACAATAGAGGGCATGGAGCGAGGTGCACAAAAAGAGGTAACACACAAGGTGCGAGTGCCCCCTCCGCAAAAGCCCGCCCAAGGATCGCGTTCAAGATGCAAGAACACCGGTGGTGGCACTGTACACAGCCTCCAGAAACATATCCCACCTGAGCCCCCCAAGCATCTACGGATAGAGGCTACCGATGCCAAACCCCAACGGGTAATCAACGCTATCACAGGGGCTCATCCCTTGAGTTCCCCCCTCTAAGAGGCAAAGGATGGCCTACGCACATTGTACACACCATGTCGCTGCGTACCCAGCAGCATAGGTACTCCTGGCGTGGGCTTAAGCTAACATCACCTTCACAGAAGAGGACGCCATAGGCTCATGTAATTTGAGACCGAATGAACGGAACATGCTGATCCTCCAGAAGCAATCCATCCAATCAACATAGAAAGAACACAAAGAATAGAAAGGAAAAACTAAGTGCAGCACTTCAAATGCACTAGTTTCAAATGCGCAAGTTTACTGATTCGCTGAATTGCATCACGACAGAAAGGAAGCAACGATCTCTGAACATGTCTTGCATTAGAGCAACTAATGACTTCCTGACAAATCCAAATCAGTCCACAAGGGTACCCAATATGTCTTGCTCTCCGAACAGGAGGTACCTGAAATTCCACAGAGAATTAGAACACTGGATCTAACATAACAGAGTTTAGTAAAAAAACAAAAACACTTAGATTATATACAGCAACTACTCCATATCAGTCTGCCATGGTTAGTAAAAAAAGTTGTCATCAAAGTGTGTAAAATCTTAGATGAATAAAAACATAAAACAGATTATGCTGTCACTCAAAGGTTAGGACAAAATGTTGCAATTGAGTAACAAAGAGCATGTTAAAGATTGGAGTATCAGTAAGCAGCAGTCGAAATGAAACACTTGTGGTTTAGCAATAGCAAAAGTATCAAGTGACTCAGTTAAATAGTTAACGATGTTAACACTTTACAAATGGCGCATCTGGTGTCTTGATATCATTTCTTATCCTAAGTTGATGACGGGATACTGACTTCTGTAAATGATGGTAATATGGACTGTGCTGGAGATTGCACGCATAACAAAATTGTATCATGCAAGCAGCAAGGAAAAAAACAGTACACCATTTACAGTAACAAAGCAATGTGATGTCGAAACGGAGGACGCACTCTTTGTCAGCAGCAAGCTTGACTTCAAGTCCACCATACTCAGGCAGGAGAACAGTGTCACCTTCCTTGAGAGCTACAGGGATCAGCTTGCCATCCCTATCGCGTTCGCCAGGGCCAACAGCCACCACTTTCCCAGAGTTCAGCTGGATTCACAGGAACATTTTCAATTCATTAACTGATTCCACAGTCAATGCATTAAGACAACTCTGTTTCTACTGATGAACACACACCCCATTCTCAAAGATTATGTGGGATCATTCAACAGCATTAATTGGACTATGGGATAGAACCTACTGTACAAGTGCAACTAGCAGTTTAGTGGCATGCTAATGCAAAAGTGTAAATAATAGTAAAAGTCGACTCTCTATGGAAGCAAGTCGGATGGGTACTCACACAATCAAATTCCAGTTGCTTGAGTAACATCATTCTAACTAACAATTAGCAACCTAGGCAAAGACAATCTGAACCGCCAGGCCTAACCACATCCCAGCCGGAACTAATTCCACTAGAAGAAGCACCAAGAGAGCCGCCACTTGCAGCAGTTTAAATTAAGCCGTTCGTACGACCTATACAACAAGGCAATCCAAATCGCTCGACCTCACAAGTAACCATATCCGAATCGGGAGCAATCCCACTAGAATAGGCACCAAGAAAGCGCCCAATCTCCAGTTCGGCAAAAGCCAATTTGGCAAAACACCTCGCCTCAGACCACGGTCTGAACACTCCTCACACCGAATCCATACAGGAGCAACCAACTATGAGCAGCAGCAACACAAAGATGGGGAGATGGGGGTACCTGCTTGGAGGTCTCGGGGAGGAGGATGCCGCCGGCGCTCTTCTTGGGCTGCACCAGCTTCTCCACCAGCACCCGGTTCAGCGACGGGAGCAGACGCTTCGCCATCGCCGCCGCACCTCTCCTCTCCTCGTCTTCTTGGGAAGCAAGCAAAGGAGCGCGTCGCTTCCACACTCTTCCTCACCAAATCGACTAGTGTCCGTGGAGCGGTGGGGGCGGGGGGTTTAGGGTTTTAAGGGGAGAAGACGAGACGGCGGGCCCGGTTGAAATGACGGGTTTGCCCCTAGAGAGGTGGAGGAGCGAGCGGGTGCGGAATGGGCTTCCGTCCTCTCCGGGGCGGTCTAGAACGTTCCTTGCTAGCGGGCCTGGGCCACACTGCCGCACTGCCCACTCGACGGCATATTTCCACGCGCGTGCGAGCTGCCTGACGGGGCCGGCTCCGTTCCACAGGCCAAGGCCAGAATGCCGCAATCGCGCGGCCCAAAAGAGAGCGTTCTGCCACGCGCGGGCGCGGCGCGCACGAGCTGCGCCCCGTGCATCGCGTCCCGCGGGTAACGGCCCAGATTCGGCCGCCGAGCGGTGCAAACCAATAGGCCCAGTTACAGCGTAGATTAAGAAGAAGCCCATCTTTTTAGGCTTTTAGCCCATGAGCCAACGCCAGGGTCCAATCCAACGAGCGAGTAAGGTTTGGACGCCGCGGCGAACTCCATTCCATCTGGCAGCCACAGTCGCCGGCGGCGAGGAGAAGTTGAGGGATGGCGGACGCCGGCAGCGCGAGGAAGTGGGAGGAAGAAGAGAAGGAGGAGGAGGACGACGTCGTCTGCTTGGATCCGTCCTTCTTCGTCGATCGCAGGTGGGGGGCCGCTCCTCTTTACCCTTCGGGTCACTCTGATCTTTGCAGAGCTGCATCGACGACTTGCTGGTGGCCTGATTTTTTTTTGTCTCGATTTTGTTGCTGGGTTCGCCGATTTCGGCAGCTACGAGATGACGACCTTCACCTTCGGCTCCCAAGTGCTCAACCTCCTCTGCCTCCGCGCTGCCTCCAGTTATTACTTCTTTCTTCTAGTCTTTCTTTCTTGCTGAGCAGAGCTGTATACTATAGTATCTCTGATGTAGTAATGGATTAAATAAGTTTTTGCAATGATCAATTGATAACACAACATCTTGCTAATAGCTACGTACTTAGCTAGTTCGTTCTGTGTAAATTCCACTTGGAGCTGGAACTAGTGTTAAGGTTTCCCAAATTAGAGCAAAAAGGGGCATGGTTAGTTGAGCATTATGCTGCTCAAGATGGTTACCATTATGTAACAACTATTCTATACTTCTATTCGACCCAGCAGCGCTTGTGTAGTAGCTGCAATGCTCAGTATTAAGTTCTACTGCCTGTTGTTTCATGTGCTGAATCAATTATTTCTAGCGACTGCAGTATGGTAATGTATGCTTCATGCCTTGTGAGCTTGTTTTACTTGTTTACTTCATGTAGTGATGTTCACAAATTAATACCATAATCACAGCCGTATGAATAAAAATGCCTCGTCTCTGGTCGTGCAGTTACAGCTGAGATAAAAGGTTTAGCGTGTCGAACTTGGAAATATGCTTGTGACATGTGTTTTGTCCATTTCCTTCTTGTTGCTTGCGTAGTAGCGAAATTGGGTTTTCCTTGCACAATCGTGTGGTTTTAGGACCACTTTTACCTTGTCTCGTTTGGGAATCCCTCCACTCTGACAATGTCATTCTAGTACAGCAGGACATCAGAAGGCCCACATTGCACATGATTAAACCAATGTAGGGCGTATTCTCTTTTTTTTTGTCACTAGGTGACTCTTATGTCTTATTTCATTGTGTCTCCGTGTCTACTTTTATAGCCAGATGTCTATGCAGCTGTGCTTAACATAGTAATTCTCATTTAACTGGTGACAGTTCTGTCCATCAAACAAAAAAGTTAGATCTAGCATGCTTTACTCATGTTTCATTCCATCCATGCAGTGAACGACACGGATGGTTTTATTTAAGCCTCTCCCCATTAGTACATTAGCTTGTTTGAGTTTATTCTGATACAGGCATGATTGCCACCTCACAGTACAGAATGCCAGATTTTGATGTTCCCTTAGCATGGTGCTGCCACTAACGGGCATTCTAATGATTGGTGCAGCTGATTATGATCTTACTGGACAGTTAGTATGGCCAGGTGCTGTTCTGATGAACACTTACCTATCTGAACACCCTGAGACTGTGAAGGAACATTCAATAATTGAGTTAGGATCTGGGGTTGGTGAGAGAACTCTCTATCATGTTCACTTCAATTTGCAATCTTACAAAATCTGACAATATTGTGACTTGCTAGGCATTACTGGCATATTGTGCAGCCGTTTCTGCAAAGAGGTGGTCTTGACTGATCACAATGATGAAGTGTTAGAGGCAAGGTTCAAACCTTCAGAATATCTTTTGTGATACCTCATAGTTTGACATATTACAGAAGATCTTTGAGACTTACACATGTTATTGCAGATATTAAATTCTAGTTCTGGCAATTCTTATACATAGATAATTGCATATAGTTTATGATACATAGATCATAAATGATACATGCATTCATTGCATTGTGTTATGCTTGCATCTTTCCTTCAATATAGCTATTACATCTATTTATGCTGAAGAATGGTTCCACAGATTATAAAGAAAAATATAGAGATGCAGCCATGTTCTGGGAATGCAAACACAGGTTGCCACTTTATAACTTTCAGCTTATTATGTTTCATTGCTATGACATTTTTTAACCATTAAAACATAACTATCCAGACATTGGATCTAAACTGGTACTTTTGTTGCAGTGTTGACAGCTGAGAAGCTAGAGTGGGGAAATGATGATCATATAAGCAATATCATTAAAAAACATCCTGTTGGATTTGATCTCATTCTTGGAGCTGATATCTATATCCTTCTATTTTTTCTACTTTGCCGTGGTTATTTTCAATTCTGATCCTTTGCCTTTCTTTCTATTCCTTATGTCATCTATCAATCGTTGCATTTTGTGGACCTTGACTCGCAGAAAGCTTCCAGCAATCCAGCATTCCATGCCTCTTTGATACTGTAGAGAGGCTTCTTCGTATTCAGGCTGGTAAATGTAGATTCATATTGGCTTATGTGTCACGAGCTAAAGTGTATGTATTTTCTCAACTCATTATCTTTCTGTCCAAGGCATATTTGGGTAGAGTTTCGAATACTTTGAAAAGGTGCTGATAAATGCTGTTCATCATGATGTTCCATGTTAGGCAAGCCAACTTAATGCATATGTCCAAAATTGTAATAAAAAGATGTATTATTGACCTTATAATTGATTATTATGTAACATTTGCATTTTAATTGGAGTTCTCCTTGTTTCGTTTATCAAGAATAAGGACTCTCGGTTCTTCGGTTCTTGAATTTTTTCAGAGTACCAATTGACTCATTTGTATAGTAGGCATGGGTTCGCTAAGTGCCAGTATGAGTGTATGACATGGCATTTTGAACATCTTAGCATAAAAGGTATCCTTAATGAGAAGAGATTTGCTGAAAAATCTTATTTCAGAATGACATGTAGAGCTACAGAACTTCTGCCGATTTACAGACAAACAAAGTGTTATGTCACCCATTCTTTTGTTGGCTTGTCGCTTGTTGGAGATACTCTGCACCTGCTAGTTCATTGCCCTTGTGCAAAACTGATAGTCCAGATGCATTCATGAGCAAATAGAATATACAGGTTGGCTTGCAGTAGTTTAGATTATCATTTACTGACAGCTAGAATTGGTAGCATACTGACATATTACTGGTATGACCAGAGTGTACTGTACTACTGTTTCTAAAGCTAGCA
Organism: Melocanna baccifera; assembly: GCA_036346265.1. NCBI lineage: Eukaryota > Viridiplantae > Streptophyta > Magnoliopsida > Poales > Poaceae > Melocanna > Melocanna baccifera. Next base: position 18,929,857 of record CM070696.1, on the reverse strand, counting down.
GGACAAGAGCAGCTGCCAAAAATAAATGGCTTTTTTTTTCTTCTGAAACACATAGTTGGGCTATTTCAGTGTTCTCCTTGATACTTCTGTAGAGATTTTTGTGAGCTTGTCATAACTTATATATTTGCTCTACTATTTTGTTCTCCATCCAACCTTCTTTGTTTGTTCTATTTTTTTAACCAATTCGACTATTAATAAATCATTTTAAAATGAAACCGTATATACTCTTAACCAAGACACACTGTTCTCGATATGACCAGCATGGATGCACTACTACTGAAGGAAGCTGAAAAACATGGAATGCATGTTGAAGAAGTGGATGGGACAAGAACAACCATCTCAAATCTTGAAGGTGTCATATTTGACATCATCCTCAAATGATGCCTGCCCTTTGCATTCCTCTGATGAAATCCTTGGGTGTTCATTAGTCAAGAAAAATACGTGGAACATCCTCTTGACAGGAAAGCTAATGTCTCCTGCCTAGCATCTCTCCAGGGGAGGAAACAATACCACACTGTCACAGTAACATCATTATTGATGATGGGCTTCAATTCATATGCTGATTTATTGTAGTTTTAAAATGTTTTGACAGTCTCGTCCTTTTTGCTAATCGAGAAGTGTCGAGCCATGAGTGTTGATGTTACGGCTTTCTCAAACCATCTATCAATGAGATGACCAGACACTGAAAGTTCTTGTGAGGAAGAGTTGCTGAAAGCAGTGGCATCATGTTAGCCTGAGCTGCTGGTCTGAAAAGATCTGAATTACCATGAGCTTGTGTTTGGTGTAGCTTGTAAACATCAACCAAACTGAATCTTCATCCTCCTATCATGCAATGCATGTAATATGGATCCAATTCTGCCTTGTTCTTTAGCCTGTTCTTGTTCTTGCCATCTTGCATGTTTTGTCTCGACAACTTGTCAAGGTCTGCCTGATGCAACTTTGTCACGGAGGCAATGGCCACATCATTATCGGCTTTTCTTGGAAGCAGCCCAAATCTGGAGCTCCTGCCAAAAGGCCATGAACTGTACCATATCTTCTTGTGTGTTCCTGTTGCACACAGTGCTAACACATGCATCGGACCTGCTCCCGCTACAGGGAGTGTTCGTATTGGAAGCCAATACCAACACCTGGTTTTTTGAAGCGATTTCTCTATTTCTTACTCCGATGATATAAGAGGTTGCGGGTGTATCATATATTTCACTCATTTTGCTTCTATCTCGAGCATACATATTTCTCTCATTTTTTCCACGGCACGCTTTCTTTTTTTAGAAGCCACTTCTTTCAATCATTAATATTCATTTTTAGTTAAAAGCCTTCTGTCGCAGCTAATTCGAACACTCACATAATCTGAACTAGTCTGAACCCAACCTTATTCTGGAAATTGTCAAAATGTAGGCAGTAGGCTATGCTTGCTAGTTTACTATCAACATAAGCAAAGTCTCTGCACATTGTTTTCAGTGATTTACTCACGAACACAAGTTGCCATGGGAGGTTGAAACTTGGGCCCGGGTTGCAAATGAAGGTCCAGTGCTTTGAAGCTCAAGAACCCTCCAACCACTATGTTGTAACTTGTTAACGATATAGAGTTGTATTAGAATATAGAGTTTATATTCTTTTCCTGATATCCCTTCCTTAGCTGTAATACTCTTTTGTACTCTTTATATATATTACATATTGGGTCTTTTCAAGATACACACAATATTCATAACATGGTATCAAAGCAAAAGTAGGATTTGGGTTTACCTTTTCTAGTCTTTGCTCATCTTCCGCATCTGATATCCCCGGGAGGAGATCTCTGCTCCAGGTGACGGCTACCTCTCTGGTCATCGCCAGGCTAGGTCGTCTCTCTCTAGTGATCGCCTCATCTCTGGCCATTGCCACTATGGCCTCTTTGTGCCTCTGGTCGTCTCACCGGATAGCCTTGCCCCACCTGAGTTCGACCAATGACCTCTTCTTCTTGCTCTTTGTCGATCCACCCAGATCAAGCTGGCTCATTGCCTCTGCTGATCCGGACTCCTCCGTGAGCGGCCTCCTCCGCCGACAACCGCCACTGCCGTTGAGGTCGTTCGTGTCAAGCTTGGCGTGGAGGCGGCGATGCTGCGCCGGGGAGGGGCGGTCGTGAGGCAGGCCGTGCTGGCGGAGGGATTGATGGGGGCCATTCTCCGGCTGCGCGTGGCGGAGCGGGAGCACTTGCGGAGGCGGTGGCGCGACCCGGGTTGCGACGAGTTCTTCATGCCGACGTCGGAGTTGCTGGCCTGGCTCGACTCGATCTCCCTCCCCATGGTCCTCACCACCTCGCTAACAGCCGTGCAGGAGAACCAATTTGGCAGCCTAGGCACAAGGATTTCCTTGCTCGGGCGGACGGGTTTGTTCGGCACAACAATATGAGCCTTTTTGTTTCTTCGAGCGGTGGAGTAATGGACAACTGATTTTTGTGTTGGTCTATTTGAGGTTTGCTAGGTAGATTGCTCAGGTTTTTAAGATTAATCTTTTATGCCTATTTTTTTTAGGATTTTGAGTTTTTTAGGATTTCGAGTTTTCCGTCATGTCCATTCAAATCCATAGTTTTTTTTATCTTCTAGTTCGTTCAAGATATGTGAGTCCACTAATTTTTGTGTCAGTTAGTCGATTATTTTGCTAGTCTCAGTCCATCCTTTATGACTTGTGTGGTTTTTCGCATGATAGTAAACGTCACTCTTCTCTCTGAGCCGCCGTTCGTAGAAGTCATTATGATGCTGTCACTTCTCTTTGAGTCGCCGTCCCGAGCTTTTAAGGTTGCCGTGATTTTTTTGCACTACGCTTCTATTGCGTTTCTTGTGAACTGTGCCGCCGTCGTCTCGGATTTCGATCTGCTTTATGTGCTGTCACTATACTTTATGGGCTACCGCATGATCTCGGATGGAGATCTTCTATTTTTGATACAATTTTCAAGAGCCGCATGCTACGACGACGTTTACAAGACTTGGATTTTGGATTTTTTTTCTTATTTTAATGTCAACTCTTTCAAATACAATGCTATTGCTTACTCCTTATATTTGAGGGGGATGTTAAGGATATAGAGTTGTATTAGGATATAGAGTTTGTATTCTCTTCTTGATATATCTTTCTTATTTGTAATGTCCTCTTGTACTCTTTATATATATTGCATATTGGGTCTCTTCAAGATACGCACAATATTCATAACATAACTAACACATCTAAAGATCCATTTGGCCATGTTGTTTACTTCATAACTTCGAAATGCTACGTGTACAAAAGCAACATCGGAGTTATTAACAAAAAAACTCCCTCAAATAACGACCATCAAGGGCATTCATCTGTGATTTAGCACGAGTCATGTTCCTAAAGACAGTAGCAATGTTCTTGTGTGATCTAGATCAAGGCACCATCATCACTGAATATAGAATTTCACGTATCTTTCTTCAGATGAGAAAGGCATTACGATTGATTGGCTTCTTTTTAGCTTTTTCACAGCGCATCCGATGCTGGGAGGTAAGGTCAAAGGGGGGAGGAGGCCAAGAAAGAGGATGGCATCCATCCAAACAGCTAAAAGGATGTACAAAAAGAAGAGCAATTTACTGAATACTGAGGATAAAGCAAAAGTGAAAGAGAGGTAACCATGACAACTCTCTTTAGCTTCACCAGGGGAGATTGGCAGCATTGCATAGGGTTTCTTTTCTTTTCTTTGCTTGCTTTACAGGCACTGGCTGTGTGTTGCAGAGATTCCCAAACACAACATAAAAACATAAAGAGAGATTGATTGGCTGCCCAATGATTGGGTGTATAATCCACATGAGAGAGAATTCCATTCCATTCCATTCCATTATGCAAGTGCACATGCTTAGTTATCTCCATAGCAACATGTTTGTATATTGAACAACCATCAATTGTATATTGAACAACCATCAAACTGACTCCTCTGCCAATAGTATAGTTCTTGACGGATCAGCTGCATAAGAAAACCCTGCAATGTTCCGGCAGAATGTCTCTCATCCAATGGCCACACAGACTCCTCTTGTCTGGAATGCAGGCACAGATAATCCTTGGCTGCCAATGCTCTTCTGCATATTCTACATGTAGTAGTAGTAGTGAGTACCTAACTCGGATGACCAAAGACCAACTGACAATACAAGATTTTTCTGTGTGATTACCAATTTGTGAGAGGTATTAATAACTGGTGCCGGTGGCAACATCCCTGTTGCTACCAGCATGGTCCAAGCCACCAGATTGCATACACTTGTGCAGGTGAGAGGCGGCGAGGTTGCCAACTTGGCATCAAGAAAATCCCATTTGGCCCGGTCGGGCTCAGTGACAGCCGTGCAGACCGGGCTCAGTGGCACGGTTCCGGCCGTGCAGACCGGCGCCGGCGGCCAGGCGGTAGGTGCACGAGTAGGGTCTTTGCTCGTTTAGATTGGTCAAAAAGGTTCAGAAAGCTTGGTTTTTGCTCCTGTTTCAGTGTCCCGGATGGCAAAGTTGTCGAGATGGGTAAAATAATGTTGAGAAGATGAGGAGGGACTGGAAAGTTTAGACACTTCATACACATAAGCTGCTGGAGTTGTTGGTTTCATGACATGGATGCCGTAGTGATGATACTGTGACCTCACACTGACAATATGTGGGGCTCATTGGCAAGTACTACTTGAAAAGTAATTTGGCTCTTCTGCCATGTTTTTGGTACAATTTGACCTTATGCTTTGCTTAAGAGTCTGAAGTAATACCAAAGCCATTCATTTGACAGAAACTAGACATATGGCATGAGCTTATAGTCTTATACGGTTTGGTAGAAGTTCAATTCAACCATAGCAGCTTGCAAACGCTAAGCAGGTCAATGACAATGTGTTCTTGTTGGCCACTGGTAAGTAGGATTGGTAGGAAAGGACTAGTCGGAGGAATTGAAAGAGCTTCTCGATGTGTCCTTAATGCAAGTTCATATGAGCTGTACAGTCCTGTAACGCTGTACGTAAGATATGCATATATGATACATGCTCATCTCAATGGACAACTGATACGTGATTATCCGATCTTCTCGACGTAGGATTGGATATTCGCGAGAGTCTTGTTGAATCGTAGTGATCATCTAATGCCAATGCAAGGAACAAACACTCTTTAATCCACCAAACCACACTGCGTCGATTTTGCCGACCACCAAGCAAAAATCTATCGTGCACCTAATTTTCAGCGAAAAGGTTGAATGATCTTAATTGAAGAAACTCTCTCTAATTCCTCACGGAACTCAAACACGAATAATAGTAGATTTATTCTTAAAGGTGGTCTGCTCAACAATGGGAGAATACAAGGGTTTTATAATGCCTTTCCTAACACATGTGAGGAAAATCTTGGTCAAATCAATCTCTTATTCGATCAAGGTTTTCTAATACAACTCCTTAAATTTAGCTACTCGGACTCTTTAATTTCGGGCTAAGCCCCTATTTGAATACAAGGCCGAACATTAGATGGGCTCAGACACGTTTTGGCACGCAGGCCACATCTTTCTCACGCTATGGAATGTGTAATTACGTGGCTGCTTGGTTTTGAACTTCTTGGGCCGCATGGTAATCTCGTGAACTCCTTCTTTTAGGTTTCTTGTCCAAGTTTTGCTTCCCAAGTCTTCACATGAGTCATACCTAAGAATACATAAAATACTAGCATGAGGTAGTATCCCAAGTTCATCATCAATTAAAGAAAACTTCTTAAGAAACAAAAGCACCTATTTGTTTAAAAGCTTGGTTCTTACCCTCGTCATTGGGCCCTCAGGTTTTTGGACATTCTCATGCATGCTTGGAGTGGGACATGTGTATGTAATGGGGATATCCTCATCAACAACGAACGCCTGCTTCTCGGTGATGAAGTGTCTCCACAACCTATATTTTGTCAAATAATAGTCCACATCAGATATTGCAGCAGAGAAATAGTTAGGATTACCTTTATTTCACAACTGTCAGAGAAATATGTTGGCATGATTCGCCTCAGTGGTTGACGTGGTCCAGAGTCCTTTAGTCTTGATCGCAGTGGTCTGCCCAGTCGTTGTCATTTAGCATCTTTAAACGTACCCAATTTATCGCTTCTAAACAAGGGGATTAATGGCAATGTCGAGTGCTTTCGTATTCAACAAGTCTATATTACAAAAGTTGCATGCATGTGTAATCATCTAATCATCTACATTTCATACTAAATCTTATATCATCATCATCATTATCATTCAAGTTTCAGGATTTTTTTAATTAAAAAATGAGGTTTAGAAGAGAGCACGTAGAAATCTACTTTTCACCAGTACTATGGGAAAGAGCCATCGATAGCTCCTGTAGCCTCCAATTCAAGAGATGTGCATGGATCACATTTTAAACTATGCGTAGGCTGTATCACTTTACCCATAGTAACCCTGAGCCATTATTGCCCTTGGTTCTTTCGCATTTCCTTAGATACGAGATTGGTCAGGATACTGAGTGTTTTCCCCTATTTTCATATATTATATCTCCACCCAGCTAGTACTTCACTATCTATTGTGCCGATCTTCCAAATTCACCACTCATCCTGCGCTAAATATAGGTGCGCTAATGCACTTCATCGGCATTAGAATTGGAGTCCATCGCTCCTCCTAGTACTATGTATCCATGTGGAGATTATGACAACTTGATAGGGTAGTGATCTCAGCTCATCTTAGACGAGACCATAATTGATACGGTTTTAATATAGCGCACAACACAAGTGAAGAGTGGTTTAGTCATTATATGTTTAACCCTATGTAGAGGGAACCCTGACCTACCATGATTCATCATCACTTTCCCTGGACCCCCCTTGTAAGTTCAAGCTCCATTAAATTGGTTTTGGTGATTAATGACAAATCTAAATGAGAGATTAATTCGTTTATTGAGTATGATATTGTTTAGTCTTATTTGAATGAAAAGGTGAAAATCATATAGATATGTATTTGATATCATATTTTTATATCTTGTTACATTTCTTGGATCTAAAATATAGGTTGAACTCTACCAAAAGTCTAACTTGAATATGTGTATATATTTTTATTATACATTCTTGTATGTACATATTTAGGGGAGTTCACTCTATATTTTATTGTTTCATTAGCAATGATCCATACTATTTATCCACATATATTGAAGATTACTATTTTGAAACACATCCCCTGAGTATATGAAGCTTTTGAAATTGAAATATACTTGCATTAATTTATTATTTGTTGTGATTGTCATCAAATTACCAAAAGGGATAGATTGAAGAATTTAGGCATGCCATTATGAGTTAATGGTAAGTTTTGGTAATTAATGACAATATATTTTGTGTGACTTTTATTAATTTATTATTTGTTGTGATTGTCATCAAATTACCAAAAGGGATAAATTGAAGAATTTAGGCATGCCATTATGAGTTAATGGTAAGTTTTGGTAATTAATGACAATCTATTTGTGTGACTAACATTTTTTATGAGTTGGTAAAATAGGTTAAGTCCTATGATGAGGATGAATTTGGATGGAATCATTTGTTGATCATCATCAAATCAAGCAATGAATGACAACATGTATTGATAGTCAACAAGTCAAGATCCCTACATAGTAAATGGCATCATATGTTGATACGCAACAAGGCAAGGGTCTAGACTTGGAGTGAAGATATTCGTTATTAAGCTTCAAATGGATACGTAAGGCAAATGTATAACTAGTATAGGCTAAAATATGCTCCTATAATTTTTTACTGGTCTTGGTATTTGGTTGAGAGACTGAATTACTAGTATAGATTGTTATACTATTAAGAGGTGTCTTGTCTAGTAACTTATGTCTTATTTTATGTCGATAGCTCAATTTCGCTTACTCTAGCTCTCCGTCGTATAATGTTATTATTTATGAATATGTTTGACAAATAGTTATAGCTCATGCACTTCTCTTTGTAGCATGTGACTATACTTTACAAATATATTTTGTAAATGATTGAAGTCCATGTACCTACTCCTTGTAGCATGATCTATGTTTAAAAATTTATTTTTCAAATTGTTGAAGTTCATGCGTTTTTCCTTAGTATAGTCTAAGATTGCTTGTTGCTATTTTTCTAGATTTAGACCATGGTAATGACTTTTTTGGAGTTATTGTGCATTATACATTGATCTAATGTGTTTAAGATCATGCAAATAGATGATTTGTGTAGCTCTCTAAATAAGTTTTTCCTAGAGTCTAAGTTCACTCAATTACGACATCAAAGTAAAAAAGTTATGACCGTTTTTCAAGTGTCAACTGTGTTGAAATTAAGGGCCGATACAACTGCCCTTTTACATGTGGTATAACCGTCCATGCCAGTACTACCACCCATTACTTGGCGGTACTACTGCCTAGTATGGCCGGCTAGTCCAACCGGGGTTTCCGTTATGACCAGGCTTTGTATTGCGGCTGTTTTTTTCCTAAGAGCATGTTTTGAGCTCTTCTTATCACTTTAGGCTGTTATGACCACACTTTATGTGGTGGTACTATCGCACCTTTTGTAACAGCTAGTTTTGAGCATTTAATGATAAAGTTCATAGCAATTGACACTATAGCACGGTGCTACCGCCATGTAAACTACAGTATTACTGCTCCTTGGACTGTGCCAAAATCCTATCTCAGAAAAAGCTAACAGTCATAATATTGCAATTTTAGCCATAAGCATAGTCAGAAGTTTAAGTAGTAAGCCTGTTGGAGCGCCACCTAAATCTTGGACTGTGCCAAAATCCTATCTTAGGATTTCTTGGACCACTCAATGTGTAGAGTGCAGAACTAGAATAATTTTTCATGAATTTATGGACATAGCTGCTATATTTGCTGTAAGTATGCCTGTCATTTTAATACTTTGTTGTCTTTATTCCTCAACCGAATTGTCCCCATGAACTGCTCTTTTTTTAATGGGCAATTCCTAAGTGGACATCTAGAAAGGGCAGGCAAATTCCTCATGCCACATTATAAATTTTTGGTAAAGATTACAACTTTCTTAACTAATTAAAATTTTGACTCAAGATCATAGTGAGTCAATGACAGAAAAAATCAGGGAGCAGGCCAGATCTGAAGTGCAAGTGCAAACCAATCAGAAAATCCCGAATCCACAGGCTCAAGTCAACATGCTTAGCTAAGGCGATGAATCACAATGGAGGAAAGGGGGGAGTACTAAGCAAGCAGCATTGATGCCTCCATTGCTCCCATGTTTAATACTTTGGGAGGTTGGAAGGAACTCACAAGGACAGCCAATGCTATGTCTTTTGGAATTGGAGAGAAGGGAGAGTGAGACATGGCCACAAATTCTCACCCCTGTACATTTCTATAAATAGCAGGATAGGTGATTTATTTTAGTATGTTTTTTGTTTGAAAATGTAGTAAAGATGGAAACTTTAGATACATTTGTATATGTTTTGTTTTTCATGAAATAATGAAGATTTTCCCTTGGTTCAAAAAAGAATGAAGATTTTCCCTTAAATGTTATTGCGCCAAGTATCGATCAAACTGCTAGCACCGAGAGTTTGAATTCTTCTATTTCAAGACAGGTTCATTCTAGGAGAGATCCACCTGGTCTAAGGCCTCATCCTGGTCTAAGGCCTCATCCAAAAGTGTTATGGATTTTGACTGAAATGACACTATAGTGGCTACTAGCTTTATCTAGGGTATTCAATTAAAGGAAAATAAACAAAAAAATAAAAAATATCATTATATCTCTATGGATAATGCAAAGGATAAAAAGAAGAAAAAGAAAAAACTATGTTAAGAAACCAACACGTTCCAAATAGCTTTGGCTTTTGAAGCGAGAAGATATTTGGCACAGGGTCTAAAGAACTTCTATTTAGATGATGTAGTAAGTTGTCACAATGAAAGTTGTATATTGCGTGACAGTTTAGTTAGTACAACTGTTATCTGAGAAATGATATCAGACATACGTACAATGCGTGAAAATAATATTTGACTCGTCGTCCACACTATCTCCTCATGCATCCCACTCCATTCAATCCTCCTCTAACATCTTCTTCCCCAACATCATAATAACCTCCCTACCTACACCCAACTCCTCTCTCCCCATCCCCACACCGATCTGGTGGCTCGTCGGCCATCCTCGCAATGTCTCTCTTAGGATCTCATCCTCCTCCCCCCTCTCTCCAAGTATGGCTATAGTGAAATTTGACCAAGCTATTGCATGAGTGGTCAACTTGTGTTTGAGGGATGCCTTTCGCCATAGCTAGAGCTCATCGGAAGTTTCCTCTTTTCAAGGAGTGGCCACAACTCATCGGATTTGTAGCTATAGTGGTGGGGAGCATATCGGATCTGTAGGAGATTAGGTGTAGACGACAAGTGGAAGACACCGCCACTGCCACACTTCTCCTTTGAGTTTGGCTCATCAGCAACGCCCGAGTGCCCGATCCCCTCCTCCTCTGATATACCTGTTTCAAGCACTTTCTCGATTTTGTTACAACAACTTTATCAAATTGTTGTATGAGGTATTTTATTTTGTTGCAATGTATCTTCTCATATGTTCTAGTAAGAGAATTTTTATTACATTTGTGTTGTGGATTTGTTGCATTGGAAAGTTTGTCACGCTTATCTGTTGCCATGGATTTGTTTGCAACAAAGAGGAGTGTTTTGTTGCATGTATAGAATTAATTGTTGTACTTGCTATAAATTTTAAGATGGAGTCTACAAGTTAATTATAATACATATTAAAAGTCCAATATCTGTACCATCCAAAATCGCAAGCGAGTATCTCTCTCCGTAATCTCTGTCGCAAACAGCTAAAATTCAAAAATTTCAGCCAAAAGTCATAAGCCGTAGCAAAAATGAACATACCCTTATTCAGTCATTAAGAGAAAATGCTGCAGTGTTAGAATACAATATATTTATTGTATCAAATAAAAAATTATTGTAGACTTACTAAATAATTATTGCTTCTGCGAACGCCAGCAAATCCTCTCTTCTTCTGCCTCGATGAGTGAGCGATGACCAACAAATAGAAGGCAACAAAAACAGGAACAAAAGAAATGACACCCATGGCAGTGTGCCACCCAACCCCACTTCCGCATTCCCCTCCTCCACAAAGCACAGCGCGCACACACAGGCAGGCAGGGAGGGCTAGAAAAAGAAAAGGGCAGAGGGCCAAAAAGAAAAAGAAAAACCTTCAGAAAGAAAAGAGCTCAACAGAAAGCAACCAAGCGAGGCAGGCCATTCACACATGATTCAGTCACCAGTTGTTTCTTTCTTTTTAGTGCCTCCATTTCCTCCCTCTGATCCAAGCCTTTCACTCAAAGCTTCCAGCTTTTCCAATTGTTTGGTACTTCAAGAATCAAGGAATATGTTCTTGCTGCTGCTCTTGGGGCTCTGATCCATCCATCCAAGGCCAAGCCTCAGTTTCTCTCCCTTTTCTCTGGCATTTTGCTGTGTCTGGGCTCTGTGCATGGTCACTCCAAGAAAAGGATTTTGGCCTGTTTTTTCTGTTCTTGGGATCAAAATTTCGGCAAGTTATTGGTTTGAAGGTTCCTTTCCTTTTGTGTTCTTGGGTCTTGTTTCCCTCCAAGGCAAGAATTTGGAAGCCATGGGGGCCCCTTGCCAGCAATTCAGGATGATTTCTGGGGGTCTTGAAGCCAAGATGCCTCTTTGACTCACCATTGCTTCGTTTCTTGGACAATTCTGCCTAATTTTGCCAATTTTACTTCGATTCGGGGTCGTTGAGCTCGAGCGCCCCTGTTCTTGATCCGGTTCATGGGTCTCTGCCACGGCAAGCCCACGCAAATCCCGGAGCCCGAGGTGGAGGAGCCCAATGTAGCCTCCGGCGCCGGCGATGCCGTCGGAGCCGCGAATGGCGCCTCCTCGCCGGCGCCGGCGGCCGCGGCGAAGCCGGGCACGCCGAAGCAGCCCAAGTTCCCGTTCTACCTGCCGAGCCCGCTCCCGCCGTCGAGCTACAAGAGCTCGCCGGCGAACTCGAGCGTGGCGTCGACGCCGGCGCGCGGCGGGTTCAAGCGGCCGTTCCCGCCGCCGTCGCCGGCGAAGCACATCCGCGCGCTCCTGGCGCGGCGGCACGGCTCGGTGAAACCCAACGAAGCGTCCATCCCCGAAGGTGGCGAGCCGCAGCTGGGCCTGGACAAGAGCTTCGGCTTCTCGAAGCATTTCTTCGCCAAGTACGAACTCGGCGAGGAGGTCGGCCGCGGCCATTTCGGTTACACCTGCGCTGCCAAGGCCAAGAAGGGCGAGCACAAGGGCGAGGACGTCGCCGTCAAGGTCATCTCCAAGGCCAAGGTCAGACACTCTCCCCTCCCCACCATTGCCATGCCCTGTTGTCGAGTTGCTTGCATCGTTTGCTCCCTGAAGAAACGTCTCTGTTGTTCAGTTTCTTGTTGTCTCTGTACAGTTGCATTCTCTGTATTTGACCATGTTTTTGTCAGATTCCTGCGTGATTGGATACCAGCATGCCTAAACGATGCTGTTTCTGCTCAGTTTTGCCGTCAAGATCCAGTCTTTTGTTATGTTAGATTCATCACGAGTTGTCTACGTGTTGACTGATACATGCATTTGGATTCTGCATTCTTTCAGTTTGGTCAGGTTCAGATGCTACGCTTGCGATTCTGGATCCTTGCTCGATTTTGTCACAGTGTTGATTGCACGTCATAGATATCTGAACTTAGACAGGAGCATATGTACTATCACCTAGTGTTTGGTAGAACATTGCTTGATTCAAGCACGCTAAGGTCGAAGAAAAGGAGGTACCTTACCCGCACTTCGTTTTCTTTTAGCTCCTGGGGTGCCCGTGATTGTTGGTGGGAGGGTGACCTCGCCGCGCTGATAAAGCTCGCCGCCTTGCGACATTCATGTCGTGGCCTCATTGCACTGGAGGAGCTCATCCATTCGGACGTGGACTGCCACGTGCATTGATTGGCTTCATGTCATGCTCATGGTGGCGACGGTTGCCGAGTCCTCGATGCCACCATCTTCTTTCCTCACATTTCATCGGTGGGTGAAAGGAGAAGATGATCCTCTTGGATAGATCTGCAGGTCAAAAGGGAGCACAGCTTGATACTTCAATTCTGTTGGAAGAGTTTACTCATTATGCGCCTCCCTGCTATTGTATGAGGGGTCATTTAATTAAGACCCTGTAGAGGCTAAGCTTTCCCAGCCAGTCTAGTGCTTTTATGAGCAAAGCTGGCAATCTTCCTGTTGTGTATGCAAGGCCGTAATGCCCCACCCACATCTACTCACACTCCATGTGCTTGTGTTCACCGTCTGTCAATCCTAGCATGGCAGGCATGCTGGTTTTCTTGATTCATCTTTCTAGAAAAATCAGCTCAGTGGTATTGATATGGGGAGTGAGTGAAGTCGAATTATGCCGACAAGAGTGGAGTTTTTCTTTTTGCATTTCAATTGCAGTTTTCATATGTTATTTCATTGTAAATGGTATGGCTTTTAATTTATTCTTGTGCTACATGTGTCCTGCAGGCATTGCCCTGCAGGCGTTAATGCCAGCAAGAGGCATTTTATTTCTTGGTACTTATAATTGATCACTTATTATTGTCTGTCTAGTGCATTGTTGTACAACATTGAGCAGAACAGTAGTTGGTTGCTGGATAGGCCATATAGGTGTCATAATTTGTGCTTCGAGATCTACGAATGTTGCCCATTACTTGATAAATGAAAGTTGGATGGAGAACTGTTTTTGCTTGACTCTTTGTGCTGTCAATATTGTAATTGCATGCTCTAACCAGTAACCAGTAATATATTCAATTAATCAAATTGAGATGGTTTATTATGACTTTATTTCAATATTTTCAGTCAGATCACTTGTTTGCTTGTTAGCTGTTTAGCGCAAACTGTGCAAATACATATTTATTCAGGCTGCTTTCTAGTCTCACCAAATTAAGTCTGTGGGCAGATGACGACTGCTATAGCCATTGAAGATGTCAGAAGAGAAGTGAGAATATTGAGTTCTCTGACAGGCCACAGCAACCTAGTGCAGTTCTATGATGCTTTTGAAGATGAAGATAATGTGTATATAGTTATGGAGTAAGTGTGCACTTGTTTCATACAGTACGCCTTTTTAACTTCTGTCTTCGTATGTTGTTGCAATGCATGAGATTCTTGCCCTAGTATATATATTAGGAGGTTTATAAATCATAATTTGTCTTTGCAAATGGAATTCATCACGACGGAGTGTTTAGTTTATTCCTGTCATGTTCCAAATATGAAAAGCCCCTGAAATTGTATATGAGAATCCTGCTATCCAAATATTGATTCAAATAAATCAAAATCATTTTCCTGTTAGGATGAATTTATCAATTTGATCTCAACAACTTATTCCATAAGGGAGCTGGTTTACACATGATTGCTATCAAGGTTTTTAATGCTATTGCATGATCTTGCTAATGAAGATTGTCATTTTATTAAGGATGTCAGCTTATCAAGATCAGAGCTCATCTATGATTGATCAATTGTTTACTATTTAAGAATTTAAGTTACATATATAATGGTGCTTACTGCAACTTCCATCACTTGATTATATTTTTAGCTTATGGTAGTTGTATCTATGCTGTTTCAGATTATGTATAGGAGGTGAACTACTGGATAGGATACTGGCGAGGTACTTATAGAGCCATAATCAGTGTTTTGGAACAATTCTTATGATTAATTCTGCTGGGGTTCTAATGATAACTGACTTTCTTGGTTTGCAGAGGTGGAAAGTATTCTGAAGAGGATGCAAAGGTTGTTATGGTGCAAATTTTGAGTGTTGTTTCATTTTGCCATCTTCAAGGTGTTGTTCATCGGGATCTGAAACCGGAGGTAGGTTTGTTGCCATACAATTAGCAGTTTATATTAATAAATCTTATTGTATTTCGTTATTATTATAAACCTGGAAGCTTATTAATATGCACTCAAATTGAAAACAAGACATTCACTGTATACGACATTTATCTTTTATTGTTGTTTCTGTTAATTTTCTGGATTGTTATCCAAAGAACTACTGTTTAGTCAGCAGATGCAATGCAATTCTTTTGCAATGATTATATATATGTGTGTTTCCTTTTCCCAGAATTTCCTATTCACATCAAAGGACGAAACCTCTGCCTTGAAGGTCATAGACTTCGGCTTGTCTGACTTTGTAAAGCCAGGTTGGTCTTATAGAGTTCCATTTGGATCCTTGTTTAATATTTTATCCTTGCTAGATTAAATCTAACTGTATTGAGACGCCAAACCATTGTTATATTCTGCAGATGAAAGACTTAATGACATTGTCGGAAGTGCGTATTATGTTGCTCCCGAGGTGCTTCATCGATCTTATGGCACCGAGGCAGATATGTGGAGCATTGGAGTAATTGCCTACATTTTGCTTTGTGGGAGCCGGCCTTTCTGGGCGCGCACTGAGTCAGGAATATTCCGAGCTGTCCTGAAGGCAGAACCAAGTTTTGATGAGGCCCCATGGCCTGCTCTCACTGCTGAAGCCAAAGACTTTGTAAAAAGGCTGCTTAATAAGGATTACCGCAAGAGGATAACTGCTGCACAAGCTCTAAGTAAGCACCAGTTTTTTTTTTTGCCAGTGTCATACAGTACTATTCTTCTGCGAAGCAATGCTTAACTGTTTACTTACATAATGATATCTGCAGGCCATCCATGGATCCGTAATGCTCAACAAGTGAGGATTCCTTTAGATATGATAATTTACAAGCTTATGAGAGCTTACATCAGTTCTTCTTCATTGCGAAAGTCTGCTTTGAGGGTATGCACTTAATCAAACTTGAAAAAAGAAAAAGTGTGTAGGATTCTTATGCTGGTCTGTAGATGATTGTTCTGTTTGCTTATCTTGAATTAATGCTATATATGGCTTGAGATGTCTGTTGAAATATAAGTGAATTATCCGTCTGTCTTCATCAACTTAAGTTTTTGGTTGGTGCATGCAATTTAATAAGATATCGAACCAAGAGATCCTGAGTTTAAGACCAGTGGCACAATATATATATATATATATATATATATATATATATATATATATATATATATATATATATATATATATATATTACATGCCACTTTTATTCCTTGTTTAGGTCTAAGGGTGCCTACACATGAGAAAGAGTGT
Source organism: Melocanna baccifera (assembly GCA_036346265.1). Classification (NCBI taxonomy): domain Eukaryota; kingdom Viridiplantae; phylum Streptophyta; class Magnoliopsida; order Poales; family Poaceae; genus Melocanna; species Melocanna baccifera. Next base: position 18,913,783 of record CM070696.1, on the reverse strand, counting down.
TAAAATATAAGTGGATTGTCTGTTTTTTTCATCAGCTTAATCTTTTGAGAGAACTGGTTGATTTATGCTACTTAATAATGTCAACTTCTAATTTTGGCATGTACCGTGTTTCTTGCAAAATTGCTCTACATAATGTATTCCCTTATTAATTATTCTGCTTTACCTGTAAATTTTTAATTTATTTTTGAATTTTTAAGTGCATTGAGTTTTCCATGTGCCAGTTGACATGGCTATACCTTGTGTGTTCATTTCACTTCTATTAGTACTATTAGGGTACCATCTTTCCCCACTCTGTACTCCTTAATGCTTTTGTTTGCACAATTAGTATGTTCATACCATTATGTCTTGACTTCGATAGCATTACCAATGAGCCATGTTAAGGGATCTCCATACATTTTGCAGGCCCTAGCTAAGACACTGACAACAAATCAACTCTTCTATCTAAAAGAGGAGTTTGAATTGTTGGGTCCAAACAAGAGTGGTTATATCTCCTTGCAAAGCTTGAAAGCGGTTTGTAATCTTACCTTGGTCATTCAATCTAATGTATAGCATGCAATTGCGGAATAAGTAAATTGAACTTGCAGGCCTTGGTGAAGAATTCTACAGATGCAATGAAGGATTCTAGGGTTGTTGACTTTGTTAACACGGTAAACCTCCTCCATAGTATCTTCAATTGTATTAGTATTGAACTGAGATAACCACTTACCTGCCCAAGTCATGGTACTAGGTGTGCACTCTTCAGTACAGAAAATTGGATTTTGAAGAGTTTGCTGCTTCTGCCATCAGCGTTTATCAGATGGAAGCTTTGGAGACCTGGGAACAGCACGCCCGGCGTGCATATGAACTATTCGATAAGGAAGGCAACCGGCCTATTGTAATCGAAGAACTTGCATCGGTATGATTTCAGCTGTACTTTGAAGAGTTTATGCATGGTTAATTAACATTGTTATCCGTGTATCTTTCTTTTGTCAGGAACTTGGACTTGGCCCGTCAGTTCCTCTTCATGTTGTTCTCCAAGACTGGATCAGACACGCTGACGGAAAGCTCAGTTTCCTCGGATTCATAAAACTTTTGCATGGAGTTTCTTCCCGATCAATCCCGAAAGCCTAAGATAAATCATTCTTGCATCAACCAAGGAGATAATTGATGGCTAAGCCAATCTCTGGCTGGTGTTCGTGTGTTTGTGACTGTTTGAGGTGGCTGGCTTGAAACCAAAACAAAAAAATGGCAGTCATGTGTAAGAGGTAAAAAAAAGTTCCTGCTTATGCCTACTGCTTCTACCCCTCCCCTTGCCAAGTCCATTGATGTTGTACTGAAGCTTTGTAGACGAATGTACAGATGAGGATAGGAAAAGAATATGGAAGGGCTGAAGATTTGAGACTGCTGTTTGTCAATGTCTGCATTGTTGTGCTCCCTTTGTCTCAAACAAGACATTAACATCTCACCTTACTACCCCCTGTGTTAAGTCACACCCCTGACTGCAGATTGCACTGTGTATCATTCATCTCATTGTACTTCTTGCAAGAGCTTCTCTGCAGCTTTGTAGCATGCGATATCTCAGAGTTGCCCAGTCCACTGATGATGGGAGATAAATATTTTCCAGCAAGGCTGGCGCTGCTGCTATCCAAGCAGTCACATAAACCTACGTGTGCATATTTGCATGCCATTGAAACAGCAGAATTCAGAATTTAAAGGCAATTACTTTTGCAGGGTTGCAGCCTTCAGTACCACAGCTCGGGACCCATCGAGCTTTTACTGTTCATCCAGTGCAGAAACCAGTACTGTGATGTCCTCTTTTTATCGCGCTCTGTCATAACTACCGGGGCGTTCGGAATAGCTTAGGTTTTGATTGAAATTTTATTATAACTGGTTTTTTTACTGTAGTTAAGTTGATTTATTGTGTATAATTAAATTTAAAAAAATATAAAAATAAAAAATATTTTAGCGTATCACAATTCACTGTGGCATTGCTACTCTGGTTGTACATGTACAGCGCTGTCAATGCTGCGCTGTCGCTATCGTGCAAGGAAGCAAAGGCGCTGGACCTGGACGGCCGTACGGCAAAGCAAGTCCAGTCAAGTTCGATGCCGAGTCCGGCCGGAGAGGGCCCACTGACAGTCAGAACGGTAAGAGGACCAGAGAGATCCATCCAGTAAAATTTGCTTTCCTCTGAACTTATCACGGTCAAAACAGCCGTCACCTCTGGGAGCATCTACTCAAGTCATTTTACAAAACAAGTACGAAATCCCCTCGACAAGTGGCTCCATTTTGGCTTAGTTCGTCCGTCCAATGTTTATGGACTTGAAGAAAATCAATAACAAAGTATAAAAAAAAGGTCATGTAGCAGATGTTTTAGAGGGGAAAAGTTTCAATAAAATATATTACCCCAATCAAGTAAATGTATGAATATGTTGTGACCAATGTCAGAGTATGTGTTAGTGATACTAATGATTTTTTTTATTAAGATAAGACTACACTAAGGGTTAGCACTGAGTATATACATTTTTGTTTTAGTGATAGACGATGTCACGTGGGACATACAATGAGATATTTCTTAATGTATGCTTTTCGCTAATAATGTAGTGCTAGTTGATAAGAGTATGATAGGTGTCAATAGAAAACTGGACTTGTGGACGAAGACTTTAAAATCAAATGGTTTTAGACTTAGTAAGACTAAAACTGAATATATGATGTGTGATTTCAATGGTACCAGGGCAGATGATAGAGATGTTAATTTGGATGGACAAGTAATATCTAGAAAGAACATTTTTTTGGTATTTGGGATCGATACTACAGTAGAATAACGAGATTGATAAAGACGTAGCCACATGATAAGAGCAGGTGGGTGAAAATGGTACCAAGCATTGGGCGTCTTGTGTGATAAAAAAGTTTCACAAAAGTTAAAAGGTAAGTTCTATAGAGAGACGATCAGACCTACGTTACTATCTGGAGTGAAATGTTAGGCGGCTAAAAGATAACACGTATAGAAGATAAGTGTCGCAGATATAAGGATGCTGCGGTGAATCTATGGTCACACAAGGCGGGATCGAATCCACAATAATAATATACATGATAGGATGAAGATAGCACTAATTGAAAAGAAGCTATCTACTATTGCTTGAGATGGTTTGAACATCTCCAACGAAGGCAAATGTACGTAGTGAAAATTTAAAACGTACCGAAAACATAAAAAGAGGCAGAGATTGACTAAGACTAACGTGGAAGGAAGCAGCTAAAAGAATTTGAGGATTGACATAAGAGGAAGCAGTTAAAAGAGACCTGAGGGATTGTAATATATCCAAAGAGTTAAAAATTAGCTTTGGATAGAAGTGTATAGAAGTTAACGATTCACGTACTGGAATCATAACATAAGAAAGAGGTTTAGAGGTGATGTTTTAGACTCTCGGTTCATTTAGCCTTGTGGGTTTTTATTATAAGACTCTTTTTTATCTTGAGGAGATTTTATTTCTAATTTATCTTAATTTATTTGGGATAAAACTTTATTGTTGTTGTTCAATGGAGGTTTGCTTCTCGTGGAAGACGTTTGTACGTGTTTCTTCGAACGCAAAAACAACTTTTTTTTGTGTGCGAGTTTATAAGCCAAAAACATTTAAGAATTATGTAAGGAATGTAAAATGTATGAATCATGTTGGTTTTTGGAATGATGTGCCATGTGCCATGACCAACTCAGGATTTCAGGCTGTATGGTCCAGGGATGGAACATGTTTGCTTGCCTGTTTGGCCGCATTTGTATCGTGTAAAATCGTGATCACATGTTCAGTTTGGACCTTGGAGTGACACTGCTTGTTTGTACTGTCACAAGGCTCCTCGAAGAACACAAAGTAAATTATTGGTTAAATTGACTTGGTTTTACACGATATGAGCAACAAGGTTATTACAAGAAGGAAAAGAAAAGGAGCTGCCTCAAAAGACATGGAAGAGGCATCGAAGGTTGCAACGAAGCAGAAGAAATGTCTCAAAGTGTTAGTAGTCTTATGTACTTTGTAAGTATGCACTGAAAGTATCTTAAAAGACTTGAGAGCTAAACTTGAAAAAGGCTCGAATCATGGTAAATGATGGAGACTTTGTTCAAAGAGATTATAGTAGTATTTTTTCATGCTGAGTTGTATTGTAATTAATGTTAAATTTGAATAGTGAAATGTCTCAAAAGACACGGCTTAGAACCTCTGAACAAAAAAGATCAGAACGGAGGAAAGGTGGTATGAACAGACGAACAGTTTACAGTTAGAACACCTCAAAAGAAGTATAGTCTTTGTGAGGGGCTCAAAAGATGCACGATGATATACAGCTCAAGTCAAGGTTCATTCGAACCATGAAAGCTGAAGGGTGAAAAGAAAGTGGGAAAAAAATAAAGTGGAAATCTCAGACATTAGAGAGAGGAAAACAAACATAAACAGAAGAATATAATGTTCGGTTTCAAAATTTGTTCAAAGGTAAATGGCAATAAAAAGCATAAATTCTATAAAAATGTCATAATAAATGGAGATGCGGGGTATCGATCCCCGTGCCTCTCGCATGCTAAGCGAGCGCTCTACCATCTGAGCTACATCCCCCTCGTTGTTTAAGTCCTTTCTTTAACTTACACAGTTAATAGGATTTCACACAGTTGTTTAAGCTCTTTCTTTAACTTACACATTTGATAGGGTTTCACACAGCGAGACAGAATCAGATCGATCTGTTAACTTTAATACACAAAGTATTTGACATCACAAACTAAGTTGTTTTTTTTAAAAAAAAAAACTTGGCAACAAATTATGACTCGTTCATATTGAATTTTGCTGATAGCTTTTTGTTTTAACTTTTGAATAGTAATAGTTTTAGAAAAGCTGTACAGAGAGAGACATCCATGTACGATTTTGGCCGATATAAATAAAACCACTATAATATCTACTACAATCAACTAGTAGACTCCGTCTTCAAAAGACACCCTATTTAAAAGTTAGGTACTGTAAAAAGGCTATTTACTATAGAAAAATAGTTTTTAAAAGTTAATATAAGCAGTGCTAAGTTGATTGTATGAAAAGTCCTGTTGCCAAAATTGTTTGAGGATTTTAATATGTTATATTCATCTACGCGATTAGAGATATGATTTGGCTAATGGGTGGCCATGAACACGGAACACCTACGAAGCCTGCAGGTCTTAACATAGGCTGAAACTTAGCCCAGAAACTACTCACCAAACGACATTTAGGCCAAATTGGGCTGTAACGAGAAACAACACGGCCCATATATGATTAGATCCCTTTCTTACTCTTCTATTATCTCGCAAAAACAAACATTTCCGCACTACCCTGCCTCTCCCATGGCGACCCCCTCCGGATCACCTGCGGCCGCAGGCAGAGGCCGCTGCAGCTGCCCCCGGCGATGGCCCTCCTCGCCGCCGTCACGACAGCGACGGTGCTCTCCATCATATGCTTCCTGTCCTTCACGGACTCGCTGTCGTACCTGGGGTTCCAGTCCAAGAACGTCGACAAGAGGGACAGCAGCCGCAAGTACCTGTACTGGGGTGGCCGCGTCGACTGCCCAGGCAAGCACTGCGGCTCCTGCGCCGTCCTCGGGCGCCAGGAGTCCAGCCTCCGCTGCGCCCTCGAGGAGGCCCTGTTCCTTGACAGGTAGTCTCGTCTCGTGCTTGCCACTTCTCCCGCATTGAGATCGCTAAGGTGGTTCTTGGTGTAAAGAAATGGGAATGTGTATCTTGTGGTGAAAGATTTGTAGATTTGGATTCCAAATTGCACTGATCATCCAGGGCACATAAATATTCCACTTAGAAGGAGGCAAATTGTTGCAAAGACTGTGTGTAATGTGGGTTATGCTAATATGCCATGCCATGACTTCGTTTTTGTTGCTCTGCAGAATATTTGTCATGCCTTCAAGGACGTGCCTTAGTTCAGTGCACAATCTAAGGGGATACTTGATTCAAGCAGTGCAACTTCAGACCAAAGGTTTTGCTTCTTAATCACCTATGTCTGCCCATTACATTTTGCCAAATTGAATTAGAAATTAAATATGTAAACTCAATGTTTTGGCAGATGGGAAATGAGTTATTGTGCAACAGAATCTTTATATGATATGGACCTCATCTCAAGAGCCTGTACCTGTTATTTTGGACAATCCGTAATCATGGTATGGGATAGTATCAAGAAGTACGAAGCTAGGAGAGGGAGGCGTAGCACATGCGCGAGGAGTTAGCACAGCTGAACTCAAAGAAAATTTGCTTTACTCGAAAGCTCTCCTTATAAACCGCACTGCAAGTCCTCTTGCTTGGTAAGAATTTATGTTCCATAGGGTCCTTATGTCCTGTTATCAGCATTTTAGGAATTAGCTTAACATTTAATAATCACACCAAATCGAAGCTATACACGATTCGTAAACTTAAGTATAGACCTTAATCATCATTACAGTTCAGGTTTATGGAGTGCAACGATCGGACCAAGCGTAGCTCTGTGATGTTGCCATACACTTTTCTGCCAACTATGCCAGCACGAAAACTGAGGGATGTAGTAAATAAGGTATATTTTCACTGAATTGATTTTTGTGCCATCTAACAAATATTTTGGTCGAAACTGACTACTCCAACCTGCAGATAGATCATCTCTTTTCACACTAACTTACTTGGCTCCATATTAATCTCTTAGTCTTGATTTTTATTATATGGTAATTTGTTGAATTTTGTTGGTTCTCTTACTTACCAGAGTAACCATGTGTCTCGTGTTAGATTCCCAGTCAAAAAGCAGTGGCGTTTCCAGTTTTTCCACACCCTCTAATAAGCAGCACTGCATGGTAAGTATGACACCTTGTGTCGAGTCCTCTTATTGCATCATGATCTCAGATGTGATTACATTAGTGTTTGCTTTCTACAAACAGTTTAGCACGACCAAGTGATTTGTATTCTGGCTTGACCAAGGCCTAAGGATTCTTTTCTGTCGTTGTCAATTACCTCAGGAACCGCAGCTCTTAAGTACTTAATTCAACTAGGAGCTTTCTAAAGGAATTATCATCATGGATTGCCGGTAGAAAAAAAATTTACTTAGCCATTAGCAATGCAATGTTTAGTTACAAAATTTGCATTTAGTTTCATGAGACAAGCTGGTTAAGATTATTATTTGTGTTTCTTATGGCGTGGATACAGGTACAGGTTAGCATACTCATCTAACTTCAGTGGCATTTTGGAGCCCATAATTGAGAACAACTACCAGCTGTTCATGGTGGAAAGGTTAATCATGCAAGGAGCAAGGACGTTTGTGAAGACAATGAAAGAATTTGATAATGATCTTGCCCTTTGCGATGACACTAAAAAGAACACCAAAGTCTGGCAAGAACCAGTTATAGGGTTCGAAATTAGTGGTTCAATTAGGGTTTTTGAAAATTGAAATATCCACTATCTTCGTTGCAAATCAAAGGTAAAATTATACATGTAATTACGGGGGTATTCTTTTGAGTTGTGGCTGATAGTTTTGTCTGCGTTTTTCGACACGACAGTGAACGATAGAGACGTCGAGCAGATGGCGCACATGGGTTTATGCTCGTGAAGCTATTTGGAGAATGCGTTTTAAGAGGCTGTCCCGTTTTGACGTTTGGCTTTTTGATTTTCGGAGAAGAGCCAAAAGCTGAAACTAAAAATAAAAAGAATATGCCTTATATATATATATATATATATATATATATATATATATATATATATATATATATATATATATATATATATATATATAGGAAGGCTCTTTTCTACACCGGTGTAATTACACTCTATGTCGTTTCTCACAATATAGGGAGTATCTCGCGCAACGGAGAATATGTACGTATAGTATACGAGTATTTAAGATCATCTAGGTGGTATGAATAATTTTTCAGAGGTAGTATGTATTTTTTTTAGACATACTTCTTTTTATGTGCGTATATGAATGCATTTACAAAATATGCTAAAAACTATGGACTCCCTGCAATTTTTTCATGTGATTCACATTGAAGTATCTTATAATTAGTATATGAGTATATCCAAAGTGATAAAGAAGTATTTCAAATTCGTTTAGGTAGTATATTAGAGGTGGGTGTAATTATACCTAGGTGTAGAAAGTATTTTTCCTATATATATATATATATATATATATATATATATATATAGAGAGAGAGAGAGAGAGAGAGAGAGAGAGTAAAATGGTGATCTTAGATTATTTTCGCTCTTATTGCGCCCCTGTATACGAGGACAGACAAATCGAGTCATGATGCATGAACAAAGATCAGTCTGAAACTCTGAAGCATGCAGTAAAATGGCACAAGAAATGATCATACCATAGCCCCAATGAAAGACACATGTGTACAGCATATCCGTATGTGTAGTACATGCATACAGATTCAGATATGCATGTGTTTTTGAATGGATCGAGAGGCTTCAGATGATCATTGGCCTGGGGTGTGCCTAGAACCATCCATGCAACAACACTGCCTGTACACCCGATCCCTCCATCGTCGCGCATTGCCTGATCAGCATACAGTCCATCCGTATCCATAATTCCATACAGAGCCTACTCTCAGTCACAAAAATAAGTCATTTCGGACGTCATCCATAACGTATAGTCTCAAAAATATAATTTTAATCACTAATTTTTATTATAATATATTTATAAAACCTATAAAATAATAATAATAATATGAATTTAAGATAAATATATTTATATTATTTTTATGTATCTAATTTAAGTATTTAAAAAGATATTGGTAGTCGAAGTTTGTAATGTTTAAAAGCATTTAACCCAAAATATTTTTTTACTGGAGGGAGTATATAGGAAACAAGCATGCATATCTGGCTAGTTCACACAAACGCAAATGCGATACAATAAAGCATATATTGTAAAGAGATTATTAGGGAAAAAATTAGATGCCTTGACCTAGCATTTAGCAGCTAGTCTTTTCACCAGCGAGACCCGAGAGCGCCCATGCTTCCATGCATGGCAAGAAAGAACAGAAGGGCGCAAGACTTAGCGAGCAGCAACTACTTGACTTGATCGATCCTAGCTAGCTAATTAACTCTGAAGTGCAAGTGCAGATCACACAAGCGCCTGCTTGCAGATTAATTTCAGAGCGTACTGAAAAGAAACCGAGCCTAAGCTAGCTGGCTAGCTACTGCTACTCCTCTCTACCTCTCTCTATATGTACACGAGAGCAAGCCGGCCAACACCTCGCTTCCCTGGTCATGGTCGTCGCCCTCTTCCCGGTGCGCCCGCTTCTTCTTCGTCCCCTGCAGCGCCACGCCGAACAGCTTCACCGTGTTGTCGTCGTCTACCTCCGCTGCCGGCCTCGGCGGCGGCGAGTCCGAGTCCAGCTCCAGCAGCCTGCAAGAAGACGCAGCTCCAGCGACGAGTGGCTGCGGCGCCGTCGACGAGGGGCTCGTGACCGGTACCACGTGGTTCTGGAGGAAGTATATGATGTCGTTGTAGAGCTTCTTCATGTGCGCCAGCTCCGACAGCAGCAGCGAGTTGCGCCGACGCAGCTGCCGGTTGTCCTCCGACAGCGCCGCCAAGAAGTCCCCGCCGCCGCCGTCGTCATTGCCGCCGCTAACACCGTGCGTGGCGGCCGGCTCTTCTTGGAAGTGGTACACCGGGTGAGTCGGCGGCGGGGGCGGCGGCGAGAAGGGGTTGAGGTGGTGGCCGTGATGATGGAGATGGTGGTGGTGGTGGTAGGGTTGGTGCGGTGGCGGCGGCTGCGACGACTTCCTCCGGTGGATCTCGGCGAGGAGGTGCTTTGCTCCCTTCCTGAAGAACTCGTTGGCGAACTCCCACCTGTCCGCTACGATCTTCCTGAAACCCTGCATCAACAACAGCAATGGCAAAACAAATTAGCAATTTTAATGGGTTAGCTACTACTAATCAAAGCGATGAAATTATGGCAAGATACTGTAGCACTTGCCATTGCAAGTTTGCAACTACATTGGCAGATGATGCTCATGTACAAGATGTGGTAGACGAATGTTCAATATTGTTGTTTATGTAGTCCTGTCATGTGGTGTGGTAAATTTGTAATGCATCATGCATGGTATATACTTGGCACAGAATACCATAGGGTATATTAATTTATCTCTGTATTGTGTCAAATCTTTTCCCAATGATTGGGAGTGGAGACTACTGATGAGGAGAGTGTATATATACATACATGTACATGGAACTACGACCGACTTGTACTACTATCCTCCACTTTACTTACTATGCATGCACATTTGTACACTTGTTTTTGCTGTTTTGGTTTTGGTCAAGGGAGAGTGATATTCATATATGGGCTCTGCTAGTAGAGCGACAGAAGGGGAGAGAAGCTTAAAGCAAGTATTAATTAAGTACATTAGGGAAGCTAGCACAGTGTAGTACTGGGGCAAAGGGGTATAAGAATGTCATTAACTCATGTTTCCAAAGAACAAACCAGTTAATATACACAAACAAACAGTCAGTGCTCAGGGTACTTCTCACTTATCATCTTGTGAGAAAACCAATCAATCAATGTACCAAAAATCTTCTAACTTGCATATATATGACTCCCAAATTAAGAGCCAAACTAAAAGGTGGAGAAACAAAACCCCCTTCAAGTTGATTATATGTAGAGCAAAAGAACAGTGGATGAATGCATGCTCTCAGCTCAACTTTGTCAGAAGCTAGAAAGCAAGAAATGGGCTAGTTGGAACTTGGAAGGAAGGTCACACCAATGCCTTTCCACCGTGCAACAAAATCCGATAAAAGGAGGAACAAAAAACTTTCGCATGCCAGCTTGTCACATTATAGGAAACAAGAGATACCAACCATCTAACAAAATGCATGCATTGACCAAAGACACCAAAACCAAAAAAATAAAAACAAGGTCCCCATCCATCTGCAGCTACAACCTTTCCATCATCCAACACATCAAGAAACACAAGCACATGCATCATATCTCACATCATGCACATCCTTAATGTAACCATCTAGAAGTAAGAACAAATCAATTAAGCATGAGCTAGCTAACCAGTAGCCAGACTGAAAACTCGATAGACTATGCATATATGCATGGTTCATGTAGACATATATGCATGTAGATAGAAACGTACATAGGTGTTGAGCTGCCTGACGAAGCTGGAGAAGTTGTTGTGCTTGAAGTAGTTGGGGAGGAGGTCCCTGGCGAACTCGGGCGGGCGCCAGACGACGAAGGTCGTGTCGTCCTCCCCCCACGACACGATGTGATCGGTGCAGGGGTCGTCCACCAACTGGTACGTCTTGGTCAGGAACGGCGCCGGCACCGGCTTGCCGCCGTGCGCCGAGCTCTCCATCGACACCACCATCTCGCCGCACCTCTCCACGAGGAAAGCCATGGCCGACGACCACCTTACTACAATCTGTTACTACTATGCGTACGTAGTAGCTCGGCCTCAGTGCAAGAGAAGATGCGGAGGTGAGAAGAGAGTGCTCTCAGCAATATAAGCAAAGCTAGCAGCAGGAGTGAGTGAGAGTGAGAAGTGAAGACTGAAGAGAGAGGAGAAAGGCTGCCTCTCTTCAGCCATATCTCCAGTCTCACTGTCTCGCACTCACACACATAAACATACACATGCACACACACCACCCCACGAACCCCTTCAAATATTCTCGTGCGGGTCACTCGCTGCCTGCCTGGACCGCTGCTCGCTTGGGTACCTCTTTCTCTCTCTACCCTCCTAGCTAGCTAAGCTAGAGTCTTCTCTCTCTCATCATTATATATGCGTATGCATCGATATCTGTGACGAGGGCATCTTCATGTTCAAAGTTCTGTTGGGGAGAAGGATGATGCAAGAGACAGAGGAGGTTCTTTTGACATTTAGCATCACTTCATACTTAGCCACTCTTAGGGCATACGTTTTGTTTGGAGAGGGGAGATCCATCGAAGTGTAGAATCTATAACGACAGTACCATATGTAATTAATAGAGAGTGTCTATACGACCTTCGTATATTTTTTAGGTTCAATCAGATCTCTTTAGAGAATGGCCATGAGCTGGATGCATGTATTCACAGCGTGCTGGAACCTGCATGCGTGCAGAGGTCAAGCAGACGGGCACGCAATCAATCACTTGTGCATGCATGGGAGAATCATAGTTGGTGACATAAGCCAATTAATACAGACGCGTGACTGAATTAAGAGAGGGAATGTCAAATGTGCGTGAGATGTTGCTATGATCCTGTTCTTTGCGGTTTTTAAAAGCTGTTTTTAGTTTTTACTACAGTAACTAACTTTTAAACAGAATATTTTTTTAAGATGGTGTCTACAAGTTAATTGTAGTACATGTTAAAAACATAATATCTGTACCATTAAAAATCTCAAACGAGTATCTCTCTTTCCACAATCTCTGTCACAAACAGCCAAAAAACCATCAACCGCAACCAAAAACCATCAATCGCAGCTAAAAAGAACAGCCCCTATATATGTTTATGCGGTACCTGTATATCTGTACACCTCTGCAGGTCGATCGCAATACGTGTTCAACCGATAGCTCCAAAGTTAAGAGTCTCGGTGGGTGTATACACGTACGTACGGCGATGATTTGACGTGATGGTCAGAGGAAGAACAATTCGCAATAAACGATGGATGCACGGAGGCATCATGCACGGGCTAGTAATAGTTTTAAAAGGAGAGAGAGAGAGAGAAGAGCTCGGCAAGAAGCAAGAGGGGAGGAAGAGAGAGAGAGAGAGAGAAGATCCAGAGCATGCAGCGCTAGCTGCAGCTCGGTCGGCATGAATCCGTGCAGTGATCCAAGAGGAGAAGCACATAAATTGTACTGCACGGCCGGTGTCGTCATGGTATTTAGCGACCAAATTGTTCGTCTAGCTACCCACCGCGTGCAGCCGTGCAGCGCACACATGCATGCACGTACACGTCTAGCTAGCTAGCTGCAAACAACGAAAGATACTTTTGTGCCTGCCGGTGACCTGCAAGTCTCAAGGTCAGGCCCGTGATTTCCATGGAACAGCGAAAGCGGAGAGACCCAGTGAGTGTGCTAGGGATCCACTTTTGATGCAACATCATTTTCTATTGCCCTTTCCTGCCATTGGCCTGCCGCATGGGTGTGATGCAAGGCTGCTACTTCCATTAATATCATATCAATGTGCAAGAAAACAAACATTCCCCCCCCCCCCCAACTTTTCAACCAGCATTGAAAGAAACAAAACAAAGCCGTTTCCCTCTCCTTTCCTCTCTCTCCCTCTCTCTTTGGTCCCAGTGTAAAACGTCATCTACTGATGAGTCGCCTTGCCTGCACCAGTGACTAGTAGCTAGCTAGTGAGCACCTGGCTCAAAGACCTTGCAAGATCACAGGAGGATTAGCTAGATTTGTGCATGCTCCCCTCCTCCGCCCCAGCTTCATCCATGTCCTTCTTTGATGCCTAGCTTCCAAGCAGGCAGTAGAGCACCAGTTTGGATCAGTCGAACTAGCCCCCAGATCCACCCCAGGGCTGCCCTGCAGGTGATAGATAGATCGATGCAGCTAGCTTAGGGTTTTGGCATGCAAGTACTCATGAATATGCCACACGTTGCAAGCAACATATACAGCCCACTCGGACACTCAGTTGGGCTTATTTTTGGTGGTTTATGACTGAATTTATATTGTAGTTAACTTATTTTGCACTGTAACTGATAGTGACTTATTTGATATAATTAAATTAAAAAATCTAAAAAAAGATTATTCTATCACGTATAATGTAAATGAGTATGAGAAAAAAACCAACAAAAAAAACTCAAAATGATAAAAAAACTAAAAACAAAATTTAAAAATAATAAAAAAATAAGTTAAAAGTTAGAAGCTCGACCGAAATATGCGAACATACATGTGCATCAATGCAGTAGACAGCTACATATGTGGCTGGTCTAATGCAGTACGCTACTGGCCATAGGTGTCCAACAGCTAGTGCATATAGCCTACAGCTTTCAGAGGAACAAAAAGAAAGAAAAACAGAAGAAAGAATTCATATAAAACTAGCAAGAAGCAAGTTACAAGGAGTGAGAGGTACAGGGATGATGAGACCTAGAGGTACAAGACAGGCGTGCATTCATGTGTAATAAAATTATTTGCTTTAGTATGCAGTGTGGATTGGCTCACGGAAGATTATGGGGGTGATCGGAATAGCGATGGTTTTTAGCTAAAAAAAATACTGTAGCTAGTTGAAAAAATACTGTAGCTGAGTTAGTGGATAGTGTAGTGAATAGTGAAAAAAAAAATCTAAAGCTAGAAACTGAAGCCGAAAAATTGAAACGATCAGGACCTATATATATTTCATATATGACAAGTTGCTTTAATGATACATATGTTTGTAGTATACATTTTATGAGTACATCACGTATACATTTTATGAGTACATCACATGACCTCTCTCCATCCCCACATGTGGCCCGCTGCATTTATGGCCAGGTCTAGATCTATCTTTGACTGGGAAAATGTGCATAGAATAAGGGGAGAAAACTGGAGAGATCATTATATAAAACATGTGTGATGTAGTGGCAGGTGAGAAAGATGAAGCAAAGAAAAGAATGTCATGTTCTTCTCTAGATCAGGCCCACATTATCTGATGACACCATGCCATGCCATGTGCCATGCATGCTAGATGCCGTTAAAAACCAGTTTTCTAGACAATAATGTGCTTCGCAATGTCTCTCATTTCAAGATTCCTTTATTCTTTATCATATCATTGCATGCAAAAGATACTGTGGTGCTTATATGTGTGCATACAATTTGCTGCGACACTGTTGTTTGTACGTTTAAAAACATCTATGTATTCGTGCAATGAACTGACATTCGAGAGGGTAGCTAGCTAAAGCTATGGAGATGAGGTGATATTCTAAGGAAGATGTACTCACTGGAAGATGGCAGCACTTTGCAAAAGATGAAGCTGATTGTCTTGGTGTATATAGATCATCAGATAAGGCAAGGCACAGAGCTCATGTGAAGAGGAGAGGCCAAAGTGTACGTGGTTTTCTTTACGGTTTTTAAAAACTTTTTTTAATCTTTTTATAGTAATTAACATTTAAATAAAATATTTTTTAAAAATAGAATATATAAGTTGGTTATGTACATACTGTAGTGACTTTATTTATATCAAATAAAACTACATACGAGTTTTTATTACTCTGCTACACAAACAACCTAAAAGCCATAAAACACATCTAGGCCCGCTCATTTGAGTTTATATTTTTGATTTATTTTTCACTATTCATAATTTTTATCTTTTTGGTATTTTTAAAGTTTTTTTACTGGTTCTTTTTTTCGTATTTATTTACATTATATGTGATAGGTTAACATTTTTTTTCTATTTTTAGATTTTTTTTAAAAAAAATTAATTACACCAAATAAACCACTATCAACTATAATATAATTTCAACCAACTACAATATAATTTCAGATATAAATCATCAAATATTAGTTCAATCAAACATCCTCCTATAAACCAAAGCCAAAAGTAAAAGCCCCTAAGTCTCACTCAGCTCCCTAGGCTGCATAGAAAACAGCTGCAATCTTGGACTTTAGATGATTGCCACTCACATACCTGTAATAACTTTGCGGAGGATTAGACAATTAGATGTACTTGATTAAAGAGAGATCTAGATGTTTATGTTGTTCCTATCTAGCTAGCTCTGAATTTGCATTAGACTTGAATGGCGAATATAGTACAATACTGGCTGGCACATAGATCGCAGCCATGCATGTAGCTAGCTAGCTAGCTAGGTCCACAGCTAGTACATCTTTCCAGGTTTCTTATTAGGCATGTATGTATGTTTGTCCCTTGATATGTTCTAGCTAGTCACGACTACGCTACTGCTACTACTGGAACTCTAGCGCTTGGGCCGCTCGTTTGGGCTTTACGTTCTGATTTCTAGTTTATTAAATTTTTTTTTCTGGTTTTGTGGTTTTTTGAGTTTTTTATTTTTTTCGTATTTGTTTATATTGTCTGTGATAAGTTAATATATATTTTTATTTTTTATTTAATCATATTAAATAAATAACTATCAGCTATAAAAAATAAATAAGCTACAGTATAAATTTATTTAAGTCCGAACTGATCACCCCTAGATTGGGAGATGAATGAGAAAGACCAGATCTTTTGCTGTGGTTGCATTATACAAAAAGGATGGGGATGAGATTGCTAGACAATGGAAGCTTTTCAGAGAACATTTCCCCCTTTTTCTCAGAGAGAGAGAGAGAGCCAAGGGAGGGAGGGTCAGAGGTCAGAGCATTAAGGGAGGAGAACTGATTAAAGTCTGCACATAAAGGAGCTGTAAAGATGTGAATTTACCCACCACTACTCTCTACAGTGTCCAAACTTTTCCAAGCTCTTACACATGTGCTGTCCATGCACATCTGACCCCTCTCTTATCATGTTCTGCCATGCCCGGGTGGTGCTCGGATATGGAGAATAGGAGTGGTGCCCCTGAGCACTAGATTTAGATTTTTCTCTACCTTGATAAACTGAGGCTGTGATCTAGCTTGTACATGTGCGGAAGAGCACGAGCTCTAGATGAACACCTTGTACATACTCGATCAATCAGCCAGTTAGTACTCTACCCCATGCATGCACAGGAACAGCCAACGCACCATGCATGCATCTAAATATACAGCGTGAAACTAAGCTTGCTCTAAAACACCATAGCATCAAGGCTTCTGTACCCTCCAAAAGAAAACAACCAGGGGAAACAATTTCGGTTTTTTAAATTTTTGCATCCCTCCGAGAAATCCGAAATTTGAAAATTTCAGAATTTTTTGAAAAGATTCGGTCAAAATATTCAAATATACATTTGAATTCAAGAAAAACAAACATACCCCGGTGAGCCTTTGTCCTGTGCGGTTGTGGCCGACGAGCTCACGCAGGCACCGGAGCAGTGGGAGGAGCACGGCGGGGGGCGCATCCTAGCATCACCCACTGCTATCTGGAGGACACGCCATCGTGGGAATCGGACGCTGAGGTGGGCCAGTTCCTATGCCCACCCCGCTCCATTGCTGGCGCCTCCCCCTCCCTTGCCGGCGGCCGCCACCCTCCCCTCGCAGCCCGTAGCCGGCGCCCGTCGCCTCGATCTGGATCAGCATGGGGAAGGAGAGAGAGATATGGATCGGCATGGGAGCCCGCAGCCGGCGCCCACCGCCTCGATCTGTTATTGGATCGGCATGGGATGTTTTTCCTGTGTACAACTATACAGATCTCTGCAGGGTAACTATAGGTATCGATAATGCGACATGGACGAGTTTTGTTACCTCGTGTTCAGTACAGTAGTAAAAATTTGCTTCTGAATCTCTAAACCACATCTCATGTCCCTGTGAAAAGATCGAGCAAGCATGAAAACATTTTTCATGGTGTGTACATCATCCACCATCTCATACGGCTTTGGCGCAGGCAGGCAGGCAGAGGCGGGGGCAACGGCAGGCGGTGCACGGGCGAGGATGGCTAGAACAATCAAGCCCCATCTGCCCGTGCACGCTGCGACACGGGGCCTGAGTAATTGCGCGTATGGGCGTTGCGAGCCAACAGGACATGCGTCCAAGCTCGTGCACTGCACACGTGAGTGGACGCCAGGACTCACATCCGTGAAGCTTCTACTCTCTCTCTCTCTCTCTCTCTCTCTCTCTCTCATTTAAGCTTGAGCTTGTGCAACCTAGCTACCAATCTGCAGCATTGCATGGCCTGTGGGGTGCAGTGCAGTAGTGTATCATCCTCTCTCTCTCTCTCTCTCTCTCAAGAGACTAGCTAGTGTGATACTAGTCTCTCTTGTTTACAGGGTCACAAGTGAATGGCCAAGGGGCTCGTCTTGCCTGTCCGGTCTTCTGTTGCTCCACATGGTGTCACATGCACCAATGCCTCCACTTCCCTTCGATCTCCTCTCTTTTTTTGTTCATAGAAGACGACAGTTTCATATGTTTTCTTGTGTGTATCTACTGTTTGGTCGATCTGGGCCTGCATCCATTACACCCAAAAAAATGTGTTTTTTTTTGCTGCCCCTATGGCCATGCATAGAGCAAGGTAGCATGCATGCACAGATCGATCTTTCGCCTGTTCTTGCCAAATCTAATCATGTTTGGCTTGGCATTGGTTACTTATCTTTTTCCCTAGAGGAATCACAGTGTGCTGGTCAAAAAAGTTAGAAATAAGAGTAAAATACATATATTATATAGTATTGTTTTTTGGTTGCAAGCAGCGTATCAAAACAGTACTGATAGCTCCTATATATGCAGCCTCAGCTTTAAGGACACGCCTACCACTACCAATAAAAAAAATCATGGACTCAACTCCACGTTTAAGAAAAGAAACATCTCTAATGGATTGTGAATATAATTAGTTTCTAAGGAGAAGATCATGATAAACAAAGATAGTTCATGCATGCATGTTTCAGCTTTTGCAAAATGGCAAGTGATATACAGATCATTGGGGTAGAATTAAAAGAAACGTTTCTGAAACACTTCTATTAACAAGTTCATGTGCTCTATGTATGTGTGTGTATCAGAAAAGTAAAGTACGTAAATAAAGATCATTGAGGTAGAATTAAAAGAAACGTTTTTGAAACACTTCTATTAATAAGTTCATGTGTTCTATGTATGTGTGTATCAGAAAACGAAAGTAGGTAAATAAAGATGCTGCAGTCACTATGATATGTGGTGGTGGTGGTTCCATCACATAATGAGTCCTGAACTGCTCTCAGTGTTCCATGCTCTCCTGCTTATGCAACTAGTACTAAGTGAATTAAAAACCACAACATTCACCGCCACATTTGCTGCTGGTCCACCATTGGATGCAAAAAAAAAATACTGCAGACTGAAAACCAGCCTGATCGATCAGCTCACTGCATGGTCCTCACAATGTCAATGAGTCTGTCTCCTTGAAGCATCTGTCTCCTTGAAGCATGCATTTCCAGATCATTTTGCATGCATGTGTGCAATGCAGACATACAATGGTCTAATCCACTTCACTACATCATGTACTTAAGTTATCCTAAGCATGCATTTTCAGATCATCTTGCATGTGTGTGCAATGCAGACATGCAATGGCCTGATTTACTATAAATGTTAGGCATTTAGAACATTACGTTATCCTGAGCATGCATTTCCAGATCATCGATCTTGCTATGTCTGCAACACATAGATGCAATCATACAGTAGGAGTAGGTAATCATACAGTAGGTTACACTAAATCATGCATTATGTGCATGCCAAGTGTCAACTAATATGGATGGCAAAAATAATGCCAATGCATGGATTTATCATACTGCTCAACTCGATTTGCACATGTGGGTATATGTAGTTGATACTATACACAAGACCAAAATGATCACTGGTCGAGTTCTCAGGTGACAGCCCTAAAAAATCAGTGTGCACATAACAATAATAACTAAAGAATGAAATAGTGTTTTATTGTTGCTCATAATAGTACCACGTAGATCCTAAATCTACCTTGGTAATGACCTGTTGCCTATCAGTTTCTATAACTCTTCAGTACTGCTTCAAGATCAGATCAATCTTTTCTTCTTCTAACCATATATATATAAAAAAATCCTAATTTATCTGAAAGGAATGCAAATGGCACCCAAAGGGCAATACTGGAAATGCCAACATTTAGCAGCAGCAGCAGCAACACCAACATGGGATGCTTCTGTAGAGCACAAAAGAGAAGAGGTTCAGGGCAGTAGGGAAGTGCATACATATGCAGGGAATTAACCAAGTGACGGAGGAATGTTGCAAGCAATGATTGTCCTAGCAAGCTCCTTTGATACGCATGTCTCACTAGATTCCTGATGCAAAGATTTAGATCTCCACTGGTAAAGCAGCCAGGAGCAGTAGCGGGAGGGGCAGGGGAAAAGGGAAGAAAAAGCTAATGGGGAATCATTAGAACTCACCAGCTTTCAGAACCCTGTGGGTCCAGCTTAGATCAAGGAGAATCATGCATGCCCAAAGCCCTCTAGAAAAGATGAGGAGATTTCTAAAAGCCTGTAGTTAAACTCCATATTGTAACCTATCTACCAAAAGATGTTAGTCTTAAAGACTCACTACATGGTGGAAAAAGATGGAGGCTGTCTTCATAGGGAAAAGGAGCAGTAGCCAGTACTGATGTAGTGTCATACACTTTAGTTGGTAATATCAGTAGGAATCCTATGCAGAAGGATCCAACATACTTGCAGCTACAGTAAAAGCAACAATTGGTTACCTTCTGAATTTCCTGTGGTCAAGCTGAGAGTACAGAAACTGAAACACAAAAACCTTTACCAAGCAAGTTTGCATTCCACATTATAAACCCATGTGCATGTTAATGCGCATATGTCGTGGTCATACTCCACGGTATGCATGTATATATGACTGAGACTTGTAGGGGACTCAGATGCATATGTTCTGGTCGTACTCTACGGTCTACATGTACATATGACTCAGATTTGTATGGAGCTGAGATACATACGTACCTACCTACCACGGTGCGGTACGTCCAGGGAGGTGAAAGGAGCCAAGAGTAAATCCAAGCAGAACTGGTAGATTCCTCTTAGCCCATCCAAAGCAGCAGCATACAAGCTGGAACGTGAAGCAGTAAACAGCAAGGCAAACTACACAAGTGGCCTGGCACGATCGATCGATCGGCAGGCAGCATGCATGCAGGAACCATCTCGTCGACCGATCCATCCATCCATCGGTCGACAGGCGCCTGCCACCGATCATGTGCGCCGCGCAGGAAACCACCCCGTCGCTGCTGCCCTCGGACGCGCCGTTGCCGACAAGAGAACACTGAAGAAGTTAGCTAGCTTAGCTCAGCTCAGCTCAACTCCTCGAGTGAAGGCTTCAGAGCGGCAACGCAACTAACCCAATCATGCGTCGTCCATTGGACGGACGGATGCACATGAGCGACCGAGCAGCGCCTGCGCCGTCAAGGAATTCTTGCTGCTGCCTCTCCGTTGCTGGAGCAGCGAGGGACATGATGGCAAGGGAGGCAGGAGCTGGGCAGCTCGAAGTGTGGTTATCTTTTCGTTCTTGAATGCTCCGATCCAATCCTATCCTCCTCAAGCTCCCAACAATTAAGGTTTCGGATTCTCTGCTCTTCGCTAGCTTATCTTCAAGGCTCTGATCTGGTGTGTTCAAACATGTTATTACATGATTATCAGCCATACCATAAGGTAGTTGGTACGAAGTCTTTCAGATAAGAAGGCATGCATACAGATGCAGATTGTACAATCCCAAACTCAGGCACAGCTCCATTCATTCTCTTATCATTTTTTCTCAGTCAGCTGCATCCAACTGCTCATAGAACTAGTTAGTAGAAATATTTTTTCCAACTCAGAAGGCAATATCATTGCAGGTCACACGGATCCAGGCTGTGTTAATTGCAAGGATGTCAAGAGGACATGACTCTATTGTCACACTGATCATCTGTCATCCTGGGAATGCGGGGTCACCATTAACTCCCCAATGATGTCATTTCTCTAACCAAGTACCCAGGTCTCCAAAATAACATTAAGAACTGCAGCATTCAGGTCATACAAAGAATGAACCCAGGAGGAAAACTTTCAGGAAGATAAGCACACCAAACTTAAGAAGTTGATAGATGATACATTGTTACATGATCCACTGGTTCTCACAAAGATCATAGAATAGGAAGATCCTAGAGGTTCAATTACTTCTTAGTACAGGGAAGGGAAAAACAACAGTACTAGCGTTCAGCAAAGCAACTGATCCATTTGTTCCTTGGAGGACGCCTGGCACATGCAGATACGATTATGGTGAAAAGAAATAATATGTGAACAAAGTTGACCATCATATTTGACATCCTCATTGGCTTCTCCAGTTTTCCAGACTCAGCGCTTGTCACCTCGCCTTCTGCTCTTCCTCCGGCTGCCCTTGTCATCAGAATCAGTATCCGACACAGATTCGGATTCAGATGATGCTGATGACGTGCTGTGCCTTCGGTACCTGCTCTTCTTCTGCTTCCTTTTGTGTTGCCGCTTGTTGTCCTCTGAGTCCGAGGAACTGTAACATGAACTGCCGCTTTCAGAAGAATATTCAGAGCTGGTCACTGATGATTCAGTGTCAGAGTCAAACACTGAAGCCTCACTACTGCTTCTATCTGAATCACTCCGCGAACGGTATTTTCTCTTACTCTTTCCCTTGCTTCTTTCAGACATTTCCTTCTTCGACCTTTCTTTGTTCAGCTTCCTCTCCTCCTCCCTCTCCTTTTCAAGATCAGAATTCTCAAAGTGATATGAAACTGACACAGCCATCTTCTTCAAATTGGGGTTCTTAAGCTGCTGCGTCCTTGAGGGCCGCGACATGTAGACCCAGTCATTCTTGCACTCGTATGTCCAATGCCCAGGCTGGAAACACTTCTGACACTGCAAATATGCACCACCCGAAGAAGTTGGTAAAGCTTTTGGTTTCACACCCAGTATAACAGCCTTCTCTGTACTCTGCAGATACATCTGTCTCTTGGCTTCCTTCCTCTCCTGCCAGCGGCTTGGTCCCTCTTCCTTCTGCCCATAGGCATTAACATTGCGGGCAGCAGCTGCAGCAGCACGTTCAGCTTGAGCCCTGCTCAGTCCCTTAGCAGCTGATAACGCCTGTGCCTTTATTCGCTCAGCTGCAGCCTGAGATCTATCATCATTTCCCGACATCTTGATTCACCCAAATATAAAATCTTCGATCTCTGTATCCTGTAAGGAAAACAAACTATATTGGTCAGTAATTAAGTAATGAGGTCATTTCATCTTCAGCGAAAACAAACAAATAAACTTCTGTCTACCCAAAATTCACACATGCAGGCACACAAATTCAGACCGGGATTTTTGTTCTTTTACTGTAAGGGGTAACATAAGACACAAGATAGTACTTGATCATTGCTAGGTCATAAATGCACTCATAGAGCTTAGAGATTCGACATTAGACTGTCATCAAGTTAGAAACAGTATTGCTTAAAAGTACACTAATCCAACACAACAAACACCGAAAGGCATGTATTTCACAAATAAGCCTTCACGTATATGAATTGAACTGTAGAAGAAATTGCTTTTCTTGCAAATTAGTAAATGAATATTCTACTAGCAAGTGCACATTACATGGCATTAAAACCATAAAGATGGCATCTTAAGCTAAACGAAGACAGTGGCAATTCAAAAAAATCACTAGGTATGCAAACACATTCAAATTATACCAAATGCAACACTTCTACATCAAGGTCCTTCTCATGAACCCTCAACAGAGTGCCTAGAGGAACCACCTCTTGACAAAAATTATCAGAAGCTAGCAGCATATATAAGCTATTTGCATACATATATAAAATTATGATTTGCACAATATTTATGGAAACAACAAAGCCATGGCTTGACCACAGCAACAAGGGAAAGTCACGTTCAGTACGGGAATAATAACAACTTGATGTGCATGGCTTGAAAGGGTACATTCTGAATTTCCAGACAGCTTATGGATTTTATGCCAGAGGTTCCACAACATCCATTTCTTGCAGATACAAACTCTATTAAACTAACTCGACTAGCCAATCTTTTTCTACTATTAACCCAACTAACCCACCTAATCAAGCCGAAGGATATCCCTGTTCTTTCTGGCTTTGCAGCGGTTTTTGGCTTTCGGCTTCCCTCAGCAATCACTATTCATTAGACTGTCACAACTAAAATCCATAAGCCATAGCCCCAAACAACAGGCCCATCTTAGACTTAACTAGATTTGTAACCAAACAAAAAACTGGGTTAAACTAACCTAGCTTGGTATGGATTAACAAACCTAGTCATCTTATCCCTGAACCAAACCATAATGAAAGAAAGGAACACACTAATACCCCCACAACATCGATTCAAATTACAAACGTGTCACACGAGCCAAAGAGACGTGAGTAGCAGCACGCACAGATCACTTCTCACCTGTGCAATTGTTTGAGCATATGCCACCTGCACCCACCAACTAAACACCAGGACGCTAATTGTCTCATCACCGAGACATCAGCCACCCACTACTAACTCAAACATCGAAATACGCAGATACAAATCATACAAGCCAAGACGAGCCGAGCCCGACCCTTCCATGGCGCCCCCGATCCGTCGCGCGCCTAACGCCGACTCACAGTCGGCCGCCCCAACCGAATCCCTCGGATCCCAGCCTCATCCCGTCGACCGCCTAAACAGCCCTAGGGTTTCCAACAACAACCCGCTGAATCCTGCAGACATCTCTACCACGAAACAAAGCCGAGATCTATCTACGCAACAGGCCGTGGAACGAACGAAACTAGAGAGGGGAGCGTAGGGGGGATAGGGTGAGGGAGAGGAAGCTTGCTTACCAATTGGATCGGGGGAGATCGCGGGGAAGGAGCTAGGGTTTGGCGGTGGGGAAGGGAAGTGTCGCCGTGTCGCGGGCTCGATCGGCGGAAGGGAGAGCCCGACTCCCCGAGCCTGCCGTTCGCTTCACTCTCCCTTCCGCTGCGCCCAGTGGCTTCT
Source organism: Melocanna baccifera (assembly GCA_036346265.1). Taxonomy (NCBI): domain Eukaryota; kingdom Viridiplantae; phylum Streptophyta; class Magnoliopsida; order Poales; family Poaceae; genus Melocanna; species Melocanna baccifera. The sequence continues at coordinate 18,889,332 of CM070696.1, read as the reverse complement.
AAGGGCTCATGCTAACAAATGGAATGCCTGTAAAGTCGATATCCTGCTTGAAAGGCTTTCATAAGTTATTTTAAAAAAAATAAAAATCACCTTATTTATTTATTTATTTAAAAAGCATACTTTTCTATTTTTCACTTGAATTTTTAAAATCTGTACTGTCAAATTTTCTAAATTTTAATCATTAATAGATTTAAAACTATTTATATTAGCTATACAAAAATTATATTATTAGATTTATCCTTAAAAATAGTTTTATAATATTATAATTTTATTAGTATATTTTAATGTAAAGTTATAAAAAATAGCTATCAATATTGTACCTCGAAAACCGTAAAAATGAAAAAAAAAACTTGGCGGAGTAAATCATAAGTTATAAGTAGAATGCTTAAAAAAGGGACTAAGGGGATCGTTTTAGCGATGGTTTCTGGTATTTGGCTGAAATTTTACTGTAGTTAGCTTTTTTTACTGTAGCTGATTTAGCTTTTTGTGCATAATTAAATTTAAAAAAATGTAAAAATAGAAAAAAAATATGTTAGCCTATCACGGACAATGCAAAGGAACATAGGAAAAAAAGAAAAATACAAAAAAACTCAAAAAATCTAAAAAAATCAGAAAAAGATAAATTACTGAATAGTTAAAAAAACTGAAGTTGAAAAAAAACTGAAACGAGCGGGGCCCTAAGTAATCCGCTCGGAAGGTTGGGCTAGGCCACAGGAACATACTAATACCTTCAGGAAAATCGGCCTTCGTGGGCTGTAGGCTTTGCTTTGCTGCTATGGAGGTAGTGGGCTGTGGGCCTTGGAGCATATGTTTTAACAGGCCTAGCTAATTAAAAAAACAGAGGTTGGGTATAAAATACATGTTGAGCGGTTTGGTATTAAACGGTCCTGACGAAGGAAAACTGAACTGAACGACGACAGAAAATTCAACCCAACCTAGCGCCGGATGACAAATTTTAAAGGTTTAGGGTTAAATATGTGTAAAATACGAAGTTCACACCACGAGGGAAAAACTTAGTAAAAGTCTTTTTGGTTTTCATTGATAAATTATTGAGTTGAGATAAGAAATAACAATCGCGGTTGTTCCCTTGCGACTTTACAAATTACCTGTCCACAAGGACACGGCGTGATCTTGATTCTTGACACACCACCAACAACTACCAGCCTACCCACCTACGCGCGCCCAATCTTCTCCGCCAGGTGCCACTCAGTCTCCAACCTCTTCCTCGTGAGCTCCCTGTCCTCCTCCTCGTCTCCGGCCGGAACGGCGAGCTTCGCGGCGAGGGAGGTCTTCTCCAGGTCGCCCTTGTACATGCAGCAGATGGGGACAAAGTTTCCTTCCTCGTTGCACTACTCTTCCTCCCTACTCTTACGCTTTCAATTTTCCTTCTGTTTTCGTTTGCTATACTCTTATATATGTGTGTCTGGTTTGAGAAAAACCTATGGTTATCGCCGTGACAGCACATGATTGAGAGGCGCACGCCGGGGAGCACATCCTCTCTCTCACGGGCGCGCGGTGATGCCCACGGCTTGCCGTCAATGGCCTTATAGCCAAGCTGGCTGTGGTACTTCGGCCGTGCTAAGAAGTAAGGTGAAAGAGAAAGTCCTACTGAAATGTCGGGTGGAGGATGACAAGTTTCGTTGACGACGACAGTGACGGCCATGTTGCGGTTCGGTTAGCCCCCTGTTGCTGTCGTGGTCAGCCGCGTCCTTACTTCCCTCCTTCGTCTTCCCTTCTCCTCGTGCTCCTCTCCTCTAGTCTCTCCTCCCTCACTACCTTTTTAGGCCTGCCATGGAACCTAGGGTGGTGTTTTGTGTAGCCTTGTGCTTGGTTAATTGGCTCTGTGGTTGGGGCTAATACGAAGAAATGAGGAGTGGTTCTTTTGATTTGGCTCTTGGTTGGGGCTGAATGCAGGAGAATGCTTGGAGGGTCTTCTAGAAGCTTACTGGTCTTTTATACGGGGCTTCGGCCATGATAGCCCCCCTCTCTCCTTGCTGTGCCAGGCCAAAAGTACCCTCCCTTATACTCTCTAGTTGCTATTTGTCTTAAGGGCCTTTTGGTCCAAAGGGTGGCTTGCGCTATTTGGGATATTTATACTGCGGCAGGTAAGTCAGTAAAATATAATAATGGAACCTCACACCGAATGATAAAAACCTAAAACGCAAAATGATGCCGATCGGTCCTGGACGGTCTGGGAACCTCTGCGAGTGCTAAATCGTTCGGCATTTCTAAAGCCGACAGGTCTGACGGTAACTCTATTTTAATTCATTTATTCTCCCTTGTATTGTTTTATTTCTCACATTTATCACTTTCGTGTTCTACTGATATTACAAGTATATTATGGATGGATCAGAGGTAGAAGCTGGGTGAGTAGGCTTACATATAAGTAATTTGTTGTTTGGATAAGGACGTTATCTTGCACAGATTAGGAGTGGCCACGTAGGAGTAATCCCAATTCTGTTCGGTTTCGCGCACGGACCATCATCATCTGTTTATCTCTACGTTTGGTGAGAGGAGTGTGCATAGATCGGTTGCGAACCTGCGGTATGGCTTCTTTCCGGTTCGTGCGTACTGCCGTCTACCAGTGGCTGTTGAAGTTGGAGCAAGTAGCACGTCAGGTCGCCTGCAGCTGGTGCGCACCCTTTCCTTTGATCCTGCTCTCTTGTACCTTTGTCTTCACTGAAAATCAACACAACTTTCCTTTGATATCCTGTTTTTTTAGACTTTTATCTTCTCTGAAAGTTAAAACAAACAAAAACAACTTCTTAAAACATATTATCCAAACAGCTTTCCAAAGCTAAAAACATATACGTCATCCATATTGATATCTTCATATTTCGCTATCATATCAAAAAACACAAAAAAAAAAAAACCATCAGCTGCAAGACAGGGCCAATCTTCTATCTTATCTTACCTCCATACTCTTATCGTCATAGCTTGTGCTACGAAATAAGCATGGACAAGTTGATGATGGTCTTCAAGGCCTCAATGACCGTCCAGTTAAGATTTCAGATCATACTGAGGGTTTAGTGAGGTTGATCAGCTTGTTGAGCTCAACAGAATCCACATACTCAGGACAAGCACAACAAAGTATGACCTTGATATGCCATGACCTTCTAACCTAGGTAACACATGATATCAAGCTATATCGATTCTTGAACAGCAGCTTGGGTAGTACAACAGTTCACGAGTTACAAACAATTTACTAGCAACAGCATCCCATTCAGTAGGATCAAACAGAACAAAAGCAAAAACCTCCAGTGAACAATTGGGCTGGGTAGGTTCTCATATTCTTATTCAGAGAGCACATCCCCAGTGTTACAGAAGGTGGAAAGCTTGTAGCTCGGATTAGAAGTAGTTGCTACTGTAGAATTTCTTCAGGAAGTCGGAGCTCCCTTGGTCCTTCGAGTCCAGGTCCTGCACTAGTCCCTTTTGGCCAACCACGTATTGGCCAATCATGTGATGGCGTTGCTTCGCATGCTCGGTGATGTTGCTAAGCTCCTCCATCCCCTTGAACAGGAGCAGGTCAATAACCTGTTAGAAACCAAAATCAGCTGAGGTGATCAAGATAAGCATCCAGATTGAGGAAGGGAGAGTACAACGTGAAATGTTTTTCCCGACGTGGTGTATATCGCCATCGAAGCATTAGCATAAGTTCTGCTAGCTTAGTGTTGAGCGACATACTATCTAAAAATCCTAGTCATTCATAGTGTTTTCCCTTCAAAGGTAAAACTTGATCCGTGCATTATATGGGAAACTAGAAACAATGACATGAAATGCTGCATTGGAAGGAAAAAACACTGGAATCTTAAACTACAATGGTAACAAAATACAAGGATCCTCAAATGCAACGAACAAATATGACCAAAACACTGGAATCTTTAACTACAATGTGTGTGAACCTTATCTGAATACGATACATGCTTCATTTTGCCACATAGCATAAACATTGCTGGCTGCATGTTAATCTTGTGTCTCCAAAAAATATTTACCTAACAGGTGGTTTTATATGTTATAACAATTCCAAACCAAGTTGGATAAAATGCACTTGAACTTAGTCAAGGTGGAAACTAATTGCATCTCTAATGACTTGTAAAATAGTTCAATTCATCTTCCTAAATTGACCAACATTTATTATTGACCACCAATAGACACTGGTACCCAAATAATTCTCATTACCAATTCAAACAAGCCAAGTAACTACATAACCTAACTCTTAAACTGTTCAATGGGCATCGCAGCCCGCAGTCTCTGTAAAATATGAAATCTACAATACAACGATCCCTAGATACAATATATAACTTAATTTATCATAGAAGCACATCAGATTTTTTTCAAAAAAAAGACTTCATAGAAGTCTCCACATTTAGCAGGAGCTAGTCATTCAACAATAACTAGCTAGCTGCCTAGCATTATAAATATTTTACCCTTCCCCTTGCCTACTAAAAAAAATCAACAATCCAATTTGGGTTTATGCAAACTCTATCTGGCGCATAGTTACAGCTCCAATGGATGTAGGGGTAATTACTTATTTGCCATTGCAAATATTCACGATCCCGGATATGCCATCCCTTGTCTCACTGGTGACACAAAGGATAGCATATCTGGGATTTGTTCAATTTGCAATGGCATACAAAAAATTTTCCCATGGGTTTATGGTCACTGCTCAGAAAATTAGTAGCCCCACATAGTAGGTCACATCGATGACCACCTGAAGAATCAGATTTATGGTTTTTTTAGTAGGATTCCTCTTGGTAGAAATCACCTTAAATTTTACTTCGGTGGACAGTGACGTGATCCACTATGTAATGCTAAATATTTTCCTGTAAACCCTTTACCACAATTTGTTGACTAAAAATGCCAAAAGATTGTACAGAAACCCAAACTTTCATGCGGTGATTGTAATGGGGGCTCATGTGTACAACTAAGCCTAGCTACGACCATAGTCAAAGGTGAACCGTACATAGACATCTATATTGTGCGGAAGCAAACCAAATTTAGGTAGTTGAACATGTCATTGCCACCAGCATGAGTAGGAAGGGCATTCCCACTTTACCAGAGGGATTCAACTCCAGAAACATTACCAGAGATCATAATACAAAGAAGCAGCTTGGCATCAGTGTCTTAACAACAGAGAAGCAACTGCAAATGAACATGTTTGGGATTCTGTACCTCTGGCAAATACAGACATCTAGAGCAGTAAGCACCTCGATGCAAAATTGAGCACCTGGATGGACAAATTACTATCCGCAAAGCATCGTTACTACTGGTCCTGGAGGCGCAAGGTAACAGCATCTGCAGTCTAAATTTCCACTACACATAAGAAGTTAATAATTCCTACCGATGCATCTTGCACAAATATCCAGCTAGGTTAATTAATTAAAACCTGCCCATCCAACAAGTCCTACCGATGATGCATCCGCGGTTCCTAACCCAACCAATCGCAGGTCAAATTTCGCAGCAAGAGTCCCTCAGATCGGCTAGAGAACGGATCGGAGAAGCAGGCAGACGGTTCGGGTATACAGAGCTACTCGCAATGTGCTGATCGAAGAGAGGGGAAAATTAACAAAATCGAGGGAGGCGGAGGCGGAGGAGACCTTGGGGTTGGAGACAGACTGATTCTTGCGGATCTCCTTGGCGATGGTGGAGCGGAGCTGGGACGGGGTGACGACGTCGTAGAGGTTGTAGATCTCCATGATGGAGGGGATGGAACGGCACGCCTGCCTGAAGAAGTCGAACACGCGGTGCCGCGCCTCCTCCATCGACGCCGAGTTCGGCGGCACCTTCACCGCGCGCATCGTGAATGCCATCTCCGACCACTCAATCTCTCCTCTCCTCCGGCCGCCGCCTCTCCGTTCACAGTTGGCGACTGCTGGTGGTGGGCGGTGGCTATCTGTCTGCCGGGCGATCACCGGTCGGCCGCCCAACTCGAGATTTGGGATTTAGTGGATCACGATGGGCCGCGTGAGTACTAGCCTGGAGCCGGAAGGCCACGAGGCTTAAGGCCCATGGCCCGTTTAGTTGGTGGCGTCAGCCTTGCAGAGACATGGATGGATCCATCAATTTTGGGAAGCAAAAAAATCTAGACAACAAATTTAAGAAGCAACAATGGTGTATCCGATGACGAGAACATCGCGATCACATTCATATCAATCGGACATCTTCAGTATTCAAATTGAACCGATATCCAAATTTATCTGAATTCAATTGTAAATTATGGGTACATATATCTCAAATGATCACTGCAAGATTTATCTCCATTTCGCATGCACCCCAGCAAGACCATTCGATGTAAATTGGGAATAACTGGTCCCAATCAGATCCGTTTTCACCCTGACCATTCCACTGCGAGATTGATTTGGTCCCTTTTTTCACGCTCATCATGGTACAAAACTTCAGCTGGGCGAAGTGCTCCATTTCAGCATACAGAACTTGGGAATTCGATCAAAATCTAGGGCGACTTGCCGTGGGTAATAATCTATTAGCTCTTACGGCAGAGAAAGGGAAGGACAAAATTTAAGCCGAAAGGTATATCGCTCGAGATTCACGTTTCATTCATTAAGGAGAAGAGAGATACAGGTTACAAAAACCCAAGAAAAGACCGGGCACAGAAAATAAAAAACACAATTATGAAAGCCCACAAAGATGAAAGTCCGTGGCTAACACATCCAACGCCGACCAGAATGCTGATTGCGACTGATACGCACTAGCACGAGTTATTGTCGTCACCCATCATACCCACGACCCGGCTGCTCTGACTTCACCGCAGCACACCTCATGGTAGCCCAGCCACTGCCAAAGAAGGAGAAAATGACACCAAGAGGACGACCACCACCGAAAGACAAGCACCAAACCCAGACCATTACCACAAGCCCCCGCTCTATGTGTGGTATAGCTTTAAGATGATGCCTCCAAGGAGGGACACGACGCCCTAGGATGTAGTCATCGTCAGATCCTTCAAAGAAGAGCCAGATCCTAGGTTTTCACTCAGAGCTCAGCACAACACCACACAGACCAATGGGTGGCCGACCGCCCACAGCACCCCCGGTCATGCAGTAGACAAGTCCCGAAACCAGCAAACACTATAGCTGGCGTACCGCAAGTCCAACCTTCCTCAGCTACGGCGACCGGGACTCGCTGACTGACCCCATCAATGTTGGCCTCCTCGACGACCTCCAATGCCACGACGGCGACAAACTGACGGTGTAGTACCTGGAGCAGGTAGAGCACCAACACGTGCAGCCTAGAGCCGACACCGGCCCCTGGCCATGGCCGCCCACGCGGGACAAAGAAGCTGAGGTGGTAGGCCCCCGCCGAGCTCGGATCCGGTCCAAAGATGAGCAGATCCAGCCACCTCGGGCTCACCCCACCACAAATCCCGCCTCCTCCGGTCGCCTGGCTTCAAGCCGTCACTCCATTTCGATCACCAAGTTTCAAGTGGCCACTCCAATCCCGGCCAGATTTGCCTACGTGTGGCCTGCTAGCACACTGCTCACAAGTTGAAGATCTAAACTGGCCAGCCGCTCTTCCGACCATCTAAGCTGATTCCTGTAGTTTCAGTGGATATGTCTATCCTACGGTGCCCAGAGGCCCTCACAATACTGATGCAGATCTGATCATCACAGCTGGGCACTCATTTGTGCCAACTGATGCGGATGAGCCAACGGTTGATTCTTCCTTTGCCATCGTGATGGGCTCTTCAAAGGTGAAGATTGTTTGTGACCAATGAGGTTGGCATGGAGAAAGGGGAGGTGGAGAGGACAACTGGCTTATCCTTGCAGAATCTGTTGGTGAAGCCCATGTCAAACCATAAGATGATGTCATTGTTATGAATGTTGTGTGTATATTGAAGAGCCACAATGGGCGATATATATAGGAAGTACAAGGGGATATTACAGAGGAATATCTCATATACGGATAAGGAAATCTAAACATATAAAAAAAACACTGAAATAATCATATTATATCTCTAATACCCTTAACAACCATAGCACCAAGTTACTCCAGGTGCAACCGCACAACTTTCACTCAGCCTCAGCTCAAAGCTTGCAGTGAAATCCATATCGTTTTGCTTCATTAGTTGCCAGATCGAATGACTGCATAGAGAAGAAATAAAACAAGATGTCATAGTACAAATCACTGCATTGGAGAAGGACATTTGAGCAAAAAGTATGGAACATTGTAAATCTTCAGCCTTGGTATGCACAACACTTATCACTTAAGGACTTTTCTTGTTCCATTGCTGTATTTGCATCATACAACAGACCATTATTTTTTGCAACCTGCATTTGTGCTTTAACTATGAGAGAGAAATCATTGTAAAAAAGAGACTAGTACTTTCATACTATGGTTAAAAACAGACCTACTTGGATAGCCACAGAAGCCATCTTTGCACCTCCCGTCAACAGCAATGATTCCAGATGCACCAACCTTGGCTGCAAAAAGACTGTAGATGGAAAGCATCTATCAGCAATAGCTAGTGAAACATTGACAACTCATGTGCATTAAGAATATTTTTTTATGACCAGTCTTGTACTTCAAAAATATGATCACTGCACCACGTACAACTAACTCCAATCAAAGATCACAGTACAAGAGGCAGTTTAGTTTTACATATTCGTATATGTATCACAGAAAATCATGAAGTAGATGCACCAATGCTATACCTACTAGGACTCATAATTATTAAGAATATAAAGTTGTAATAGGATATAGAATTTGTATTCTATTCTATATACATCTTATCTCTATATGGCATATCTTTTTGTACTCTCCTATATATATGATCCTTTGGACCTCATATCAATACACACAATATTCATAATATGGTATCAGAGTCAAAAGGTTTTGAGTTTTTTTTGTGAAGTCTTCCACCACGTCTATTCAAATCTAGAGTCTCTATCTTCTAATTCGTTCAAGTCATATGAGTCCACAAATTTTTATATCGGTTAGTCAATTGCTTTGTTAGCCACAGTCCATCCTTTAGATTTTGTGTGGTCTTTCGTATGACAACAACCGCCGCTTTTCTCTCTGAGCCGTGTGCAGGTCGTATAAGTCATTATGATGCCGCCACTTCTTTTTGAGCTACCGCTCTGAGCTTTTAAGATCGCCGCGCTTTTTCTGCACTACGCTTCTGTTGTGCTTTTTTTTTTGTGCACTGCGCCGCCGCCGTCTCGGACTTCGATCTGCTTTATGGGCTGCCACCATACTTTATGGACTACCGTACGATCTCAGATGGAGATCTTCTACTTTGGACACAATTTTCAAGAGCCGCATGCTACGACGACGTGTACAAGACTTGGATTTTGAATTTTTGTTATTTTAATGTCAACTCTTTTAAATGCAATGCTATTGCATATGCCTTGCATTTGAGGAGGGGTGTTAAAGATATAGAGTTGTAATAGGATATAGAGTTTGTATTCTATTACATATATATCTTATTTCTATACGGCATATCCCTTTGTACTCTTCTATATATATGATCTGTTAGGTCTCATATCAATACACACAATATTCATAATATGGTATCAGAGCCAAGAGGTCTTGAGTTCGAGACCCGGTTGGCGTAATTAAAAAAAATAATTGCAGCCCACTTCTATTCCATGTCTTAGGTCTGAGAGAGCATATATGTGAGGGAGAGTGTTGAAGTATAAGTGAATTGCCCATTTTTCCTCATCAATTTAAATTTTTGGATGAACTGATTGGTGCATGTAACTCAATAATAATTACCCCCAGTCAGAATTCTCCTTAGCAGGCTATTAACACATTGGACCTAGCCAAGTGTTGTACTATTTTATTTTATATACACAAACTACATGATTACCATTGCTTATTTTCTCCAAGTAGTGATATACTAGTCTATTTGCTTGTGCTGGATCCAACTTCCAAGACTGCCAGCATCGAGCCTCATGGTAAGACAAAGTAGCCCACCTGTGCAAAAGCATTTAACATCCTTCACCTTAGAATTCGTGTACCACAACCAACATCCAGTACAGTTGCTCCATTCATGAGGCTACGATTATCCAAAAGGGCATCTCTGTAAGCATCTGTTCTTACCTGAAAAAGTTGGCCGGGGAGAGTTCATTGGTATTTTAGATCATATAAGTGCAAATAGGAAATTAAATCAACAGATATATGTTACAGGAACCCATAAACCACATATGTCAAGACTTGACCTACTTTGTCGCCGAGCATCTCTCTATGAATGCCAAATGAACTGTAAGACCCAAAGTAATTATCATCCACAACAGTAGTACATGCAATCTTTAGCTGCCTATCATTCTGTTCATGAGCAAGTGATCCACTGCCTTCCCCATCAGTACTTTCAACAGTTAATGCTTGCTCAAATCTAGCACTGACATCAGAACCAACATCATCAATAATGGTCTTCAGATGGCTCTTGCGTGGTTCAGCTAAACCCCCAGTGCCTGCTGAACACTCTCCTCTTTCCATTGAAATTCCGCAATCCTCCTCCTCGTCATCATCACAGATGGACAAACTGTGCAATAGCGAGTCGTCTTCCATGAAAGGTTTCAGGTATGCATCATCTTCCGATGGAACCTTTCCCTCAAGTTGGGAAGTCTCTGCTGGATGCAAGTGGCTGCATAGTTCGCTGTTGCAAGCGAAAGCTTAGCCACAGCTCCAACATTTATTCTCCGCAACCTACAAATCAATCATAAGGCCCATAAGTCATGTAATGCAGCAAACAAGCAAAGAGATTAACGAAAAATGCAATCTAGCTCAAGTTAAAACAACCAAGAAAAAGAATTAGAGCCTAATCAATGTGCGACTTTCATTGTATGACATGAACTGTAATTACTGATTACACTACCCGCACTCGGTTCCTAAACACTTTAACTTCGACCATACAAAGATTAGTACAACAATTAAGTTCATACAATACGCATTTGATTTCAAACCACCAAGCTGAGAAGTTGCTGAATCCACAGAAGAAAGAGAGAAATGTACCTTGGATCGAACAAAATTGGTAAGCTTGATGCATCCGTAGAAATCCAGCCCCAGATCCTTCACGACCTTGTAGAAATCGAAGCGGTGCCCGGAGCCGCAGTGCGTGAAGAGGGACCTCTCGGAGTTGAACCGCGAGCTGCAGAACAGGCAGAGGAGGCCGCCGGCGGCGGCGGCCACGTCGTCGCCATCCGAGTCCCAGTCGTCTCACCCCTCCTCCTCATCCTCGTAGTCTTCGCCTTCCTCGCGGAGCCGCTCTTGCTTGGGAGGGAGCTCAAGGTGCCTGGGTCGCCATGGCGAATGCTTCTTCGTGGACAGACGAGCAAGCAGCAAGCGGCAGCAGCTTGGTTACCCTGGACGAATAGGCGAGTTGATGGGCCGAGCCGAATACTCAAACGAGGCTGGCGGCTGGGCCGGACCCATAAGATGCACAAAAGACACCAACTTCCACCAAGCCGCCCTTCCTGTCGCCCTTTCCTCTCGCCGCCGCCACGGCCGCCGTTCACCGGAGACCGCCGCCGTTCACGCCCAGGTAAGAGTTCCCTCTCCTCTATCCCTCCTGTCGTAGGTGGAGGCGCTTGGAGACAGGATCGAGGGGAGGAAGAGCAGTGGGGCGAGAGGAGAGGGCGGCGGCGTAGGTAATACTAACTCACCTGTGCATGACCGCGTTAGTTCGGCTCGGCATAAGAGCAGCTTCTTGGAGCAGGTGAGGCGCCACCCTGACGTTCTCGTTGACTAGAGGCTGCGTGTGATTGTTGGAGCTAACAGTACACGCAATCTTTCTTGCAGGAGCGCCAAAACCTCTGCTCTGCGTGGTCTTGGCTTGTTTTCGCAGCGTGGGAGCCCGTTCCAGGGTGCGAGAATGGAGAATGGGGGCGGCGAGAGTGGGCGCGGTGCCCTCATAGTCCTGGAAGGGCTGGACAGGAGTGGGAAATCGTCGCAGTGTGCTCGGCTGCTGTCCTTCCTGGAAGGGAAAGGGTACCAAGCTGAAGGTTGGCGGTTCCCCGATAGAGGTACTAGTGTCGGGCAGATGATCTCCTCATACCTCACAAATGAATCGCAGCTCGATGATAGAACGATCCATTTGCTCTTCAGCGCAAATCGTTGGGAGAAAAGGTTTGTTCTTTTTGCAAATCTCAATGTATGTTGTATGTTGACCTCCTAGTGTTTTAGGTGGAAAATTTTCTTGGGTAATACACTATATATTATGCTGTATGCAATTAGGTACAGTGATTCAGAGGTCTGTATGGTTCTGATTATGTAGCTGTTCGTTGTGTTTGTCATTTGCAGAGCTTTGATGGAAAGCAAGCTACTTGGTGGAACTACTCTCATCGTCGATCGCTATTCTTATTCCGGAGTGGCATTTTCAGCTGCTAAAGGACTTGACATTGAGTGGTGCAAGGTGAGCCGGATGCCCTGGCAGATGTTTTACAAGGCGTGTGCTTTCTTATGCATAAAATGCTGACAAGTGACAAGTAATGCCCCCTTTTCCCTATTGCAGGCTCCAGAAGTTGGACTGTTAGCTCCGGATCTTGTAATATATCTGGATGTACAGCCAGAGGTATTCCATAGGTTCTCATTCTGCTTATGTCATTCATTGTGACAGATTTCAGGATTTTTCATTGTTTGTGATGCTTATTCCATGCTTTTGTGCATTTGACTTGCTGCATTTGTTGCATAGTACATACTGTAATGATGATGGCCACCATAGGGCCATAATCCAATCAAATATAGCCATATAGATAAAATTCAGTGATGGTGATGCACCTAAGGTGTTCCTCTTTTGGTTTCTCTGCTGAAACACAAAACAATTCACTTCAATTCTACACCATTCTGCTGGAAGCTGAAAACATGAAAAACTGCTGTTCAGCTAATTTCTTTGCTCACCCGACTGTAATGCTAAGTTGTTGTCGAATATAATCTATTTTTAAAAATCATCCATCACTTCAATGGCTTACTTGTGTTATCCAATTTTCTTAATGGTAAATGTGAATTTACTGTTTCAGAAAGCAACTGAAAGAGGAGGCTATGGGGGTGAGAGATATGAAAGAATTGAGTTCCAAAGAAGAGTTGCTGAGCATTACCATTCACTCTGTGATTCAACATGGAAGGTAACATATTTCTGCAAAAAGTCGCCGAGATAGGGCCATTGTATTTGCTTTGCCTCGTTTACTAGCAACTCAAGTTCTTTTTATGTATGAACTCAGGAGGGAGTCAAGTGAAGCAATCTACATATCTATCCTGTTCATTTTTCCGTGATATTCGTGATCTATTCCATGACTGCTAAGATTACCCTGTACAAAGTAGAAACTCCCTAAAAACAGAGAATAAATCCATAGTATCTGTAGAATTTGATGATTTCTTTACACAGTGCTCACAATGTATAGTTCTTCTGTCAACCAGTTCTTAAGTAAATCTGAATGACCTGCTGCATTCTTTGTTTCACTTAGGTTGTTGACGGTTCCCTTCCCATGGAAACTGTGGAAGAACAGCTGAGGGAACTAGCCATGACTTGCATTCTGGAATGCCAAGGGAAGCAACTTACCAATCTGACCTGGTAGAGTGCCACCATCCCATGGTGAAATGCCACATCATAGGCTGATACATCATCAAGATCTCTCTTTTACCGTGATCCATTGTTCCTCTACATGAGTTAGGCACCTGGCAGCACTTGCTTTGCCCATTTCAGTAATTCAGCATCGTGTGCAAAACATTCATAAAGTGATGTTATAGGGAGCTTATATACTGATATTCTGGTGACCTTGGGGTGATGTGAATCATGTAAGGTTATGGTGTTCTGGTGACCTTGTTATATATAATGATGTTCTGGTTTTTGCTGGGGCTGAACATTAGAGCATGCCAACTCTAGCCAACAGAGCATGATGATTTTAAAAATTCGTTGCATGAACTGTAGGATGTAACCAAAATTCTTACTTCCCATACTGTTGCGCAAACAAGGAATCTATATATTAGAACTGCAAATCTAAATATCACAGCATGAGCACCATCTTCGGCAAATATACAGAAGTTTTATCGGAACAAAGCATAACATAAGTCTGTAATTCAGATGACAAAGATACACTGCCTGAAGTAACCACCCAGGAGGGTAGGTTTTCACTACTGATTACACAAGTATAGTTTGCAGTTGAGCATAGCATAGTTAATACTTCAGAACCACACATCGGCAAGACCTTAGATCTTTTACACATAACTGTCAATCAGCGACTTCCTCATGTCATCGACAATCGCGGACGGCTGCCCTTCTCTCAGCTTGAAGACACTTTCAATGACTGAGAGCTCGGTGGCTGTTGTGTCTGATCCACAAAAGGCAGTCCAGTCATTCACTGTCATGCCTGCAGCGATGACCTCGCTGCCTCGGTTCACGGTTCCAGCAACAAGTGGGACTTGCAGGAGTGTAGACAGCTCATCAAGATCTTCAATGGATGTATGAGGATGGACCTGTTTCACCAATGTATTGTACATTAAAATGGAACATTTGTTGCAAAAATAGACAGATGGAATGGAAATTGAGTTAACAACATACCAAGCCACCCCTGTTAGAGAATGCACAGAAGCTCCCCACAAGGATATTTCCAGCGATTGTCTGCCGGAACACCTCAACCCCAAGCACATCTGCAATAAGCTCCTCAGTCTCCTGGAGAATTGAACATAGAAAGATTTTTTTTAGTTTTGAGATAATTAAAGGAAGGCATAGGGCCAGGAAACATCACCAGAGATACACAGACATACCTTGTCAAGGTCAGGGTGTGTAAGCGCAACATGGTCATTGCAAGCTACGCAATTGCCAAGGGCAGACAGTCTCTCATCGATACGCTGAACCACCACTTGATCAGGCAAGCAGTTCCTCAGATGCTGAAGCTCTAGTACAATCCAAAAGCATAGGGATTCCGTAAGTAATAGTATACAAAAAATAATTAACTTTGTATCCCATGGTACAAAAGATAATAAAATTTCACAACATAGACCAATAAAGCTGCCAAGGTAACAGACAATTATTCCGGTAGGTGGACAGGAAGATAGATATAATCTTCACAAGATCTGGGAAATTTCACAAAAACTGGTTTCGAATACAGGTGGATATGATTAAACAGCCCACACTATATAGACCAATAAAGCTGCCAAGGTAACCGACAATTATTCCGGTAGGTGGACAGGAAGATAGATATAATCTTCACAAGATCTGGGAAATTTCACAAAAACTGGTTTCGAATACAGGTGGATATGATTAAACAGCCCACACTATCAAGATGGGCCCTTGCAGAATACATGTGGATATGATTACACAGTCCACACTATCAAGATGGGCCCTTACAAAAGGAAAATAATACTGCACCTGACACAATAATTGCCTAAACGAATCCTGCCTATCGAGATGCGATACCTCCAGAAGTAATGTCCATATTAATTTCAGTAGTAGCTACAACTGTGAGGTATTAAAATCATCTTACAAGTGAAAGCTGGTAGAAAAAAACTATATAAAAACAAAATGTGTTTTCATTATACTGTAAATCCATGAAAAACGAATGCTGCTAAAGAACAAACAAGAAAACAACGTATGTATGTGAATACAATATCTGGATAGCTACTTCATTCACATAAGTTGTAATAACAAGCGGTGAAGTGCATTGTACCATCAGAGTACATGTGAATATAAGCAATAATACAGATTAAGAAACAATGAAAACATGAATGCAAACATTTACAGCATACAGCAAGATACTTAAATAAAGTACCTTGATCAGTGGTAGTATGTGGCAAGAGAAGTCCATTCTTGTTTCCTGGGTGATCAAAGTGGGAAAAATTAATGGCAAGTGGAGAGGATAACTCATATTAGAGAAGCCAAGCTCAAATACTAACCAACACACAGTCGACCGATTATCCTGGTACCACCTATAGATGTCTTGACCACAGGAATGACATCGGCAAGCTCAGCCTCAAATGCACTGCAAAATATTTAACAGAACAAACAGTAAGAGTCAGCCAGCTATGTACTCCTCTGCTTCCACCAAAAGTTGCCCAAGAACTAAAAAGAAAGGGAATATGCATCACTAACCTGTAGAAGCTCTCTGACCCTCCAATTGCAACCAAACAATAGGCATTTGTCAGCTTGGAGAAAACACCAATTTCGCAATTGTTCTCAAACTGAAGACCTACAGAGTGTACATGCCAGAAGAAGCAGATCAAAATACAAAAACTTTATGCAGTATTTGAGTAGAATATCAACCACAAATTCAAACTAAAAAAAGGAACAGCTATAAAAATACACAGACAGATGCGTGCTTATCTTAAGCTATCCAATTAGAAGAGTTACATGATTAAATATCAGAAATTCCTTGGGACGATGATACCAACCATCACCAGAGCACGCAGAAAGTAAAAATTAGTTACCACAGTTCTTCTGAAACTCAAAGCTAACCTCAGTCTTTAACTCCAAATCCTGAACATGGTGTGCTCGGCAAAAACATATCCAAGCAATCAACTACTTTCCGAGACCCAGAAATCAAACCCAACAACCCTATGCTGCTTAAATGACAACCATTAGTCTATTACTCATCTAGGCATCTAGCCACAAAATTGGTATCCGACAAGGCGACGACGGCCAAGCAGTACTAAGAGTCATCACTACCACCTAATCCGTATCTACAGAAGCCAATGCAACTGTTGCAACCAGTTATCAATTAATCTGATCATCAAAGTAGCTAAACGAGAGGATTCGGGAACTTCAAACCACCATTTCCGAAGCTACCCACCTTCCAAACACAGACCACGCACTACATACAAAAAAATTGAAACTTACGGGTCGCCATGGTCGATTCCTCTTTGCCGCAGCCGCTTCTCGACTAACTAGCACGCACCTGCAGATCAAAAGAGACGATTCACCCCCCAAAAATTTTCAAAAGAGCAGAGAAATCGGATGGGAGAGGGGGATCAGGAGCTCGTAGTTATAGGAGAACGAGCGAGCGAGCGATCGAACGCACCGGGAGCGGATCGGGAGGCGGTGGGCGTTAGGGTTTCGGCGAGCGACTTCCGAGGAAACGGGGGTGAGACTGGAGAGCATGGCACGGCGGTATATGAGCCCGCGCCGCTTGGATTTGTGGACCAAGCTTGTTGCGCCTACCGGGCCAACATTTGAGGCCTTGGGCTTGGGCTCTGCTTTCGAACTCCCGGAATTTGGTCACCGTTAGATCGTACTTAAGCGGTTCAGATCGATTCTAGTGGAGAGGAGGAGTGGTGTTTTTTCAAAGGAAACCCTCTTTGTGTCCAATCGCCATTAGGACACCCGAGGACCGGGTCGCAATGATCCATCGCGATCCATCTAGGGCAACTGTTTACCGTTGGATCACGCTTAAGCGGACCAGATTGGTCCTAGTGGCGCATCGGAGGGACGTTTTCCTTAGGAGACCTTACATGTATTTGTATTACATTTTAGGCCCCTGAAGGGCGGATTCGCCGCTCCTTCCACGATGATCTCCTGGAAGAGGGCAAATTTCTCGAAGATTCCAGAAGCTTCCGACATAGCAGATGACGGCGCTACGCCGGCGGCTTCGCGGCGCCCGGGAGAGAAATCCCGTGGCCGAAGAGGCCACAAGAGGTCAGTCTGAGCTCTGAAATCCCACCGCGCAATACCGAGAAGTATGAACTGAACTAGTCCTTATGTGTCAGTGTTGAAGATGAGCCTACTTATTTGCACGGTACACAGACATCGCCCACACTTGTTTCAGATTCCGCTATCGCGATCGGATGGTTGCAATGTGCGTATGCGGATGCGTTTAGATAAGATAACGACACCAAAACAAAAGCATTTGGAGACACCGCTGCCGTTGGTCTTCGGCTCCTGTTTCAGTTTCTGTTGGATTTCAAAACGAAGATGTGACTCCAACTCTGCTACCTACCAGGTGAAAGCGATGATCTCATTCTATATGACAGCTCTCTAAAATAGTGCGTATGCATCTCTCTCATCGCATCATGCATACAGATTTCAGTCTAGATTCTAGAAGCTGGAAATCCAATCCACACATGGTATTCTACTTGCTTGTTTCATCTGCAAAGAATAAAACAACTATCTGCCTGCCTATTACCTGTATGTTGCTTGGCCCCTCTTGTTACCTGCCTCCTTTCCAGCCTTTGGTACTATTACACTTTGGTACCCTATCTTATACACAGTAACTACTTTGGATTGGATTAAAGTTTCTGATATATGGCACGAACATTCATGGCATCAAGAATGAAGATGATGAATCTCATAGGAGAACAAAAAACAACGTTGAAACAACCACGACGAGAGAGAATATTTGGCGAAGCAAATCGCAAATTTCTAAAGCACAATCTCAAAAAAGTATAAAGGATTGTCACTTAATCACAGTCCTCTCAAAGCTTTTAGGATCCTTAGATCATTGCCAGATACAAGAATATAGTGCTAAGACATATTCTAGCCAGTAATCCTCTCATGCGTCTTTTGCTTTAGATGAGTAGGCTTTGTTGCTCTGATTTCTCTCCATATCACCTCCCATGGTTTATATAGTTTCTCCTAGCCCCTTTTCAATTTAGAGTAGAATCATAATCTAAATAGCATTAGCAGTCTTAATCCTATTAAGATTCATCTAGAACTCTTTATAGTATATCTTTCTAAATCCTAAAGGGTTATATATGAATCACTCTAACTCAACAGTCACATTTGGGATATTAGATTAGTCACTTGTACTAGTGATATGGCCTTGAAAGGACATCACAGATGGAACCACCTCTTGGTGTGGTGGTAGAGTTGTGAGTGTTCGACTCCATCTATCAAGGTTCAAATTCTGTTTCCTACCTTCACTCACACGTGAGTGCACTTCAATATGAATTTTACGAGGTTCACAAGTTTATCCTAGCTTCCGTCTGTTTTTAGATGTGTGCTATGGAGACACACTCGCATGTGTGCGTGTATGCCTTTCTTGCAATTGAAAAAAAAAGAAAGGACATCACAGATTAGTTTAGTGGTGCATTCCTAGATTGTTAATTCCATTAGGTGAAACATCGTTTGTAAAATTGGAAGGACATAAACCACCAGTGGTTGGAACAAAAGAAGCAAGAAGAACGGTTGGTATTAGCATGTACAACCAAAAGAATTTCTGGGATCCTGTAGTAAATTTCCAGGAGTTTTAATCACTTCTTACCACACACTTGTAGGGATTAAACACGCACAATTAGACACGATCAGTTAAAAACTAAAATCTTTCAATGGATGTAAGTGCATTCCGAGAATAACACGTGTTTACGGAACTGTCGGTTTAACGATAGTTTCGTTTCTGCACATGGAGTTGGATAAATGATACATTAAGTAGCTGGCAATGTCTAGCCTGATAAACAATTCTAGCAGGGGATAAGGCTGATGATCTAACGGAAGAATACGGGGTACTCGAATTGGCCGCAACTGATATCTTTTAATCTCATCTAATAGTTTTTTTGCTGAAAATAAATAGTAACGACTAAAAAATTAACTTTTAAAAAGAAAGGAAGAACGGTGAGAAAAATAGAGGAGAGATATGTGCTCGAGACGAGAACGAGAGGAGTTAAGTATGTGATGCGTCCGTGATCCCTTGTCTTATTACCGGAGTAAGATGAGATCAAGAGAAGTAAAAAAACACTTTAAGAAACCGACTGTTCATATTGATTTCTGATTTTTTTTAAACACAATTTAAAAATAGAAACTAATATAAACAGGACCCATGACACCTACCATTCTTTATGTTAAGGAGATAAAGTTGTATTAGGATATAGAGTTTGTATTTTATTCCGTATACGCTTTATCTCTGTATGGTATATATCCTCCTGTACTCCCATATATATATATGACTTATTGGGTCTTTTCAATATACGCAATATTTATAACATGGTATTAAAGCAAAGGTTAATATCTTAACCTCGATCTCGATCTACTTCCGCTGCTACTTCCCCAGAAGAATCGATCTTCGCTCTCGAGGGCGGCCACTTATTCAGCCGTCGGTTCACCCGGGGCTGACCGTCGGAGCGCCAAGTACTGCCTCAAGCACGTCGTGCGCACACACAAGGGCGCGGACGATAAGGCGTTCAACTGCGTGTACCAAGAGCAGGACGGCGAGGGCAAGACCGGTGTGTCGCTGTCCAAGGACCTGATGGCCATCGCTGGAGGCACGCTCAAGACGAACATCACCACGCTGGGGCCGTTCGTCCTGCTCGTCAGTGAGCAGCTGCTCTTCTTTGCCACGCTCGTCGCCAAGAAGCTGTTCAACGCCAAGATCGGCCCGCCTGTGCAACCCGTCGCAGACCACCATTACAATTTGCACCGACTGCGGCGGCTGCGCCTGGAGGAGGCCCGAGAAGCCCTGCGTGAGGCGGTCGGCCAGGTCCTGCCCGTGCCGCTGCACGCCCACCCACGCCTCGAGCGAGATCTCCATGGATCCGAGCCTCCCTTGCGCTCTCAGGGACGCAGGTTCCAGGTCACCCTTGAGCAAGAAGCAACTAGACCCCTTGGCAATCTTGCGTGGGCGCTGATGCAGAAGGAGAATTACACGGAGGCGGAGGCGCGTACCGGCGGGCTCTGCTCATCGGGCCGAACAACAACAAGATGTGCAACCTGGGCATCTCCCTCGTGAAGCAGGGCCGCGTGCTGGAGGCCAAGGACATGCTCAAGCAGGTGCGCCCGACGGCCGTCGACGGCCTGCGCGGTGCGGACTCTACCTCAAGGCCTACGAGCGCGCGCAGGAGATGCTCCGAGACCTCGAGGCCAAGCTCGTCGGCCGCCCGTGCGCTGGCGACCAGCTCGACAAGAGCTAGCTCTTCAACGCGCTGCTGCTGGTTCCTTCTCTAGCATCTGGCAGCCGCAGCCGAGCATTTTTTTATGCTGTTGCATGGTGATCTTTGGAGGTTACCACCTTTTTCGGTTTTGCTGTTTAGTATTTTAAATCTTTTATGATTTTGAGTTTTCTGTTGCGTCCATTCAAGTCCGTAACTTCTACCTTTCAGTTCGTTTAAGACATACAAACCCATAAATTTAGTATCAATCATAGAAGTCTAGAAATTTTATTTTGCATGACAGCAGTCGTCGCTTTTCTCTCTGAGCCACGTGTAGATCGTAGAAATTGTTATGATGCCGCTGCCCCGAGCTTCTAAGACCACCGCGCTTCTTCTGCACCTTGTACACTGCACCGCCGCCGTCTTGAGCTTCGATCGCCGTCATGCTTCATACTTGATTTGACAGTATTTTTCAAGAACTGCACGCTACGACGACATTATCAAGACTCGGACTTCGGATTTTTATTATTTTAGTGATAACTTTTTTCAAATGCAATACTATTGCATACGCCTTGCATTTGAGGGGGGTGTTAAGGAGATAGAATTGTATTAGGATATAGAGTTTGTATTCTATTCCGTATATACTTTATCTCTATATGGTATATATCCTCCTGTACTCCCCTTATATATGACCTCTTGAGTCTCTTCAATATACACAATATTTATAGCACTTTACATGGTCTAATATTGATTTGAAATAAGGGAACTTTCGCAAAGGCATCTTTAATTAATGGTGATCGAGCTGACAATCAGTGGTAAAACGTGTCGCCTTGATCGACCTGACTAAGCAAACGAATCTCCTTGTGATCACTAGTCCTACTTTTTATGTATTTCTTTTTTCATTTCAAGACACAGAATCATGCAGAAGTGGTTATAGTACTACTGAATCGTTAGTTGTCACTTTAGATTTTAGAAGGGCCAAACCAAAAGGTCCACACTGATAAATGGCAAAAATTCACACATATTCACGGGCCTTCTTGAGCTTCCATATTCCAAGCAGCCACCAACGAGGCCATTATTTCTCTGAAAGTTAGTTCTAAGCCATCATGATATCTTTGTGAAAACACTGTGGCATAACTTGATCATTGTGGTTCTTAAGTTGTTAGAGAACACTATGATCCTTAATTATATTATTAGCAGGCATTTGTTTTCCAGGGCATAAGACACACTTGTAAAAAAATTTGAAAAGTGGGTAAAGAGAGATCATGTTTTGAGGAATTCTGAATAGATGTATATTGTCCCTCGTTGCATTCATAAATTTTTAGACTTCAGTATCACCGTCTGAACTTTTATCGAAATTTCCTAGCTTTATTCCTAAGCACTACCAACTGTTTTTGGCACTCGTGCTACTCTTGTATCTCATTTTTAAAAGTTCATCGATTTTTTTGAGCAAATTCCCTGTATTTGAAGTATAACCATGTGATTCTACATAATACAACTGTTTGCATTTTCAGCTATGTTGTAGTCTCCTGTTCTTTCCTTCATCCTCTCCTTTTTATGCCTTTACAGCGAGTTGTTTCTCTAAGAACTTCTTCAGATATGTTTGAGAACTTGATCCGAGAGAGTTTGCCTTTTTGCAGTTTGTTTTTTGGTTCACATCTACGTCAGAAGAAAACAAGTTGGATGGGCATACGGTTATTCTTATACGCACAAACGATTTAAGCATTCAGAAAAATCCAGCTGAGAAGCTGCAAAGAAGCTTGTGTATGCGTATATGCAGGCTCTATCATCCTTCATTCCAGACCACTGCCCCCTCCTCATCTCTGCACAAGCAATGCTCTCCTCCAAGCGTCGTTTTCATTTCTAGTCCTTCTGGACCAAGCAAGAAGGATACATGGAGGCAGGCAGTTCTGGCGGCTTGGTCTTGCTCGCCCGGCATCCAGGACCCGTTAAGTGCCTGGATGCGTTGTACCAAAAGTCCGCACGAAGTCTCCAGAGTTGGGCACAAAAGCGATTTGGAGACATTAAAATCCAGCTTTTCATGGCCGAGGAAATCGCCTTTCAGGAGTCGGTGGATTCTTCGAAACACTCACTACTTCTGGTTCAGGAGTTCAAGACGCAGCCATGCTTAGTGGTCGCGCCGCCTGATTCGAAAAACGATGTTCTTAGTGGTTGCGCTGCCTGATTCGAAAAACGATGTTCAGATCAAGTGTGTTCCTGAGTTGAAGAGAATTTGGCAATGGATTTCTAGTCCTGGCTCCATCTCAATTTCTATCTAATTGATCTCCCAATCAATTGCTTCTCGATAAGTACACAACTGCTGCAATCATCGAAGACTGCTGCCGATGCGCTTGCGAAAGCAGATAGATCATTAGCTCACTCTGTCACGCCCGCACGTTGCTTCTGAATTCGTCTCCTTGAGGGACAACAAAATGCTGTAGGTCCATGTATATCTTTACTTGTTAAGGATCTGTTTAGAGGAGTTGGAGATTCTGAGTAGCTAGCTGATCTGAGTATCTAGCTGACTGGTCTGAGTAGCTGGCTGATCTGAGTAGCTAGCCTATTTGGTATCTTGGTTGCTAGCTGTGCAGCTGGTATTCTGATAGATGTATTGTCTGAAATGCTTTTGGGTGAGTTGATGTTCTGATTATGTATTGATAAAAGAGACATTCATGCTGTAAATTTGTAGTACTTAGTTTAAATATTGAAAAACTAATATTAAAATTTCATGACAATAAATTTAACTTTAAATCATAATTTCAAATATTAATATGGATAACTACCCTGTCTCCATACAAAAGGAACGTACAAAAGGTGTTCATAGGCATATAAGACGCACATATCACCATTAAAAGGAACTTCTATGGTACTATCTATATTTTTGAAGCCATCAAGCCGTTAGCTATGGAATCACGAAAGGCACACATATCACCATCATCTTGTGTTGTGCCAATGTAACCACCTCTTGTGCTTGAATCAACATGTGGCATATACTCTTCATCATCATCATACCTCTCAAAGAGATGGTCACTCAAAGTAATGTCTCGAATGAAATTATGAAGCGCCATACAAGCAATGATGATCTTCTTTTGCCACTCAACCTTATAGCTTGGCATATGCAATAGAATTCGCCACTTTATCTTTAGCACGCCAAATGCATGTTCAATTACATTACAAAGAGAAGAGTGAGCATGATTGAAGACCTCCTTTTGGCCACTTGGGCGCCCTCCCCGTTGAAACTCCGGCAAATGATACTTTTGCCCTTTGTACGGAGCTAGGTCTCCCTTTCTATTAGGACAACAGCATCAACTAGATAAAATTTTCCTACAAGAATCAAATCGGATTAATGACAATGTATAAAATGAGAGATAGAAATAGATAATTGTATTACCATCTTTAGGGTGTGGGAAATATTCCGAGTACCGAGATAGAGTGTCATTGAATATTCGAGAGTCATGGGCAGATCCAGGCTATCCAGCAACAACAAAAATGAACCTCGTATCAAAGTCGCAAATCGCCATAACATTTTGAGTAGGATACCCATGACGACCAATATGTGTAATTTGATCCTTGGCTGGCACTACAACTGGGATATGTGTGCCATCTATTGTTCCAATGCAATTGTTGAAATAGGGTGAGAACCGAGAATCTTGAAGCTTTGGGTGCACAAAAGATTGCGACTCCTTTGGTTTTATGTTGTGCTTGGCTAGCTCATTAACACACTTAAGGACTTCTCTGAATTTTGGCATGAAAATCTAGCGATCATAAGCTACAAATTGAGCATGCTCTTTATCTTTAGGGGACATTCAGAATAACAATGACTTATGATTTTTTTTTACCGTAACTGTCTTATTTTTACATAACTAAGTTAGTTTATTTGATCTAATTAAATTTAAAAATAAAAAACATGTTAGAAGCTGACTCGGTAGCAAACGACCGAACGCTGAGCGTAGGATCTAGTCCGAAAATTCGCAGGGCTTGTTCTTTTTGGCTGCGGCTGATAGCTTTTTGGCTGTTTGAGACAGAGATTGCGAAAAGAGAGATTATCGCTTGCAATTTTTGATGGTACAGATATTAGTTTCTTAATGTGTACTATAATTAAGTTGTAGACTCCGTATTAAAAAATACTCCGTTTAAAAATTAGATACTATAGTAAAAGTTAAAAATAATTTTTAAAAGTCAAAAACAAACAAACCCTCGGACCTCCGGAGGAGGATCTAGGGCATCCACACTGACACTTAGCATGAAGCTGTTCCTGTCATCTTCGTACTCTGCGTGTCAGCTCCACGGCATCAAGCAGCCCACTGCAACGAGTCCACGAAGCATCACAGTGTGGACGCATCCAGCCGGCACCACCGGTCACTGCCGTGCGGGACTCATCATCCCTCTGATTACCGCTAGACCATCCCGTGTGCGGTGAGCTTTGAAAGGACGGACTCGCCTCCCCCCATCCACCTCTCGTTCCCCGTTTCTCCCAGCCAAAATTCCTGCGAGGAGCGTACAAGACGCTGGGCTCCTCGCTTCCTCTAAGGCCAATTCTTGCATCGCTGCCGTCTCTCCACTCCCAAGGTGAGAATTTCGTATGCTCGGTTGGTAGTTTGGTATGAGCTGAATTGTTGATGGCTGTGGTTGGTGCGGTTGATGTGTCCGTGCGCAATTCCGGCCCCCTTTTCTTGGCTCCTGAGGCAGGCGAAGATTTCTTGCGTGGTGCGAAGCTTGGGGTTGTTTTGGTGGGCTTTGGGGGATTTGGGGGGAATGTTTAGGTGATCGGGTCCAAAGGTGGTGACTTTTCCTGTATTAGTTTATGGATTTTCATAGATTTCTTGGTAATTCTGTTGCCATCAGTGTCTGGGCTCATGCCCGGTGTTTGATTGGCATGGAATAGTGGAGATTTGGGATTTCTGAGTTTGTGTGCTTCTCTGATCTGCTGGTTCTGGGTGATTTTGACGTTTATGCCGCGCAGAGTTCACTAATAAGCACAATATGCTTAGAAAGAGTTGCCTTTTATGTTATTTTCTGTGTGTTTTTTCTATAGGCGCACATCGATTTCAGTATGCTTGATTACGCTTATGCGATGGAGTTTTCCGTCTGTGCAAATATAGGATAGCTGATGATTCTTAGTCGACGTTTGTTCTATGTGAGCTTTAATTTCGATGTGCTGTTGCGGAGTTAGATTGAAAGGTGGTTGCTTTGAAGGATGCTTGCCAGTTTCCTCTGCGTAGGCTCTTCGCTGTTTGGAAGACTTTTGCTCTTGTGTGGTCAGGCTTGCTTTTGCCTAGACAGACATTAGATATGCTTTCTAGCTTTCAGTCTGATACTGAGGTGTGCTTGTTTGGAGTTAGTACTTTGGAATTGGATAAGGTTCTCATCACTTCAATCAAGAACTAGGTTCTAGTTCCTCATTAGTTTTGCTTTCTGTGAGATGCTATTGTTTGGTGGGTTGTTCACTTCTTAATAGAATACTGAGAACAATGATTGCTTCGTCATTTCCCAAGATTGTGGTCGTGGGTGTTTTCTATCTAGGTGACTGTGCTGATAAAAAAAATCTGATTCTTGTTTAGATTTACTCGTCGATTAACTACGGAGTACCAATATTTTTACTGTTAGAGCAACTCCAGCAGTAGCCTTCAAAACAGGGCCCCTACTTTTCATTTGAGGGCTCCTCCTATTTTTGAGGGCCCTGTTTTCTGGGCTGCACTCCAGCAGGAGCCCTCAAAACAGAGCCCCTACTTCTCAATTCTCTTTATTTCCTCACACACTATATGCATATATATAGGACAAAAGCACAATACACAATAAAATATTTATGATTTCACAATGAGGGACAATATGTAAATTTATGAATTCAAATACGAATATTCAAATTTAAATTCAAATTTATTCCGAATTTAAATTTATGAACTCAAATACGAATATTCAAATTTAAATTCAAATTTATTCCGAAATTAAATTTATGAATTCAAATATGAATATTCAAATTTAAATTCAAATTTGTTCCGAATTTAAATTAAAAGCACAATGAGGGACGTTTAAATTTATGAATTCAAATACGAATATTCAAATTTAAATTCAAATTTGTTCTGAATGAGGGATGTATTTATTCAAATACGAATAAATCTGAGTTTAGGGGCTCAAGTAGGGGGCCCCTAGGAATAAGGGTTTGGATGCCTCATTTGAGAGGCCCCTATTTTTGAGGGCTCAAGTAGGAGCCCTGCTGGAGTTCAATTTTTTGCTCTGGCACTCAAATCTGAGTTTAGGGGCTCAAGTAGAGGCCCTGCTGGAGTTGCTCTTACTGCATTGTGTTGCCCTGTTGCGAACATTTTAACTTCCTTGCAAGTTGGAGTCTCTTGGCGGTTGAAGAGGATTTCCATCACTTGAAATCAAAGCCGCCTGTGCTTACGACTACTTAACCGATCGCTTCTCCGATTGCTCGCTAGATCACTTTGAACATTGTTGTAAGATCCACAACACCTGCAATTAACAACACTTTACGAGCAAGACTAGAATCAAATTGAGTCAAGACTTATCTTTATTGCAGTATCTCTGTGGATTTACAAAGTGCCTTCACAAGCAGCACTAAAAGCCTTCTCGATGAAAGCCCTCTTAAAACCCACATCTTAGCCCTTAGCCTCTCCCTACTTTTATAGGCTAAGACTTATCTTTATTGCAGTATCTCTGTGGATTTACAAAATGCCTTCACAAGCAGCACTAAAAGCCTTCTCGATGAAAGCCCTCTTAAAACCCACATCTTAGCCCTTAGCCTCTCCCTACTTTTATAGGCTAACGTCCAAATCGTGTTCACCTCAAACGCGGATATCTCAAACCATGTTCTTAACAACCTAAACATGTAATCCTATCTCTTCCTAAAATCAAGGGACCCAAAACCCTTCCAGACACGGATTTTACCATATCTCCAAATCTTTTCAGTTCTGAACTTTATCCACAACTCCTAACTCAACACGTAACGAAGTCTCCAGGACAGCACCTCCTGTATCTTCATCACGCATAATCACCTCTCGTGTTAAAGCTTTCGGGGACGCACCTCCCGTATCTTCTCCATGTATCATCCTCTTGTGTTGAGCCTTCAGGAACGCACCTCCCGTATCTTCTCCACGCATGATCCTCTCGTGTTGAAGTCTCTGGGACCGCACCTCCTGTATCTTCTCCACGAATCACCACCTTTGATCTCCACATGCTTCATCGTTAGCCCGACCACCTCGCGTGACATGCTCAACCGTCTGGACTTCAGATCTCCCCATCCTAGTCCCGGTCCTCCTCGTTACCGACCATGATCGTCTCCACGCTCATCTGCACATGCAAAGACCAAGGAAATATTTTTCCCAACACAAGTTCTTCATAACTTGATCGTCATCAATCCACACACACAACCCACACTGTTAACCATCCAACAACATCAACCAGATTAGCCACGTATGCATACTTAAAGCCTACAGTACCAATCACAACGCCTTCGACCACCGATCACTGACCACAGTTACGAAACCCACGACTGCAAAGCCTTCGACTACCAACCAGCAAAGTCTATGACTACCGAGTACCGAGTCCTTTCGACTACGAGTACCGATCCCTACCAATTTCTGAGTACTGAGTCCTTCCAACTCTGAGCACCTAGTCCTTCTGACTATCGAGTATCAAGTCCTTTTGATTACCAACTTCCGAGTACCGACCACTACTACAGTACTCTTTTGAGTACCGACTACATCACTGTTGCTTCAGTACTTCTTCCAAGTACTGTTCACTATTCATCCGAACATTGTAGCTCTGACCGAATCTTTGTAGCTTCAACAAAACACTGTAGCTATGACTGTTTCCTCTCCAACTACGGGGCCTTCGACTTGAGGCTTTCGACTGCTTAGTGCTCAAAATCTTCAACCACACTGCTCGAATCCTAAGCAATACCACTCGAGGCTTTGATACCGCTTGAACTCCATCCGATCCTCCAATACCACCCGAACACCGTCCGATACTTCTATGGCACTCGAACGCTGTCCGATGCTCTGATGCCACTCGAACGCCGTCCGATACTCCGATGCCACTTGAACGTCATCCGATACTCCGCACTGGTCGAAGCCTTCCAATGCCACTTGGACACCGCGCGATACTTTTATGGCACTCGAACGCTGTCCGATGCCACTTGAACACTGTCCGATACTCCGATACCACTCGAACACAGTCCGATACTTCTATGGCACTCGAACGCCGTCCAATGCTCCGATGCTACTTGATCACCGTCCGATACTCCGATGCTTGAAGATTCCGACCGAAACCACTCGGACCTGGACAAAACCACTCGGTCATTGACCGAAACTTTCACAAATGCAAAATCTAAATCGATCCAAATATCAATTATTCATCATCACTCAAACACACGACCACCACATGGTCTAACAATGTTGTATGCATGAGTACCTTTCCGGGTGGCAGTTGGAACTGTCTGCAATAGATTCTGCTTCATGTCTTAGGAATTGTTAAGTTCATATTGATGGTATTGACACATTGCTTTGTGACTGGTAAATCGTTTGCCTTGCTAATGTCTATCCGTTTGTGATCTTTGTTCAATTCAGGTTTTTGGAGTAAGAGTCTTTGTTGTTTGGTGTTTGTCAGAAGGGTAAATGGGATCAGAAGGACCTTCTGTTGTGACTGTCCACGTTACTGGATTTAAGAAGTTTCATGGAGTTACTGAGAACCCAACTGAGAAAATTGTGAGTAATCTTAGATCATTTATGGAAGAGAGAGGTTTACCAAAAAATCTTGTACTTGGAAGCTGCACAGTTCTCGAAGCTGCAGGGCAGGGAGCACTTGGCACACTATATGAAGTGTTAGGATCTTCCATTGCCGACAGAGAGAATGGATCATCAGCTCTGGGGCAAGTAATTTGGGTTAGTGCTCACCACATTCTTGACTTGATAATGTGTTTCTAGGATCATGCTAGATGAAGCAACACACCCTCTAACTTGTATCTAAAATGTCTGCATTTTATTGTTCACTGCATTCTTAATTTCTTTTTCTCTCAACTAGGAGTTTAACATTAAAGCCATCTTAGTTCAATTGGAAAGCTTCTTCATGCATTGTCAATCGAAACTATGAATTCTGTTGGATTTCATGGATATAGAAATTGATATTTTCTTCATTCGGATGAGTTTGTATAATTTTTGTCCTCCTAGACTATTCAATAATCCTCCCAATTCTGAACAAACACCATTTGCAACCATAACTTCCTAGGCTTCTGCAGTTGTCATTGATAGTAAGGATTACAACTGAGTGAGTACCTAGTGCTGGAGATCCACTTTTGGATGCAGGGTGCATCTGATGCCAGTGGCGATTGCTAGTTGACATACCGTTGTTTACAGTGAAGCTCCACTTATAAATTAAAATACAAAAAAAATATTCTCTCCTATTTGGTAGTGTAATTATGTGGTCAACTTACAGCATTCAAGATTTTGAGAAAAAAGCATAAGCTTTGGAAAAAAAAGGGAAATGGAAACCAATGCTTGAGTTTTATTTGATGATATATTGTTCATTTACAAGTGTTGCCATACACCCACCATCTTGTGGATTGTGATGTTTTCCTCTAAACAGAAAAAAATTTCTATTGTTAGATATATATTATACCTATGTATTTTCCTTATTGTATAAGGGGTTATCGTATATATGCTATACCTGTAGGTATATATATATATACTGGTCTATTGGTCTCAAGATGAATACAAGCGCTATTCATTACATCTATATTGCCTTCAGTGTCACTCAAATCAATTTCGTATGGAGCATTTTTCAGATCCACTTTGGACTCAATAGTGGTTTGACAAGGTTTGCTCTTGAGAATCAAGCTGCTAATGAAGCCACCTTCCGTTGTCCAGATGAGCTAGGTTGGAAACCTCAGGTTGCGTTGTTGTCCAATTGTGTACTTTTTTAATCTCCATCTGCAAATATGTCGTTGCATTTTTATCAGCTTCATTGTTCCCATGCAGAGGGTCCCTATTGTGCCATCTGATGGAAGCATCTCACGGACAAGAGAGGTAAAAGTCAAAATGTTTATATATGATGGGTGCTTGTTAAAATATAGCTCAAAAAATAAATTGCAGTTGTAGTTTATTTGATGTTTTACTTGTCGTATTTAATTATGTTTCTATGAATCCTCTTTATCAACACTTTATATACCTTTAATGTATCAGAAGCAAATTAGTTGATAAATATGTTTGATTGTAGCTGCCAAAAAAATCCTTGAGTTGTTGAAGTACCGTCGAAGAATCCCTTCCTTTATATTACTTCTATTTCAAACACAAAGCATCGGTCTGTGAGGAATTGATAAAATATGTTAGTTTTATGCTATCACCTGAATACAGCAAGGGACCATCTTTTCTGCAGCAAATAATTTATCTCTATTTTCTTACAAGCAGTGGAATAGTGTTCCTATTTCCAATCCTTGTCTTTTTCTCCCTATCATAAAAAGAGCAACTTGTGTTCACCAAATGAATGGAAAGAAAAGAAGGTTCAATTTGGATATGTTCTACATATGAATCAAATGTTGTAACAAATAACGATTCCTGCCGGAGCTACAGATTTTGCATGCACACTATTACATGAATACAAGTTCAATCTTTAGGACTTTCGAGCTTTTGCATCAGAAGAATTCTTGATCTTGAGATTAATCACGTTTTTATGAAATTTTCATGATCAATCAGACTACCCTGCCAGTGAATGAATTAACGAAGTCACTCCGAAAGATAGGCTATGATGTGATGCCTTCAGATGACGCTGATCGATTTGTATGCAACTATGTGTACTACCAGTCTCTTCGGTTTGCAGAGCAACATGGCATCAAATCTCTGTTTGTACATGTTCCCCTCTTCTTGACGATTGATGAGGTGGTCCAGATGCATTTTGCTGCTTCCCTCCTTGAAGTTATTGCTTGCTTGAACTAGGAACAACAATTCAAAGGTGGGTCTACTTAGTCCTTCGGTCTCATTTTACTAGACAGAGCTTAAGTGGTTTTATTGGTTTCTAGCTTGTAGGTCAGTGGTTCTACCTTGAAGATGTAAAGTTGGAGGCGAACTGAATAAAAGTGTGGTCATTGATGATATTGATCTTGCTCCAAAAGGTGTATTTAAGGAGAAAAGGCTGCCTAGAGTGTATCTTCCTGTGGTCAAATGCGGATACATGTTCTAAACATGCCTAAAAACTTGGTTTCAATAAAATTGACTGTTGGAGGAGTAGCTTCACCTTGGTCTAGTCAGTCCATTGCACCATATAGTCCAATAATCGTACGCCACATGGCTGGCTCAGGTGCCGTCACAAGTGAAAGAACGATACTACCTTTACAATTATAGACCTAGATAAGGGTATTTATGTAACAAGTCCTCTCATAGCTATAAATATGTGCCCTAAGGCGCCATGGAGGAGCAAATTCTCCTTTTCAGACAAATTTAGGTAGCACAAACTTCTATTCCCTATCTTTACAGTTTGTAAGACTTTAGGCAACCTCTTTGTGGTCTTTCCGTAACCCCTTTGTTTACCGTTTGGTCTGTAACCATAACAGTTGACATGATTTATGAGAAACGGAGTAGAAGCTACGAGCCAAGAAAGAAGTTCGAACGCAATGGCACCAAAAAGCGACTACGTTGACTCCTAAACGGAAGAGAAGTACTACCACCGAAACCACCGCTACCGTCCTGAAGCCGCTCCCCCGTGAGGAGCACCACCACCAACCCCTGCACAGGCCGTTACCGACCAGAAGCCACGCCACCTCTCGGCTCCCACATGACGCGTCGTCACCCCCGTACGAGGTGTGCACGCATGAGCCACTGAATGGAATGGGGTAGGGGAAACCCTACCCCTCCCCGCTGTGCCTTTGTATTGGGTCGGAATGGGTCAAGAAAAAAACTAGGGGCCCGTCACATATAATAAAAAAAAGAAGAGAATTTTGCAAAAAGGCCCTCAAAGTTCTGAAACTCACAGGAAGAACCTTCAAACTTTATAGATAGGCCCCCATTTTTTCAAAAATTGTGCAAAAATTTCTCAACATTGAAAATTTGCAATTAGCCCTCAACATTGATAAATTCAGATTGGGAGGATTGGAAAAAGGCAATAGAAACTGCATCATTATCTCTGAATAAAAGAAAAGTGTTTGGGCCTGCAAGCCGCACACCTCCCCATGTGCACCCGTAATACATAAATGGATATTTGTTCAAAAGAGAAATGAGAAAAATGAAGTTGTAAGATATAAAGCAAGACTTGTTGCACAAGGTATCACTCAACGAGCAGAAGTTGATTATGAAGAAACATATTCATCAGTCATGGGTGGTATTACCTTTAGATATTTAATCTCGATGGCAGTAAGGATGAATTTAGAAATAAAATTGATGGATATGGTAACGGCATACCTATATGGAAACTTGGATTCGGGCTTTTATATGAAGGTACCTGAAAGTATCCTTGTCGCAAACCAAGACAGAGCAAATAGAAATTTGTACAGTGTAAAATGCAGAAAATCACTGTCGAGTTTAAGCAATCAGGCAGAATATGGTATAATCGCTTAAGCGATTTTCTATGTAAGAAAGGCTATATGAACAACGAGGATTGTCCCTATGTATTTATACGACGATCTTAGAATGAATTTTGTATAATATCAGTGTAAGTAGATGATCTAAATATCATCAGAATCTTGGAAGATATAATAGAAGCGAGCTCTTACCTAGAATCAGAGTTTAAAATAAAAGATTTGGGTAAAACTAAATATTGCTTAGGCTTACAGCTTGAGCATATGTCAGAAGGGATATCAGTGGATCAGTTAGCCTACACTCAGAAGGTGTTAGAAAGGTTTGACTTTGAAAAGGCATATCCTTCAAAAGTACTAATGGTTAGAAGATCTTTGCAGTAAGACAAGAATCCGTACAGACCCAAAGAAGAGGGGGAGAAAGTCTTGAGACCAGAATTTTCATACTTAAGTATATTAGGAGCACATATGTATTTAGCAAACTGCACTAGACCGTATATATCATTTGCCGTAAATCTATTAGCAAGGTATAGTGTAGAACCTACCAAAAGACATTGACAGAGAATAAAGGACATCTTTCGATACCTTTAAGAAAGTAAAGACCCTAGACTGTTCTATAGAAAGAACCAAGATCTAAATATGACTGGTTATGCAGATGCCGGGTACTTGTCAGACCCGTATACCACCAGATCGCAAACAGGCTATGTATTTCTGTGTGGTTCAACTGCAATTTCATGAAAATTGTCCAAGCAAAGTCTTGTATCGACTTCGATGAACCACTCAGAAATTATAGCACTGTACAAAGCTGCACAAGAATATGCTTGGCTTCAACGAATGATTCATCACATCCAGCAGTCATGTGGATTGAACATCATGCAAGTTTCCATAATTATTTATGAAGATAATACAGTTTATGTTGTACAAGTATATCAATTCCAAGTTTTTCTATACTCATGAATTGCAAAAGATAGACGAAATTAAAGTATTGTATCCTAAATCATGTGAAAATCTTACCGATTTATTCACTAAGTCATTTCTAACATCTAATTTTGAAAGATGTGTATACGGAATTGGAATGGTGAGACTTAGGGCAGTGTAGAACTTAGAGGGAGACTCTTCTCGAGCTCACTATTAAAACTTGATCACGAAGATATAGTACCCAAAGAATATATCCCGTAGATGAAATGGAATATGGTGGATTGTATTCTTTTTCTCTTGACGAGTTTTTCTGAAGTTTCTCGACAAGGTTTTTAATGAGGTAATTTGTGCAACACGATATAATATGTATCACGTACTCTTTCTCTAAACTTTTTCACTGAGTTTTTATAGAGTTTTGATGAGGCATGAACGTGTCGGATGAGTGTCCAGGGGGGTGTTAAGAAATCTAGATCTGGACCTGCAAGTCTGGCATATTGGTGGACACTATCCACTTAGTCTATAAATAGAGGTCCTAATTATTATAAAGCACATATAAACAAAGAAAGCAATAAAGAAATGAGTTCTCCTCTTATCTCTCTGTGTTAAATTTATTATTTACAATATTACTAATATTTGATCTATTTATTTTGTATAGAAGAAAAATTATTCGAACTGAACTCACCAGAGAGAATGTATGTGGATTGGTTTGGCGAGTTCTTTAAGTGCATGGTATAACTCAATGGCAGCAAGAACATGGGACGAACAACTCAGCGGTTAACTGCGATGTGCTAATTTCTTGGTCTGAATTTATCTGGGAACCGGAGATGTTTGTAACGAATGTCGCATGCATTAGTTTGTCTCTCTGGGGTTGAAGGCTCTCGAAGCTCCATGAACTGTGTAAGTTAGAGATTCCCTGGCAATAATTCCATCGGTTGAGTAGAGGAACGCTTGAGTAAACCTGGCTACTGGCCATTACAGGAACCTGCAACTTGGTTGACATTCTCTTACCTATGTTATATGATGATTAACTAAAGTACGAGTATACTGTATACAGTTCTATGCGTATGTGACGTATCTTTTTATTTCTTTTTAAACAATGCTAGCAGACCGACACCGACATATGTTTTCCGAACACACGGATATCATTTCAGTTATTTCATTAATGAATTCTAGATGAATCTGAAACAAACCTGGCCAAGTACCGTAATCAATTAGTACATATAGATCGATATCCTGACTAAATGCATTTGTACGTATCCCATGTTACAGCTGCAAAGCGTGATTCCCTCTCATTTTCTCTCCAAAACCATGCGTAATCAGTAGGTGCCGTCCAGTTTAACAGAGCTATTAAACATGGCAGGTCAGCTGTATGAGCTGTGCAACCGTGGCTGTTCCCCTGCTTGACTTCTCATCCATCACAACGTGCAGCCCACACACAACGCGCGGCAACATTCGACAAACATCCTCGCCCCGGACCCGGAGCTATATAAATAGGCAATGCGCAGCTAGCAGCAACTCCAAGGAATACGCACTAGCAAAGATGGTTAAGATCGCCGTTCTTACCTTGCTTGCGTTGCTCGGGTATGTCTCGTGCCAAGGTTACTATGGGTATCCCAGCACGAACCCTCCAAGTCCAAGCCCGAGCCAACCCGCTTATCCTCCGCCTAACCCAAGCCCACAGAGCCCAACTCCTACCACTTATCCTCCTAGCCCAAGCCCACCTACTTATCCTCCCAACGCAAGCCCGAGCCAACCCGCTTATCCTCCGCCTAACCCAAGCCCACAGAGAGCGACTCCTGCCCCTTATCCTCCTAGCCCAAGCCCACCTACTTATCCTCCAAATCCGAGCCCGAGCCAACCCGCTTATCCTCCGCCTAGCCCAAGCCCACAGAGCCCGACTCCTGCCCCTTATCCTCCTAGCCCAAGCCCACCTACTTATCCTCCAAATCCGAGCCCGAGCCAACCCGCTTATCCTCCGCCTAGCCCAAGCCCACAGAGCCCGACTCCTGCCCCTTATCCTCCTAGCCCAAGCCCACCTACTTATCCTCCCAGCGCAAGCCCTCCTGCCTCAGGGCTTGCTGTCGGTTACTACAAGTATTCCTGCCCAAATGCGGAAGTGATCGTGAGGGAGGCCGTGAAGAACGCCACGAGCAACAACCGCGGTACCGGCGCAGGGCTCATCCGTTTGTTCTTCCACGACTGCTTCGTCCGGGTACACAGCTCACAGAGATCATCTCTTCTAATCCCGTCAAAAAAAAAAAAAAAACTTGCACATACATCATACGTGTAGTATGCATGTACAGTTCGATCAAATCGGGTTACTATCACATGCATGCACGTACCTTGCACTATAGATGGCAAACAATTGATGTACGTAAGAGTATGTATTTTCTTAGATAGTACTCCGTTAATTCTTACGTACTGTGATGCACGACGTACGTGATTCAGGGGTGCGATGCTTCCGTTCTCCTCAACACGACCGGCGCCAACGACCCGACGGAGATGCTCGGCATACCGAACTTGAGCCTGCGCGGATTCGAGGTGATCGACGCGGCCAAGGCGGCCCTCGAGGCAGCCTGCCCCGGCGTCGTCTCGTGCGCGGACGTCGTCGCATTCGCCGGCCGCGACGCCACCTACTTCCTCAGCAACAACACGGTCGACTTCCACATGCCGGCCGGCCGCTACGACGGGCGCGTCTCCCTCGCCAACGAGACCCTCCCCAACCTGCCCGCGCCCTTCTTCAACCTCCAGCAGCTCAAGGACAGCTTCGCCGCCAAGGGGCTCAACATGGAGGAGATGGTGACCCTCTCCGGCGCGCACACCGTCGGCCGCTCCCACTGTTCGTCCTTCTCGGGCCGCCTCCAACCGAACACCTCGGACATGGACTCCACGCTCGCCGCCTCGCTGCAGCAGCAGTGCAACTCAAGCACTGGCAGCGACAACACGGTGGACCAGGACTTGAAGACCCCCAACAACCTGGACAGCCAGTACTACAGGAACGTGATCAACCACGACGTGCTGTTCGATTCGGACGCCGCGCTTATGACGTCGAATCAGACGGCGAGAATGGTGTTCGCCAACGCGTTTGTCCGGGGGCTGTGGGAGACCAGGTTCAAGGTGGCGATGGTGAAGATGGGCGGCATCGAGATCAAGACCAGCGCCGACGGTGAGATCAGGAAGCAGTGCCGGTTCGTCAACCCGCAGCAGTCCGGTTGATCAGATGACCGCAAGAATTCGATGCATGCCCATCTTGACTCTCGACACGGGAGGCTGATCAGAATAAGCTCGTGCTAGCCATTTGAGTGCCATTTTGGAATTCCCGTTGCTGTTTATTTTCATTAAGGTTATTTTCGTTCATTCATTCGTTGAATTTATATGTAACTTCTGAACTCTGCATCCTGTTTCCGTTCTTGTTAATGGAAATCCAAGCAATCGCCTGGGGGAAAAAGAAGGATCTATGCGTAACTCTTGTTGTACGTACTGCTCTTTCGGTTCCGGCCTCGCGCACGGACCAGCATGCATGGAGCCCCGGCAGCGGCAGCGGCCTGCACGGCGGTGCGCGCGTCCGCACCCTCGCACGTCTCCGCAACTTGTGCATTATAATCAGACTACACGTAGACGTGCGAGCTCACTAGAAAAGCACCTGTACACATTCTGCGAGGCTGCGCATCTCTAACCACGTTATGGGAAGAAAATGTTATGGGGG
This sequence comes from Melocanna baccifera, assembly GCA_036346265.1. NCBI lineage: Eukaryota > Viridiplantae > Streptophyta > Magnoliopsida > Poales > Poaceae > Melocanna > Melocanna baccifera. Next base: position 18,851,452 of record CM070696.1, on the reverse strand, counting down.
CGTGCCTCACGTGAGACCCCCTCATCCGCTATTGAATTAAGATAATAAACTTGATCCGGCGGCTGAGGGTAGGGGCCTCAAGTGAGACCCTTCCCCTATAAAAATCCCTTCTCTTATTATGCCAGTTCACTTTTGCAACGATAGCCATCGTATCGAATTTATATATCTATAATCTCACAATAATTCTTATCGGGAAAAATTAAAATTTACAAAAATTCTCTAATTACTTATGAGAAAAGGAGAATATCTACTCCACTTGTTTCGTTGGGGCCAACTTACTTATAACGATGCAGATTAATCATATGTAAATAACAATTTCTCATTAATATAGAAAAAGGAGAAGATTTACATCACTTATTTTCGTAGGACTATATTAAAATGATGCAAATTAATCATGTAGATATTACAACTATTATAATTATATAATAGATATAACCATACAACTATATTTTTGAGAGACAATAGAGCTATATAACAAATACAATATGTTACAATATCCATGTAATTGTGCCGAAAAAATTCTCTTGCTTAATTAAAATATCAACCTTTAGAGCTTAAATACTGAAGAGATACTTTGGTTAGACACTATTTAGTTGAAAGAGTGAAAGCTTGTGAAACCATATGTATTACTTCATAAAAAAACCTATTTCTATAATATCCTTTTGAATGGTATAAATAAACATCGTCTAATAAACTTGCACAAAGAGTGGGTGGTATTTACAACGAAAATTTACCCACTGGAGCGGCTTGCGAGGGTGCCACCATCCTCTGGTTACATAAAAGCTAACATATAAGTAGTGCGAGTATCTAGTCATCACTCAAATGTTTTATTCCAAACAATCATCTAGATTTTTGATCATCAGATCAGAGATCTAACTCCCTGTTTTTTAGAGGATGGGCATTTTTTGGAGGGAGAATTTACGGCGATCTAACGGTTAGAAATTTGAATGATAGTTTAGACAAAACATTCGGCTGATGTTTATCAACTCCCAAAAGTAGTAGTAACTTGTCCATGCAACAGATTAGCATAAGAAGACCACACACTACTATAGAAATCATCATCACAGACGGTTCAAAAATGTCATCATAAATGGTTTTCTGAACCGTCTGAATTTATAAGTCAGCGATAATCGAGGTCATTAGAGACAGCTTTCGAACCGTCTGTGGTGTAAATATCGCAAACAGTTTTAACTAAAAACCGTCTGTGATAACTGATAATCACAGACAGTTTTTAACGACAAACCGTCTGTGATATATAAATATCACAGTCGTTCAGATATGCATATATTCTTTCTACTTCCATTTCCAATAGATAAAGAACCTTCTTAACTTTATACGTGGTTTTAGGCAACTCATTTCCCTCCAAAAGTATGTCTGCTAAAAGACCTACCTGCGTCGTGAAACTCTTGTCGGACCAACCATTGCTTGCCTTCAATTTTAACAGTTCAAACACAGTTGATAACTTCGTGTACTTTGACCTGCAGCACGTGAACAAAGGTTTCTTCGAGTTCTGCATCAAGCCTCAAAATTTAACATACTCTCTCTCATCATAGTTCTCTTCTACATCACGAAGCATCTGATCCAAATTATCATCATGCAGCCTATCCAAATCCGAGCCACAATCGACATCACCCGGCGGCATATCATTGGCTTCACCGATGATATCATCCGGTGGTATATCATTGAATTCACCGGCGATGTCATTTGGCGGTATATCATTGACTTCGCCATAGCTGGTTAAACACGTATACCCCTTTTTGAAACCCCTCCGAATTAAGTGTGCTTCAATCTGCTTTTGATTTTTAAACATCTTTAAATTCTCGTAGTCATTGCATGAACAATACATATATTCCACTTCCTTATTCAACATATCCTCCTCGGCAGCTCTTGTAAAATCAGACATGCCATTAATGTACTCTTCACTCACACGGCTTACAGTATACATCCAGTTTCGGTCCTATATTACGCACATATATAACAACTTAATATTAAAAAATTAATTAATTAATTACTACTACATATATACCACATGCATTTAGGCTAACTAAATCTAAATTAGCTAGATCTTCAAAGTATATATATAACTGTTACTGAAAATTAGCTAGATCTAAATTTTGATGCAACGAAAAACAAATTTCATACTAACCATATCTAACGCAACCAAGAACTAGATGAATCTTCAAAGCTCTCCTGCCAAATAAAGTCTCCTTCTACCAAATTAAATGGCCTAAAAGCCATGTCGCCTCCTCCAGGTGCGCAGCATCGGCCGGCTAGATCTGGATCAAAATAAAGATAGATATGCGCTCTGAGCGGTGCAATAAATACCTAGTCGGATTATCACAGACGGTTTTTAACAAAAATCGTCTGTGGTACTGAAATATCATAGACGATTTTTAATAAAAACCGTCTGTGGTACTGAAATATCACAGACGATTTTGTATTAAAAACCGTCTGTGATAATATGGAATTATCATATACAGCTTTTAATAAAAAAAACCGTCTGCGATATTCCAGTATCACAGACTGTTCATTGATAAGAACCGTTTGTGATACTCTTTTTTTCGCCAACAGCACCACAAACGATCACCAAATTAAAACCATCTGTAATAGTGTACATCACAGACGGTTTTCCAAAATCGTCCGTGATTTAGCGTCTAGTATTACATGCACACACAATGCAAAGCCATCATCGGAACCTTGGAAGATATAATAGAAGCGAGCTCTTACCTAGAATCAAAGTTTGAAATGAATGATTTGGGTAAAACCAAATATTACTTAGACTTGCAGCTTGAGAATATCTTAGAAGGGATAACAGTGGATCAGTCAGCCTACACTCATAAGGTGTTAAAAATGTTTGACTTTGAAAAGGCATATCATATCCTTCAAAAGTAATAATGATTAGAAGATCTTTGCAATAAGATAAGGATCCATACAGACCCAAAGAAGAGAGGGAGAAAGTCTTGGAACCAGAATTTTCATACTTATGTATAGTAGAAGAACTTATATATTTAGCAAACTGCACTAGACCAGATATAACATTTGCCATAAATCTATTAGCAAGGTATAGTATAGAACCTACCAAAAGGTATTGGCAGAGAATAAATAACTTCTTCCGATACCTCTAAGGAAGTAAAAACCCTAGATTGTTCTATAGAAAGAACCAAGATTTAAATATAACAAGCTATGCAGATGTCAGGTACTTGTTCGACCCATATACCGCCTGATCGCAAATAGGCTATGTATTTATGTGTGGTGGAACTACAATTTCATAAAAATTGTCTAAAAAAAGTCTTGTATCAACTTTGATGAACCACTCAGAAATCATAGCACTGTACGAAGCTGCACGAGAATGTGATTGGCTTCGACGAATGGTTCACCACATCCAGCAATCATGTGGATTAAACATCATGCAAGTTTCCACAATTGTATATGAAGATAATACAGTTTGTGTTGTACAAGTACAAACAGGTTACATGAAGAGTCATCTCACAAAGTATATCAACTCCAAATTCTTCTATACTTATGAATTACAAAAGATTGGCGAAATTAAGGTAGTGCAATCATGTGAAAATCTTACTGATTTATTTACTAAGTTAATTCCAGCATCTAACTTTGAAAGATGTGTACGCGGAATTAGAATAATGAGACTTAGGGCAGTGCAGAATTTAGAAGGAGACTCTTATCGAGCTCACTATTAAAATTTGATCACGAAGATTGAGTACCCAAATAATATATCCCGTAGATGAAATAAAATATAGTAGATTATACTCTTTTTCTCTTGACAAGTTTTTCTGATGTTTCTCGGTAAGGTTTTTAATAAGACAATTCGTGCAACATAGCATAATATGTATCATGTATTCTTTCTCCAAACTTTTTTACTGAGTTTTTATGGAGTTTTGATGAGGCATAAATGTGTCGGATGAGTGTCCAAGGGGGGTGTTAAGAAATTTAGGTCTGGACCTGTAAGACTGGTCCATTGGTGGATACTCTTCACTTAGTCTATAAATAAAGGTCGTAATTATTGTAAATCACATACGAACAGAGAAAGCAATAAAGAAAGAAGTTACCCTCTTATCTCTCTGTGTCGAATTTATTGTTTACAATATTACTAGTATTTGATCTATTTATTTTGTATAGAAGAAAAATTGCTCGAACTGAACTCACTAGGGAGAATGTATGTGGTTTGGTTCGGCGAGTTCTTTAAGTGCATGGTATAACTCAATGGCAGCAAGAACATGGGACGAACAACTCAGCGGTTAACTGCGATGTGCTAATTTCTTGGTCTGAATTTATCTGGGAACCGGAGATGTTTGTAACGAATGTCGCATGCATTAGTTTGTCTCTCTGGGGTTGAAGGCTCTCGAAGCTCCATGAACTGTGTAAGTTGGAGATTCCCTGGCAATAATTCCATCGGTTGAGTAGAGGAACGCCTGAGTAAACCTGGCTACTGGCCATTACAGGAACCTGCAACTTGGTTGACATTCTCTTACCCATGTTATATGATGATTAACTAAAGCATGAGTATACTGTATACAGTTCCATGCGTATGTGACGTATCTTTTTATTTCTTTTTAAAAAATGCTAGCAGACCGACACCGACATATTTTTTTCCGAACACACCGACATCATTTCAGTTATTTCATTAATGAACTAGACGAATCTGAAACAAACCTGGCCAAGTACCGTAATCAATTAGTACATATAGATGTCCTGACCATGTTACAGCTGCAAAGCGTGATTCCCTCTCATTTTCTCTCCAAAACCATGCGTAATCAGTAGGTGCCGTCCAGTTTAACAGAGCTATTAAACATGGCAGGTCAGCTGTTTGAGCTGTGCACTCGTGGCTCTTCCGTGTTCCCCTGCTTGACTTCTCATCCATCACAACGTGCAACCCCCCCACAACGCGCGGCAACATTCGACAAACATCCTCGCACCGGAGCTATATAAATAGGCAATGCGCAGCTAGCAGCAACTCCAAGGAATGCGCACTAGCAAAGATGGCTAAGATCGCCGTTCTTACCTTGCTTGCGTTGCTCGGGTATGTCTCGTGCCAAGGTTACTATGGGTATCCCAGCACGAACCCTCCAAGTCCAAGCCAACCCGCTTATCCTCCGCCTAGCCCAAGCCCACAGAGCCCGACTCCTGCCCCTTATCCTCCTAGCCCAAGCCCACCTACTTATCCTCCCAGCGCAAGCCCGAGCCAACCCGCTTATCCTCCGCCTAGCCCAAGCCCACAGAGCCCAACTCCTGCCCCTTATCCTCCTAGCCCAAGCCCACCTACTTATCCTCCCAGCGCAAGCCCTCCTCCTGCCTCAGGGCTTGCTGTCGGTTACTACGATAATTCCTGCCCAAATGCGGAAGTGATCGTGAGGGAGGCCGTGAAGAACGCCACGAGCAACAACCGCGGTACCGGCGCAGGGCTCATCCGTTTGTTCTTCCACGACTGCTTCGTCCGGGTACACAGCTCACTGAGATCATCTCTTCTAATCCCGTCAAAAAAAAAAACTTGCACATACATCATACGTGTAGTATGCATGTACAGTTCGATCAAATCAGGGTACTATCACATGCATGCACGTACGTACCTTGCATTATAGATGGCAAACAATTGATCGATGTACGTAGAGTATGTACGTTCTTAGATAGTACTCCATTAATTCTTACGTACTGTGATGCACGACGTGATTCAGGGGTGCGATGCTTCCGTTCTCCTCAACACGACCGGCTCCAACGACCCGACGGAGATGCTCGGCATACCGAACTTGAGCCTGCGCGGATTCGAGGTGATCCACGCGGCCAAGGCGGCCCTCGAGGCAGCCTGCCCCGGCGTCGTCTCGTGCGCGGACGTCGTCGCATTCGCCGGCCGCGACGCCACCTACTTCCTCAGCAACAACACGGTCGACTTCCACATGCCGGCCGGCCGCTACGACGGTCGCGTGTCCCTCGCTAACGAGACCCTCCGCAACCTGCCCGCGCCCTTCTTCAACCTCCAGCAGCTCAAGGACAGCTTCGCCGCCAAGGGGCTCAACATGGAGGAGATGGTGACCCTCTCCGGCGCGCACACCGTCGGCCGCTCCCACTGTTCGTCCTTCTCGGACCGCCTCCAACCGAACACCTCGGACATGGACTCCACGCTCGCCGCCTCGCTGCAGCAGCAGTGCAACTCGAGCACTGGCAGCGACAACACGGTGGACCAGGACTTGAAGACCCCCAACGACCTGGACAGCCAGTACTACAGGAACGTGATCAACCACGACGTGCTGTTCGATTCGGACGCCGCGCTTATGACGTCGAATCAGACGGCGAGAATGGTGTTCGCCAACGCGTTCGTCCAGGGGCTGTGGGAGACCAGGTTCAAGGTGGCGATGGTGAAGATGGGCGGCATCGAGATCAAGACCAGCGCCAACGGCGAGATCAGGGAGAAATGCTGGATCGTCAACCCGCAGCAGTCCGGTTGATCAGATGACCGCAAGAATTCGATGCATGCCCATCTTGACTCTCGACACGGGAGGCTGATCAGAATAAGCTCGTGCTAGCCATTTGCGTGCTATTTTGGAATTTCCGTTGCTGTTTATTTTCATTAAGGTTATTTTCGTTCATTCATTCGTTGAATTTATATGTAACTTCTGAAGTCTGTATCTTGTCTCCGTTCTTGTTAATGGAAATCCAAGCAATCGCCTGGGGGAAAAAAGGATCTATGCGTAACTCTTGTTGTACTGCTGTTTCGGTTCCGGCCTCGCGCACGGACCAGCATGCATGGAGCCCCGGCAGCGGCAGCGGCCTCCACGGCGGTGCGCGCGCTCGGACACACGCTAGCTTTGGCGAGCGTCCGCACCCTCGCATGTCTCCGCAACTTGTCCATTATGATCAGACTAAAGAAGAGATACTTTGGTTAGACACTATTTAGTTGAAAGGTTGAAAGCTTGTGAAACCATATGTATTACTTCATAAAAAGACCTATTTCTACAATACCTTTTGAATGGTATAAATGGACACCGTCTAATAAACTCGCAGCAAAGAGTGGGCGGTATTTACAACGAAAATTTACCCACCGGAACGGCTTGCGAGGGCACCGTTTACATAAAAGCTAACAGATAAGTAGTGGGACTATCTAGTCATCATCTAATATTTTCTTTCAAACAATCTCTAGATTTTCGACCGTTAGATCAGAAATCTAACGGCCCTTTTTTTAGAGAAGGGACATTTTTTGGAGGGAGAATTCACGGACGTTGGATCTCTGATCTAATGGTCAGAAATCTGAATGATAGTTTGAACGAAAACATCCGGTTGATATTTATCAACTCCCCATAAGTAGTAGTGACTTGTCCATGCAACAGATTACCATAAGAAGACCATAGAGAATACCATGCTAGAAGCGCTGCATATTAAGACGGATATGGGTGGATTTTTTTTATTTATGGGTTATGGTTTATGATTTTTAATTTATAGTTTTTGAAGCATACTAACTCGGACTCGCAAAATCTAGCGAAAGGTACAGACGGATACTGGCACGCACACATTAGGTACTAGTCCAAGGTGGCATATAGTTCATTCATACAAAGTTCAGCAGCACCAGATCATTACACAAAAGATGGTGACATATGCATAGTTCGTCGCCACCAGGACATAGACGACTTAGGCGGCCGCCTAAGTCAGCGCCGCGCACACACCAGTACAACTAGTCGACGCGATGCATGTTCTAGACTTTGGTGAAGCGGAGGTAGCCCTTGTCGGAGGGCAGCTTGGCGGTCTCGAACCCCTGCGGGAACATCTTCTTGGCCTCCTCGTCGGAGACGCCCGGCGGGATGACGACGCGGTCCCCCTGCTTCCAGTTCGCCGGGGTCGCCACCTTGTGCTTGGCCGCCGTCAGCAGCGAGTCCACCGCCCGCACCACCTCGTCCATGTTCCGCCCCGTGCACGCCGGGTACAGGAAGCTCAGCTTCACCTGCAGGCATCGCATCATCAGTTTGCAACTCGATTCATGTCGCATGATCCATGGTCATTCATGCACGTACTTTACCTTCTTGTCAGGGCCAACGATGTGGAGAGTACGAGAAGGGAGCTGGAACCCCTTGGAATCCTTCTCGTCCGGGTCGACCATGTTGAGTTGTTTGATCGCTTCGCGGTCCGGATCGGCCATGATCGGGTACGTCACGTGGCTCCCAGGCTAATTACATGCACACACAATGCAAAGTCATCATCGGAACTGATATTATTTTTAGGCCGATAGCCTTTTACATTTTAGCCTGGGTGCGGTAAAATTCTGAATTCGTCACTGCATGTGGATCCTCTCCTCTTCACGTATGCATGCATACATTGCGCTTAATCTCCTTTATCAACTAATTATGTAAATAATTCAGGTGAAAAAAATTTATGCACAAGGATTAATTTCAGAAGCATGCTCATGACATAGCCGCATCGCATAAAAAGTAACTCGGCACAGAACTTTAGCTGACAAGGGATAATGGATTCCATGCACGCAAGCACAATGTTTAGTCAGCAACAAAACAAAACGTCTCCAACAACCGATACACCATTATTCCGAGTTCATCTATAAAAAGGTCGCAGCGCCACATAACCATCGCGGTCACTGCCATTATTATTCAGTAGACATCATCACTAAAGCGGAAACGCTCGTCAGTCCACGTCGCAAGTGAGCCACAAGGGCTCGTCAAACTGGCCCAGCGACTCCTCGCCGACGGGAGGGCCCAGCGACGGCGACTCCACTCGTAGCCCCACGCTCGCAGGGCCCCACACCGGCGTCCCGTTCTCGTAGGCGTTGCAGGTCAGCCTGACCAGGCCCGACCCGTCGAGCCGGCACACGTACAGGTCGCCGTACGGCTGGAACTGGTTCGGTGCTGAGATGGGCTCGGCCACGACGCTGCCCAGGTTGGCCGTGAATAGCAGCCACTTGGAGTCCGGGCTGAAGCACACGTGGTTGATCCGCTCCTTGTCCGCCTCCGCGCTCCCGGCCGGCCCGGCCACGTGCACGCGCCGCAGGCCCGAACCGTCGGGGCGGACCAGGTAGATGCTGAACACGTTCGGGTTGGTCGGGTCGTGCCGGTTGGACGAGAACGCGATCAGGCCCCCGTCCGGCGACCAGCTCGGCATCGTGTCGATCCACTCGCCGTCGGTCAGCCTCCGGATCGTCCCGTCGCCGCCGTCCTCGCCGCGCGCCGCGTCGACGATGTAGAGGTTCTTGTGCCCCGTCCGGCCGGACCGGAAGACGAGCCACCGCCCGCACGGCGACACCGCCGGGAACGCGTCGTTGCCGGCCTCCGGCCGGGTGAGCACTTTCAGCGTGGCGCTGACCTCTTCGCGGTCGTCCGTGAGCTCGCTCGGGTCAAACTGGACGCGCGCGATCCGGACCGTCGCTTTGGGGGTCTCGAAGATGGGGCCCATGGATGTGAACACCACCCCGCTTTCAGTGGGGCTCCAGGTGGTGTAGAACAGGTTGGGCTCCTTGGTGAGCTCCCACCGCTTGGAGCCGTCGGATCGGAGGATCCTGACCCCCGGCGTCTTGAAGAAGTCGCCGTTGATGGCGAGGTGCTTCGCATCCGGCGAGAACGACGGGAAGTTGCCGTTCACGCGGAGCATCCGGATGGAGCTCACGGGGCTCCGCACTGGCTGCAGGTGGGGCACCACCGAGTTGCCCGGCGCACCCGCGCCGCGGAAGCGGTGGTACCCGAGGCGGCCGCCCGACGGCGAGAAGAAGGGGTTGTAGTGGTGCAGCTCCGGGTTGAGGAGCTCGGTCAGGGGGGAGAATTGCTCCGTCTCGAGGTCGAATAGCTCGATGTGGCGCTGCGCACGCCCCTTCCGCCTCGTCGCCACCGCGATCCAGCGGCCGCTACCGCGGCCCGCCGCGGCGGGGGTGAAGCAGTGCACACCCGGCGGCGTCACACGCCTCTCGGCGCCGGAGGGCTTGAGGGTCTGCTGCGAGATGTCCACCCGGAAGACGCTCCACCACCCGTCATCAGCGACGCGGTGGAAGAAGAGCGTGTCCTCCCCGTGCCAGGTCGGCCACCCGCCCCGCGCGGCGGCGACAACTCGGCGGGCGGGGTCGGTGGCCCGGAAGACGACGACCTCCAACTCGAGCACGCGGAAGTCGAACTCCCAGGGCCTGTCGCCGTACGATGCGACGGCGACGAGTTCGCCCGAGGAGGATACGGCGGGGCTCATGTCCACCACGCCCTTGGGCGTGACCCTCACCGTCTCCTTGGTGCAAAGGTCCGTCGCGTACACGGCCGCCCAGCTCCTGAACGGCACGGCCGGCTTCTCGTGGGCGGAGACGAAATACAACCGCCCGTTCATCACCGTCGGGCGGTCGTGGAACAGGCTCCCCTCCATAGTCGGCAGCGGCTCTGCGCGCTCGGACCCCGGCCGGCATAGGAACAGAACGGCCGAGCCGGTTCGCTCAGACACGAAGGCGACGACCTCCCCGCCGTCGTCCGCGAACTGGGCGTTGAAATTGATGGACACGCCGTCCGTGTGGCGGCGCTCGGCCAACCCCGAGGCGGAGACATCCTCCGGGGACGGCGCCACGGCGACGGAGAAGACGTCGAAGCCGAAGTTGGTGACGCCGACGGAGGCGAAGACGATTGTGCCGGTGGGCTCCATCGGGAAGTGGCTAAGTGGCTTCGTTGTTCTAGCGTGTGGTGGGTGTGAGTTGAGCTGTGCGCGGAGGATGGGGTATTTATAGGTTCGCCGTGGGGCGGGTCGCTGTCAGATGGGCGCCCGTGTGATCGTTATCTGCTTGGACTGGTTGTCGCTTGTCGGGTCACTCCAGTCCATGACTCTCGCAGCGTGCATGTGGCGAGTGTGAACAGCGCATCACAAACCGAATCTGTGGAGCACGTAGGCGTACACAAGTCGAACACGCTTGAGTTAAACAGTGGTTTTTTTTACCGAAATGTACTACCCACAACACATCTACATGCATGCGTTTACTATACTATCTAGGTTAGATACTTTTGGTCTTCATACTCGTGATTTTTAACTTTACCATATAACTAGTTTTCAAATAATACGTTTTTTTTAAAACAAATTTATAAGTCGATTGTAGTAGACACTATATCGATTTTAGTTATACTAATTAAAATCGTATTCGACCGTTTCTCTCGTAAACAGTCAGAATTCAAAAGCTATAAACCAAAAGTCACAACTCAAAAGGAGCATCCTATCTAGCATTGGCCGGGTTTGGCAATTTCGTAAAATCGTTTTTGAGCACCCCTAGCTTGAGTTACCTAGGAGGCATCATCTGCATTTCGATCTAAAAAAACGTTGTAGATCTATTTGTCTGAAGCATCATTCTTTTATCAGTCGGTCAAAAAATGCTTGTTATGCACGGTAAAGAGATTAGCTTATCTGGCGCTGCCGTGGATTAGGAAGTACATTTTTTTTATTGCGTCGCACGAGTAAAGTCCAGTGAAGTGTGATTCTAACATGCAATCCTACAAAGGCCACAACCTGAGTGTACCTGACGTTAAAAGAGGGGAATGTTCAATGTTTGATCAGGTGTGAACACAGATGGACAATTGGCAGAGTTGGCAGATTCGAATTTTTGGTCAAGGCACCATCATGCTGGTACGTCCTAGTGTTATGTGAGCTTGTTTGCCAAGAAACTTTTTTTATTGTTGTGCATTTGCTGAGCTGATTTCCAACGCGTGCCAAGAAACCTTTCTTAATTGTGCACTTACTTGGGTGTTTTTGCTTGCTATCTAGCATACGCAGAGACATTAGCAACAGTGAAAGAAGACGATCGTGCTTTAATTATGCAGGCTTTATTAGATGTGAACACAGGAGTATTCTTGAACTGGTTGGAAGATTCCATCCAATTTTGGTCGAAGGAAGACCATCCCACATGGAGTAATTGGTGCTCGTTGGACAATAAATCGCTCACTTGTTTCGCTCTCATTCTATGTACTCGTGTAATAAAAGAGACCAGGGGACGCTCCAAACGGTTTAAACTTGACTTTCGGTTGTGGTTGTTGGCTCTTGGTTGAAATAACACTGTAACAGATGTTATCCTTTTGAGTTATTCAATTAAAAAATTAAAAAAATAAGAGAGAGAAAAACGTTGTTACATCTTTATGTACATTGTAAAGGAATAAGGAGGAAAAAGCAAAAAGCAAAAAATAATAATCAAAATTAAAAGTCAACACGTTTTAAGTGACTTCTGAAAGTCGAAAGCTAGAAACCAAAGCTGGTTAGAGAAGGGCCCTAGAGCAAACATTTTCCTATACTTTGTGGTTAACATTAGTAAGTAAGAAAACTTAGATTTTTCCTTGAGATGAAGCAAGAAAAATTAGTTAGGCCCAATAGTGGCCTCTGCCCTAATATTTAGGTGCGTTCATATTGGCTTCTGTTTATGATTTTTGGCTAAATATGAATAATAGTAAATGAAAGAAGTGACTTTTAGAAAGAGAGAACAAGTGGTGAAAAAAGTAAGGAAGAGATGCATACACAAGACGAGAGTGAGAGGAATAGGGTATGTGATGTGTCTGTGACCCCTGACTTATCCTTCGAGCGAGATGAGAGCGACAGTAGTAGAGAAGCCGCTTCAATAAGATAGACGTTTGTATTGGTTTTTGGTTTTTTTAAATAGAACCCAATATGAACAGGACCTTAAACTAACCTGAAGCCTCGAACCAAGCAGGGCGGACAATTGATCTTTTTATGTTCAGATTAGAAAGCTTGCCCAGCTAGTCTAATACTAGCCCGGTAGAGTGTTTAAGGTAGTGCTCATTTAAAATTTAAAATTTTCAATAAAGTAAAAAATATATATCATCACGAACAATATAAAAGGAATAAGAAAAAATTAAAAAAATTAAAAAAGATGAAATTAAGAAATCAAAAACCAGAAACAAACACTTCGTTGAAGCAGAGCCTAAGCCTAGGGTGGCCGCCCAGGAGTAGCCCAATCCCCCCTCTCTAAGAAAACCAGCCCAGTTCCTCCCCCACCTCCTCTCTCTAAAAGAAACAAGCCCAAATCCTGAGACGAATTGAATCTCTCTTTTTTCAGAAGTAAAAAATTTGAATTTTTTACATGACAAGTTCATCCGCGTAAAATCCGGAAATTTGTTTGGAGACATAAGTTATCTCTATGCACGAAAGAAGTACGGCATGTATGGTTCTTGGAAGTGTTGCTAAGATCTTCAATTCATTCATGTAGGCCCAACATGAAACAATTATTTTCCAAGCGCATTGGAGAGAGGTATTCGAGCTTCAAGTGGCTGCTTTAGATCTTTTGGGCTTATCCTAAAACAACTATCCATTAAAGTGGAAAGTGACGATAGTTTTAGCTAAGGTGAAACCATCTCACTGGACTTAACCTTCATTTTCGCTGTTTGTTGGTCTCCTTCACCTCCAACCTTCTTCCTCACCGCATCCATCAGTCTTCCAACCCTATTGGCTATGGCTATGGCTCATGGTACCACCGACACCTACCACCACCCTGAAACTAAACTTGATATCATCACTGATGAAAGCCCTGAGATGATATATGTTTATATTGGTTTTTACTGATAATTTTTTTGTTTTGGTTTATGAATAGTAATAGATTTTGGTCAATACAAATGAAGTCACTATAGTATATACTATAATCGATTAGTAGACTTTGTCTAAAAAAATACTTTGTTTAAAAGCTAAATACTATAGAAAAATAATTTTTAAAAGTAATACGAACAGACCATAATTTGCTAGCTGGGATCTTCACCGTACAATTGTTAGTTGCTAAGGCCGCGCTCAGCACGGCATCTACGCGCGTTCGGCGTCAGTGACGGTAAGCACTGTAGCAATTTGTTTGTTTTTGTTTTTTTTTGAATTTTTGTGTTTTGTTTTTTTTCCCGTATTCCTTTTGTATTGTCCGTGATAGGTTAGTATGCCGTTTTTATTTTTATATTTTTTTAATTTAATTATATCCAATAAGCCAACTCAGCTACAGTAAAAAAATAAACCAGCTACAGTGAAATTTCAGTAAGAAACCATCGCTATTCCGAACGTACCCTAAGGGGCGTGTGTTGGATGGGTGTGGGTGTGGGGCCAGGGGCATCCACTCGTGTTGCTCGCTACATTTTCTCATGGTGTCATGAGTAGAGAGTGGGAGAGGATTAGGTTGGTCCAGTATGAAAATAGTATACTGATCATCTTTTTTCAAGCTATGACTAATAGTTTTTTTATCATGTTTTTAAGATGACAGTGGACAATGAAGATACCAACATGGATGTCATATATAATTTTTGTCTCAAAAAGCCATTTGGAGAATTCATTTCAATAAACTATTCCGTTTGTTTTGACTTTCGGAGGATCCAAAAGCACAAAAGAATACCTTTTTGTTGTTTCAAATAGTATAATTAAATGGTTTTTTCTCATGAGGTGCACATTCCGAAAATGATGCCCCCAATTTGTTTTAGTCATCAAAATATGACTTATGCAAAGAAAAATGTAATTAACTGATCATGCAAAAGGAGTACAACTAGAATCTTTAGATGGTGCTCATTTGGATTTTTGAAGCTTAAGTTTCTAGGTTTTTTTAGTATTGTAGCAGTTTTTTTGTATTGTAGCTGCTATTAGCTTTTTCAATGTAATTAATTTTTTAAAAATAAAAATATTGTTTCATCACGAACAATGTGAATGAGTAAAAAAATAAAATACAAAAAACCTAAAAAAACAAAAAGTTAGAAAAAGGTGAAATTAAGAAATTAGAAACTAAAAAACTTAAGCCCAAATAAGTACAACTTTAATCAAGCACCATGTTAATGAGAATCTCATACATGTGCAGATCACCATTAATGAATCTAGAACAAAAGAAAACGACTTTCCTAATAACCAGTTCTTAACGACAGGAGCGGCCGAAAGTGCCAGCCAGATGACCCAGATCCGTTCACCTGCTCACACGCACGCGCAGTTCAAATTTGAATTCGAGCGGAGAATCTCAAGGCCAGGAAGAGAAGACCCCATTGGCCATTACTAGTCTCCTCTACCACCCCGCTCCCACACACACTCTCGCCACCACCCGAGTTCCACGCCACCGCACTCCACGTCCACTGTTCCGTCCACCTCCGCCTCCGCCATGGCCACCCCCGGCGGCGGCGGCGGCCGCCGCGCCTCCACCTCCCGCGCCCACCGCTCTGCCGCGGCGGAGTCCAACGAGAACGACGACCTCGCCGCCGCGCCCTCCTCCTCCTCCGCCACGTTCGGCCCCGCCCCGTCGTTCTCGCTGCCCCCGAGGTCGCCCCTCGCGGCCATCGCTGATCCAGGCAGGAACCCACGGTCCGCTCCGGCGACGCCCAAGTCGCTGGCCGGCACGCCCAGGGCCTGCGCGGTGGGGTCTGGGGTCAGGGATCGGAGCTCCTCGATTGGGGCGGCGAGGAGGGTGTTTGATCTGCGGGATATGGCGGCCGCGGAGGTGCCCGTGGAGGTGCCGCACTTTGAGCTCGACGAGGACCCTGCGTTCTGGAAGGATCGCAATGTGCAGGTTGGTGTTCTTGGCCTAAACATGCGCACAAAATGAAGCGTTGCAATACTACAGCAGTCTAATTAAACTAGCAACAGTCACAATAATGGCCTAGATGATGACCTAAGTATCCTAGGATTGTGCCGGCTGAATTGTCCAAATGATAGGCTAGACTTTAGTCTAACCATCCTGTATTGTTGATGCATTTTGAGGGCTTGTAATGCTTGTGGTTCTAGTGCGCCACTTGTCGTGAAGTGTGTCATACTATCATGCCAACTGTGAGTTCTTATATTGTGGCTAAATTCTATTTTGTATACATTGGGTACCATGGTTCTGAAGCTAATATAGCTAAATGTCGGTGCGATTTCTACAGGTGCTGATAAGAATAAGGCCAATTAATGCCGTGGAGAGTGCTTTGCATGGTCAAAAAAGATGTTTGATACAGGATAGCTCAAAGACATTGAGCTGGACAGGACATCCCGAAACAATGTTCACGTTTGACCATGTTGCATGTGAAACAATATCACAGGTCTCTAGTGTACTTGCACTTATTTAGATTGCTTCCCGGATCAGTCTTCCTTTAGCCTAAGCAATGTATTTTACAATGATTTCAGGAAAAGCTGTTCAGGGTAGTTGGTCTACCAATGGTGGAGAACTGCATGTCTGGATACAATGGCTGTTTGTTTGCTTATGGTCAGGTACGACTAAGTTGCACATTTTTGTTCCTGTAGAAGAATTTGTGTGACATATACGTGGTTACGTACCTTCCATTTTTACAGACGGGAAGTGGGAAAACTTACACAATGATGGGAGAGCTTAGTAAATTGGACAATGAAGTTTGCACGGACTCTGGTTTGACGCCTCGCATTTTCGAATATCTTTTTGCTCGGATAAAGGAGGTACGGTGTTTGTATGTCAGGTTTGGTGAACTGTTGTTAATGGATAGACCTAAATTATACATTATTTGAAGGAAGAGGAGAGACGAAAAGAGGACAAACTGAAATATATCTGCAAATGCTCTTTTCTGGAGATATACAATGAACAGATAACTGATCTACTTGAACCATCATCAACCAATCTTCAGGTAGTCTGTTTAGTACATGAGAATTGCACCCTATCGCATGTACTGAAGGTGAAATCTCACATGTATTTTGCCTCTGTAGATCCGTGAAGATATAAAGAAAGGTGTATATGTTGAGAACCTAATGGAACGCTATGTATCATCTGTTAAAGATGTTATGGTGTTATTGTTACAGGTGATAGAACCTTTTCTCTTCATTCCGTGTGTCCATTGAATCTGAGGTACTATAATTGGTATGTGAAAACTTACTTTAATGAATCTCCTAAAATGTTCTTCTAGGGTGTTGCAAATAGGAAAATGGCAGCAACAAACATGAATAGTGAAAGCAGCCGTTCACATAGTGTCTTCACTTGTGTCATTGAGAGCCATTGGGAAAGTGATTCAATGACGCACCTCCGGTTTGGGAGGTTGAATTTGGTTGACCTTGCCGGTTCTGAGAGGTGAGTTACAGAATCAAGGTAAAAGCCTTTTTTGTCTTCACAAATACTGACTGAATTCAAACTAGGCAGAAAAGCTCAGGTGCTGAAGGAGAACGCTTGAAAGAAGCTGCAAACATTAATAGATCCTTGTCAACTCTTGGGTAACTCTTGGTCTCAGAATATATTCCATGACTTATGGTGTAGTTCATATTTTTTTTTATCTTATAACAAAAGATAATAACCTCATATGCATTGTCCACCCAGTTGTGAAAATGTTGTAGTTCAGCAAGACTAACTCAATGCTCATATTCAAACACTCGTGGAGTTTAGAATGGCACCACAAAAAAATCTAAATCCATGCTGTTAATTTGCACAATGTTAGCTATATTTTTCATTTTATAGAACCTGCTACATTTATGACTAGGTGAAGTATACTGAATATACATGATACTGGTATCCCTTTTTGAAAATGTATCACGTGTAGAGATTCATAAAATCTGCTAACCTTTATTACAAGGTTCTTTATTATATTAGCATATACATGTATTTGGATACTAAGATTGGTAATTTGATAGCATGAGAAGTCGTATTGTAAGAAGCACTATTCACAGTGCTAATCCGGCTGTATACCATTTCAGGCTTGTTATCATGACTCTAGTGGATGTCGCAAATGGGAAAGGCCGTCATGTGCCCTATAGAGATTCAAGGCTTACATTTCTCCTTCAGGTTAAAATTCAGAATGAAAACAGGCTCCTGGATTTTTTATTCTCATTTGTCTCCTTTGTTTTCTCTGGCTCACTATACCATCTTCTCTAGGATTCTCTAGGAGGGAACTCTAAAACAACGATTGTTGCCAACGTCAGCCCATCTATTTGGTATCCATATTCTGTACCTCCATTTGTAGTATTCAGTATTTTTTCTAGATTCTTAACAGTATGCTTGACTCATGTATGAATTATCCTCTTGCAGTTCCTCCAATGAGACATTGAGTACCTTGAAGTTTGCCCAACGTGCAAAGCTGATTCAAAATAATGTACTTATATTTTAAGCATGTCAAATTTTGTTGAGATACAGGAAAGTTTTCCTTGTTGACTTGACTCATTTGGGGATTTATCTATTTGTGCTAGGCAAAAGTAAACGAAGATGCTTCAGGAGATGTTATGACTTTACAAAGACAGATAGAAGAATTAAAGGTTAAGCTTTATTGCAAAAACTTTCTTTTGGATTTTAGATGTGATTTTTGGTTAAATCCATGAAATATCTCTAACAGGATCAATTAACATGCTTGAAGAAGCAACAAAGTGTCCCTGGATCACCTAGCTTTCAGCTGCTAAATTCAGGCTTTGATAATGAACTCCATACTTTGTGTGAAGTAGATGATCAATCAGGCTGTGATCTAAATCTCCTAAAGCAAAAGGTCATATGGCATGATTTACTTCATTGGTAATAAATAATATGTACTATATATCACTTTCAATCAATTACTCATATATCTAATAGCAGGTTAGCCATCTCGAAGATGTTTTGGTTGGGAGCCTTAGGAGAGAGAAATCAGCGGAGACGGATATCAGGAAGTTGGAAGCTGAAATAAAGCATCTGAACCGTTTGGTAATACTACAATCATTGCAGATAGTAGCTCAAGAAAAGAGCTAGTAATTACTCTTATATTCACCAGAGCTGCAAAATCTAATCATCTTCTTATATGGACAACTATTTCTGCTGTAGCAGCGTATGCCGTTTCAATATTGAATGATGGCAGTTATCTGTTTTGGCAGGTCAACCTGATGGAATCTGATGCCCAACGCTTGAGAGTGATGCTGAAACTTCGTGACGAAAAACTAACAAGATTGCATTTGTTAGCTGATGATCTAGTATCATCTGATGGTTTTTTGATGGATGAAAATGCTGCAATGTCCCAAGAGATTGAGCTACTGCAAGAACAAATAAACGAAAATCCTCAACTGACACAGTTTGCTTTGGAAAACAAGCGATTAATTGATCAAGTTAGAACGTAATATCTCAATCTTACAATTTCAGTGTCCTAATGATTTTAGTTTGTAGTTTGTAGACAGCACACTTCACACAGCAAGTTGGAATATTTTGTGTACTTGAATAAATTGGTTGTAGCTTATACTACTATACTCATATACAGGCTCCAGAACTTCCACAAGCAAGGGGAGAGAGAGATGCTATTAACAGAGATATCTCTTTTGCGTAATCATGTATGTTCATCCTTCCCAAATTCTTTTTTGCTTGATTGAAGTCCTAAAAAATGTTTTCATCTTTTTTGGTCTTAACGTGCTACTCTTATCTTCTTATGTATGTAAAGTTCCTTCATATTCTTGAGCAGAAGTATGCAACGCCACCTAAAAATATAGAAGCTCAGGTGTGTTCTCATTTGGATTTAATTTTATTTCTGAAAGCACTTACTCTCATGGATATGGTTCTCTTTTTTTTCCTGTTTCAAAAGAAGGCCAAATGCTTAGCCTGAATAAACAGAAGCAGTATTGTCATATCATAGCGTATATAAGGGAAAATAGGAAAATTGGAAGTAAAACTCAATTAACCTCAAGTCCTCAATGTATAATGGAGATTGATGTGGGATACAATGCATTTAGGGTGATGATATCAAGGATCTAGACAATTGCAGGAAGGAGCTGGATGCATGCTTAGAAAATAATGTTCTGCTAGCACGGTAAGTATTTGCTTACATCAATCCTATCATCTGAATGTAGATTTACGTCTACTAACATGATGATGTTTTAGGCAATACTTTATTTGCAAAGCATGCTGTTATATGATCCTCTTCATTGTATTAAAGGCATTTGAGTTCCATAAAATGAGAACGATTGAATACTTCCATGGTGAGAAAGCAAATTAAGCAGCATATATATGCCATGGCACTCACTTTTCTATTAAAGTTAGAAAGTGCATATTTTGTAAGAAACTTGATTAAAGTAGTTTTTTTGTTGAGGTTAGCTTCCCCTATCCTCTTCAACTCAATCCGAATATACTTAATTGCTAGTGTCAACAATTACTTTGGGACTGATTATTTATTCTTCATCTATCTATATTTCTTAATTATCAGTAATTGCTTTTGAGATTAATTGTTATTCTGCTACAGTGCTACACACCTTACGTCTGCTTGTTTTTGAAATCTTGGATTCTTGGTAATTGACAATAATGATTATTCACACTGTTTGCAGTGAAGTAAATAAGCTGCGCTGTGTACTGAAACAATACCAGAATTCTAGCACAAATCAAGTATGTATGGTATTTTCACAGCCTCCGCCAATTCTTTATGCTATTTGTTCTGGTCAGAATAACACTCAGTGCTTGGATGCTCATCACCATTCAGGTTGCTCCCGAGGCAGAGGAGAATTGTGTGATTCCAGGGATCAGTCCAATGCAACATGTGAGATTTTTGCTTATTTCCGATTTATACCCGATAACCATGGATATGCACGTGCTTTATAATTTTGGTTTTGCTGTTCTTCTTTTGTTTGAACTTCATGCCAGGATCAAGCAGGATGGAACTTTTCATATTTGGCTTCCACTGATGTTGAAAAGCAGTTCATGGATGCTGGGATCACAACTAATATTGTGGAATCACTTCAACTTGAGCTACCTTCAGAAATTGATAGTGAAGACCGGGAGTCTCATTCTCATTTGCATGTCTTTGATCCAGAAACATGTGATTTAAAGGATTCTACAAAAGTGCCAGAGTATGGTGGCAGGTTGTCTCCATGCTACAGCTTGGATCTTGGATCTTCACATAATGTACTTGACAAAGGCATTATTCCGAGTGGGCACATGGAAGATGAACACATGTTGAATTTTCTACAGCAGGATGGAACAAGTCAAGTACATGAAAAGGCACCAAATATGGATATATGTTTGTGTGACGAGCCTTCATTGTGTCATCAAGAGACTGAAATAGCGAGCTCAACTAAACAGGTATTACAGGATGAGTTGGCACACCTTAAAAGCATAAATCAAGAGCTCAAAGAGAAGTTAGTTATTATGGCTGAAGAAAGTACCAGGCTTACAGAGATCATTGTTGCCAAAGATGTAGAAATTGCCTCTTTGTCTGAGGAATGGGAGGTTGCAATTGTTGATCTAACAAGCTTCTTGACAGATGGTTGCAGATCTCTAGATGATGCATATCAGAATATTGATAATATGATTAGTTCATTTCCTTACAGCAATAATTCTGTGAGTGAACATGTGGAGAAGGCTATGAAAGTTAGCATTGAAAAGGAAAAAATGATATTCGGGCTTCAAATCGAGCTACAAGCAGCACAGCGAATGGGCAGAGAAGTGAAAGAAAAGTTGCACATTTTGAGAGGTGCAACTCTTGCTATCACTGAAGCTCAGCAGTTAGATAATGATGAAAGTTCTCAGGAAGCGCTACAACTAGTAGATTTATTATGCCAAAAGGATTGTATAATACAAGAACTTCAAAACAATGTGAAACAGAAAAATTGCCTCTTCGCAGAAGCCGTAGAAGGGCATTCTCATGATGAAGTTCTATTCCCTGACAATTTGGATGACACGAGTGTGGAACAACCTCATCATGATGATGGATCAACAATCAATCAAGCTAACTACCAGGTATGCACCACGTTCATTACTGTAAATGCATGCCTTGTTTGGATGAATGCACCTGATGTGAAAATAGTGGGTGGTGGTATTGTTTGTGTAGGCAACTTCATCTATTATAGGTGAAATGGAAGAAAGCCCAGTAGGATTTCCCTCATTAGTGAAAAGATGCAAGACCGTCCTTTATACTTTCAATGTTAACTGTTCATTAGAGTCCATTAGCCAACTTTCCACCTGTTCTTATGACCGCCTTTTACTGTAACTACTTGCCAAATAGATGTTATCTCGACAACCATTTTACATTATTTTGGCTAGCGAATAACTAAAATAATGTTTAACAAACAGCTTCTGTAACACCCCACCCATCCTCTGCGTCTAGAATGTTACTACCATTGCATATCTTTAATTCTTTACTATTTTCAACAACTACTTATAAATTTAAGCAAGCACAGTTTTATTCATATTGCAGAAACTTAACATACAACATACCGTTTTGACTTTAGTTACCCCGGCATACTAGTAGAGTCTAAACATACTAACAAAAGTTGACACGTGAAGTTATTCATGTGCTACTTCTGCCCGTGCATGACGTCTTCACTGATCACCTAAACAAATAATAAAGTAAAGGTGAGTCCGAAGACTCAACAAATACATAATATAATGATAAACACTGCTAAACATAACATCAATTAACCAGCCATGTCATACTCCGCATAAAGTCAACATGTTCATATCATCATATTCATGTTTTGACATTATCATACTATTAGTGCAATGCAACACTATTCCACATGCTCATTTTGCTCATCTTATTGTATATACCGGTATAGTTTAAGTGAACACCCTTCAATGTTCACTCTATCGTGGGCCCATCTTCGTCGGCACGGGGGTATTTCCACTCCCAGAGTGTCCTACCGAAGTAAGTCTTACAGAATCCACCTAGGTGGTTTCTAATTCTCATCTCATGAGTGCACATAATGCAAATGCATATATTCATTATCATAACCGTACTCACCATTATCATTATTAGCAGGTAAGCATCATCGCTCACCCTACTGTATCATCATTGTCATTATTTAACATGCAACATTATAAAGCGTAAACATCATATATTTTATAACAATTACCATCTACCGCACTATCATACACTTGCTTGTTTATTCTCGGAAACGATGTGTGAACGGCTTCCCACCAGAACCTCCATTTGTATAAGCATCACCCGACTCAATATATCATAGCGGTATAT
The DNA here is from genome assembly GCA_036346265.1 of Melocanna baccifera. NCBI lineage: Eukaryota > Viridiplantae > Streptophyta > Magnoliopsida > Poales > Poaceae > Melocanna > Melocanna baccifera. The sequence goes on along the minus strand of CM070696.1, from coordinate 18,828,650 downwards.
GCGCTTATACGCACTACATTGACGTCCCCTGTTGTCGTCGTCGCCGTCCTCACGTCGCGGTCTTCCCCAGCTCCATGGGGTCCTCTCCTCTCCTTGCTCCCTCTTCCTCTTCCCTCCCTCACGGCTGGCTGGGTGGCTTTTGGTTATGAAATGTAATGGGGTTGAGGTGAGGCTTGTGGGGTGGGTGGGGTTCTTTGCCTTGCCTTAGATGGCTGTCGACTGGGGAGGAAATGGAATGAGCAAAAGGGATGGGGCTCTCCGTGGTTGGTTGCTTATAAATGGAGGCATGGGCGTGAGCAGGGTTCGAAATCCCGCCGGTAACAGGCCGGTTACCGACGATTACCGGATTTACCGGTGGTGACCGGGATAAAATAAACCGGCCGAGATTCAAATTTCAAAAAATTGGATTTGTAGATGTTTGAATGGGTTCCAGGGGGCATTGTAGCTACATTGGATGCTTAAGAATCTGTTTAAAAACAATAGAACTACCGCAAGGTCATTATATTGACTACTGCAAGGGCATCATGCTTAAGAATGTGCTCTAGTGCAATTGTTGCTGCCTTGTATGCAAGGTCATGAACAATAGAACTACAGAAGAGAATTGTATCAGTAGCTTCTTCTAAAGTGAAGCATCTCTGAATAGGTTAAATGCATATATTCATTGAAGAACACAATAGAAGTCATTGGGGTTATGCCAAGATGTAAAAAATGCATGAAACACTTCTTGCAAATACTTCTAGTCACTCATAGACCATGCAACAACTACAATTCCTAATTCCACCGGTTTTTCCGGTTTTTTCACCGGTTTTTCCGGTAACCGGCCGGTTACCGGTCCGGTTACCGGTATCCTCCTGCCCCGCCCACAAAATCCATTTGCCAAATTTCATCCGGGTTTTTTCCGAGATTTCCGGTTACCGGGTGGTAACCGGCCGGTTACCGGTACCGCCCGGCGGTCGGGATTTAACCCGGTAGCGGTTTTCCGATCCTTGGGCGTGAGACTCTCTTTGTGCATTGAGCAAGCTGCCCCTCCCTTATCTCTACCCCTCTATCGTCTCTATGAGCTTTAAGGACTTTTGGTCCAATAGGTGGGCTGAATGTTGACTCATCTTGAGGGTAAGGTGAAATTATAGAAATGTAAGGATGGAATTTCCTGGGGGATGATGAAAACCCAAAACACGAGATAGTGTCGACCGGTCCCAGATAGTTTGGAAACCTCGACAAGTGCTAATTCATTTGGTATTTCTAAAGCCGATGGGTCCGACGGCAAAACTCTTCTTTATTTGTTTTATTTTCCCTTATATTGTTTCCATTCTTCGCATTACTTCTCTTTTCCTCTTTACTGGTATTACAACTTCTGTACTGCTTCTGATGCTAGTCGTTATATATGTTACTGGTCATAAACTTCATTTCTTAAATAAATAACACTAGATCAACACAGCAAAATAGAATGAACAACAGTTTGCTGTCAATTATCTTAGGATCAATCACTGGCTAGGAACTGTGCTTCATTGACATGTGCTATATCAAGACTTACAATAATTCTAGCCAAACACATTTACCATATTTTACATGTGGCCATGTGATCAAATTTCTCACATAAAAATAGTTATAATTTGCTCATATTTATAAATATATAGAAGTTGTTTTATCTTCCATAAGATATAAACAGAATATTACTTAGAACATGAGATCAGCATCTACAATCAGTTTAGGTAACAGAAATGCTACATGCATAGATATATTATGACTTTCTTCATACATTCCATTTAATGTTTTCTTTGTGGGTTATAATCAACCCGATTGATAATGTGTGGTTTCATTGTTCCAAAACCTTGCAGTCAAAGCTAGACAGTGTGTTGCATATTGTTGAAGACAAATCAAATAAGGTTCTGGCCTTATTTTCAAATTTTGAGGAGGCTCAAGAAACCATGGAAGAGGCTGAACTTATGCTCTCAGCTTTGTTGAAGGCCAATGAGGAGTTAAAACTTGAAAAAGATAATTGCAGGCAAACAGTGGAACTGTTATTGGCTGAGAAAACTTCTCTGGTCGATGAGTTGCAGGAACTTGAAGCATCAAGTTCTTGTACAGAACAGAGGTACGGCAACTTGCATCGACAGATAAATGAATGTGTGACAGAGATGGCAAAGCATACTACTCTAATAAAAGGATCTTTTCAGCAAATACAAAGGGTTACGACAGTTGAACTCTTTGCACTTTGCTCAGAGATTATTAATTTTGGGCAGGACTTGAAGAGATGGATAAGTGATTCAAGGTCTTATCTGGTGAACATGGTATCACTTCTAGAAGAAAAAGGCAGTTCTGCTACTGAGCAGGTCTATCCCCTTAATGCAAATGCTTATGCGAGCGTGTCTCAACAAGTTGAGTCACGTTCACGCAAGTGGGGTGGCAGCAACGCTGAGTGTAGTCACGGAACTCAAGCAATTCATGACAACAGTAGCAAACATATTGTATCTATAACCGATATGGCTCAAGAAGGAAAGGAAACGTCATCCATGCATGTAGTTCCGATTAGCAGTGCTGCAGAACTGGAAGATAGCAATATGAACAGTATGTACGATATGACTGTTATTAAAGACATAGTTTTCAGTATTGCTCGACAGTGGGATTTCTTCTTTAACAAAATGTCCTGCATAAAGAATACTGAGACATATCTATGTGCTGCTTGTGATGAACAAAACTATACGAACCCTCTTTCTGCCCTTGAAAAACTAGAGAATGAACAAATATGCTCAGCTGTTCCACTGCAATGTAAGGGAAGCAAAGAAGGTCACTCAAGAGAGCAAGACAGTAGAGATCTTTTGAATGATATTCAACGTCTCAAGCATCATTTGGTGCAGTTAATGATTCCATTGTTTAAATTTATCAACAACAATGACATTATGGGGGATGGCACAGGAAACGAGAAACAATTTTTTGCTATTCTGAATAAGGTGCAGAATAACTTGATTTTTGTTATAAATTTCTTTGGTTCTCTGTTGCTACCTGATCAGGAAGGTTTTCAGAATGTACCTTTGCTAAGCAACATCTTTCATGACATTAGTAATGTTGAGAAGAAAGCGTTCATGCTTCAACAAATGTGCATACAGAATGGCAATTCTCAGGCTGATTACAGTACAGACTATGCGTTACTCAGAAGGGAGTATGACAGGAAAAGTGATATTGCAGAAGGATTGTATTTTGACCTCAAACTACTGCAAGAGTCGACCTCACACGCAAAGGACATGAAAGACAAAGCTGATGAAGTATCAAGTGCCCTTAGAAACATTCAAAGAGAACTTGAAAAGAAAAATTCTGAGATAGAAAACATGTTGAAAAAACAAAAGGCGCTAGAGGAAGAACTGGCTGAAAATGGTGCAGCACTCATAATTGTAAGATCAGAGTTAGAGCAATCTCAAAGTTTGTCATCGGTGCTGTTGAAGGAGAATAATAATCTGAGAGTGATGTTGGAAGAGGAAACTGTGAAGACTAGTGAAACAAAAGCACTGTTGGAAGACAAATCTGAGGTCATAGAGGGATTGGAGAGCCAAATCCTATTGCTTAGTTCTTCTGAAGTGGGACGTTTGATGTTAGATATCAAAGAATTAAATAATAATCTTAAAATAATAAGTAGCGACAAGGGAAATCTTGAAGCAGAGGTACTTAAGTTGAGTGACAAGATTGAGATGGCAATGGCTTTAGCTGAGGAGAATGAAGCAGCTGCTACTGAAGCTCGTCAAGTAAGTGTTATTAGCAGCCTTTGTTTTACATCCCAATTTAGATAAAATTCACTTGTCCTGCTTTTGTAGGCTGCAGAGATAAGTAAAATCTATGCAGAGGAGAAAGAGGAGGAGGTTAAGATTCTCGAACGTTCAGTTGAAGAACTTGAAGCTACAATAACTGTTCTCGAGGAAGAGGTAAATTGTTCATTTCTCTGCTTCCTTGGGTGCTTTGTCTGCTTTTTTGGCCTCACTGTTTCAATAAATGGCCCTTTGAGGTTTTGCATGAAAAGAACTGTAGTATGTTACACATGTTTGCCAAACAGTTGTGGAATAACAGTAATGTACACAATATAGCACATTGATTTGAGGCAAGTAATATTAGGCGGTCCAAAATTTCCGTCTGCAATGATCTACATTCAGCTTTTCCGATGTAACTTTGTAAGCATTGGTGCAAAATTATGAGAATGCTTATGTTTTAATGCAAATTCTTAGTTCTCACATCACATATTCCTGGTTTTACCGAAGGTATGCAACCTTAAAGAGGAAGTAAGGAGCTATCAAATACACAAACAATCTGAAGCTGAGTTTCAAGTTGTTGAAGAGATGCTACTTGTAGAAAACACTTCAAAATGTGATGCCACTGGGAAAGTCTGTTCAGGAGGATGTCAGCTAGAAAAGTGAGAATTCTTTTTATCTAGATTTTCTTATGACACCCACATCAGATGTCATTGTGTAATCATTCAGTCAATTGCATTTTTATGATAGGAGATTGCAAGCTGAGATTATTGCACATCAAGATGCTAGAAGGAAGATTGAAGGTCTCAAAATGGAAGCAAAATGTAAAGATGAGGAGGTATATGTAGGAATTATTGAACAACACTATTTGAGTTCTGTGTTTTCAAATAATCTTCTAATGCCTTTTTTTCATGTGTATAGATAAAGCAATACAAAGAGCATATAGCTGAGTTGGTCCTGCATTCAGAAGCACAATCTTTGTTGTTTCAGGAGAAGGTATGATACCTTCAGCCGTTAATATTGCCAATATCTTGACATTAAAAAATTATGATATTGAAAAAATATTGCCAATATTGTTATATAAGTATTCAGTGCTGTAGAGAGGCTAATAATTCTCGTTCGACAGTATCAGGAAATGGAGCAAATGGTTTCTAAACGTAAGGTTGGTCCACATGAATCTAATTCTGAGATTGGCCATACCAAAGTAGAAAAGCCTTCAGGGCGAACAAGAGGATCTGGTTCACCTTTCCGGTGCATATCTAGCATTATGCAACAAATGAACTCTGAGAAGGATCAAGAAATCTCAATGGCACGCCAGCAAATTGAAGAACTGGAAGCGTTGGTTAGTAATAAACAGAAAGAGGTAAAAATTGCTGCTTGTGTTTTCATCATAGTTTAGGTCACAAATGTTTAGGTCAAATTATTTGGCACTGGTCAGTCATAATCATATATTTCCTATTCAACTTTCCAAATTAAGATGGTGGTTGAGGTGGTAGGACTTACCGAAAGAATTGGTTCTGCTAATTGTAATATATTCTCTCACACTGTCATATATGGTCTTATATTGCAATATGGTCCACTACACTTACTGGTTTGAATTTAAATGACGTGCTAGCTAGTTGCTTGGGACCATGGTTAATAACATGAACATAAGTAGAAAATTTTGTGCCTTCACTTCGAAAAAATAGCAAAGAGCATTTTTAGATCAAATTCTTAGAAATTATCATTTCCCACAGGATTCTGTAGGAAACAATGGAAAAGCAGCTGTGTTCTGTTTGTTCATTTCTAGTGGTAAAGCATATGGATTCAATACCCAATGTAGAACGAAGTTCCTCAAAGGTGATGCTTATATTTTCTTCTGTGTTCATAGATATGCTTGCTAACATCAAGACTGGCCGCTGTGGATAGCATGACTCATGATATTATAAGGGAACTACTTGGCGTCAAATTAGACATGACAAACTATGCTGTATGTTGCAACAGTATCTATTCAGAGCTATTGAGCATTAGGGTTCATTGTCTACTAGTTCACTTATGTGAGATTTGTTGTTCACATGTCTAGAATTTGCTTGACCAAGAAGAAATGCACAAGTTGTTAATAGCATCCCAGCAACAAATTGAACAATCAAAGGCGAAGGTAGGCCACAAGCAGTTTTTTGTTTTACTTTGTTGCATCATATAGCGAGATGGTATTTCCTACTTTCATCTATTTTGTCAATCTAGGATGTGGAACTTGACGTGCTCAAAGAACAATTCGGTCATCTCGTCCAAGAAAGAGACAGGTGACACTTATGTTCCCGAAAGCGTTTGTGCTTGCAGCAAGAAGAACAGTTCGTTTTATGCTTTTGTTCTCAGTTGAAATTGTTTAATCAAATAAACATTGAAAGAAGACCAAACATCACCTAATATTGGATTCTTTTTTCTTTTTAAGCTTGCTTGATGACATGGACCAAAGAAAGGCTGACCTGTTGGAGAGCCAGCTGCTCGTTGAACAGCTTGAGCAACGGGAGCAAATGCTTGAAGCCCAGAACGAAATGTTACAGGTTCAGATAATTTTTTCGCTGGAGTCTAGAACTTCCCCCTATGAGATTGAAACTTCTAAAATATATTGTTCTATTCAACCTCCCCGATTCTAGGCATGCTAAACTGAACCTTCTGTGTTATTGTAGATGGAGAAAGATAGCCTTCAACATAAGATCATGGAAATGGACGAGACAATTGAATTTCTAGTAGGGTCAAATCAAGTCATCGCAGATACAACTCTCAGAACGGTGAGACATCCTTCGAATATGCCAACCATTCAGCACTTGCCATTAGGATCTGATTACCAAATCGTTTTCTTCTACAGGGCGACACCCAGCGTTCTGCCAGCAGCAGTGAGTTCTGCAGGAGGTTGGCTCGGTCGGATATACTTCTCTCTCATGCGAGACATGAGCATTCTCGTAGCCAAGCGACTAAAAGCTCGAGGATGCATCGTGGTAGACGTTAATGAAGGCCCGGCGGTACATCAGACACTGCTTGTGTTTGTAGATTGGCAGCGGCGCCGCCACCCTGACTGGACGGTACAGGTAGTTTTGGAAGCTGTAAGGTCAAAATGGTGATTTGACTGCAAGAAACCTCTCCAGGTCTATAAGATTTCTGCGTCTGTAAATTTGAGACACATGTGCAATATATGCGTGCTCTGTGCATATTTTTTTTCCCTTGTATGTTCTCCTTCGTGATTGATTCTGCCTTTCTCCAAACTCCAAAGAATGAACTCATTCTCCGCATTGCGTGTCGTTATTCGTTGAACATCGATTGAATTCTACTTAGCACTGGTTAAGAACAAAGATTTGTGGAAACACAGGTTTAAATTATCGGAACATATTGTGTGCAATCTAGCTTGATGTGCAATTATAGTGCACTCTAACTAAAAAGGCCACAAAAAATCCAGTAAAATATTGAAGATGTATTTAAAGGTGTCTAAATTCATTCTATGTTATGAGTAACAAAAAAAAAGAAAAATCCAATAAATTTGAACCTTTCACATTTGTCAGTTTTTTTTCTCTTTTCTGCTATTCTTAATCTAAAATACATTTTAAACTTGAAATTCTATATATAGATAGAGTAAATTTAGAAGTATATATATTTTTTGAAATTTTATGTGATATTTTTTTAGTTATAGTACATCGTGATTGCACTCCAAATTAGATCCCACACAATACCTTCCCTTAAATAATAACATGCCGGAGGTTTTTTCATTCAAAAAATAACATGCCGAAGGTTTCAAAAGAAAGTATAACATTTTCAAATAGATGAATATGTAATTCGGGTAACGATACGCAAAAGCTAGCAATAAGCAAAACACTATTTAATATAGACTTAGGAATTGGTCCATGTCCGCTTGGTGTGGTGTTGTCCTCTTGCTCATCCGGGTTTAAATCCTTGTATTCATCTGGCGCCTTCCCGGCCAAATTTCAAAGAAAGAAAATTCTTTAATATAGCTTTGCTACGAACCACGTATTGCATAAGCTCAGTGAATTTTGACAATTAGGGCCTGTTCGGCCGGGCTGAGCTTTGTTTGGTCTCTGAAACCAGGCTCCCAACAGCAAAATACTGGTGTGTTCAGCCTAATATTGGACTCGGCTCCAAACTATCTAAATATACTATGATTCACACTTAGTTCGATTTGCTCATTCGTGTATTTCGTACCGACTGTGCTGGTGAGTATCTTTTGCTATTTTGTGTCGTTTTCTTGCTGAGCAGGGTACTCTTCCGCAGTATTCTTGTTCGGGTGCTCACGCTTAGAACAATGTCTCTGAGCGTAAGTATTGTTATTTACTTGAGACTGCTCGCGTTCTCATACTTGTCTTTTCTGTTCCCCCTCACTTCTGAGCTGAGCTTGTTTTCACTGCTGTTTTTCTCATCAACATGCAGCCTTCCACTGCCTTTCGAGGTTCTACTCTTGTCGAGCGTCTCTATGGTCAAGCCCCAGAGTACAGTCAGCTTTGCTGTTTTGGTTGTGCCTGCTTCGTTCTTCTTCCACATCGTGAGTGCACCAAGATGACTACTTAGTTCGTTGAGTGTGCTTTTTTTGCTACAATCTTGAGCATAAGGGTTATCGCTGCTACGATCCTGTTGCTCGCAGGATACAGATATCTCAGGATGTCACTTTTGATGAGTCCTGACCTTACTATCATCGTTCCCCCCAGTCCAGTCTGATTCTCCTAATAAGTCGCTCTCCTTTTTTATTTTTCCTAACTCTTTGTCTTCCGCTACCGTTTCGCCTCATCCTCCACCTTCTTCATCTTCCTCTCCTCCGGCTACACCTCCTCCACCTCTGTCAGAGTTTCTTTCCCACTTTTTTGTTGAGATTCCACCCTTTTCTCTGCACTACTCTCGTCGTCCTCGGCCTACTCCAGTTGAGCATCCATCCTTGCTGGGCCCTGTTCCCAGCTCTTCTCTATCTTTGCTAGGTCCTGCGCCGCCTTCCTCTCCTAGATACGATCTTCGTGATCGTCACATTGTAAGATTGCCTGAGCGCTACGGCTTCACAGCTGCTGCTTCTTCTGAGCCTATGACCTACCATGAGGCTATGTCTGAGGAGATTGCTACTTCAGAGTGTACTGATACTTGGGATCTTGTGCCCTTACCTACGCGTGTCACTTCCATCACGTGCAAGTGGGTGTACAAGATTAAGCCCCACTCATATGGTTCTCTTGAGCACTACAAGGCTCGTTTTGTGACGCGTGATTTTCAGTAGGAGTATGGCCGTGACTACAATGAGACATTTGCTCCTGTTGCTCACATGACCACAGTTCGTACTTTCCTTGCTGTGGCTTCTATTCGATAGTGGCTCATCTCTCAGTTGGACGTCAAGAATACTTTTCTTAATGGCGGGCTACGTGAAGAGGTTTATATGCAGCTACCCCCTGGGTATTTTGTTTTTGATAGTGTGGTCTGTCGCATTTTTCGCTCTCTCTATGGGGTAAAACAAGCTCCTCGTGCTTGGTTCGACCAGTTCTTCTCTGTTGTCACTATCGCTGGCTTCTCCGCCAGTGATCATGACCCTGTCCTCTTTGTTCACACCTCTCCTCGAGGTCGGATGTTTCCCCATCTATATGTCAACAATATGATTATTATTGGTGATAACTCTCAGTACATTGCCTTTGTGAAGGACCGTCTTAGTGAGCAGTTCCTGATGTCTGATTTGGGCCCTCTTCGTTATTTTCTTGTGATTGAGATCACTTCTACGCCCAAGAGCTACTATATCTCACAGAAACGTTATATTCAGGATATCCTTACTCGCGCCTGTCTCACTGATCAGCGTGTGTGGATGCTCTTATGAAGCTTGCTACTCACCTTCGGCTTACCGATGGCAAGTCTCTTGAGGATCCTACTTGCTACCGCCTTCTTGTTGGCAGACTTGTCTACCTTGGCATCACTCGCCCAGACATCTCTCACCCAGGTCACCTCTTGAGTTAGTTTATCCTTGCTCCTACTCAGCTCCACTGCAGTCACTTTCTTTGTATTCTACAATATCTTTGCGGGACTATCACTCGTTCCAATTCTTTGCAGCTTTAGGCGTACTCTAATGTGATGTGGGCTAGCGTTCCCTTTGGTCACCGGTCTCTTTCTGTCTATTGTGTTTTCCTTTGTTCCTCCTTGATTGCCTAGAAGACCAAAAAGCAGAATATCATTTCCCGTTTGAGTGCTGAGGCTGAATTGAGAGCTATGGCGTCATTGACAGCTGAGATCACCTAGCTTCGATGGTAAACAGTCCTGTAAACTATGTTTGTGATTTGCTGGATGATCATGTCTGGCTCAGCGGCTCCTGTAATCCTGCCAAGATGCCATCTGGTAACGCTCGTGCGTTCTATCGGTAGTTCCCAGCATAGCGCATACACGACAATCGAAGGGACCTGGGACAACCTGACCTGTACAAAGCAATCGTATCCTCGTCCGGCCCTTCACTTTCCTATCTGCGGTGCCTGCCAAGCGCTGAGCCGCCGTGCCACCCGGCCTCGCCCACTCCTCGTCTACCGGACCACTCCAATCCACTCACGCACGACGGGGCCGGCGCACGCCCCGCCGGTGGGGAGGCAGGGAGCAACTCAGACGCCTGCGTGCCGCGTCGGTGCCGATGGTTCACGCGGTGCAGCCGTTTCAAGTGCCAAAAGCCCATCCTGGGCTGACGAGCACAAGCCAGAAGCAACCACGAAAGGTGAAATCAGCAAGATCAAACGGGAACCTTCACCTGCTCACAACTCGCAATAACGAATGAATCATACAATCCCGTACTCTCATCACTACTGCATATACACACACACGCACACGGCCAGAAAGCCCGGCCGCAAACATCAAACAGCACAAGCGCTGATAGAAATCCAAAGCTAATGACCACTGCAGAAAGAATAGACCATCGGAAAAGGAAACGAAAGAATAGACCATCGGAAAAGGAAACGACGACAGGAGGCACAAAAGAATCGTTACAACGCCAACGTGTATTATGGCTCACCAACAGCTGTTTCGCAAGAGAGAACCGCGCCGCACGGGACTCCCATCCACAATGCTCAGATCCTTCCGAAAGCTTCTGTGGACAGCAGTTTCCTGTTCTGAGCAGGAGGTGCCAATCCTGGGATGTCTCTGATGCTTTTGTTGTGTGGATTGACAATCTGGGACAAAGAGGCAACTGGTTACTCATTCTGTAGCGCAGTATAAGTAGTGGATGATGTGAAATCCCAATAAAGAACTAAGCCACACTGCAGTTTTAGCAACTGTCTCTCCGAGGATTGTCTCCCGCCGGACAGTCAAGGAAGCTCTCACAAACAGACAATGGATTAAGGGTATGTACAATGATGCATGTCGGCTGTCTGTAAGTCTATGTCACGTAAGATTTGGATGATGCGGAGAGAGAAAGATACTGTCTACTATTTAACTGACAGTCTTATTGACAGTTTTTTACTGTATATATCATTGTATAGACAATTCATTAATTGTATGAGACCACTACAGATAATAATATAAATAGCATATTGTATGAGCTGTCTTTAGTCCTATCTATAGATGATACGGAGATATATTATAGACAACTACTGTCTATATTATTGTACATACCCTAAGGACATCCAAGAGGGTCTCACAGTCCAAGTCCTGGATGAGTACGTCCGGCTATGGGAACTGCTGCAGTGTGTTCAGTTGCAACCTGCAATGGAGGACAGCTTCATTTGGAAGTGGACCCCCTCGTTGCAATACTCGGCAAGGTATACTTATCGGGCTTTCTTCCTCTGGCTTGCGTTGCAAAAGCAATGTTGGACGGCCGACAGGTTGCAGAGGTAAGGTATTCAGAACCATGGAGTCTGTCCTTTTCGCCGCCTAGTTCAGGAAACAGCAGATCACTTATTCACTGGCTGCATTGAGATCAAGCTCATATGGCGAGCTATGCTGAACTCCGCCGGCTTACAGGCAAGACCGCCTGCCTGTGAGGGGCTGGAAGATTGGTGGGCGGAGGCTCGCTTGAGATTACAGAAGGACTTAAGGAGGCGGTTCGATTCTCTTGTGATCCTGGTTGTTTGGCACATCTGGAAGGAGAGGAACTCCCGCGTCTTCGAATCGAAAGCAGCAAGCTCTCAAGCAATCATCCAGAAGATGTTGGCCGAGGGTGCACAGTGGCCAAGTCTCTAGGTCGTCCCGATGGGTCGCTTTTTTTTCAGCATTGTTTCACGTACCGTCTTCTTAAGAGGGATCACAACCTCCTTTGGCCCACAGGCCATTGTACCCAATTAGGCTGTATTTTTATTTTTTTCCCTTGCTAATAAGTTGCACTAAAAGCTTTTGCGTCTACTCAAAAAAAGAACTAAACTAATAATGGCTTAAGAGGAAGGACAAGAGCCCAAGTTTCAAAATAAAAAGAAATCAGAATGCTTGCATACAGTGGCGCCTGACTTGTATACAAGGAAGGACTATTTGCATCACTGCCAATCATCACTAGCTTACACCCAGTTTGCATCAGCTTTACTTCTTGCTCCTAAAATTGTGAAATATCAAGTTTCCCCACCTTATTTCTCGAAATTGATGTGATATTGATTTAACATTAATAATGAATTGAGGTATTCCCACTTTTTCATGGACATTTTTATCTCGAATGTGTAGTTTTTATCGGGAAATTAGCTAGATGCAGGAGCTGACTCCACCATTGATTGTACACGGATTTCACTCCCCAGTGGGGATTGGCTTTTAGTTGTACATTGTTCCCCGCCACAGCGCCTAACACAACTTAATCCTATTCAAGTCCAGATACAAGCACAAAAACTGAAGGCTACCATTGCAAAAGAAATAAATAACATACCTTAACAACAATGATTGCAATCACACCACAAACTATCATAAACAGCAATCCCATGATGCATTTGTCAGTTGCAACCTGCAGCAACCAATCTTGTAAGTCGTACTGTTGCCTCAGATAGTGCACACACGGGGAGAAAGAGAGAGAACCTGACGACCAATCTCTTTCACCATTTGACCAGCCTTCTTCAGCGAAAAGTGGACAGAGTCTAGCTCATTGCCAATTCTCTTCATTTGTTCTGTCTGCAAAAATGATAAAGAGAACTTTAGACAGCTAGGAGAAACCATATTTAGACTAGTAGATAAAATTTACACAGCTGACCTAGAGATGTAAACGGGGCGGGGCGGGGGAAGCCTCCGCGGCCCCGCCCCGCCCCGCCCCCCGCGAACCCGCCCCCCGCCCCGCCCCGTTTAGCCTCGCGGGGGGAGATTGCCCCGTCCCGATCCCCGGGGACCGACTCACGGGTCCCTGCGGGGATTAAAAAAATTAAATGTATTATTTAAAAATAAAATTTTGATTTTATTTATTAATTTATAATTACTTAAGCATATTATTTTTAAAAATATAGCTTCAAAATATATATTCTACCATATAAATTCAAGTTTTAGTCTAAATATACAAGAAAAGAATACAATCTCTTATATTAAAAATAATAATCTATTATTAAATATATTTATTTTTATTTTTATCGGTCCCAGTGGAACCATGCAAGCAGGATGACCCCGTCCTGCTTCGCTGGGGATATTACCCCGGCCCCGCCCACGAGGATATTCCCATGGGCCCATCTCATGGGGGAATTGCCACCCCTAAGCTGACCCAGTAAACCGCAACTTACACAAGTAATAGATCATCAAACAGAATCTCTATACTATTTAGTAAGAATAAGATATACAGAACCTACTCTGGCTTTACAGAATCCAGGACAGGACTTCAATTTACAGGGATCCATTGGTGGTGATTTTGAGGTTTTTTCTGGCTAAAATATTAACCTTAGCCTGCCCTCAGAAATATGGAGATTGACTGAAAAACCTTACATAGGTTTCTTGAATAAAAAGGAACTGGGGGCATGTTGACCTTTGGTCTAAAGAAGTCTTGTGAGCATACTTGAAATGGAGAAACATAACACAACTTTCTGAGTGATTCAGCGAAGCTGTATAGTAAATAGGAAAGTGGAAACCACAGTTGAACTATCCTCTTAAGTACAGGTGGAGCCAACTAATTGGGCCCGGTGTCACTGGACACCGAGTCCAATTTTTTTTAGGAAGGATTGGCACCTTCAGTCCATGTGTGAATCATTTAGTCTAAACTCAGTGCACTCAGTTCTTTTCTTGAATCTCAACGAAGAGAGCACTAATTGCCCAAATTCACAGTAGCTAGCAGCAGTCTACGAAGAGCCTCCGCTTCCTCATCCCATGAGGCAACTATAGCAGGCTGAGCTAGCCTTTAAAATAGCCTAAGAGGGGGGATCGCAACAGACCACGACGTCCATTTGATTGATTCCGAAGCATGTCACCTCGCAGTAGCCCTCGACGTCTGTTCATCTTGCATGGTAGGCCAGTAGATGTGCACCACATCCACCGCACAGCAGTATCCAGCCAGGCAGTGACCAATCGCTGGACAACGGGAGAAATCGGCGCCACCAGCCGCACTCGCCTACCATCTCACCGCGGTGCCACGTGGCCCTTGTTGCCTTGCACTCTCGTCGGCCGAAGGAAGTTTAGGTCCACCCGATCAGTATGTATTTTGCTCTAAATTTCTCTTAATTTTTCCTATTTATTTCAAGAACATAGGGCTAAATTTGTGAGTTAGGATTTCAATGTGATGATAATTGATTGATTTTTTTGTCAAATTGTAGGGTTGAGACTTACTGTTTTAATTTTGATTTTTGGAATATAAGCCTAGCTCCTTGCAAATCAAAGGCTAAATTATAGTATTTGACCACAATGTCTAATAAGTAAGCCACTGGACGTATTTTTCTATTATATTATTTTTGAATTATTGAACATACAAATATATAATTGACCTTTTCAATTAATTGATAATGATTCCATAAATTATATACTTATTTGTTATGTAGAGAAACAATAATTGATGAAATTTACCAATGATATTGTTAATGCATTAACTTACATTTGATTATTTTACTGTTTTTTTACTTCAAAACTTTAAGTAATTTTATTCTCTTTTAACAGGCCATTGAGGTTAGATGATGTATTTTATCAATGCTAACCAAGTTCTATCTATGGTTTTGTTCTTAATTCCTTCAGTTTGCTACAACTAACCAATATTATTGTTGGGCTTCTTCATTTTGGTAAGTATTTCAATCACTACTTCTCATCATACACTGCGATCGGTTATGTTGAAGTATTGATATTAAAAATTGCCGAACATATTACTCTTTAGCACAATATTGTTTGAAAATTATATATATTGCTACATGTATGATGAGATGGTGAAACTCGATCATTTTCGTTCTAGTTCCGCCCCTGCTCTTAAGCGTAAAAAAGTGTAACATACATGCCCCAACAGAGCACCTATCTCAAATAGACAGCCAAACTAGGAATCATTATCAAGCATAGTGGGATAAATGGTTCACTGAGTATAAAATTTAAGCCCTTTGGCTTTGGGATGATAGGCTGTCATCAGACTATCTTTCAGTATCACACATCACGTCTTTGAAGTTTTCCACAAAAAATGCTGGACTCTTGTGAATATACTTGAAATGCAAAAACATAACACAACTTTCTGAATGACATCATGTCCAGGTAAAATAAATCACACGAATATATGGTCTAAAATGGGGGACATGACATCATAACAGGAGGCTCTTTTTAGTAAAAACGAAAAAAGAAATAGACAAGAAAAAGCTTGAGCTCAGCAATAGCTCATAATAGTCCAACACCACTTGCAAGCTAAAGTCTCAGAGAATGAATCAAAGTTGTGTTCAGTAAGTGCAAGTAGGGTTAGCAGAAAGCTTCAAGAAAAATATTAGGCAGTAAACAAACATGTTATTAGTTTTTTTCGCCTCATGGCTGAATGAAATTGCACCATCAGAAAACTTACTTGCTGTGTTAGAGAAGCAGCAGTTTGAGCTCCAACTTCAACTGTTTGTGCAACAACCTGCAAGAAAGGATTCCTGAAAAATCTGCTGTGAAAAAAAGGGGACTAGGGGGGTGACGTCCCCCCTAATTTTCCTCCTAAGTTGGATGAGGACTCGAACCCGGGCCGGCTAGATGCAACCTTTGTGCCCTAGCTAGGCTTCCCAGGAGAGTTCCTAAAAAATTTGCTGTGAAAGAGAGCTGAAAAAAAAAGAGAGCGTGAGTCAGCAGCACACCATTTTTGAACGCTCAATAGCTTTGTCTGTTTGGTCCATTTGTTTCCTTCCAGCATCAATGAGTTGTTGATTTGACATTTCTGCAAAATTACCGAGGTACTTCAATGAGAATGTATACCTTTCGGTAGCAGATTTATAATATAACAAAATAATGATGATTAATTTCACCTGATGCCATTTGAACGTTGTCCTCAGGCACCTGATCGTTACCAGTATCAAATAGTTCAATCCTCTTATTACCAAGGCTACTTTGGTACCTGCAACACCACGAAAGTCACCAAGCATATCAATTAGCATGAAGCAAATTACAATGCAGCAGAATGCATTGCAGGAGATGTAAATATGCAAATGAGGCATCGAGTTTAACATTAGAAAAATCACATCTTTCATCTCTGAAGACATCATAACCAAAAAAAAAAAGTTTCTCCTTACGTCTTCCTCAAGGTGACATAGGAATTCAACTCTTTGATCTGTCATAACACATAAGAAACAAATTATACTTGTGTGGAAAATGACATGTAGCAAAGACACTAGTGAAAGAAACTACCAACCATGAACTGCTTCTTGTCATTTAGCTGCTTGTTGACCTCAGCAGGGTTCTTTTTCTCCTCATCTTTGAGGATTCGATCAAATTCTTTGATTAAGCTGAAAAGAAACCACATAATATTTACATAAATTTAAGACATCATATAAGAACTCAGTGCTATGTTCTCCAGGTAAAGGGGTTTGGAAAAATCATCGTGTCAGATGAAGGTCTGAATTTGCCTATCTAAGTTAGGAATTGCAATGGCACGTATATGGGAAAGCTAAACCCCGAGGTCACGCATGTCTTGCATTATCAGAGCACATAGCAGTGTTCAGCCCAACCTACCGCTTACACTCCCTCATCTTCCCAGTGAGATCTTCCAACTGTTTGGACTGCCTGTTTGAGTCCTTGATCTTGTCCATCTTCTGGAAACCATTTCTGCAGGAAACAACGTGCTATCAGAATGAACCAACAGGGAAGAAACTACAATTTGAGCATGGGTTCGAAAAATCTGATGCCAGCACAGTGTTGCAAGATCTCCTTAGTTCAGTATGTTCAACTGTTAACATGCCGCGTAGAATGTCGAACAAGATTTAGACAGGGAAAAAAAGAAAAGCAAGAAGAGCATTGGAGCAGCAGCGGGGAGATCTGACTCACTGGAGGGCGCGGAAGATGTCCTGGAGCTCGCCGTCCACCTGCTCGAGCTCGGGGCTCATGGGCACGTCGCTCGCCATGGCTTCCCTTCTCTCCCTCCGTCTCAACCCCCTTCTGGACCTCCGCCTCCGCCTCGCGTGATCCGCCCAGTTCTAGCGGCAGCGCCTCCTCCTCCCGGGTTGCTCACCCCGCCACTGCGATGGAGGCGAGGAGGGCGGCGGTTGGAGTTAGGAGGAAGATGATGGTTGGTGTGGGCCGCCCCGTTGGGTGGTGCTGTGATCCAAGCCGGATTAGCTATGAGCTTTAAGAGTTGTACTAATTGATTTGAGATCTGGCACGCAAGAGAGTAGAGATAATTATTGGACTCTCAGTTGTATACCTTTCTGAAGGAACGGGGAGGTGAGGGGTCGAGTTATGCTTGCTTAGTTTTTAGAGAAACTGCTATCGAGTATTTTGTCGGTAACACAAGGCACGCATAAATTTCGCAGGATTTTGGTGCGAAACAATTTAATTTCTAAAAGACATGGAAAAGAAAGTCCCATATCCCAAATATGTTTACCTATTAGAACACCTTCTAAATTTGAGTTTGTCCTTTTAAATTTTTAGTTTCTCTAAAAATAAAAATAAATAGGACGATTTTTTAAAACGGATTCTTCAAATAGCTTTACGAGTCTAAAATCGTAAATTCCATCTTTGTCGATAACTCTATCATCTATAATCATTCTAAAAAATACAGATAAAAATTATTACCAAAAACCGTCGACCATGGCTCTAAAGAACAAGCCCAGGCGAGGACAGTTTTTCTAGTACCCACATGCGCGGTACTACCATCCTAGGTTCAGTACTTCCTGTGTGCCACTCGTAACCAGAAACGGTACAATTTCCATTTCGTAAATTACTCTGTTTGACAGCGCCATTCGTTCGTTTCGTTTCATCTGCAACGGACACGACGATCCAACATACATACCAACAGCATTCATGTACTTGGGATCGTCGCTAACATAAAATGCTGGGAATACACGGACCATGGATGGTGGTTTCGTTGGCAGAAAGCGACGGCCAGGTGGCATGCGCTGTCGTGGTCCCTCCCAGGCTCCCATCTTCCCACGAGCGCGGATGCCAGAGGAGCAAGCGGGCCTTTTGATCCCGCCCAATGGGCTGATACACTACGAGGCTCGTCTCCTCGGCCCTATTCAGCCATGGCGATGGACTATGTATGTTTTTTTCCTTCTGAAACCAACAGGCCCAGATATATTTTTCCTTTCCACCCTTTTCTCTTCAGTGGATAAGGCCGTGACGGGGGCGCCGTTCAGGCTAACCAACGCTCCCCCCTCGACCGTCGGATCAGGCGTGTGACCGATATAAGTCTCGCTAATAAAGATAAATACAGTATCACGTCAAATGTGTGCAATAGAAGTATTGGATATATCCCAACGTAGTAAAATCTCTCTATACGTTTACTATGTTTCTACAACGGAATTACCGTAATTTCTTTATGTGCTTATTGCATCTCTATCTCATATTTACTATAATATCCTAATGTTTACTACAATACTAAAAGAGATTTATTGCGATCTCCGTGTACGTTTACCACATAGTTATGAAATATTTTTACGATCTTATTGTGTGTTTACCAAACTTCTATAACAGATTTACTATAACCTCCTTTTATATTTATATAATCTTTTTCTACATTTATAGCACTGTTGTAAGATATTTTACTGCAATCTTATTGTGCTTTTAATAAACCTATATAACAGCTTTATCCATTTACTTGGACGTACTGCATTATAAATTAATACATATATGTATTCAACCGCTTTATCGACGTTCGTTTTGGATTCTTCGCCCCCTTCGGCCTTCGATGAAATTTAAGGATACTCCATCCGTTCTTTTTATAACGCGTATTTTGGCAAGCCACAGGTATTAAGGAGGTTGTAAAACAAGAGAAAGATAAGAGAAAATGGCCATGCTACCCACGTTATAAATACCTTAGAAATGCGAGAGGGAATAGTTTGTGTGAGAATTACTTATAAATGCAAGAAAGAGAATGTTATAAATAAGAGTAGACATGGAAAATATCAATAAATTCATATGCGTATATTACATTTTCAAACAAATATGTAAAAATTATACGCCTTGTATTTTGTAACGAGGGGATTCCTAGCATGAAGAAAGCTAGCTAGATCGAATCCTATTGTTGGGGGTGTTCTTTGATGCTACGGTTTATGGCTTTTACCTACGGTTTATTAGGGTATCTCTAATAGTATCATCTCAGCTGTCTCTTAACTATATTAGATAAGTAAAATCCTATGTGAAAGAGAGAGGATGTGAGGAAAGATAATATGTTGTCTCTTATGCAAGAGATGACTGAGTCCGCAAACCAACGCAAATAGTGAGAGTATGTAAGACAAAAATTTATGATAAAAATAGTATAAAATAGTTAAAGAAATGATTTATTGATAAAAAGTTTGTATCTAATATTGGGCTTGTTCTTTTTGGCTGCGGCTAATGGCTTTTTGGCTGTTTGCGATAGAGATTGCGGAAAGAGAGATACTCGCTTGCGATTTTTGATGGTACAAATATTAGACTTTTAACATATATTACAATTAACTTGTAGACCCCGTCTTAAAAAAATACTCCGTTTGAAAGTTAGGTAATGTAGCAGAAACTAAAAGCCAAAAGCTGAAAAGAACATGGCCAATTGTCTTTATGTGAGATGAAAGTTTTAAAGATAATCTTAAAAAATAGACTCTTATATATACCCTTAATCTAATAAATAATTATTACAAAAAAATTAAAATTAAAAGTTAACTGAAAAGTTGAAAAGAAGAAGACCAATAAATATGCATACCCTACAACTATATAAGGGGGCGTTCAGAATAGCGATGGTTTTTGATTTTTACTGAAATTTTACTGTAGCTGGTTTATTTTTTACTGTACCTGAGTGGTATATTAGGTATAATTAAATTTAAAAAATGTAAAAATAAAAATAGCTCGTTAGTCTAGAACGGACAATGCAAAGAAATACGAGAAAAAAAATAAAACACAAAAAAATAAAAAAAATCACTACGTGCTACAATAATTTTAACGCTAAACAGTGAAAAAAACTCTAACTTAAACGGACCTAGGCCTAGTCGAGACAGTTTCAAGCTAACCTAGCTTATTCCGAAAGCATCGTGCACGGTACGTTATTACACAGGCCTTCGCCCTACGACTGTACCAGGGCACGACACCTCGGCCCCGCTGCCAATAATTCCGGCCGAAGTAATTGCCCGATTGACCTGGCTGGTTGATAGCAACGCACGGTCACCTCTTAGCCTTGTATTTCATGGTGAATTATTTCTCAGTGTATTCATTGCACGATGCTGCTCCTACGCGCGTAAAGTTAGGCGCTCGTTTTAGCTATAGTTTTTAATTTTTAGATAAAATTTTTACTGTAGTTAACTTTTTTTATTGTAGCTGATTTGACTTTTTAAATATAATTAATTTTTTTAAAAATAGAAAAATAGAATAAACATGTTAACCCATTAGAGACAATACAAAGTAATACGAGAAAAAAGAAAATACATAAAAACCTAAAATATCTAAAAAAATTCAGAAAAAGACGAAATACTGAAAAGTGAAAAAAAAGCAGAAACTGAAAACTGAAACTGAAAAAAAAAAGTCGAAACGAACACCCCTAGCGAGGGAAGCGTGTGATCCAAATTAATCATTCTTTAGCATAGCGATATTAGAATTCTATGTTTTTCCAAGGAGATTATAGCGATAATAATTTCAAATTTGTATCTTGAATACCATAAAGCGTCTTATATATACTTGCTTGAGAGTTTGCGGTATAATAATTACTTCTTCGTGGACATAGATTATTGAGTATGGTGATTTATATTCTAGTTTTTTTTATTATTTGAAATTGTATTCTATAAGGGATTCTACATAAATCATAATAGGATTATAATTCCTTTTTTTTTGAAGTAGGATTTCTACTCCACTTTGAATAAGTGATAAGGGGACTATATAAAGTCATAAGGAGTGGTCATAGAGAACCTAAGCAACCAACTAATAAAGAAAAGAAATCATTCATCCAAATGTATAGGTGCATGAGTGGATTAGAGATTAGGTTATTCTTTAGTATTGGTTTTATATACAAGATAAGGATCTATAGGTTTTAAAAAATCGAGACGGTTACGAGAAAGCGACAATCTTTTATACTCTTTTTGTGGTTATGTTTAAAGATTTTGCGATCGGTTTCACCAAAATTTTTCTCTTCCATCATGATTGTTTCAACATTATTTTAGTTCTCTCTATGATATTTATATTCTTTGTTTTCGATACCGTGTAAATTTATACCATATCTTATAAACTCCAATTCAATTAAAGCCTTCTACCCATAAAAAAAGGCCTCCGAGTGCAACACGGATCCTCTACCATTTCCTGTTTCCGAATGCTCGCAATCTTGCTGGGCACTGTTCTGGCATTCTAGCGTATTGCGCCAAATCATGAGCTACATGGTTTTGATCTCTCTTTTATATTTGAGGATCTCAACCTATGGAAGCGTTGCGCCTGTTTTATTGCCACCTTGGATGGTAACAGCATAGATTCTTGAACAATCTGCGATGAAACTATAGCGCCGTATTACTTCTTTTACAGGAAATTATAGTGTACAAACATACTACGATAATGGCGATCGAGTTCAATTAGTCAAGCTTTGTTTAATAGATGTCAATTTTTTTGCTGTGTCGCTTTGTGCTGCATCATGCCTGCCCAGCTCCACCGATGGCCAAGTGGATTTAACTGGTGATCTACATATGTTAGGATGTTTCCATCACCGAACGTATGGTTCATCCGTTGCGCTGTGTCGTTGGAGCTCAAGACAACCATGGATGAACGTGTGGCCTTGCTGTTGTGCTCCATGGCTGGAGCTCTCTCTTTCTCTCTCTTGCTGTCAGACTCAGTAGATAAATTCACCGCAGACCCCTTCCCCTTCTCGGCACACCCTTCTCTTCGCCATTTCGTCACACGCCGCCCTCGCCTGGGCCACGTGGCTTCTCCTCCTCTCGTCTCATTTCATCTTACGCCGCCTTAATTAACTAATTGTTAACCGTCTCGCTCTCCCTAATCTCATCGGTAACGAACTCTGAGGCGGTGGCGGCGGGATGGCGTCGGAGCCGGTGGCGCGGGCGGTGGCGGAGGAGGTGGGGCGGTGGGGGAGCATGAAGCAGACGGGGGTGAGCCTGCGGTACATGATGGAGTTCGGGTCGCGCCCCACGGAGCGCAACCTGCTCCTCTCCGCGCAGTTCCTGCAAAAGGAGCTCCCCATCCGCATCGCCCACCGCGCGCTCCAGCTCGAGTCCCTCCCCTTCGGCCTCTCCAGCAAGCCCGCCATCCTCAAGGTCGATACGGTCTCTCTCTCTCTCTCTCTCTCTCTCTCTCTCTCTCTCTCTCTCTGTGTGTGTGTGTGTGTGTGTGCGCGCGCGCGCGCGCTGACCGCTGATTTGGTTCATATACATTTCAAGTCCGATTGGAATTGTTAGTTCATTGTCCTGATTGCTTGTCTTATCCCTTTGGCCCATCGGTGATTTGACAAGTTTCGGTGTACCTCTGTTTATTCTGGATAGGTTTGTAATTGGTGTGTCTCATGGCTATTCCCCCTTTTTTTTCACTGTGATTGGGGAATGGTGGTGTGCTGTTGTATACTAGGATGTATATTCCGAATCATTTTGAAAAGGTGATTCCTTTAGGATGGACGCCTTGATATATTTTCATGTTGATTGTTAGAATATCACTTTTGTCTGGGGGAATGGAATGCGAAGAAGTTGCTATCACTATGTGTCAGTATTTAATTTAAAATATCTAATTTATATTGATTGAAAATGATATAGTTTAAGAGCTCTTTACTGATCACCTGATGCGCTGTTTCATTTATTATCGTTTTCATTTCACAAAAATCGTCAACATGTAGCAAAGTTGTACAGTAGGATAAGAAGGAATTTTGGGAGATTCTTGCTTGCCGACTTGCTTACATTTTTATTTTCTGGAGTGGGGTTGGGGGGCTTACATTACCTCAATTTTTTGTTGTGTTGTCGTCTTGATCTTATCACGTCAGTACTAGAAGAATCTGAACTCAGCAAAGAGTAGATATTTTATCGAAGAATTCTCACAGATGAAATTATTGATTCGTGCCAATTTGAGATCCTTTGGTGGGACTGATGGTTGATCTGTTCACTACTGTGGAGGTGAGGGACTGGTGCTTGGACTCGTTCTGCGACATCCGGTATTTTCCAGAAGTGAGGAACCGGAACGACGAGCTCGCTTTCACGCAGATGATCAAGATGATTAAAGTGCGGCACAATAATGTGGTTCCGACAATGGCTTTGGGAGTGCAGCAGCTGAAGAAGGAACAGTGTCGTGCAAGGAAGATTCCCCCAGGATTTGATGAGATCCACCAATTTCTTGATCGATTCTACATGTCAAGGATTGGTATCCTCATGCTGATAGGTCTGTGAGCTTTATACTACTCTTCTGTCAGGAGCTGAATTTATAAATGATGTACTGACAGCTTCTTTCTTGTCTAATTTAGTTCTTGGCATCCTGTGCTTATTTGTCTAACAGTTACTGTAGGAACATATACTAAACTTCAATGTAAACCTGTTAAGCAGGGCCTAGCACAGCCCCTTTTTGTTTGCTGATTTGCAAATTTAAACTTGTGCAGACAGACAGCTTTGTTGGTTGCATACTTGATTTGTTTACGTTCAAACTCCATGTTGCTTGAGCTAGCTGTACTATTGTGTGGGCAAAAATGTAAAATGCTACAAATTCTTGACCTGATGTAAGTCCTAAACGAAATGATAGATAGGAAAGTCGAGTGTTTGTTGTTAGATATTTGTTCTTTGTTACACCGGCTTGCTGAATTTCAGGGCAGCATGTGGCTTTGCATGATCCTGACCCAGAGCCTGGCGTCATAGGCCTCATTAATACAAGATTGTCCCCTATACAGGTGGCTCAAACTGCTAGCGAGGATGCCCGTTCTATTTGTTTGAGGGAGTACGGATCAGCCCCTGACATCAACATTTATGGAGACACAAATCTTACATTTCCGTAAGTGTCAGATATAAACTCACACCAATTACGATGGTTATGACTTGATTAAATCATGTGTTAGTATCAGTTCCTCTTTGGCTCTTTGCTGCTATTCAGTTCAGATTGTTTATGCTTTTGTTGTCATAAAGCATGCATTTCTTCATCTTTAATTCTTTACTGGGGAATTGGCCTCCCTGATTATTGTCTTGCTAACTAGTTTACTATTTTGACTCTTATCAACTACAGATACGTCGCATCACATCTGCATCTCATGTTATTTGAACTGGTGAAAAACTCCCTTCGTGCGGTACAGGAACGATATATGAATTCTGATAAAGATGTTCCTCCTATTAGAATTATCGTTGCTGATGGAGAAGAGGATGTTACTATTAAGGTATTAGTCTATGACATCACTTAGCATCTATTGTTGGTAACATTCTAGTCTACGGGCAATTAGTGAAAAGTCGCAGTTTGCACATTTGTGAGCTCCAATCACTATGATGGAACTTCCACTAATATATGCCTATGTATGAATTTAGCATCTCGTATTACTAGGCTGTAGCATATATTGCAATTGTGAATGACTCGACTTATATTTGATAGTGGGATTAGAACCTGACTGACAGAGGTATGGATTAATGCTGACCGCTGAATGCATGCCTAAAGCCAAGCTGCCATTTGCTGTAAATCAACTGATGCCAAAAAAAACAAGTATAGTGCTAAGTGCTAACTAGGACATTTTGATTAAGGCAAGGGACATTCCTTTCTATATTGTTACTCTTAAGGTGCTGCATTTCCGTATCTCTCCTCAGACGTTACCATGTTATGTATGGGCATGTATGGTGACATATCCTGTCACTAAAAGTTGATGCATATCGAAGTGTGTGATGTCATTCTCGTCTATGTGATAGACACTTTCTTATTTAGTAGTTATATACTGCTAAGTTTTGTGGACCAATATGAGACCAATTCCTGTCGAAATAAAATAAATATTCCACCTGCGGAACCATTAGTGGGCCAACATTTTCTTTTTGGATACAAAAGGTAGCCAACATGTTCATTACATACATTATTCCCAAGTGGTGTTCTAAGTGTTTCTGTTTCAATGCTTTGCTAATGCAGGTCAGTGATGAAGGTGGTGGAATAGCAAGAAGTGGCCTCCCTAGAATTTTCACATATCTTTACAGCACTGCAAAGAATCCACCTGATATAGATGGCCCTAGTGAAGGAGCAACTATGGCTGGATATGGTTATGGGCTCCCAATTAGTCGCCTTTATGCTCGTTATTTTGGTGGGGACTTGCAAATCATATCCGTGGAAGGATACGGTATGCTCATATTTCACTTCATTGACTGACATCTAGTCAATGGGAATGTTGAACAATTTATCCATGTTTACCTGAAGTGTCATGTACATCTTTCTGTTTCGCTTATCATAAATTACTACTAGTGGCTATAGAATTGTAACTGCACTATGTCATGAAGACTTGAACTGATCATTCTTGCGTTCTGTGTTATGTAGGCACCGATGCTTATCTCCACTTGTCACGGTTGGGAGATTCAGAGGAGCCCTTGCCTTGACGGCTTCCCTGTTCTGATACCATTTCTGTAATTAGGTTGCTCCTGTTTCTTGTAATCCCTGTGCTGGTCTGCAAATATTGTCTTTTAAGAGCCAGCCATCTATAGCTGTTAACCTGTTATCTTCTAGTTACCACGGTTTCGTCATTTCAGCTTTGCGGCAGCGTGAGCACCGCCCCCTCTGTACCTCTGTTGTCTAGTAAAATCTAGAAATTTCATCAACTGCATTCCTTGTTTTAGATAGTTTGCAGCTTTCGGAACTTCTTATCTTGTTGAAGCGGCTTTTACATATGAATAAGAGACAGGGATGTGGCAACCAACTCCAGTACTATTCTCTGCTACTTAAATGGAGGAGTTGGACGTGTGATTTCTTTCCTCCTATACTGCGATTTCTTCGCCCCTAACTCTCAGCAAATCCTACTTCCTTCCAGATATCCAACAACGAACCATTCCTCTCTCCCTCCCTTCTTAACTTCTCGTATGTCGTGCCTCCTTCCCTTCCCTGATCGATCTTCCTCTCGATCCCACTTTCGCATCCACTGCCACCTTCTATTGCCACGCAAGGGGATTGAGAGGAGGCAAGGAGGTGCAGGGGGCCACTATGTGGGTAGATGAGCTCGGCGCGACGGCGTGAGTGCGATGCTCGAGGCCTAAGTGGTGAATTGGAAATGTTCATACAAATAACATTGTAGTTATTTTTTTAAATTTGACCCTCAGTTACCCGTTTTTACAAATTTAGCTCCCTCTCCGAGTTCGATAACAACGGCAAACGACACGTATCGTCTGTCACACTACAGCAGCTCGACAGGACCTACCGAGCCACCACAAATCGACGGGTGGTCACGATTAGCACTAATTAGCATAATTAACACTAATTACGCACTATTTAAAGTGTTGTGCGGCAGCTGACGACCTACCGAGCTCAAGGAAGGGCTATATTTGCAAAAAAGAATATTCAAAGGCCAAATGTTTTTTTAAAAAATTGCTATAGTGCTATTTATGTGAACTGTTTCGATTGCGAGGCATACAAAGCACAACACAACCATCTGCGTTAACTGGACATGGTTTAGATCTTGGCTGTCCTATGCCTCTTCAAGAGGCACTACAAGGGATTAGTTGTAGTGACAAAATCATGTTTTGTCACTATTTACTGTATTTATGGTGACAAAAATTATTTCTTCCACTACTTTTTCAACAATTAGTAACAAAATATAACATCATCAGTGGTGAAATCTTATGTCGTCATAAGACATCTTAATAATGATGATTCTATAGTGATGAAGTATAACATTGGCACTACTTTATTTATAAGTACTGGCAAAGTATTATATCATCACAAAGACACCTTAGTAGTGATGAACTATTACATTATAGTTGTATTTTTTATTACTACCAAAATATCATGTCATCACATTGCACCTTAGTTGTGACGATTTTCCAAGTGAAGAACTATCATGTTGTTACTATTTTTATTTATAATTAGTGGTGGCATATTATGCTGTCACAAAGAAATATTTGTACTGATGACCTTGTGGTAGAAAATTTTGATGCCATCAATATTTCTTTTATCAGTGATACAATAATACATTCTCCTAAGCTATAGTAGAAAATTATGATGTTTGTTGTTATTAAAGGTTTACAAGAGCCAACCACCCACACGCTAATAGAACCCACCTACCATCCACTAGGTTGTGTTTGGTTGTGTGAATCAGGGTGTACATACATAGGATGGTCCTGGATATACCTTCATCTCTATGTTTGGTTGGGTGAACTAAACCAATTCATCCCAAATGGAGTGATATAGATTATTGGGATATTCCCATAAGATGTTGTATCGATTGACGTGATGAAATATAGCGAACCACACAATATAGGGATGGGCTCATACACTCGCGCTCGTGTGCGCTCACAGATCGTCGCCTGCAAGGGGAGTGTTAGGAAAATTAGATCTAGGTCTGCAAACTTGGCTCATTGGTGAACACCCTCCACTTTGTCTATAAATATATGTTCTAATCATTATAAAAAAACACACACAGATAGAGAAAGCAATAAAGTAAGAAGTTCATCTCTCGTATCTTTGTGTTCAAATTATTATTTGTCATATTCTATGTTTAATCCATACTTTTTATCTAAACTCGACAACGATGGTTCCTCAACACGATGAACGAGTAAGTCGTGCGGCGGCTGTTCAGTGGCAGTTTAAAGCCCATGTCCTCCTCTTAATCTATCTTTTCGCGTGCTCTTCTCATCTATTTCTTTTTCCTCCTGACACCTGAGTGACAGCGTCACTATTTCTCGTGAGTTGCGGCAGCTTGTTGGTGGGCGCACTACGGCGAGCCCATCACCTGAATGTGCAACGCATCGGTGAAGAGGCACAGCTAGCGACCCTGCAACCTCCTCATCGTCGACATCAATCGCCGGCTCAGGTGCAGGGGGTGCATCTCCTGGCGGCGCCCCTCTGCTCCTTCACAGCAATCTGACGACACGGCCGTCAGGCTGTTAATTGGTCGATTTCATCCAGGTGCTTATGGATTTTTTACTTGAGTTGTGTGATATGCTCACGTGGTGGTAGTTCCTACCATCTTAGTTGTGTGACCTGACTATGGTACACAAGCGCCTAACCAGTTGGTACTAGCATTTTTTTTCAGGTTACAATGATAGCAATCTCCTTGTGCAACACTCAAGGATGAAGTAGGTTGGAAGAGAAAACTAAGGGAGGGAGCATGTTGCTTGTAGAAATCACGGATCAAATGGAAGTGATGAATGATGTTCATGCTTGGAGGATCAGGGCTTGACATTGTAACATCAGATAATGTAGGACGTATATTTTTGTGGGTGAGACACTAACACAAATAAGATAAATAATATTTCTTTAATAAATTTAATAATTTTATGTGGCAATTTTCTTGTCAAACTAACGTCTTTATTCTAGTGACAATAGGCAAGTCATATTCGCCACAGCAAAGCCTAATGCATGTGGCAATTCTTTTTGTGTCGTGACAAATATCATAGGCCGTGACAATTTTGATGTCACAAAACGGCATCCATTTGCGATGACGAAGTTATCACTTATTCTAATTGCAATTGTGGAGATTAAATTGCCACTGATTTATATTAATATGTGAGAAATAATTTCGTCACTAGTTGCATTATTTGTGATGAAAATGGGGTCACTAATGTGACTCATAGCTGTTAGAACATTGAGCCATCGCTAATGGATCTATCAGTAGTGATAATTTTATTGTCACTAATAAACATATTATTTGTGGTGAACAAAAAAATCATCACTATATTATTAGTGAAGCCAACATCAGTGTCAACCAAGTGACGGTAAGAAATTTTGACACAAGATGATAACTGTGATGAAAAACAGACTTATAGCAACGAAACTTGTCGCCACAAAAACGGCAATGCCTTGTAGTGAGAGCAAAGACGACGCATGTAAGGCAGCGTGTTGTGACCAGGAGCACAGCACGGCTGTACATCAACGTGGGGCCTTGGATGGTGAGGCGCAATCAGAGGAGTTAGCCACGTTAAACAGGAGAGAACTGTAAAAATGCATAGGAGAGAGAGAGAGAGATTTGTGAGACGAAGCAAAGGCTGCAAAGCGAAACGGGCAAAGAAACATGTGCCAACCATGGAGTGATGCGCGGGGCGTAGCACAGGCCGACCATGGAGATGGAGGGGCGACGTGGGTTTTGACGGAGCTCGGCCGGGTGCAAGGCGGAGGGAGCCTAGGGGATCAACCAAGCGCGATGGGAGAGCCGGAGGTGTGGCACAAGCCAACCATGGCGACGATAGCTGAACGTGTGGGCTAATATGATATTTTAGCAAAGCACGGATATTTACGTAGTCACGTAAAAAAGATTAGCTGTATTACCGGTATTATCAGTCTTAACTGGAGAAATGAGCTTCGGTTACACGATACCAAGGACAGATCTGTAGTAGTTATAGGTGTTCAGCTGAACACCTAATTTTTTTTACAAAATACTAGATACATAATAGATATATTAGGTGTATATATTGTTAATTGGGTCAAAACTATATATTTATACCTACAAATGAATTTAGCCTGCACTCCCCCGTATCTTGTGCGCAGTCCATGCAACATATTAGATTCATTTTCCTTCCCACATCAGCTCTTCTCATGCAGTGCCAAATAGGTAAAGATATAAATCAAATCCTAACCATTTGTTCTTTCTCTCATCTTATGGTTGTCTCTGTGTGTGTGGGGGGGGGGGCTCCGGCCTCCGAATAGTGAGTGGGTAGATGCACAGGGCTGCGGAGGTGAGTGATGGCCGCTGGGCATGGGTTGTGGAGGCAAGCAACGGCCAGTGGACGTAGCATCGCAACGGTAAGCATGCGTGGGGCAGGGCGGGGCACAAGGCAAGCGTGCGGAAGTGCGGGCGAGCAGAGAGGCGGCACAAGCAAGTGGTCAGTGGGAAGGGAGCAACGTGGCAATCGGGAGGGAGTGTGACATCAGGAAGGGAGCGACTTCTATAATTCATCATGATTGTCCTCTCTCTAGAACTAGGTGTGCCCCACCCACTCTATTTATTTTCTTTCTTGCTCCGCTCCGCTCTGCTCTGGCTTTGGTTCTTTATGGGGTCTAGCCTCTGCTTTCTTCATTTTTTCTCTCTAATAGATGCTGTACAAAAATACAATCCTTGTAGGTAGTTAGTTGGACCCTTGTTACATATATTTACATGTTAATTTTTGCTATCTTTTACTCTATAGAAGGAACATATAACTTTCTCTTAGATGGGGGTTCTTGTTGACGGGAAAAGAGCAAAAAAGCAGGATTAGCAAGATATGCAACTGTCGTGAATCTCTATAATTTATTTTTTTTAATTCATACCATTATGATCGCCTTTATGTCTTCCGTTTCCTCGTAAGAAATCATTAATTTCTATATTTTTTGTATTATTAATATTATATCTATATGTTATATCAGTGTTTTGAGGAAAAATAGTGTGTCATGATATCGGTGAATCTGTATCAATGTATTTAAATAATCTAACGAAATTCGAATACTCGTTCTAAAAATTCTGATGCGCTATTACACGATAATATTTACAGTTCTGTTTGTGCACGAAGAGAGAAAATGCAGTCAGTGTGAGCGCGGGAATCTTAGGTGCAACATGTTCGGTTGCTGTGAAGGCTTTTTACTCGCGTGAAGACAGTCTAGGAGAGTCGGTCACGACGTGACCACAAAGGTTGCTACAGGTAAAAAAAGGAGATTAAAGCGTTAAAATCTAGCAGAATCTAATGTTAATGGAGCCTTAAGGTAGAAGATTGTCCGCTAGATCTGCTATGCATTCTTTCTTCTTCTTTTCTTCTCTGCTTTCTTTCTTTCTTTCTTTCTTTCTTTTTGAGGAACTTCAGCTCCCATTTTGAAAGGATCGTGTACAAATCTTGTATGAAAAATGAATTCGTGAGTCACTGGCAGTAACTGAATGACACCTTTGAGTATGCTACTTTGGGCTGGCTCGTCCTACGTGACTATATATGCCTTGACCTATTACTGTACTATTGGCTTTCGATCGAACCTTCTTTTCTCCCGTATGAAGCTGCCGCTGGCTCGCGAAAGCAGCACGCACAGGTGACACAACATCAGATGCTAGGTGCTCGAAGCAACATCAGATGCTACCAAAAAAAAAATGGCGGTAACGCACATAACATCCTGGAAAGTTGCTCTCTGATTAGCCTTCTTTGGGACTGGAGTTGTTTGCCACAATACACGCAGCTGATGACCCAGCTGTTTTGTTTCCATTCGGTGTACCTCGAGGGCTTTTGGCTTTAGATGACCCGGCTTTTGCTTTCTCGTCCTCTCGTGATGCAACTTGTCGTACTAAATTCTGATAGTTTATTACTCTCTATCGGTAGGGTATGTACCTGCTTAAAAAGAAAGTCTGCCCACTTGCAAAGCTAATGAATGCATATGATGCAGTTATGCACCTTAAAATTTAAGCTAGCGTTCGAAATAACGATAATTTATAATTTTTTATTATAGTTAACTGATTTTTTATTGTAACTGAGTTGATTTATTTAATATAATTAATTTTTTAAAAAAATTTAAAATAAAAAAGATGTTAACCCATCACGAACAATACAAAAGAATACGAAAAAATACAAAAAAATAAAAAAATAAAATAGAAAAAAACTAACATTAAAAAAAAAGGCATCGTTAGCGTCCAGCCGCTGGCTTAAAGCCAAGCTGAGCGGGGCGTCTCCGACCGAGTGTGTCGGGACATAACAGAGTGGAAATTCTCTCACATTTGGATCCATGGCTGCTGATTACGATCGAAGAGCACTTAGAGCCTATTTCATGGTCGATTTGCAGTGGCAACACACAAAAATATCACCAACTTTGTAAACGATATCTAGACGAGAGTTTCTTCATCAAGCTTGCATAAATCCACATCACCTGGTTCAGCTCTGTTTGGAAAAATAAAAATGATTCTCGAAGAAGTTCCTATTAGAAAATACTTTGTTTCCTATAATAAAATTTCCATATCCCAAACAAAACCTTAAAATTCAGAATAACTCGTCGCAAGGTTTACACAACATGTACATTTACTAACCTTTGGTCCATACCCATTAGCCATAAGATGGTCCCTGCTAGGACACATATATGTGCCTGTTTTTTTTATGTTATAATTTATGGTTTTTGATTATTTATGAGAGAGTATAGAGTAAGAGAAATTTATGTGATATTTTGATTTATATAAATAAAGTCGCTATAATGTAATAATTATTAATTTGTAGATCTTATTTTAAAAAATATTTAATTTAAAAACTAGTTACTATAGAAAAATCGAAAAGCTAAAACCAAAAATGAAAAGAAAGACGTGTAAGCTTTCAAACTCTTCAACTTTCCTATGAATACGCCTATTGCCCTTCCTAAATTAACATTCTTAGGGCATGTTTGTTTTAGCTGTAGATTCTGAGAAGCAGCTGGTGAGTATCTAGCTAGTCAGAATCTGGAGAAGCTGGATAACCTCAGCTTCTGGTTACTAGTTTATTTTTTGGATTCTGTAGCTTCTTACTACTTAGAATTTGAATGAAATTCTAAACTATTTAAGAAAACTGCAGATTCTAAAAATAACTGCAAATACCAAAAGCTAAAACAAACACGCCCTTAAGTCTTAACGAAATCTCACAAAGACGAAAGGAAACTACCGTGCCCTTGATCATCAACTCCTCCACTTCAGCAAACTTGAACAAAAAAAAAAAAAAACAATAACGTCCCCGCGAGTCCACCTCGACGCCACCGCCGCCGCCGTCGCCGTCGCAACCATAAAAAAACCTCCACGCCCCACCCAACCCCCCCACACCTCTCCGCCGGCGAAACCCTAGGGTTGGCGGCGGCGGCGATGGGGGAGCACGCGGCGGCGAAGACGTCGGTGTGGTGGGACATCGAGAACTGCATGGTCCCCTGCAGCTGCGACCCCCACCTCATCGCCCAGAACATGAGCACCGCCCTCGCCGCCGCTGGCTACACCGGCCCCATCTCCATCTCCGCCTACGGCGACACCAATCGCATCACCCTCCACGTCCAGCGCGCCCTCTCCAGCACCGGCATCTCCCTCAACCATGTCCCCGCCGGTACGGTACCCCCCGCGCCCTGCTCTCTAATTGCTCCTGGCAAGGTGATCCGGTAACCCCTCGCCAATGCATGTGGATTGCGCCGTTTCGATGGTCTCTGGACGGCCGGATTGCTGCGCGATTCGCTCTAGATGATTCCGTTTGTGTATGTTTGGTGGATCTATTGTAATAATTGATGATAATAGTGGAATCTTTGGGTTTGGAAGTTACCTTATATTGGATGGCGTGCTCCATCTGCTGGATCTTAGGCTTGTGGATTGTGCTGGCTTTGACGGCGTTGTCGTGGTGTTGATGGTGTGGGTTAGGAAAGGGATCGATTAGGGTTTGGGAAGTTGGACGTTTTGATTTGTTCGATGGGGTTCTATGTATTGTTTTTTTTTCTTTTCGTGGTGATAATGGGGCGAGGTGATATTCGTGGTATTCGGGTTCGATTGTGGACGTCACTGAGTTTGATTGGTGTTGTTCTTATGTGGACCTGCTCGCTGTTATGATTGTGATTATGTTTCCTCGATATGATTAGGAAAGTTCTAATAATCTGTTTTTCTTTTGAGTTTTGATTTCGAGTAGTAAACTTGGTTGGTTGCTCTCAAGGTGCAGTGTTTTGAAATGGTTTGGATTGGAATACTTGCTATATTAGCTTAAAGAAAAACTAAAGTAAAAAAAATAGAAAAAGGAGAGTGTATAGTTTTTCTGGCTTATTGTGTTGACTGTTGACCCTTGAATGCTTTCTTTGCTCCTGTAGACATAATTGGGAAAGCTTCTGTTGCTGGTTTTGTGGAGTTTTGTTAGCTT
Organism: Melocanna baccifera; assembly: GCA_036346265.1. Classification (NCBI taxonomy): domain Eukaryota; kingdom Viridiplantae; phylum Streptophyta; class Magnoliopsida; order Poales; family Poaceae; genus Melocanna; species Melocanna baccifera. Next base: position 18,794,521 of record CM070696.1, on the reverse strand, counting down.
CTGCACACCTCAAAATCCATATCTGTTCCACGAGATAAAATTTAAGTGCTATAGGTATTCCCTTGTTTTTCGTTTTGAACTTTGGATCACATAAGAATGGGGGGAAATCCATCACAATAACTCTTTGGTATTGTCCAGTTGGGGGAAGATCATTTGTCGGGTTTCAATTATTTGTTTGAGTTTGTTTGGAGAATATGCGACTAGTTATTACTCCTGCCGGCTGCCAATGAGCCAATCCAAAAAAAAATGTCGCTTTTGTATGTGTACAGGCCAAACTTTGAAATCTGACCCTTGTATCGGTAAATACTTAGATTGGGCACAAGAAAATGGGGTATATTCATCATAAAAAATACCTTCATAATATCTGTAGTATATAACAGAAAAATTCCATTCAAAGTTGTATGTTACGGACTGTGCCAAGTAAAAAAAAACAGAAAGTTTTCTGACTGGATGGAGCATATGGAATATATTTCTAACTTATCTATGTATACCTATAAAGAAAATTTTCCTTCAACTGCTCATGGTGTCTTCGCAACAACTGGATTTGGGGTTTCTTTGTTATTTTAAACTAGATTTATTTGATTTTCCTTAGGGTTTATCTAGTTATCCAAATAAGTAATGGTCGATTACGAGCATGTGCGCTACTTGTCAATGACATAATGTTTATTCTTACAAGTGATAGTGAAAACTGACTTTTTCATTAATGAGTAGTGAGTGAGTTTTTATTATTAGTTAATGTTTCCATCCGTCTGATCCACATATGTATGATATTTCTTTTGCATTGAAGAATGAGTCTAAATCATCACAATAGGTTTGTATCTCAGATATTCTTCTGGCAGCTTGCCATTAGACATGGGACAGCTATGTGCTGATTGTCTTGTATTTCCAACCCACGTTTCTTACATGTCTGGCATAGTTACATACCAGAAGCTTGGTACATTTAATATCATGTTCTCATGTTTTTTATTTTTTCCCCTAACAAATGGCAGGCATTAAAGATGCAAGTGATAAGAAGATCTTAGTTGACATGCTAATCTGGGCTATTGACAACCCTCCGCCAGCAAATTATTTGCTAATCTCTGGTGATCGGGATTTCTCTAATGCCCTTCATAAGCTTGTGATGAGGCGATACAATATCCTATTAGCACAACCTCCAAATGTGTCTCAAGCACTTACAGCTGCGGCAAAGAATGTTTGGCTCTGGAAAAGCCTTGCGGCTGGAGAACCACCATTAGCAGATTCACCATACATAAGCAGCACGTCAAATGGCAATATGGAAGAAGTGGATACGATGAAGAACATAGTTTCAGATTCTTCAGACACGACTCCACATACCAACCCTCAAGTGCAGAATGGTGGTAATGGAAAGGCAGATAAGCATTATAAAGTGAGGCAACCTCGAAAAAACCAGACAGACAATGTATCTAAACCAGCAAGCAATGAAGAAAATTCAGTTGATGGAGTTGCCGATGATTCTAAAGGAAGCACTGCTAACCAGCCAAGTCAGTCTTCTATGCCGTCATCAACTTCATCATCAAGTTCAGAATCACAGAATAGGGCAAAGGTGAACCAGTCAAGCACACCAAAGGTTCAGCCCTTTTCCCTGTCTAAAAAGCCTGTAAAATCTCCTCATTCCCATCAAAAGTGTGCTCCCCACGACTATTTCAATAGTAAGAAGCCTGGTGTGTCAACCGAGTCTGCACCAAAAAATGGTGCTCCTGATTTTGGCATTGTTAGTGGCCATTATCATCCAAAACACCAGAAACCCCAATCTTCTCCGCTGCCAAGACCCCAAAATCCAGTGACTCCTCGTCCTCACAGTAAATCTGGCAATTTTCACGCATCAAATTCACATAGAAGCAACTCGTGTCCACCACCAGCTGGGCATAATGGCGTTCCTACTGCACCGTTGCAATCCTGGCCAAGTGGCCCTCCCTCTCATGGCCCGCCTATTAATTATCCTGATATGAGTTGGATGAATATTTCTGGATACCCCAGCGGAATTCATGACAACCAAGGTTTGAACATCAATTATCATCCAAACCATTCTGGTGCTCCTCATAATGTTCAACCTGCTTACAATGATTATAGTTACGGACCTCCAACTCCACCTAATATGTCCAGCAACATGCAAAACACTGGACAATGGGGAGTCAACCCAGGCTGTCCACAGCCAGCTTCTGACTCTCAAGATCCTATAAGTAATATATTAGGTGCTTTGGAAGTATTGAAGACCGAGAAGATTCCACCAACAGAACAGAATATATCCGACTGTATATGTCATGGAGATTCTAATCTACCAAATTTTGATGTTAAGAAGGCTCTTGAACTTGCCATTCAGCATCAAGCCATCGTCATGAAAATATTAGGACCTATGTCATTCTTTCTGGGGAAAAATGAAAATCTCTGGAAATGCGTGAATATAATGGATATCAATGCCAAATACCCAAAAGAGACGCTAGATGCTGTTCATAGGTTCATATCTTCCGCTCCTGGCTATTCTGCGATAAAGAATTCTCAATCCAGGTGATGCTTGATACCCAGCAACGCATTAACTATTTCTGTATTTTTTCTTGAATATGGTTATATTTTTGTGGTTTTTTATTTGTTTGTAGGTATCAAGCTGCAACCCTCTTGAAGAAAACATGCTTGAAACATCTTGCCCTTGGTGAAGTTCTTCAGATTTTGTATATCATAACCAATACAAAAAAGTGGTTTGTGCCCCACTCGTCAGGTTGGCAGCCGTTGTCATTTAACATAATAGTGGTTGATGCTACTACAGATGCTGGTGGAAAAGCTTAGCCTTGGTAGATTTGTCTGCTCATATCGGATGGACAATTCGAGGCTCTGGTGGTTGGTACAAACTGTTTCTTGAAAGGCTATGCTCTGGTGAAGTTATCTAGTATGGTGGCTCATCTACATTTTGCCAAGATTTTCTTTTAAAATTGATATAGTAAGTAGTTTAAACCTTAGTATGTCTTAGTGGGAACCAAGCTGTCATTATGCTACTGGTTTTGTTCCTAGTACTCCGATGGAAGCAGCTCAGGTTGCGGTTATTTCTACGAGAATGATACTTCTGTTGGTAAGTTGGTTCTGCAATCGACAACATAAAGGGATGCAGAAGGACTATGATCTTTGTTCAGGCAGTATAACAGTGCCTGATACTGGAGGTTCTGATCTGCTCCCATTTTACCCAGTTGACCCAAAAGGCATACTCGAAATATCGGAGTTGATTTCGAGGAAATCTGCCGTAGCGGCAACAGAAAATGCTGCTATTAAGCTGTTCAATGAAGTACCGACATTGACGCCCCCTTGTTTGCAAATACTCACCAACAGACATGGATGGATGGCTGAATCATGTGATGTTCAGTGGCTCTTGGTGGTTCGGTTAATTGATGTTATCTGGGACTGGGAGTTGATTTAAAACTACTTGTGCTATGGCTTCCGGCACGTGGCGATAGAGTCTGAAATGTATTCGGAATGCATTCAGAATAGTTAGTTACCTTGCCATCGTGCCAAGGTTGCCTCCAAACTTGTTATGCTGTGTGTAGATATTGCCATTCTGGTTTGGTGCTTGCCTTGTCTCCAAGGTTTCCTTGTGTTGTGGCGCCCTCTGTTGAGGAAGATTGGGAATCAGCTAGTGCGCTTTCCCGTACCGTTCGCTTATCACCTATACTGTGGGATGTGTCTTGTAATGCTGAAGTGTTTAGAGTATTGTGTTTCTTGTAAATTTCTTTAATACTAGTCGCTTGTTCTGCTTTATGCTTTGATTATCATATTAATGTTGCGAGTTGTGACTTGCACCACGTGTGAATTGCGATAATTGGCGCTCTGTGCTCATCTAACAATTGAGAATGGAGTTCTGACGACGTTGCTGACGGATGCTGACCTCTTGTTAATCAGGTGCATATGTCAATCAGGATATGCCAACAATTCTTTGGGCTGTGTGAATCATATATGCGACGACAATGACTGGCTTGTGGAGCATCCCATGTTCACGAGCTGGTTCCATCAGTTTTAGAAAACCGATAATTTACAGATGGTGATTCTTTGGGTCAACCAATAATTGGGCAGACGTGTATTTTGTACGCTGGCAGGTTTCGACAGTAGACTTGGTATGATGGCAACGGGTAAATACCCATCGGGTATTGCCATTCCATACCCGTACCCGCTAGGTGTAAATTTACCCGTCGGGTTACCCGTATCCGCAAGCGGGTAGGAAAATTTACCCATACCCGTACCCGCGCGGGTATTACTACCCGACGGGTAACCCGTACCCGCAAGCATACCCGATTCAACACATAAGAATATCATCAATTTAGACATTCATTAATCATACATGCCAAGCACAAAAGCGTCTAATGATCAAAATTAGTACGTTACATAAACATACTTGACATGACCATATCAACATATGACAAACAAATAAACAATCAACAACAAGTAGATAATAAAATTAACATTTGAGTGGGATGTCTAGTTGTCTAATGCGGGTATTCATTACCCGCGGGTAGGCGGGTATGGGTAGTATATACCCGCACCCGTACCCGCCTACCCGACGGGTAGAGGATTTCACCCAATAACGTACCCACGGGTACATAAAATTTTTCATACCCGTCTCTTTATCGGGTAAAACCCGTCGGGTATTCGGGTATCGGGTACCCATTGCCATCCCTAGGTATGAAGCCACGACCTTGCTACCACCCGAGTTGCTACTGCCGACCTTCACCAAAGTATCGTGGACCAATTGACGCCAGTAATCAACCAAGAACTATACTATGGCACTGTTTTTTTTTTGTAAACCTTGATTATAAGTTGTACAAAGGAGTTCATAAAGGTTGCCCAGTGTTTGATCACGTAACATTAAGCGAAAAGACATTCAAAAGAGAAGTATGCCAGCGAAGGTGCAATCAACAAGAAACTCCTGCCTTGGCAAAGCAGAGAACAATAACACCGTATCATTTACATGCACTGAAATCACAAATAGCGATTGGTGTTTTTATTCAGCGCGTGATTGTTTCACATCTGTACAATGTACATGAAACTCTTCTCACTTGTATGGACAGACTACAATGACCTTCCTCTATGGAAGAAAAGGTTTCTGAGAGGAACAGACCTCCTTTTGCCGCTGGTACGCTCTTTCATAAAACCAAAATGAATTCCTCGATCGGTTACAAGAATTAATGTAGAGAACAGAAAAACAGAATGGAAAAGGCTCAGTGTAGGGTACCTTGAACATTTTCAGCTTGGTAAAAGCTATGCATACTAGTCAGTACAGCCTTTGCACAAGGAATTACACCGTGAACAAGAACAGCCAATATGGAAGAACAGGCATGACGCCGATAAGATCTTCACTACAATTTTACCTGACCTGCTTGAATTTTGACTCAGCCTGAGACTTTTGATGCGTTGGGACACGATAAGGATGGGATTCCATCACCATTCTTCTGTACGCAGCCTTAACCTGCATCGAAAGATGGATAGCGGGAACTCAAAATTCGCAAGTGTATAGGCAGCAAGAACTAGCCAACCAAAGCTAGACCAACACCACGAAGAATTAGGATTGGGGATTCAGGGGGGAGCACTGAGAGAGGGACGGACCTCGGAGGGGGGACGGGCGGGAGTAAGGAGGGAAGCCCAGGAGCTCCATGGCCTCGCTGCTCCTCATCTTGCTTTCTCCCCCTCCCTTCCTTGTGCCTGGCCGACCCCTTCTGCGGCAGCGGCGGCGATGGCTGCGGCGCTGCCTGGTGGTCGGTCGGCCGCGGCGGCTACACGACTGAGAAGCCGCGACAGCCGTTCCACGTCTTTGATGCACGCGGACGCCTCGGTGGCAGGCGTCCAACCGCCGGATCCTGTTTCCGCCAATCTCACGGCCGAGACGCTAAGGAAATCATCCCTCCACTGCGCCACTAGGAGTCTAGGACCAATCTGGGCCGCTTAAAGTGTGATCTAACAGTGATCGGTGGCCCGAGATGGATCGAGATGGATAAGTGCGAGCCAATCCTGTGGGGTCTAACGGATAATTCGACACAAGGAGATACCTTTTTTTTTTGGAAAAACACCCGTCCGCAACAGCCAGGCTCCGCTTAGAGGGCGCTCGTTTTAGCAATGATTTTTAGCTAAAATTTAACTGTAGTAAATTTTTTTTACTATAGCTGATTTGACTTTTTAGGTATAATTAATTTTTAAAAAAATGTAAAAATAGAAAAAACATGTTAACCCATTAGGGACAATACAAATGAACACGGGAAAAAAAGAAAATACAAAAAAACCTAAAATATCTAAAAAAATTCAGAAAAAGACGAAATACTGAATAGTGAAAAAAAGCAGAAACTAGAAGTAGAAGCCAAAAAAAACCCGAAACGAGCGGGGTATAGCCGAACTCAAGAAAGTTTCAGTTAGGATTTGTACCTAGGTCTAGGCTTAAGTTTGATTTGGTCCAAACTCGAGTAGATTTGAGTAAACTCGATAATAATTAAAATAATTTAATATATAGTAATTTTCTGTAATAAGAAAAACCCAAGTTTAAGTTTGGCTCGAATAAACTCGATAACAGTCAAAATAATTTAACATGTACTAATTTTCAATAATAATAAAAATTCGAGCTCGAACTCGACTCGGTAAAAATTAATATGCATCAATATTCAAGTTCAAATTAAGCTCTAACGAGCTATTCAAGCTAAGCTTATTGAAATTGGCAAGTTTGAGATCAAACTTGAGCTCAGTTTATTTAGAGTTCAAGCTGAGCTTAAATCAAATTTAAAATAAGCTAAACTCGAATAGCTCATAAGCTTCAAATTTTTCCTTACCGCCCTGGTCAGCAGCAATACTGGAATCGATTTGGACTGCATAAGTTCAATGTAACAATGGTCCAATTCGCGAGGGTTATAAAGCAGAGTTCAAGCCCAATGCCACAGATGACAACTATTCGTGGGCCTCGAATATGCTTGGCCCACTGGCTGCGCGTGCGCGCCTCGTCAAGTAGGCGCACACGGACGCCTTCCTGGGCATCTTCGTGATGTGCGTCTGCCACCGCGCCTTGCTCCTACTACAGTCCCTCCTCCGCGCGCGCCCCGCCTCCTCACCAACTCCTTCTCCCTCCTCACCCTCGTCCTCCAGGCCTCCGCCGCAGGCGTACTCCCCTCAACTTTGAAATGGATAGACTTGAATTTAGGATAGAAGGAGTTTCTAAGGGGGGTTGGACGGTTATGATGATTTCATACCTCTTCGTTTACGATAATCTAAAGGTTCGGGTTCAATCTAAGCTATTTATGAAGATCGGATGCCATAGATGAAGCGATGAAATGTTCAAACTGCCCGAACAACCGTAGCCTCCTCGTTCGGACTGTCTGAACAAGGAGCTGACACGTTCAGGAGCATTGAACGGTTTGAGATGGCTTGATACCCCTCAATTTAAATAGATCTGAATGTTGATATTGCTACGTGCTGAGTTATAAGGAGTCAATGGTGGATATAGACTCATACCCTTTCAATTTTAATCGAGCGGTTCAGCGTCCTGAGGATGTTCGGATCAGCCGAAGGATTATCAGTTGCTGCACGTCCGAAGTAGATCCAATGGCCAATAGTGAAGGAATGTTCGGATCCTTTCAGGCTGAAGCGGGTTGGACGATGCTAATCGAACGGTGGTCAGGGTTAAAGGAGAAACGTCGCCGACTTCTATTAACCAGCGAAGGGTTTTTTGATTCAGCGTCGTATTGCCATCGAACGGCCGACATGCGTTTGAGTAATATTACTTTTGCTAAACTGTATATTTTTTATCATAAATAATGTTCATTATCTTTGTTTTAATTAAGCTTAAACCGTTAGCCTGTATAAAAGTTTTGTAATCTACTATTGGAAGAACAATCGAAGAAATAAAATATCAAAACCCTAACTGTCATTTACTATCTCTAATTTTTATAGTTCATAGCTCTTAGTTATCCAATTTATTCTTCTTTGCATCGATTTTCTGTTATCTCATCTGAATCGGTTCTGAATTCGATTGTAAATTCCCCAATATTCCCGGGTTCCTGACACCTCCCGCGCGCCATACGCCCACCTCGGCGCCTCGCTCCACGCGCGCGCGCTCAGTCCGGCTTCGCCGCCGCCGACCTCTTTGTCCGCACCGCGCTCGTCGAGATGTGCGCCAAGTCCGGCCGCGCGGCCCTCGCTCGCGCCGCGTTCGACGAGGCGCCCCGCTGGGACGCGTTCCTCAACGTCATGCTCGCGGCATACGTCGCGCGTGGGGAGGTCGCGGAGGAGAGGAAGGTGTTCGACGAAGTGCGGGAGAGGGGACCTCGTGCCATGGAACACCATGATCCACGGGTACACTGTGACAGGGGAGGTCGCCATGGCGAGGGAGATATTCGATGGGACGAAGGACAGCGACGCCTTCTCCTGGAGCTCGATGATCTCGGCGTACGCCAAGGGACGGCAGTCCAAGGAGGCGTTGGAGCTTTGGCGGGAGATGTGCACGGCATGTGTCACTCCGGACTGCATCACCATGGTGAGCGTTCTCTCGGCGTGCTGCTTATCAGGAACATGTCATTTCGAGCCAGATGCAGTTATTTGGAGAGCACTTCTTGGGGCCTGTCGCATCCATAAGAATGTAGAGATTTCAAAGGAAGCTATGGCCAAATTGCGAATGTTGGATCCTCTTGCTGATGGACACCTTGTGTTATTGTCAAACATATATGCACAAGCAAACTCGTGGGAAGGCGTTGCGGAAATGAGGAAGACGATTAGGAGGGAGGAGAGCATTTGGAGGATTCCTGGAAGAAGTTCGATTGAATGGGAGAACCCAAATCACGAGTTTGTTTCTGATGATAGATCACATCATAGGTCTGAGCAGATCTACAAAATGTTGGAAGAGATGATGGATCGGTTAAGGCAAGCTGGATATAAACCCATGACAGGGTTGGTATTGCAAGATATTGATGAGCAATCTAAGGAACAAACATTGGCTGAACAGTGCCCATTGCTTTTGGGCTTTTAACTACCCCTGCGAGGTTAACTCTTCGAATAACAAAGAATCTTAGATCTTGTGAAGACTGCCATTCAGCTATTAAGCTTATCTCCTTGGTATATTATCGCAAGTTGGTTGTTAGAGACCGGAACCGTTTTCATCATTTCAGTGAAGGGAAGTGTTCATGTAAGGATTACTGAAGTTACATACCTGTACCAAAGCAATTGCTTGGTGCTGGGGTTGTTTGTTCAAATCCTGCAAGTAAGCTCAAGTTTGAGCTTAAGAAGTATTATTTTAATTGAGCATCTGAACGAACTGCACTCAAAGAACAAGCTCCTTTCTTAAGTTTGCCATTTAGAGCTGAAGAAGGAAGACAACAACTTACGTTCCGGTACATAACTTCAGAAAAAACACAGGGATCAGGTAACACTTATATGTACACTTTAATTGTTTACATCATATTTTCATTCATTCCTGGTAGCCCATTTGCCCAAGAGAAAGTAGTAGTCTAAAGTCAAATCAGAACATTAAGTATACTAGAGAAAAAAATCGGTTGTGTGGATGGTCAATATACTCTTTTCAGGTATTTCAACTGTGTAGTTTTGTACTTACAACTTAGTCTTACAAAACTGTGTCATACATAGTAGTTTTGGGGCCTCTTGTTTAAAAAAGAGGGCTCTTTTATCAGAAGCTTTTTTTTTAACTATCAAAAGCTATTGTTGTATCGACAAAGCTCTTGTCTCGTAGAATCTTTCTTCAAAAGTTGCTGGCTTTTGCATGTGCCCAAGTCTTCTGAGAGCGTTGCACACAACTGCATCATAAAAGAATGTCATACATTGTAAATTACATATTTACAGTTTGTGTTGTACAAGAATGCTCAAGAACAAAATATATGATTTGAAACAGACTTGCCAAGGGAGGGGGCAATACCTGTCTGTATAAGGAACAGTCTCCCGATGACCTTTTTAGCTCAACAACATAAAGAGATTCATTGATCTCAAACACCTGGAATCACGATACAACAATGTCAAGAAGTAGCAACGTCATATTAAATTATTTTTAACTGTGAATCTTTGATATGATAGAAGTACCTCAGCAGAAATTAATAATGATCCATTTCCTCTTGGATTCGCTGGTCCCTTGCAATCTTTGATCACTTTTAGCTGTAGGACATGATAATATAAGTTTCAACAATCAACATCATGCGCTATGCTTCAATTATGCATGAGTAGGGCAGGGATAGTTCATAGTCCACAGACACATCTGACGTCACTAACCTTGCCATTGTTCTTCTGTACTTGGAAACCCATTTTTGTGACAATGCTCTCAATCTTCTCAAATAGATAAGTAGGGGAATAATTTGATGCAAATCTGATTTTCCTATCAGCAACATCCTGCAGCAAAGTCACATGTCCAGCTTTAGTGGAGGATCAGTACCACATTGAATGACATCTGTCATCTCCAGTAAGGACATGTAAGACAAAGTTCGTGGGTTTCTCAATCACTGGTTCTTGGTTGCTATTGTTTTCTTACATTCTTTAACATTTTTTATTGTCTACTTATCTCAAGTGGGACCCTTCCAAGTTAGGGTCTGTTTGGATGTGGGGGATTCGGCTAGGATCTAGTTTAGGCCCTTGGTAGTAATTATAAAAAGTAAAAAAAAAACACTCACAAATAAAATTATAAAGAAGTAAAAAAACACACTCACAGATAAGATGAAGAAACAAAGACTGAACTCACCTCTTTCTCAAAAAATCCAGATAGATCAAGGCATGAGGACATCCCAATGAGTTGAAAAGCATTGATTTGGTTGATTGCTGGGTTGTCTTGGATGTCATTATGCTTCAGAAAAAAAAATCAGATCATGTTTAGTCTTTACCACTCAGTTAAAACCATGGGATTATACAGCAAACAGAAGTACAACTCACACAGGCTACGTCAGTCATATGTGGGTTGTCATCACCAATGCTGTTATCTTCATCATCGTCAAAAGGCACAGCCGGAGTGTAACCTTGATTGAACCATTCATGTGCCCTTATTCCATCCATATCTAAGCGGGTAATTGGGTTACGATCCAGGATTTTCCGCAGTATATCTTGGGCGCCTGGCGAAAGCCATTTAGGAATATGAGCATCGCCTTTCAGAATCTGAGAATAATATCACAGTGTGAGATATGGCTGCAGCAAATAGCCAAATTTTGCTGACGTAAGACTTGATTCTCATTCCTTGCTTTGTACCTTCTGATAAAGGACAACCATATTTTGGTCATCAAATGGAAGATTCCCTGTAAGCATTACATATAGGATAACACCGCAGGACCATATGTCGGACATGGAGCCATCATAACCTCTGTTGAGAAGAACCTACATATTCCACTGTCAGAAATTCCATCCTCCATATGCAGCAGTAAGCAGAAGAACCATGAAGCAATGGTAGGTTCAGAGCCAGAGAAAAGAATGTTTAGTCCTTACCTCAGGGGCTATGTAGTTAGGGCTGCCACATGTGGTATGCAGTAATCCATCTTTCTGAAAAAGGGACATCATTTTAGACACCAGAGAAACGATTCAGCTTGATTTGACGTAAGAGAAGACGCCATACCCGTTGATGTTGTGGAAGGGCACTTAGTCCAAAATCAGAAACTTTTATGTTTCCTTTTGCATCAACAAGGACATTCTCTGGCTACAGAAGATGCAGAAGAATAACAGGTCTCAATCATGTATTCCACTTGGATCATTCCTCTCATTGCTTGGTATCAAAAGGGGACAACTCTCAGAAGATAGAGTAGTGATTACCTTAAGGTCCCTATGATAAACTCCCTTCTCGTGGCAATAGCTTACAGCATCCATCAGCTGTTGGAAAAGTTTCCGTCCTTCTTTCTCCAACAACTTACCCTTTAATGCCTGTCAATACATTAATTAAAGGGTGCGTTAGCGATGCATGTGAAAGCCTTAGTAAAGCAAACTCTAGAATTTGCTTCGTTAGTTCCTGGAACATGCTTAGTTCAGAAGGAGCAGAATCCTTACGATTTTGTCAAATAGCTCTCCTCCATTTACGTACTCAAGGACCATGTATATCCTGGTCTTGCTTGCTGAAACCTGCAGGGGGAGAAAAACTAATCCATTCAAGCTGGCCTAAGGGTGATGTGGATGTGGACAATTGAAAATAGCTTACTCACAAACATTTCAAAAATTTGCAATCCAATACAAAAACGATTAATTCCATATTCTCACGCAATTTTAAGTTTCAGGAAATCAGGTTTTCAATGGAGGAAGCTGGCCCCAGCCTCCCTGGCGGTATTGCATCTCCTACAAAAATGCAGTTTTATGAACAATCTGGAGAGGGGGAGATCCGTTCTCCATATATCTCACCTTAACTAAATATTGGCCAGTTTACTCTTCCACACTGGTGTGCAGAAATTTTGCTTTAGCGGCAGGCATCATTTTCTATTCTTTCTCTTGCAAGAAGCAAGCCTAACATTGTTGGATAAGTCTTGTGCGTGGTCGTAGCCTTATACGTGGTCATAACCTTATGCATGATCGTAGCCATGTGTGTGATCGTGACCAAGTCTTCTGGTCATGTGCAACGTTTAGCACGACGGGCTGTGTGGGAGTCTAATTAGTAGAGTTAGTGATGTAGTTAGTGGCTATATGTAATGGAAGTATTAGTGGTGGAAACGCACTATCAAAATTTGTAACAGTTTGTTCTAATTAGTAGTATAAATAAGAAGAGAAAATAGAAAAGTTGTACAGCATTACACAGCGCAAAACACTTGTATGCCTTGAGTTGTCGTGTGTGTTACGACAACCGTGTTTTATTCGTCGACTAGGCCAACAAATATGGCATTATCCACTAATGCAATCATTCGATGAACCAAACACCCATGAAAACGGTCTCCCTATAAAAATCATCTCGCATGTTTTGGTACTTCCTGCTCATATCGTGTATCCTTTTGTGTTTTGTTTGCCTTGCAGGACCAAAAATTGCCTGGAACGAATAAAAGGTGTTTTTTTTCAGCTACGACTGATGAAAGATGATAGAAAAACTGTAATGTTTTTTTTTTTGAGGAAATCATAAATAAAAAAATAAGCGAAAGGATAACACGCTGACCCAATTATTTGTGATTATTTGGGAGAATGTAGAGCAACTTCAGCACAGAGCTTCTATCCATTTGGTGGCTTCCGGATTGGTTCAGTTAACCAAGGCAGGTGTCAGGACATGCATGTACGTCGCGACCTCATCACTGTCGCCGCGGTGGACCAACAGCTGCCATCGGGCCGTCGGATTCGATGGCTGAGATCGCATAGGAACCTCATGGTCATGGCTCGGTCAATTATCACGATCTCATCTATACTAATGCCCAGTGGGCAGTGGCCGTCATCGGATTTGCAGGATTTGATGTGACACCCCAGAGTTTTGTTTTCGTTGAGCACGACAGGGTAGCCAAGTGCGGTCTGTACTGCACCAATCCGAATCGTCGCCCGAGTAAAACACTCGACACAAGTGCGAAAACATGTGCCGGGTTGTAACACGAGTGAGACTCTTGCCCTGTCCTGCTTAGTTGGTTGGGTAGAAAAATCGAACTTTTGCCGGTCAATCTCGGGCCTTCATTTGTTTATACCGATGTCCAAGTCAAAGAAAAGGAAAAGAACTTCTTTTCAAACATAATTGGGAGTAATTCAAAGAAGACTGAGCTGCAGAGTGAATTATCTCAGTCGCCGCAGCCTAGAAGTTCACACGGCAACTTCAATGGCTTGGTAGCTGCGATCAGCCGATCGCGCAATTATTCAATCACTCCTACGCAAGTAACCCGACTACCGATGCTGCCTTCAGCGTTCCTCTCCCCAAGAACATTTCAGCAGCAAGAACAAGAAGAAACCAAGAAAAGAACAACAAAATTTGCCGAACTATCTGGAGTTGGAGAAGAGGCTGAAGTTTACCTCATACAGCCGGACGACATTCGGATGCTTGAGCAGCTTCAGCGTCGCAATCTCCCTCTTTATCTGCGCCACGAGCCGCCCATTTTAGCAGCCAAGAAACGAATCCAAAGGGATCAATCATCAATCGGACGGTGGCCGGCGGCCAAGAAATCAACCGGCGGGGCGCACCTGCTCGTCGATCTTCATGGCGAGGATGCGCTGCCGGTCGAGGATCTTGATGGCGAAGGCGCGGCCAGTGTCGGCGTGCCGCGCCAGCCTCACCTTGCCGAAGTGGCCCTCCCCCAGCGTCCGCCCCATCTCGTACTTCCCCATCCGCATTCCTCCGGCGGCCGCCGTCGTGTGCAACGGCGCCGCTGCCTGCGCCGGCCTGCTCTCGGCGGATGGAAGGGCCAAGACTCGAGAGCGCGCGCGCGCGCGCGGTGGACCAGAGGCTGAGAACGTTAGGTAGGGACTCGGGAAGACGTGGGAATGAGACTTTGAGAGGGAACAAGGAGGCGGCGATTTATATTGGAAGTCGGCGACGTCCCGGTGCATCTGGGAAGGGGCGGTGACCGGACCCAGACTCACCTTTGGCTTCAACAGTGTGTTATAGTTTCTCTTTTCTTCTTGTTCTTTATATTTCACGAGAAATCAGGTTAGGTCACCCGTCTTAATGAGTGTATATTGGTTTCTTCATGATGATTTGGAGAGGCTGTGTTTTTTTGGTGTACATGTAAAGATGTGGAAAAGAAAAGTTATGAGTTTGATCTTTCAATTCTACTGTTATATACATTGTTGATTTTTCTTTGGTGTGTTACTTCCACCAGTTTTCAATGTTTTGTCAAATCTTCCGGTAGAGTATTGCATTATTGTCTAGAGGACAGATTGACTCTGTTTTCACCTCTCAGTTGTGAAGGGTCATTAGTGTCATGTTCTCAATCAAAAGGCACATTAATGTTCTTCTAGAACCAAGGGGCACGCTAATGATTGTTAAGGGTAATACTATCCGTGCTCAGTTTCTAGCCACTAATTTTGCAGATCAAAGTGTTTGTTCGTAGAGGAATCCTTAACATTTAGCACAACCACCAGTCAAAAATACTCATCCAGTTAGTTCTAGACTGTCAGCTCCAAGTACATGATACAGAACGTGATAATTGATCAAATTTAATTGACTTCCCCCCACATCATTGAATCAGATAGAAAGTCAATCACTGCACATGATAGAGAACTAGGACTACTTAGGATCTATTTGGGTACAATTTTTTTTAAATAATACTATAGTTTCTTTAAAATACCATGGTATCGAAAAACTTTGATGTGTTTCGATGTAATAAACTCTGTAGTTTTATAAACCGTAGTATGGCTAATAACATGGTATTTTTGGTGTTTTTAAAAATCCACTCATGACTGCTTTTTTTTTCCCAAAACCGAACTCAGTCGTCTAAAATCACCTTCTGTATATATCTTGTCGCAAGCATCTATGAAACGCCCCGTATTTTCTAATTACCTTAATAGACATGATTAGTGTTAATCATACTAATTAAATTGGCTAATTCAATATTAGGAACCCCAAATTCGCTATGTCAATTGTCACCACAGGTTTTCAAATCAATTGCGATAATTAAAGAAGCTAGCACATCGTATTGTAAAGCAAAATTCATTTATTCATATTTTCTCAATGCGCAGATACAATAGAGAGGACTCAATTATTGATAGGTTTTCGAATCAATAGGCGTTTAATAATTGTTGATATTTGCGATCACCGCAGCCATCCATCCTTCAGTTTGCACTCCAATATGCTGTTGAGAGTGGAGACAGCACCCCGGCCCCGGTGCGGTCTAACAAGCGTTTCTCTATGGGAGAGCTCATGTGAGGGTTTTCTTCATCTATCGTTGTTTAATAGACCATACGTTAGATCAACGGTGATCAGAAGAGCCTCGTCCAGTTGGATTGGTGGGGCCGCGGCGCCCTGCTTACGGTCGCCATCCGTCCATTCACAGTGCCAATCAGTCGCCGCATGCGTTGATTAATAAAAGGAAGCCCAGCGATCTGGTCACCGCCGCGTACAGTGACCGGCAGCGCGCGCGACGGGGTCGATCGGTCGGCGCGCGGACTGCGGAGGCCGTCCCGTATGGCGCCGCCGCCGCCGCCCTTCTCCGGAGATTCGGGCCGGGGAGAGGACAGCGAGCTGGCGTCCGAATGCGGCTGCGCGCAACGCGCGGCATCAGTGCGTTGACCAGCCTTCATCGTGATGCATGCGTTGGTATGTATATGTGGTTACTTATGCCGATCATGTGCTGCTCCCGTCGACACGTACGTCTCAAGGTACAACTTGCTAGTACATGTTCCCGGCCGGTTTCTTCCTGGATCACCACATAAGAGGGCGTTCGAAATAATGATAGTTTTTGATTTTTATTGTAATTTTACTATAACTAACTGATTTTTTACTGTTGAAGCCAAAAGAGAAAATCGCAGCTAGCTTGCAGAACCAATGGACGGTGACGGAGGCTGCGGCCGCCCGTAGCTGCTGGTGCAAAAACAATACGACGAATACACGCGACACTGCGCGGAATGCAGCCGTGGCTCGCATGCGCCGGCGGCTGCGCGCTTTTCTGGGTTTGTATACACGTCACGTCAGGCCATGGATTTGGTTCCTCACGTGCATTTCTGGGTTCAGCTGCGTGCATGCGTCGTCATACAAAGCTGACACTGGTATAGCACTAGTAGTTTGGTATGTTCGTTCAGACCGGCCATACCGCATCACGACTACAGGTCTGGTGGATAATGTATAGAAAGCGAGCACGCGGCTCTCATGATGCATGTGAGGCACATGCACGAGCCAAGAACAGAAATCTTACCGGTACCGGAATTTGTTGTGCGTGTCAATTCCACCTGTTGTGGGGGTGCCCGGTAGGGCTGTCACTTATACCTATTACCTTTGTTTAAATATGAGAGCGTAAAATATTTACGGTAATCACGTAATATAATTCATTGATTGATTCAAATCACAGAGAGTTATATATATATATATATATATATATATACTATTTAAAAAGAAGGAGTTGGTGGTTGCCGTCACGTCCACCCTCCCTCACTTCTTAACTATTCGATCTTTCTCCTCTCTTCTCAGCCACACGATCTGATTAAACTCTAAAATCCCAACATCACCCCTCCGCCCCACGCCTACCCTCGCTCTTCCCCACCGCCCCACGCCTCCTCCTCGCTCTTCCTCCCGCCGCCCCGCGCCCCTTGCTCTCCATGCGGCCCGCGGCGCCCTCTCTCCTCCCCACCCCGCACCGCCGCCGCCGCCTCCCCTCTCTCTCCCCGCGCCGCTCTCCCTCCTCCGCCGCCCCGCCTCCTCCTCCCCCCGCGCGCCGCCTCCTCCCCTCCTCCCACCCGCGCACCGCCTCCTCCCCTCCTCCTCCCAAGCGCCGCCGCCTCCACCTCCAGCCCCGGCGCCTCCTCCTCCTCCCCAACCCCACGCGCGCCGCCTCCCCTCTCGTCCCCCGCACCGCCGCCTCCTACCCCATCCTCTCCTCCTCCGCGCGCATCCTCCCCTCCTCCGCGGCCAAGACTTCGTTCCCGGCAGTGGCGCCGATAAGAAGCGGCGGCGGCGCGAGGTGAACGATGGACAGGTGGAAGACGAAGAAGGCGCCGCAACTCCCGAGTACCGAGCCAGAGGAGCTGGAAGCGGTGCTCAAGACGATCGAGACCTTCCGTTGGTGGTGTTCGTCGGGAGGTGCGGCACTGGAGGACCGACTCGCCGACGCCGCCATGGGCCACGCCGTCCTCCAAGTGGTGATCCCCACCCCACCCATGGCGGCCCAACCGGTGCTCCTCCTCGTCCTCGCCTACTCACGGCGCCGCCGCGGGTTCTACCTCCCAGCGTCCCTCCCGCCGACTTCCACAAGGTCTCGCCTTTTCTTCTCCTCTGCTCTCCCCGTCTCGCGCACTTCCTTCCAGGTTGGGTTGGTTCTTGATCCGGCGAGTCTTCACGCGCTGAAATTACAAATGAATCGTGCGTTTGTGTTGTTGTGTCGTGGTGATTTGCGAAGGATCCGCTCACCGTGAAGGTGGGGAAGAATCGCCGCTATTGCCGTGGCCGAGGTCGGGCGTGCAGTGCAGCACCGTCGCGACCGATTTCCAAAGGGTGTTCAAGATCCACGACAAGCTCTACATCGGCCTCTCGGCCTCGCCACCGACGCCTTGACGCTGTGAGACGCAATGATCCCCTTTGGTTGTTTCTTGGTTTGGTGACCGCCGATTCGGCGGATTAGGGTTTGGGTTTTTGTGTAGTGGGAGCTAAGTGAGAGGGATTGGTTTGGCAAATGTCGGTTTTCGGATGTGTTGATGTTCGTTATTTACAATGGATTATTGATACGCACGTGGGTTTCGATAGTGAAGGTGGTAGAGATTTCTTGTGGGTTTGTGAATGGTAGGATAAGTGTGGAGATGCTCACATTTCGTGTTCGATGTGTCCGCAGTTGGGAAGGTTGATTTGTTTGTTGTATAAGCATGTAGAGTTGTCGGTTTGGCTAAGATATCTCGAAAGTGTTTGGGGTTGTGTTTAGTTTTGTTGTTGCTTGGATGTTTGCAGATCTTTGGTGAAGGAGTTTGTTGAGGAAGTGTTTGCTTGTTGGATTTCAACTCATCGTCATTAGTCTGTTTGGTAAAGCATATGTTTGAAAGCAAAGAGATCGGTTCATGTTTTGCAAAATCACATGCAATGTTTGGCTGATGTCGTTGAGTTTCATTATGTAAACCTACCTTGCTTCACCATACCTTAAATGTGTCCTCCTATCAGGCGCTCAATATGGATCTTTTGTGCAATGTTAGATTATCAGCATTGCCTAACACATCTTCTATTGTTTTGATGTTATCTGCAAATGCAATAACCCACCTAACTTAATCACTTCTGAGGCGAACAAAAAAAATAATCCTCAAATTTGAGACATGTCTTGCTGAAGCAAAAATCTTTTAAACTCCGAGTTATATGCCCACAGTGAGGTGCGCCGCCACCAAATGGGCTATTGGATCAGGGAAACCTTGTTTTTAGGCTTCATTAGTGTTTTTTAGTGTTTGGCTCAGTTGCTTAGTTTTTTTGCATGAATGCTAAGATTTGGGTGGAGGAATACATTGGTTTTAATGCATCCATGCTATTGTGGTGCAGAGCTGAAATATAACTACTTATCAGAAATTTAATATGTAGAAATATTTGGGAGAATTAAACATGTTTAGTTCACACCTTCTGTGCTCTTAAAGTGGGACGCTCAATATTATCTCTTAAGTTTGATTCAATACAGACATTCTTGGATTAGTGTATTGTTTGCTTAGAATGAGCATGCTACAAGTTAAAGAGAATATGTGCGGAATTGTTAGCTTGATGTTTGCATGTGCTTTTGGAGTTCTTGAATGTACATGCCTTTGTATGATAATATAACATATCTACATCATTAATTGCTTTATAATGCAGACCTTTTCAATTGTTCCGAGTTACGCTTGGTGTTTAGGCACAAGTCAGTATCACCATGAGTGGACACTGGACATGCTTCGGAATGGCTCCTCTTACATCCTTGAGGAAATAGAAGTAAAACATTTGTCAATTAAATTATATCAGTTAACTTCGTTTAATATATGTGGTTTTGGTATTCACATTTCACTTTTACATTTTTTAAAGACTAGAATAAAAGGATATGTATTCCATCTCTCCTTAAAAATCTTAATTTTGATTGTTAGAATTTATTGTTGTACAAACATTCACCTGATGCTAATTTTATAGGTGCCTCTACATGGAAGGAGCGGAAGCAAATAGAGAACCGTAAAGTAGTTGAATTGGGTGGAAAGGTAATCTTTTACCTCTTAGCCTAACTCAAACATTTCAATATCTCAATGCATTCGTTATCCGCAATGGCCATTAAGAAGCACCGCACACCATTAAGTGTAGCAAAACCAGCTATGAAGAATCAGTTGAAAAGAGAACAAAGGAAAGTTGAAGAGGTATGATAAATTGATAATCTTTAGATTGTTTTCATTTATTTACTGGGTCGGCAACTAACTGCCGCCAAATCAGATAGTAAAATTGATCCACACATATCAGCATGCTTTTGCATTATTTACTGTATTTTGTCTTCCGATCATTTTGTATAAATCCACTTGGCGCGACGTAGCACACAACTCTTTCTAGCAAACAACACTCTCAAACAATTATGGAGTAGGGGATGTGAGCATGAAAATTAAGTTTTCCTTGCAGTGTAGATTCTGCCTTTTTGGTTGCAGTCGCATTTATAGGGCCTTATTGTCAATTGTTTCTTTGCAGCCTGAAAATGCATGATGAGTCAACTTCTCGACAAAAGGTCAATGATGATGTTCAAGAGAGTGCTTTTCCTTCATATACGCTGATTGTGATCGGATGCAACGTGCCAAGGTGAATGCTTGCTCCTGCCAACTGAGTGTGAATTTGTGATACATGACACTTCTTGTTTACTATCATTTCTGTATATATTTTTGATTTATTTACGAGTATGAACATGTATGTTTTGTTTAATACATAATGACGTAAGAAAAAGTTAATGTTTATTATTCAGTTTGAGATCATATTTGATAGTATCCATCATTTTTATTTGGTTTTTCGTTGCAACGCACGGGCACCTTACTAGTATATATATATATATATATATATATACTATTTAAAAAGAAGGAGTTGGTGGTTGCCGTCACGTCCACCCTCCCTCACTTCTTAACAATTCGATCTTTCTCCTCTCTTCTCAGCCACACGATCTGATTAAATCCTAAAATCCCAACATCACCCCTCCGCCCCCACGCCTACCCCTCGTTCTTCCCCCCGCCGCCCCCACGCCTCCTCCTCGCTCTTCCTCCCGCCGCCCCCACGCCTCCCCCTCGCTCTCCCCCCGCGGCCCGCGGCCTCCTCCCCCTCCCCACCCGCGCGCCGCTACCCCCGCCTCGCCTCGCTCTCCTCCGCGCCCCCGCCTCCTTCCCCTCCCCACCCCGCGCCGCCGCCTCGCTCTCCCTTCGCCGCCCCCCACCTCCTCCCCCTCCCCACCCCGCGCCGCCGCCTCCTCCCCTCCCTCCCACCCTACGGCGCCACCTCCTCCCCTCCCTTCCACCCCGCGGCGCCGCCTCCTCCCTCCCAAGCGCCGCCACCTCCACCTCCAGCCCCTCGGGCGCCTCCTCCCCTCCTCCCCCAACCCCACACGCCGCCGCCTCCCCCTCTCCGTCCCCCGCACCGCCGCCTCCTACCCCCCATCCCTCTCCCTCCTCCGCCGCATCCTCCCCTCCTCCGCGGCCAAGACTTCGTTCCAGCGGTGGCGCCGGATAAGAAGCCGCGCGGCGCGAAGTGAACGATGGATAGCCGGAAGACGAAGAAGGCGCTGCAACTCCCGAGTACCGAGCCAGAGGAGCTGGAAGCGGTGCTCAAGACGATCGAGACCTTCCGTTGGTGGTGTTCGCCGGGAGGTGCGGCACTGGAGGACCGACTCGCCGACGCCGCCATGGGCGCGCCGTCCTCAAGTGGTGATCCCCACCCCACCCATGGCGGCCTAACTGGTGCTCCTCCTCGTCCTCGCCTACTCCGCCGGCGTCGCCCGCGGGTTCTACCTCCCCGGCGTCACTCCCGCCGACTTCCAAAAGGTCCCGCCCTTTTCTTCTCCTCATGCTCTCTCCCCGTCTCTCGCGCACTTCCTTCTGGGTTGGGTTGGTTCTTGATCCGGGCGAGTCTTCACGCGCTGAAATTACAAATGAATCATGCGTTTGTGTTGTTGTGTCGTGGTGATTTGCAGAATGATCTGCTCGCCGTGAAGATGAACTAGCTGAGCTCCGTCAAGACCTGTTGAAATTGTTATGCTCTACAAGGTTGCAAAACTGTTTGCTGAAATTGTTAGTTTGCATTAGATTTATTGTTTAATATAGTTGTTGATATAATGACATGCTTATGTGCTATGTGCCTGTGTCATATTCGATTCGCATGTGTCTGAAGTGTTAGCAGCAGTCCTGATCATGTTCGATAAAATGCATTCCGAAGCCACTGACTGAAAAATTCCATATAGGTGTGACATTACAGGTGCACTACTTTTTTGAAACACCGAGTAATTCAAAACTCCGAGTAATGTTCCATAAATGCATTCCGAAGCCACTGACTAAAAAATTCCGGTGGAATGGTGTATAAGATGGTTCAAGGCAGCTTTGAATGTCCAGGTCCCATGGATCATATTTTGTTATACAAATAGTGAGCTTGAATATACATTTTGCTTACATTTCACAATATTCAAATGATAACCTGCAGACCACTTAATATATACAACAGAAAGAGTTATAGTTGGATACTTAGATGTACTGGATTTTCCCTTAAGTATGAACCAACGGCTTAAAAGGATAATGCCAGATTTTGTATTATGTATGCATTTAGAATGGGGTAATATAGATGTTGCTACCAGATTTTGTATTATGTATGCATATTTGATAGTATACATCACTTTTATTTGGTTTTCCGTTGTAACGCACAGGCACCTTACTAGTATATATATATATATATAGCCTTGCATGGCTAATGAGAACACAAAACTAATATAAATACAACACATGATTAATGTGAACTCAAGAGGTTGAGCACAAAGCACAAGGAGACAAGGCGTTCGATAACCAAATAGTCAGGCTAACATGCCCCCGCAGTATGAGCGTCGGCAATACAGACGTTGAGGCTGGATATGAACCCCATGAAGACAGAGGTAGACAACCTCTTGGTGAAGATGTCTGCGAACTTTGATGACGTCGATACATGAAAAACGTGGACATGACCAAGGCTGACACGCTCCCGGTGGTGTGATGGTTCGTGCTCGCAAATGACAGGGCGGCGATGATGATCTGGCGTGATAAACAGGGCACTCGGAAGGTCGCAGAGAGAGAGAGAGCCATGTCGACAAGCGCGCTGTGTCATGTCACGACATCATCGGAGGAGAAGAGATGCCAGAGAGGTCAAAACCAATGCGGTGAAATTCGGAACCGAAGAACATCGACGGGTCGGTAGAGCGACAGAAACCAATCTATGATCGAAAAAAGCATAGAAAACCCGATCTAAAAATGACTAGCGAAAACTCTAATTGGTAGCCGATCGGATGATCGACGACACGACTTAAACTACGGGTTGCGTAGCCCCCGGGAGAGATCATAGAGATGAGAACATCTCCCAGGGACGGCGCGGCGGAAGCTATGGAGGCGATGGCTCAGGAGCGGCACCGCTCTGATACCATGAGAGCGCCCCAATCATGCAATGTAGTTCATTGATTGATTCAAGTCTCAAAGAGTTACACATATATATAGCCTAGCATGGTTAATGGGAACACATGACTAATATGAACACAACACAAGATTAATGTGAATTCAAGAGGTTGAGTACAAAACACGAGGAGACAAGACGTTCGGTAACCAAAGGGTCAGACTAACAAAATCCATACCTATACTATTGAGTAGGATATATATAAGAAATAAAATATCCATTTAGATTTGGGTATATAGAGGGTAATACCCACTTACCTATCTTTATCTATACCCATTTAAACCTAAGGTTGAGAGTGTATATGGACTATCCATAGTCTTGGACTACCCATATTCAGATATAGCTTCCTATAAAAGTATGTGGGAGCTACATATGCACTTGTGTCTGTCAATTTGCACAGAGTAGCTCTATACACATAGAATCATTTCTAATAAATTTAAGTCGAATTTGTAAAATTTTTATGGTGTAAACACGATGTTGAAATTATAAATACCAAAGTTTTACGAAATCTTCCTATAAAAACATGTGGAGCCCGCAGGCGTTTTGAGGGGAGTTTTTTTGAGAGGGGAAAGGGGGACCAGAGGCGGGAGTCGGGGGTTTCGCTGCTCAGGCGAAGTGGCCTTCTGTTGTCAGGTGATCGAGATCGGTTATGACTGTTACAGTGGGTCGCCCCGAGACTTATCACTATAGGCTCGGTCTAAATACGATACGACATGTTTAGATGATGGGTCGTGCCGTGTCTGGGCCGAGCGGCTGGCACGCCAGGCCAGCACGACACGGTCCGTTTAGGTCGCGGACTATGCCATAATGGCATAGCATGGTAAGAATTTTTCTATATTCTTTTTGAATTTTTTTCTCCTTTCCTGAGTTAAACGGGCCAACCGTGCCAGCACGGCCCGTTTAGTCCTAATCGTGCCCGTGCCAGTACGACACGATCACGGGTCGTGCCTGGGTTCGGTCCTCGGCCCGTGGACCGGCACGGTATAGCCCGTTTATTATCCATACCTAAACGGATTGTGCCTACCCCAGGTCTGTGTTATGCCGGTCCGACACGACTTGTTGGCCAGGTCTGATTATAACTTGATGTTTTTATCCTTATACGGATGTTTTGTATAAATAAATTAAATACCAATAAGCTATTTTTAAAAAATAAAAGAGTTTTATTTATTTATTAAAAAATTATAAACTATAAAAAACATTCTATTTATTTAGTTCGTCTCGTACCCTTGTGGGCGGCCTTGTTCTTGTGTTAGAACGCACACGAGCCAACTTACCGTTTAAGTGCGCATTAGAGGCCATATCTTTATACTCCCTTCGGTCCAATTACTTGTTATTCTACAGAACAAGCAAATAGTTAATACTTTATATTTTAACCTGGTTTACGCATATTAATGGTGTACCCTTCTATCTAATGCTTCTATCAATAAACAACCAATAGGGCAATTTGGTGAGAAATGTTTGAAAAACGAAAACGTAAAGTATTTGCAAACCAATATTAACCATAACTTGTCACAGCCCCTACAATAAATTGCCTCTAACTTGTCATTTGGCACTAACCCCGTACACTCCACACCACCTTTTTTTCTTGTCAGTTTTTCATCCTATCTACTTCCACATTCCTCTTGTTAAAATGTATACCAGAGACAATTTTCACTACAGTGCAATTTTTTTGTTTTCTTTCACCGAAGTTTCGATGTTTAAGTTATTTTTTTTATAAGAGATGACTTAATTCTCTATACTACTTCTTTTTTCTTCGTATAACCAAAAAATACTAGTTAATACTAAAAAGACAGCTGAGATATCACACAGTTGTATACGCCGTACTGTGTCTTCTATTTCGACTGGACGTAGTATTTGTTGTGCAGGTGTTTTTCGGAAGAACGCAGAAGAGTTGCGCTTGACGGCGTCAAAACAGCGGCAGCAGCACCGCGACACGTAGCACGTCAAACATCTGGCCACCGGACTAGCAACTTTTTACTCCCAATTTCTTGGGAGTTTTCTAATTTTATTTTATTTTTTTCTCAATAGGCAGATAGGTGCCTTTGGATTGGCCTCCTACTCGATTGTTCGGCCGGGAAGACTGAAGAGAGTGAAGAAGCGTCGCCATGCTTTGCATCTACACATCACGTTCAAATCAAGCTTCAAGTATTTCCCAAGGGACAATGGAAGATACACAGCAAACCAGCGTAAGTTTAGCACAGAAGTGTGGTAGCCTGACGATCGCAGCAAGCAGGGAATGTCGTCGAACTGTAGAATCCAATCAAACCTGAAGGACGCGGCTACATATAATCACACAGCAACATCAATAGAATTCCCATGTTACCGATAGGTCTCCAGACAGCTGGGCAAGTCTTATCAGAAATTTTGTTCAAATACCAAATGATCGACCGATCAAACTTAGCCAAAGACGAGCAACAACCAGTGGTTGTCAAACAGATCACATGTTTAACAGAAGCCATAGGCGAACTTCGGGAGAAGATTCTTTTTATCAATAACTGACGAAATTCACACCTTCATTTCATTTCAGTGTGAAACACTGTAGTCTCATTTTTCTTGTTCGATACATACAAGACAAAGGGTTCGGTAGAAAACACTAGAGAAACTCAGCACAGATAAAGAAGTAAACCAGCGCATTCAGTAATTAGCTAGCCCATGTCCAAAAATAATAACAAAATGACAGTAACTAACAAGGAGTCAGCAACTAACATTTCCAGCTCTCTATCCCCCAATGCTGAAGACGGTTCCTTCAGTTCTGGTACTTCACATCAACAGTTTAGTGAAGGGAATACAGAAGCTAACCCTAGTTGGATACATAAATTATAAATCAAGTACTTTTCGCTTCTTGAAACATGTAATGAGAGCTACTGTGATTGAAAGAGACAAGGTAATAAATACTGAAATTAACATAATATCCACCATTCTTCAGTATTTTCCAACTGGTAGAATGAATAATCAAAATACCCACAGTGGCAAACTGACTAAAGCAATCCGATTTCACGGTAAAACAGTAAATGAAGCGTACATATGCAGTAGAGTCAGAGAACAAAGACTAATAAACCTACAATTCTGTACTTCACCATCTAACAACATCACATTGTATATCATATTCTGTTTGATGCATAATGATGAGTAAATTTCTGTCAAATGCACAGTCCTGGCCTCCATCATGCACACAAAAAAGAGCTCTAGTCTTGAAAATGGCAATGTATGTCATTGAGCAATGAGTATATTCTTAGATCTTGAACTTGTTCTCACAGGGGAAATAAAAGGGCAAAAAAAAAAAAAAGAATGCAATGGCATCGCAGAGAAGTGGAACCATATATACTCACCTTATCTATATATCAACAACATATCATTTGGTACACAGATAATACCGAAAGTTTCCATCTTTACAAAAGGGAACCAGGGTCATGATCAAACACAAGTCAAACTATCACCTATTTGCCCTATCACTCTTGCCTTTCTCTCATGCTGATCCATAAATCACACCGTGTTTTCCCATACCAGAATTCCATGACCACCTACCCAAGCATATGTATTCACAGTCTAAGAACCTAGACTAATTTCATTCATATAATTTGATAACACACATGAAGAGAACAGTAAAACAAGGTGAAATTACAATAATCTTTAATCCTAATAAATTAATTGGAAGTGTTCAGCTTTCTATCAGGATACCTTACAGGCTGCCCAAAGAAGACCACTTCCACAATAAACAAAGGACCATGTACCTACCTTATAAACAAAAAAGACCAAAAGTGGCAGCTAAATATCACATGAACAATTAGAACCATAAATAAACTAGTCCCAAGACCCAACCCAGTTAACAATATCATTTTATGGACGAAAATCTGAAAAAACACCTAAACACCTACACTAAGAATCATAGCAAGAATCCTAGAATGAGAGAGACCCTCTCAGTTCTCATTTTATCATGCGTCAAGTCCCAGGTGTGGAGGACTTGAGCTCCTCAAGTTTCGCCTTCACCTGGTCCTGCAGCAGTTCAATCCGCTTCAAGTACACCTCCAGCTCCAGAATCCGCTGCTTCCTCCATTTCTCCCCTTCCATGGGCAACCCGAGTGGCGGCTCGGGAAGTTTCGCACCAAACGGATTGGATCCAATATTTATCACTGCACGTATCATCTCCTTAAACAGAGGCGGCAGGCAACTCTTCTCAGCATCAACAACCCCTGACTCAGGTGACATGACTGGAAACCTGAGAGGCTTTGAGGCCTCCATGGTCACTGTCACTGGCATTGTAGTCTGGGGCAGTGCTGGGAGCGAGTCATCCATCTTGACAGGCACTGAGACAGGCACCTGCACTTGCTGAGGGGGCTGCACCATGTTGATGGCAGGGGTAGAGGCAACTGCAGCGGCAAACTCCGTCGTACGCCTGCGGCGGCGCTGCCGCCCTGAGGAGGGCGACTTGACTTCCCCATTGGGGCTGGTGTTCGCAGGGACGGCTGTGGCAGCTGCTGCCGCAGCAGTGGCGACAGCGTCTTCGTCGTCAGAGTCGGCCGAGGGGTCCCAGCCGTGCTTATTTGCGGGGCGCCAGATGTTGCGCGCGATCTCGAAGATAGCCTGCTCGTGCGGGGAGCGGAAGGAGAACGTGGCGCCGGACCCGCGGAGGCGGGAAACGCAGTTCCGGTACTTGCGCTTCAGGCGGCGCAGCTTCTCGACGAGCTGGCTCTTGGAGAAGTCGAGCTGGAGGCGGCGGCGCACGTCCTCGTAGAAAGGGTCGGTGTCGTACTGGTGCGACGCGAACGCCGTGCCGCGAGCGGCGGTGAACTCCGCGAAGCCGCGGAGGATCACGATCTCGTCCTCCTCCGTCCAGAGGCGCTGGAAGAGGGGGCGCCGCTCTCCACCGGATGAGACTAAGCCACCGCTGCCACCCGCGGCGGCGGCGGAGGGCAGGGTGGAGGAGGTGGGATTCGGGAGGCTCGGATTCGAGGGGTCGAGGAGGGGAGCGTCGGTGAAGTCACCGTCTTCGGAGTCGTCGTCGGCGTCCGCGTCGGGGAATGAGATGGCGGCGGCGGCGGCGGCCGACGGGTCGTCACCGGTAGGACGCATTGGATCGGAGATGGGATTTGGGAGAGATTAGGGTTCCGGTTGCCGGATTTCGGGGGTTTGGATTGGCTCCGTTTTCCCCCCATTTTGGGGTTCGTCGTAAACCTTCAATTTGGTTTGGAGCTATTGCATCCACGTACCTCCAAAATTTCGCTATTGGATGTTCGCCCTTCTTATGTTGCAAAAGTCCCCCTTGTCTTCCAAAGTTAACCCTTGTTATGCCCTGTTTGAAAAGGACTTTCCTAAAAATTCTGTGCTGAAAATAGCAATGCATACTTATGTTGAAGCTCCTTGGATTTAAAATTTTATAGCATATCAGAAAGTATGTTATAGCATGGGTAAGGTAAAATAGTCCTTGGATTTAAACGAAAGATAACTTCACATAATATCATTTAGTATACTTCGAGATTTTGTGTCTTCTCTTCCATATACATCACCAGCCAACTGCCCAATGCTGGGTGGCTGAGATGGTGTGACACCACTGACTACGGGGGTGATTTAATTTGACTGAAGCTGATGATTTTTAGTTAGAACTTTTGGCTTTTGATTTAAACGGAATAGTAATGATTGAAAAAAATAGTTTTTAAAATAAAACTTGAAAAACGGTTTTTAGAAACACACGGATGCGGAGGAGACGACAGAGGCTGGCCGACAGCTTTCGAAAGTGACTTAGAGAAGTGGCTTGAAGAAACCACTTTTAGAAATTTAGATATTCAAATCGACTTCTAATTTCTTCAAACATAAGCCAGAAACAATAAGTTCGGCAACAATCATCAAGGAAAGATAGCAAAACCAATTAGTGAGCACAAATAAGGCAATGTCGGCATGTACAGTAGGGAGGATGGGTTGAAATGAATTCAAGGAGTGTGAAGGTGACAAAAGGGGGTCTTGTTGGCGTCAAATGGAAAGGAAGAAATGACAGCAATCTAAACAATGAAGAGGATAAGTTGATGCAAGGAGGGATAAGAAGGAATAGAAAAGTGATTTATCGTAGAGGCGTAATATATTTAAATGAACCAACACCATAAACCTAAAATGACTTATTGTTACTTTGCATATTCCGTAGACATATCATATTATAGACACACGAACTAATACACTTTTACCGACGTATAATCTAAGTCTTTGGTAGCCTCCATGCATAATCCTACTCGTGATCTACATTCACCTCCTATTAATCTCTACATTGAAATCAAAATTCGTGAACAATTTGTACACAACATTTTTTTTACATAATACTCTTTTTAAAAACCCTCCGTAAAAATAATAAAATAGTTTGCATCAAACAAGGCCTAGACCGTATACATACGGGCTTCATCCGCTCCTCTAGACGTCTAATTTGGGCCAGCCCAACCCCAAGACGTCCCAGCCCAGCCCACGCACGGCGCCTCGCACCCACTAAACCCTTCCCCTTAAAATCCTTTCCCCCCCGTCAATACCCTAATCCTAAACCCCGCCAGCCGCCATGTCCTCCCCGCCGCCGGCCGTCGCGTCGCCCGCCTCCGAGCAAACCAAGTCCAAGAAGAAGAAGAAGAAATCCAAGGACGCTTCTGTTGATCCCGCCGCCGCCGACCCCCCGTCGCTCGCCGAGGCCGAGGCGAAGACCGATGGCTACCTCATCAAGCCCCAGTCCATGGTACCGTCCCTCGACACCTCCACCTGGCCGCTCCTCCTCAAAAACTACGACCGCCTCAACGTCCGCACCGGCCACTACACCCCGCTCCCCTCCGGCCACTCGCCGCTCAAGCGCCCCCTCGCCGAGCACCTCCGCTACGGCGTCATCAACCTCGACAAGCCGTCGAACCCGTCCTCCCACGAGGTGGTTGCTTGGATCAAGCGCCTCCTCCGTGCCGAGAAGACCGGCCACAGCGGCACGCTCGACCCCAAGGTTACCGGCAACCTCATCGTCTGCGTCGACCGCGCCACGCGCCTCGTCAAGTCGCAGCAGGGCGCGGGTAAGGAGTACGTCTGCGTCGCCCGCTTCCACGCCGCCGTGCCAGACACGGCGCGCGTGGCCCGCGCTCTCGAGGCCCTTACCGGCGCCGTGTTCCAGCGCCCACCGCTCATCTCCGCGGTCAAGCGCCAGCTCAGGGTGCGGACTATCTACGAGAGCAAGCTCCTGGAGCACGATCCGGAGCGCCACCTTGTCGTGTTCTGGATCTCTTGCGAGGCAGGAACGTATGTCCGGACGCTCTGTGTGCACCTTGGACTGCTCCTTGGTGTCGGTGCACATATGCAAGAGCTGCGCCGTGTCCGGTCAGGTATTCTCGGCGAGCAGGACAACATGGTGACCATGCATGATGTGATGGACGCGATGTGGTCGCTCGACAACTACAAGGATGAGTCGTATTTGAGGCGTGTTGTGATGCCTCTTGAGGTACTTCTTACTAGCTACAAGAGGCTTGTCGTGAAGGACTCTGCTGTTAATGCTATCTGCTATGGTGCTAAGCTTATGATCCCTGGCTTGCTCCGGTTTGAGAATGACATTGAGGTTGGGGAGGAGGTGGTCCTCATGACTACAAAGGGGGAGGCGATTGCCATTGGTATTGCCGAGATGACTACTGCTGTTATGGCAACTTGTGACCATGGTGCAGTGGCGAAGATCAAGAGGGTGGTGATGGACAGAGACACGTACCCAAGGAAGTGGGGACTTGGCCCGGTGGCACTCAAGAAGAAAAAGATGATTGCGGAGGGCCTCCTTGATAAGCATGGGAAACCGATTGAGAAGACCCCAGCTGAGTGGCTTCGGAATGTGGTGCTTCCCACTGGTGGTGATGCGATGATTGCTAGCATTGCAGCTGCTCCTGAGCCAGATAAGGTGAAGGTGGAACAGGATGTGGTCGTGAGTGAGGAGTTCAAGGAGAAGAAAAAGAAGAAGAACAATGATGAGGAGGAGGACGGTGCTGATGAAGGGCGCAAGAGAAAGATTGATGAGGATGATGAGGTATCTGCTTCTGTGCCTGCAAAGAAAATCAAGGTTGAGGAGGTTGCTGAGGCAGTGGAAGGGGAGAAGAGTGAGAAGAAGAAGAAGAAGAAAAAGAAAGATAAGGGTGAACCAGGATCAGCTAACGTGGAGGAAGTGAAGGAGAAGAAGGGCGATCTGTCTGATGCAGAGAAGGGTGGCAGCGAGAAGAAAAAGAAGAAGAGCAAGGACGGAAGTGATGTTGTCGACCCAGAGAGTGCTCCAAGTGGAGATGGTGTGGAAGCTGAGAAAAGTGAAAAGAAAAGGGAGAAGAAAAAGAAGAAGAATCGAGAAACAGAGGACACACAATAGGTAGAACTATAGTTTACATTTACTGGTTGTCATCTTTGTTTGCAGATATGGGGGAGGTCGAAATACGTGTCTTGCTTGCTGTGTACCCCTTGCAACTGTTAATTGTTTTAAAGGCCTAATGCACTATCTTTAGATTACTACCATTCTACTGCTGTGAACTAGCATGGTAAGTATTGAGAGTTTCATTAAATTTCTTGGACAATTTGGCCTGTATTACTGTTTCTGTTATCAGTTAATGGAATGAGTTTAGCTCTCATCGCATCAGTTAATGGAATGAGTTTTGCATTGCTCTCATCGCATCTTATAGTAGTCCACTGGACTGAAATTTCTTCGCTTGATCAGTTTGTTTGCTGATATTCTGTAGCTTAAGTAGAATTTTTTAGTTATAACATTCCCACCACACCAGGAGTCAGCTTCTGGGTATGCCAATGCTTGTCTGATGTGAGAACTTGGTCTATTTTCTACATTGCTATGCATTGCCTGAAATCATCGACTAGTCTCTGATCCTGACATGCATTATTTTTTGTTGGTCCAAAATGCTGGGAATGATCGCCCCCATCTGCTTATGCTGCAAATCATTTCTTCATTGCTTGTGTACTGAAATCCTTAGATGACATGATTACCATTTTATACTATTTTTTCAGTGTCATTTTGTATTAAATTTGTCGATTCCATTGAAAAATATGCCACTCAGTTGAATTTCACCTGTTTCGGTGGAGCAATAGATTTTGATGCTCTGTGTTCCTCACGACCTGGTCCGTTTGTTGCATATTCAAAGTTGACATCTACCAAGTGATATAGTTGGTATATGTATATACATGGATCGGGCATAGTTCGTCAGATTGTAGTAGCTGATGTTCTTTTGCCATCTTTTCCTTGCCAATGAGCTGCTTTGCTATAACACTAGTTGAGTAGCTGCCATCTTTATTCCATGATTAGCCTAACTTAGTTACTTACATATCATTACGGGCACTACAAGGAAATCTCAGATGTTGTACACAATATTGGGAACATAATTTTTGGTTGAGTTTTTATTCCTCCACTGGGTCTGCCCTGATTTTTTCCTTATGTTCAATCACCTGAACAGTGTCCTTTAAAAATGCAAATTTAGTGTTTTAAGCATATGCCTTTGCACTTTGAGTACTTCCTGATGGATATATTGGCTTTGAATGCATTCACCTGTGCAGATTCTGGTGAAAACATGGAAGATAAAGTATGCTTCTGTTCTACAATCAGAAGAATAAGGAAAGGTGCTGAAATTGCAGTCAAGCACGACCAGTAAATCCATGCTGAGGATATTTGCATTACTACATTGCTCTTTGGTTTGAATACTCATATGAGGTGCTGAAATTGCAGTCAAGCACGACCAGTAAATCCATGCTGAGGATATTTGTTTTACTACATTGCTCTTTGGTTTGAATATTCATATAATTTGAAGTGGAGGATTCCTAATATATCATTTTGAGGTTTTCCACTTCACTGGAGTTGTCAGTCTTGAATATTTGCTAATTGTGAGTTCACATTCTTTTAGGTCGCTGTAATCTACTGCTAAGCAATGCTCTTTTTTGGTACATTATTTAAGATTGGCTAATGCCATTCACGATTCATCTGGTTCAATTCTACTTAAATGGTTAGTGTTGCTAATGTCAATCGAAAATGTAACATTCTGCAATTGTTTACTGTAGACATATCACCATAAACATGACAGAATGAGAATAGAATGCTCAATCTTTGCGTCAGTCATCAATGAGGCTTGTGAATGTATCAATATGTCATTACCAAGCATAAAGGTAAATTGTTAACAATGATCAATCAAGTTTATTATCTATCGTTGTGCTTTATTGTCATTTTTTGTTGTCTTGCTATGTTTCATGATAGTAAGTTGACATCTCCAGATTAAAGAAAAAGCAAAGTGGAAACGCTTGTGCTGTTATACCAAGCTGATATCTCCAGATTAAGGAAAAAGCGAAGTGGAAACTCCTGTGCTCAACCAAGCTGACATCTTCATTTTTTTGGTCTTCTGGCTATGTTTTAACTAAAACGTCGTGCTTCTATGATTAGTGCAGCTACTCACTGTACTAACCAACGACGCGCCGGGCCGGCCGCGAGGCAAACCGGCGGGGCATGGTCTCCAATCCGGCTAGCGCCGCGCCGCCCGTGCGAATGCCGGAGTTCACGCTGCGGGAGGGCAACCGGCTGGAGACGTCGCCACCGGTTTGTTTTCATGCTGGAGAAAATACCCTCCGTTTGTCGGCAGACGGCGGCGCATGTGTGTACCGTTTATGAGGAGCACAAGGACCAGTGATTCTCAGTGATTTTAATGCTGCGGGGCAAGGGAACCTGCAGAATAGTTGGCGCGATCGGTGCAGCAAGGCAAAACAAGGGTGAACTGGTGGACCATGAGGACATGTCTTGTACTATTTGTATTGTGTTTTGAAGAGTATAGAGTTATACGAAGGGTGAAAAGTACATAGCTCTATTCGTATTAGTTTTTACTTAAAGAAGCCAGAAATTAATATAACCATCTAGCTTTTCGAAGTGGCTTCTTCACTTCTCGAGCTCCTATCTCGGTAAGGATAAGTAAGAGGATCACAGACGCGTTACGTACTCTATTCCTCTTGTTTCTGTTTTGTATACGTATCTCTCCTTTACTTTTGTACCACTCGTCTTCTCCTTTTAAAGATATTTCTTTCAATAGTTACTATTTATTTTCAGCTAAAAATCGTAAGTCACGGTCAAAACCTATTAACAAAAGACAATACAAACGCCCCCTATAATATGATCGCAATGGTCCAGACGCCAGACAATGGCAGGTTGTTGAGTTGTTACATGTCACAAGCCATGATAATTGATAGCCATTAGGACATGTTTGCTGATGATTGATGACGATGATAATGAAGACGAGCGGGGGTGGAGCTAGCAGGAGTGCCCGATATACCTAGGCATATTCAAAAATCAAAATTATTTTTACGGAATCAATGTTGCATTTTTGGGCTAGCCCACAACGAACGACACACTCGT
This sequence comes from Melocanna baccifera, assembly GCA_036346265.1. Lineage (NCBI taxonomy): Eukaryota > Viridiplantae > Streptophyta > Magnoliopsida > Poales > Poaceae > Melocanna > Melocanna baccifera. Next base: position 18,759,989 of record CM070696.1, on the reverse strand, counting down.
GCCCCTACACCAGCGCACATGCACCAAATCAGCCCATAGTCACATTCATCTCCAATTCCTCCCCAAATCCTTGCTTTTGATTTGCCGATTTGTATTGTATATTTGGTAAATTTTGAATTTATATGCTAGAGTTACGATCTTACAAACTATTGTATAAGAATAGAATTGTGTGAATGAAATATATACCTTTATTATAAATTTTCTAGCTCCTCCATTGAGGGCGATGATTTTGCTTCTCTAGCCCAACAATGTCATTTCCATGCTCCAACTTGTCGAATCCAGATTGGCAGTTGCCAACAGCCTAGCGCTCTTTGTTACTGGCTACTGCCCATTTGTTTGTTAGATGGATGGTCGCTTTCGGATCCGAAATCATACAACAAAATATCAACGTTTCTAATATTTGCACAACTTTCAAATGATAATGCATTGAAGCACCCAGTAAGGGCATCCACAGTGGAGGCTATTACAAAGTAATAGTCTTGTGAGAGAGAATGTTATCATATCAACTCAAACCATCATATAAAAAATTTCCCCCTATAGTGCATGGTGGCTTGAAGTGGTAGCTTCTCCTTTTTTTTATTTAGTTGGTCCCACTCCACTTCCCACCGGACTCCTCTCCCCCGAATCTCCACCAAATCCTCCTCCCATCCACGATGGGTCTGGCCGCCGTCGACGCACGGAGGTAGGCAGAGCAGTGAATGAGGGTGGCGGAGAAGCTCCTGATGGCGTGCGACCTCGAGGGCTGCAAGGAGTTCACCTCCTAGGCCCTCGCCGCCGACTCCGCGACCTGGCCGCCGCCGACCTCCTCACCACCAGGACGGGACCGGTGGCCGTGGCCGCCTCCGATCCCGATCTATCCACGACGGGTGCGGCGCCGTGGGGCTACGCCATAGCGGACGAGCTGGAGGAGCGCCAACTCAAGAAGCTGGATGACACTAACGTCGCTGGCCCACCTTGCCGATCCCAGACATTGGCGTGTGCCTCGAGAGTACTCCGTCTCTCCATGGACCACATTATCCCCCCCTAAACCACCGCAACTTCTGCAGGCTTCTCTAACACACTACAAGCCACCATCTTTCCTCCTCCTCTCCACCATGGCTTGGCTCCGATGTAGACCAGTGAGGCCACCGTCTAGAATGGAGCACTATATGGCTCCGCTCATTTCGGCTTCTGTTTCTTTTTTTTCACTATTCAATATTTTGTCTTTTTCTGAATTTTTTTAGATATTTTAGGCTTTTTTGTATTTTCTTTTTTTCCCGTGTTCCTTTGTATTGTCCCTAATGGGTTAACATGTTTTTTTTATTTTTATATTTTTTAAAATTAATTATGCCCAAAAAGCCAAATCAACTACAGTAAAAAAAATCAGCTATAATAAAATTTCAATCAAAAATCAGAAGTCATCGCTAAAACGAGCGCCCATTGATACGAACAAAAGAGATTGACAGGGACTGCCCTCCGACTGGAAACGTGACAAACGATTTCCCGTTCCGTGATCCGTTCGAAATCTGCAGCCCTCCACCACGGGAAACTCACAAAACAATCTTTAATTCCCAATAAAAAGTATAAAATTGCTGAAAAAATGGTCATGAACAAGCAAGTCAAATAAGATTTCTCCAACAACTAATACGAAATTAATCGATTAATCGAAGTACAGGGATGGAAATGTGCAGAGGAACTGGATGACACAATGGAGAAGGTAGCCTCCGTATCCCAGGAAGAGGGACGAGTACAGGAACAGAGAGAAGCAGTCGTACCAGAAGAGGAAGCTAAGGGCAAACACCAAACAGACGTACAACACACACAACACAGTGAGCACCATCCGGCCAAAGAACCAGGAATCACATCACAACACAACCGCTTGCATACACCGGGCACAAACGAATCGCTGGCACGAGATCACCATCACCTGCCACAAACAGAACAAGCAAAGATCAGTTAGTTAGTTCCTCCTCAACCTCAAAAATAGACTAAAAACAACAATACGTTTGCTCCTCAACAAAGATGTAATATTCATTTGCTTGGAAGATGTTTCTTTGTTCTTTGTAAAATTCATTTGCTTGGAACAGATTATCCAAAATTCTACTGGATCCTACTAAGCAGAATATGAAACGAGCAGTTGAGATGCTGATCCCAGCTGCTTTAGAATCAGTAAGATTTCCTTTATGTAGAAGTAGAACATATACAGAAGCATCCTTGTTTTCTTCCTCGTTTCCTCACACAAGTCTTCTGATGAACATATAGCAAGTTCCTGAAGGGAAGGTGCATGCGCGCATACCTTGAAGGGGGTACTCCTCTTCCTACTTGGTGATGACCCAGACGGCGTAGATGATGCCGGGGAGATAGCCGAAGAAGGTCAGCAGCAAGCAGATCCAGAACTCAATCTGCAAGCTCACCAACACAAACAATTAAGAGAACCCCACAACTTTGTATCCTCTCACAAAGTAATGCATGCGCCTACTGCAAAGAAAAGCAGTGCGAACTTACCCCGCAGCCGAACCTGAGGAAGACGCCGAGGGGCGGCAGGATGATGGCGACGATGATGTCGATGAAGGTCGCCGTGCTGTCGGACATTTTCTATCCCTCAAAGCTTATCAACTACCACCAGCTGCTGACGAGAGAGATAGGAAGAAATATCAAAGGCCAATCAGCAACAAAGCCAGAGAGTGACTGGGCTCCAAAGGAGGCGAAACGGAGAGCCGGTTGGTAGTGATGGATGGAGAGTGAGCGTAATATGCCAGATGGATGTAAGCTCGCTCACCTGCGAGACCACTTATAAAGACGAGCAAGCAGGCTGCAGGCTGTAACGTCTCTGTATTTGAAAACAAGGCCGTGATATATCCTGCAATAGCCTAAGAATTCAGTTACAAATAGAAAAAGTATCATATCTACTCATAAACATTTCAAAAGAGTTAATTTAATTAAAATAAGACATAACAGTCAACTTTAACAGTTTTAAGAGCGTCAAAACCCAAAACTTAACTTATAATCAGAAGAACCGAAGGAAACTCCCATAGGAACGCTTAAGTGCGGTTATAACTCTAACACAAAAATTTGTAACATCCTTTTTTCTTCTGGTATATGTTATGGTGGAAAATGTCATAACCCACAACCTCGTGGTTTCCCATGATATCTCCTTATCCTAGAACCACTTTTGAAATTCTATCGGCAAAATGTCAACTCTCTTAGAAGTATGAAACTGATGAGTTCCTGGTCTACTATTAGTATTTAAATAGTATATTTAATAAAACTAAGTCTTGTTAAGGTGAATATGACCATCAAATTAAATTGAGTTTATCAGGTGGTAGGACATAACTAATATCATGTCACTCTAAACATTCATCGTACAAGAAATAACAGTGCATAAATAACATAATGAAAATACTGATGAATAAATAATTAAAATAAATGTAGGTTCAATATGGTCAAAAACATATGACTGGCCTCTTTCTCCATAGGATACTGACTTCTTCAATTGCTCTCGTAGATCTTCTGCTGATCGGCTCGTTGGATCCGTATGTTAGCGTGAAAAATAAATGCAAATAAGTTTCTTCTTTGCAGAATACAAGCTGGGAATAAAAGACAAATAAATAACCGAAAAGACAGAAATAAAATAGGTTTTGTGGTCAGGGTTTAGGTAGTGTGTGGTTTGGCTTAACAGAGTAAGGATTGGACTAGATGGGTTTGAGACAGTTGAAAAGGTATGAATGTGTTACATGGGTTTTTGTGAACGGCTATGGGTATGTACGGTATTGGGTTTAGATCCAGAATGTCATCTGGGTGGTTTAGAATTTTATTGAAATCTACGATGACAAAATAAGGTTGGGAATATCAGCGATGGTTTCAAAAAGATCAAAATGGGTGTACGTTTGTTTTTAAGGTTTTGATGAATAGTAACGGTTGGAACGGTACTATATATGGCATCTCGGATGGCTTGAGTTTTATTTCCGTATATTCAGATTAAATATAATTGAGAGTGGATTTTATGGCTCAAAATGGTTAAGAGTGCATGTATGGGTTTCGACGAACGGTATAAGTTGGGACCATGTCGGATTTAGAGTTTAAAACAATGTTTTAGTGTTTTTTTGGATTTTATTGATATCTAATATGGAAAAATAGAGCTGAAAAATGGGTAGACGGGTTCAAAATGGACAAAATGGATATATATATATATGTGTGTGTGTGTGTGTGTGTGTATTTTAGGGCTTAAGTGAACAATAACGGGTATGGTACTGTTCATCGCGAGTCTGGTACTATTCATGGTGGATTTTGTACTGTTCACTAACGGGTCAGCTACTGTTCATATGGGTCAGGTGCTACAGTAAAATCCAAAATGAACATTGTTCGGCCCTAGTCCGACACTGTTCATCTTCTTCCCCTCGTCACTGCAGTAACTGAGAACAGGGGAAAAGAAAAAGGGGAATTCTCGAGTTGTGAGGCTTTGCAAAGAAATCCGAGAATATGGATGGACTCCTGGGGGTAAGGGGGGTTCCATTTTTGGGTTTGGTTGTGGTTGGGGATGGCCGGAGCTTCGCTGACGGCGAGGTTTCTTCGCAACGGTTTTTAATGGCATAGGAGGTATGGCTATGTTTATAGAACAATAGCATTTATGTTTGGGCATCATTGGAAGTAGGGAAAGCTTGAGGAGGTAGTGGCTTGGGTTGGGGATGGCTGTACAAGGTTGCCCACGGTGAGGTGCTTTGGCCAGGTGGTGGCGCTAGGTGCTGGTGAGTTAGGAAACTTGGGGGTTTATGGTGATGCTTCAGTGGGGTTACTAGGGGTGTGAGGGTGCTACAAAAGCAAGCAATCGAAAGGAAATGGACAGAATGAGAATAATTGAAATTTGGGCTTACTCGGGGGTCTTTGGCGATGGCGGCAATGCAACGGCCGGCGAGGGGGTGTGTAGGTGTTTGAGGCTCACCTGGGTGCCAATGCTACTTATTGGAGGAGCTCGGTCCCTTTTATAAGTGGCTTAAGGCGGTTGGCTATAGGGAAGGCTCCTTCTCACTTCAGCACGTGTGCAGGGCGGGGAGGTACGGGAGCTCTCGGCAATGTTAGAGAATGGCGTGGAGAGAGTTGGCGTGGCATCTTGTGTAGTGTGCCTTTCGGCCGACACAGGGTGGTGGTCAACTGTTGCGGCTTGGGGTGGTTGGTCGTGAGGGGAATCAGCGGCGGAGGCTTTCTCAGTCTTGGTAGGTCTGGTGGCTATCAGAGGTGTTATCCCTAAGGAGGTATGACCTTTGAACCACGAATGTGGCGACTTGACTAAGATTTTTGTGGTGGCAGTGGTCGGGATAATTAGAGAAGGCGGCGGGAGTTGCTGTCTGATTTTGTCGAACGGTGAATAGGAGCTGCCGACCATGTTGTGCTCAAATGAATGAGAAGGAGAGTTTGGCAGGGAGAAAGAGGTGTGGTTGGATAAGGAAGGTGCTGGATAGAGCCAAGAATCAAATGGAAACAAGGTTCGAAGAAATTCAAATTGTTTTCAAATTCTGGATCATTTCACAGGCGATCGATGGTCACGTGCTCGGCTGGTGCGGCGGAGGATGCCAAGATGGCCTGGCCCACGCGACAAGGGGATCATCAAATCCGAAGGTTCCCCGGCTGGCCGCGCTTCGCTGTTCGTCTCCGACGGCCAGCGCGGATGGGACGTCCTTGGTTTGTGCAGTTTTTGTTTAGCTTGCGTGCTGACTTTTCTGCATGGAGTGGACGCTCTTTTTTAAGATTTCAGAATAGTCCACATTAGTTATTGAAGAAAAAAAAACCCTAGTTAATAGACCGATTAGTACTGTTCAAGTTTTAGGGGATGATCAGAATAACGATGGCTTTTGGCTGAAAAAACACTATAGCTGGTTGAAAAAACACTATAGCTGAGTTAATGGATAATGTAGTGAATAGTGAAAAAAAAGCTGAAGTTAGAAACTGAAGTCAAAAAAAAACCAAATCGATCACCCCTTTAGACTCCAGCTTTGGGGATTGGAGCTTGAATGACACTCCTCTCCACGTGGGCAGACAAGACGCTCCCGAGACCCACGCGCTCTCTTCATGCTGCAGCCACCGACACTGTTTTGAATCGATGCTCATGAAACGTGAATTGCCTTGCTACCATCCATCAGGAGCGTAGGGTCCATGGCAACGGCGTGCTGCAGGGTACCGACATGCCCCGAGATCACTCTGGTATTTATTTATCTGGCAAGGTAATGCATTATGCTGCTAGCTCCACTCCGTATCGTCTTGACTTGATCCTACGCTTCCGAACAACTGACAAGACGGATCAGTACTACAGGGCTGTGCGCTGGTGGGCTTATTTCCCGTTTTGTATGTCACTTCTCTTACCGTGTATGGGGATGTTCTGGGACAACTGGGCTGGGTTGTGCTTGTCGTCGTAGCCTCTGGGCTAATGTAATGTCCAAGCTAACTAACTGGCTATGATCTACCTATAAGCGTCAGATCTAAATGTCAACCATACCAAAAAAAATATAGAACGATGCTGATGAAAGCATCATTCTTTAATCCTGATATCTTTTATTTTGAGGTCGAGAACATGTAAAAGCATTAACATATGAAAGGAAAACGACCATCCAGGTGTGCATTTTACTTTAGTGTTTTTTGGTTTTAGACCTTATTCGTACTAGATTCTATTTAGAAAAATCAAAAATCAGTATGAATATTTGACTTCTCGAAATAGTTTCTTTACTCCTCTCGTTACTGTCTCGCTTTGAGATAAGATATGACATTACGGGAGCACCACGCACTCAACTCCTCTCACTTTCGTCACACGCACACATCTCTCTCTTACTTTCTCCACTGCATCTCTCCCTTATTCTCCTCACTGCTCGTATCCTCCTTTTTAAAATCACTTATTTCATCCACTACTATTTATTTTCAGTTAAAAATAATAAACTACAACTAAAAATCACCAGTAAAAACTAATATAAATACCTCCTTAATCATCCCAAGTGTTCTCTAGATCCACAAGAACATGGTAAAGCCTCTCAGTAAATGAATCGAATAAAAGCTCGTTGTCTCGATTCTGTCCGATCATAACTTTGTAATAATGCAAGCTCCACTTGTCATGATTCGCTAGAAGAAAGGCATTAAGGGCAGTTCTAATACTGTAGTTTTTTACATTAATTAGGCTTGCCACATAAGCATTTTGATGACATGACATAGTAATTAAAGAGGAGAGATAATGAAACTGTTTCTTCATGAGAAAACTATTTTGACGCATCATCCAAGACGAGGAAACCAGCGAGAGATGCGCTGTAGCGAACCTGGTTTCTTATCATAGTGTCTTAGAAGAAACATCCAATGCATGTGCAGGAAAGAGAATGAAAGGATTGGTCACGATTCAATCTGATCCCACACGAAGAAACGATGAATTGAAGCTGTAGTTTGTATCATAGTGTTTTAGAAGACTAGAAACTAGTCATGGTTTCAAGCATTAGGACTGCCCTAAGGGGATAGTTAGGAGGAGTCATTTTGGTAGCCCTCTTTAATCAGGCTCACGCACGGACACTTATTTTTACAAATCTAATGTCTTTCTTGAGTTCAACAGTCGTAACAAATAACACGTGTCATCTGCCGCGATACCATAGCTAGGCAGAAACCTGCCAAGCTAGTGAAGCTCAGCAGGATGACGTGCCAAGCCAGTCGGCTGCGACAAATGGTTAATTAATATTCATCATACTTGATTAGTATTAATCATATAATATGATATTTAATTAGTGTTAATTATGCTTAAGTTAATCACTTTGATATGTCTATTGAGATCTGATTGTTTGGCGGGAGCTCCTGCCGAGCTCTGGTTGCTTGACACGTCCCCTTACTGAGATAGAAGAGCTCAGCACGTGCTACTGCGGCGCCTCTTCCTTCAGCAAGTGCTACTGCACGTGTCGTCTATCACGGTTACCGAGCTTAAGAAGAGAGCTAGATTTATAAAAATAGATATTTAGAGATTAAATTTGAAAAAAAAAATGGCTACTGTATCAGAAATGCGAAGGATTCTAAAACTTGTGAGAAAACAAATTAATGTGTTTCCAACATTTCTCAATGAACGGTCACGTACTAATTAAGCTGAGCTTTGTGCTAGCTAGCTACAAGACAAAAGTTGCACAGTAAAATTACACTTCTCCTGCTCAATCATAATCAAATTGAAGCACGAGCCACCTACCGGACCAACACCACCATCACGAAACGAAAACGGAGGACGAATCAAGGACCCCATGATAAAGCCAGACGTTGAAGCTAGCTGAGATTGATTAATTATCACCACTCTTTATTCAATTAACCACGCAAAATTAAACACCTCTTACATATGCATCCATCTTTCTGTATCGCCGCCACCACCACCATCATATGCACTTTACATGTTGCACCGGCAAAGACTTCAATTATCACACGCAGGTTACGCAACGCGCGCAAACCCGGTCTCGATCAATCACCCGGCCAGCAGAAGAACGGGAAAAAAAAAATTACAAGCCGAAACCTCACCAAACATTAGCTATATCGCACGTACGCACATGCGCGTATAGAAAGCTTAGCACGCAGTAATTAAATGCTCGCCGCCGTTCGCGTTGGTTCGGTTCAATTCAGGCACCAATTGCTGTGCCCGTGCACGTCGAGCTGCACTGTGGGCTTGCTGTCGCCATAGACGCAGAGTCCCCGGATGCCCTGGTACTGCAGCTGGTAGCCATCGAACACGTAGTCGGACCACATGAGCTCGTCCAGCGCCACGCCGTAGTGGTCGGAGGCGGCGGCGTCCGTGCCGGCGCTGCTCGGCCCCAGCTCCAGCCACGGCAGGTGGTTGGTGGCCGTGGTACTGCACTGCGTCGAGTCGAACCCACCGCTGCTGTTGCTGCGGTTGTTACACTGCGAGTTGGTGGTGGTGGTGGTGGTGGCCGCAGGGCTTAGGCCAGCCATCGAGTTCAGTGTGCCGGAGCTCGACACCGACGGGATAACCGCCGGGTGTACAGTACTGGATGGGCCGCAGTGCAGAGCGTCCGCGTCCAAGTAGCCAGTGAAGTCCGCTGTTTGGTTGTACCCCGACAGCGACAAGGATCCGTCGCTGCACGCGCTCGCTCCGGCGCCGTCCCTGCTGCTCCGGCTGTACATGTAGCTTTCTGCCGTTCCCACCGGCGGCATGTGCGGTACCTGCTGGCCCACTGATGATAGGATGAGCTCGGCCTCGCTGAACACCGCCGTGCCGCCGCCGGCTGTGGCGGCGCCGCGGTTGCTGGCCTCGGCGAGCGGCTTGTGGGTTGCCGGGTCGATGCCGCGCTGGCGGAGCTTCTTCTTGATGTTCGAGTTCCAGAAGTTTTTGATCTCGTTGTCCGTCCGCCCCGGCAGCTGCGCCGCAATCTGAGACCACCTGCCCATGCAGGAGCAAACAATTTCCCATTTGGTTAGCTAAAATTGGCCAAGTTAGGAGCAGTAATTTTCTTACGTATATATGTGGATGTTTGGTTTGGTATTTACTTGTTGCTTAGCATGGAATGGAGATGGATGATTAGGTCTTCCTCCCCCTGAGAGAATGCGCCCCTCTTGAGGTCCGGCCTGAGGTAGTTTATCCACCTCAGCCTGCAGCTCTTTCCACACCTCTCAAGGCCTAATGCAACAACACAACTAATTCCATCAATTTAGCACTTCAAAAAGGCTATTTTCTATTAGTCTAACTCTCTGGTTACCGAACGTCCCGTCTCTTCGTGTTTCGTGCTCAACTTTTTAAGTTCATATTAATCTTATGTTATATTCATATTAGTATTGTATTCACATTAGTCATATGTTTTCATTAGTCATGCTAGACTATATATGTGTAACACTTTGTTATTTGAATCAATGAATTATATTATGTGATTGCCCCAAATGTTTCACGCTCTTATGGTATCAGAGCGGTACCGCTCTTGAGTCATCGCCTCCACAATTTTCTCCATGCCACCCCTAAGAGATGATCGCTACGTAACCCGTAGTTTAAGTCATATCGTCGATCATTCGATCGGCTACCAATTAGAGTTTTTTCTGGTTATTTTCAGATCGAATTTTCTCTACTTTTTCCACAACTTTCGCCACGTCACCCCTAGGAGATGATCGCTACGTAATCCGTAGTTTAAGTCATATCGTCGATCATTCGATCGGCTACCAATTAGAGTTTTTTCTGGTTATTTTCAGATCGAATTTTCTCTACTTTTTCCGATCATAGATCAGTTTACATCACTTTACCGACCCATCGATGTTCCTTGGCTTCGGACTTCATCGCCTTAGTTTTAACCTCTCTGGCGTCTCCTCTCTTCTGATGACATCATGGCATAACGCGGCGTGCTTGTCGACATCACCCTCTCTCTATGGCCTTTCGAGCATTACGTCTACCGCCGTCATCATGTTAGATCATCATCGCCGGTCCGTTATCCACAAGCATAAACCGTCGCACCACCGGGAGCGTGTCACCCTCAGTCATGTTCATGTTCTTCATGTACTGACGTCATCACAGTTCGCGGACATCTTCACCAAGGGGTTGCCTACCTCTGTTTTTATGGAGTTCAGATTCACTCTGAACGTCCGTATTGCCGACGCTTAGACTGCGGGGGTGTGTTAGCCTGACCCTTTGGTTACCGAACGTCTTGCCTCCTTGTGCTTTGTGCTCAACATCTTGAGTTCATGTTAATTTTGTGTTGTGTTCACATTAGTCTTAAGTTTACATTAGTCATGTGTTCTTATTAGCCATACTATGCTATATATATGTGTAACCCTTTGTGACCTGAATCAATGAATTATATAGCGTGATTGCCTCAAATAGTTCACGCTCTTATTTTCCACACAATATAACATATAAAATCATTTCTTAAGCACGATCCTAGAGGGTCTTTCGAAAAAAAAGGCACAATCCTAGAGTAGTGCTGCCGCTAAATCAAATCTTAACTGACTCAAGCTGTTGCACTGTCAGTACTACGTACGTACATTGTTGGAGAAGGGCTATCTAGTGATCTAGTTAGCAATAGCATGCTGGTGCAGTACCTGCTAGCTTGGGGACAGAGCTCCAGCAGCCATGTCCATACTTGGCAATGTGGTTCATCAGCTTCTCATCCTCCTCGGGCGACCACAGGCCTCTCCTCAGCTTCTTCTTGGTGCCGCACGGCCGCTTCGCCATGTCGCCCGTATCCAAGACGTCGCAGAGCACCTAGCTAGCTCGATGGCGGTGCAGCCGCCGTTGCAAGCGGAGAAGACGACGACTATGACAGCAATGAGGACAGGCAGAGAGATGGGGAGAAGAAGGCGAGGTATAAAAGGGAGCTCGGGTGGGAGGCGGGAGGTCGCTCTCAAGTAGGTGCCAATGTAGTGTAGAGCGCTAGTATGAGGGTACTCTCTCTCCTTTCTCCTCACTTCTTCCACCTTTGCTCCGAGCAATAAAGTCGGTCGTGAATCATGATAAGGCAATGCTACTACGACGTACCACGACTAATCTTCACTTCACCCGTGTGTGCTCATTAGGTCTCGTAACTTGACTGTCCAGCCAGCCGTGTTGGTAGGGCTGGCCGACTCTTTTCTGCCCCCCGCTTTTGCCTCCTCTTTCCCCTGCTTAATTATTTTCACCTTGACACTGCATCTGCCACTGCAAATGTTGCATGCCCCTGTTGGACTTTGGACATTCACTTTGCTTTAACATCACTTCTTGATGCCAGTAATTTGGAACGCAAGCAATCCATCGACATGGCAACATGGCCACCTCATATTCCACGATGAATGGATAAACAATTTCCACTAACTAACTGCCAGCCAAATGCATGCCACAGCATAATCTTATCATGGTCATGGGAGGCTAGCTTGCTTAGCTAGTCGGCTAGGGACACAAAATGGGGTTGGAAAGGCCATATGCTCATATGAGAATTTTGAGACACTACAGCACTGCACTGCATGTGTGGAAGAGACGGCATTGCAATGATAACCACATGTTTTTTCTTTTACTAGCTATATATGTGCATCAATCAAATTAATCTATATTAGTGATTTTAATTTGTACGGGTTTTGTGTGATCCCTCATCCCTCCCTTACCACACCAAGGCAGGTTTCTAATCATGTGGTGCCTCATCGTAATAAGAAATTTATATTTATACCCTATAACCAAGGATAAATGCTACACTAGTAACTATACTTATTGATTTGTACTTTATAAGTAACATAAACTTAGGTTCAATGATCATGACGACATATCTATGTAGGTTTTACTGGATTCTAATTGTAATCATACCAAAATAGAATAGCATAATATGCCTTAATTCCCTAAAGAAGAACAAAACCAACTTGGCAGTTGTCCGACGATTAATCGACAAGAAAACACATTTCCTCCATAAATAATTTTATTATAGTCTTTCCTTCTTTTCCAATGACTAAAGCTAACCTTTTGGAATTACGTAAGTTGTTCGCTATGTACGTTTGTAAAGGTACAAAAAATTCAATGGAGGGGATCAACGCTCTATGACATGATCTAAATTTTCTGATACTCACAAGCACACATTAATTCTATATGACACTACATGTCATATGGAATAGATCATTTTCTCTGGCAGAAAACTGCTCACCACCAACTAGTTGCCTCATGACAGTGCTATACACGTGCTTTTCTATCCCCTCTGCACCGACAGGATTTCCTCTTCCGTGTGCATGAAATGCTAATTTCACGCAATATAACGCAAAAAAAAAAAAATATATTGACAACTTACAAGCACACACGCATCGGTGCTCAAGCTAGAAATCATACATTGTCAATAATTAAATTGTCGATCTTATAAATTATAGAGAAAACAATAAAGTCTTACAAAAGGATTTAAAAGGAGAATAGGAGCTATTTTTATTACTATGAACTTATTACAAGATGCTCTCAATGAGATATTACAAAAGGATGCTTTTAGCCCTAGGGTCGCTACTTCATGCCTTTGTAATCTGCTATCCAGTCGAGAGATCTGTCTATGTCTCCCTCTGTCTTCTCTCGTCAGATTTTAAATAGCGTCGAAGAGGTGTCGGTTGTCCACGTGAGTAGACGCTTTGTCAATTCATCACGTTCAGTTGAGCGAACGATTGTTGTCAATAAGAAAAAACTGATAATAACTGTTCTTTAGTTATTATTAGTAGGAGAGAATTATAGGATTAACCGCAAGATGTTTATTATCAGAGATGTAAGATTAAGTTATCGTGTGGTTACGAGAAAGATAAAGCGTGTCTTATCCTACACGCGGAAGGAGTTGGCTCAAGGCAGGCCCACGAACCATCTCATAGGATCTCCGGCTAAAAATCTATGGCTATGTACGTGCATGCATTAAACCGTGACCGTATACATGTCACATTCAAGTCACTGCACGAGCACGCGTACAAGAGCTAGCACAAGTCATGCTGTATGTCTAAAGGAAAAGGTCTTTGCTAGTATTGTCTTCTCAGTATTTATGCTTAATTTAATGCGGCAGGATTCATACTTCTAAAAATATGGAATTAGAGGATGTTTAGAGTGACGTTAGTTTATGATTTTTTTTACTGTAGATGATTTATTTTTTACTGTAGTTGAGTTAGCTTATTTGATATAATTAAATTTAAAAAATTTAAAAATAAAAAACATATTAGCCCATCACAGACAATGCAAAGGAATAAAGAAGAAAAAAAAGGAAAGGCAAAGCCTAAAAAATCTAAAAAAATCAGAAAAAAAGAAATTACTGAATAGTAAAAAAAACAGAAACCAGTAGTAGAAGTTGGTTTTAAAACAAAATGAGTGGGACCAAATCATTTCAAATAATTAGGATTGCCACCCGCAGAATACTCTGTGCTGTCCATATGTAACCAAAAGTACGTGAATAGTTGTATGTTCCCATCAGCTTAATTATTTTGTACAAATTGAAAATCATCTGCTAAAATAGGGTCAATCCTTTTCTTTTCTTTGGAGCTTTCTGTTATTTGTTACAGTTAACGTATATAATGCATCATATTTCTTCCATGCATGCCGGAAAGAACATGCATGAAGACCATCGTGCATACACTGAAAAAATAAATAGAAAGCAAATGTATTGAAAACCATGCATGAACCAACAAATTAAATATCCAAGGGCCTCTAGCTCGATCCGGGAGCAAATGTACGAGCTTTAAGTTAAAGTTTAAGAACAATGCATGCATAATGTGTTATTTTCACAAGTTTAATTTGCCGTTCATGTATGTTTAGGGTACTCCCAGTGCAGACACTACATAGCAATATCTATAGTTTACCATATCATATAAAATAAAACTAGAAATAATCCTTCTAATGTATGGTAATGGTATCTAACAATCATTCCACACAATTAATTAATTTTTTCTCTTTTATCTCACACTCTCTCTCCTTTTTACCAATTTTCATCCTATAGTTTTCTTGGTTCTTTCAAATGAACAATGTCTTGTATGAGACACTACAATAATTTCTTTCTTCTTTAATTACCCTTCCACATCTGCCTATTACTTAGTTAACATGTTATCAACATTGCTTACATCACCCCCTTTAGGAGTGCCCTCATGATCGCAACGAGCTAGCGTAATTACACGCGCATTATGGAATGTTGGGGATTCCTTTGATCAAAACGGAGCTGGCGGCATGAAGACATAATGCATGTTAGGTGCAGCAATTATGCGTACATTATTGGGGTTGCAAAAGCGCAGCTTGTAACTGCTAATAATGGAGACAAAGTTTCACTCCATGTGTACACGTTAACGATCAGTGCGTTCTTACTTTTCCTTCAGGCCTTCAGTCACATGTCCTAGCTTGTACATGCACATACTAAAGGAGAGAAGATTCGATATGTATGGGTGATGCAACTTCACATGTGTAAAATATAATGGAGGCAGCATTTACATTTTGCGTGCCTACCAACTAAGTTAAATTTTACTACTACCTCAGAATGCACTAACTGAATAAATTAAATTTTGAAAGCAGTGGTTTGTTTTGATTTGCTTAGGATTTCAGTAAAAACAAACGCTGAAGAGATGCGAAATGTAGCATGTACATTATATTTTATAGCGTCATTAGCGAAAGGAACGTAGCACCAACTCCGGTGGGGTGCTTAATTAATCGGCAGAATTAGCGCGCGGGGGAGGGGTAGCCACAAATAATTCCTGCTATCTAGCTAGCTTAATTAATTTACAGAACTCCATTTACGCGCGTATATCATAAGCAACTTCATTAGCACGTAAACAATAAAGCGTGCGCAAAAAACTGACCGCTGGCGATGTCCATAGGGAATATGGTACTGCCCATTTTAGCTTTTACAAACTGTTTTTTTATAGTACATAACTTTTAAACATAATATTTTTGAAGTCAAAATCTACTAATAGATTATAGTAAATACTACAGCGACTTCATTACATCGAGAAACAAACACACTTTTATCACTCGATCAGTCATTGTAAACGTCCAGTTTCTAATCAAAACATGCAATCTCTCTCTCCACACACAAAAAGGGTGGGGGAATCTCTCCACCATGTATACCACATGGCGGATCTCTAGACCTAGAGCTCCTCCGGCTGCACGTTATCATCTGAGATATATATATATATATTATGGCTCGTATCTGATAAGACTGATATATAGATATAAATTTCCATACATGGACGTACAGATACGAGAAATCACCACCAATATGATCCACCCAATCTTCCACCCGGCCACCAAACACGAGCGGCTAGCTATTCCTGAGCAACACAACACAGGTACCCGACATGCATGCACAGCGCTCGCTACAGCACACCACCGCGCGCATGCAAGTGCTGGGCTATACGGCCACACACTTGAGCTATCACGTACTCCGATCCCTTCCTTGGACGCCGCTGCAGTAGTGCTGTACCGGACTACTGGCGCCGAGCACGTACGTCCCCACGGCGGACGCGCGCGTCCCACCTGCCGCGTGCGCGCGGTGCAACCCCGGTCCATGCCATGCACATACGCACGTCTCCCTCCGGCCAAAAAAGGGGGGGCGACCGGGTCGCCGTCGCGGCGCGTCGCGTCGCCCTCGGCTGCTTCGTCGCGATGCGCCCGCCGAGCTAGCCCGTGGCTCCTGGGCGCGAACGTCTGTTGTCCTGCCGCTGTTGCGACTGGCTTTGCCGTGAATGCGCCGCGGGCCAGCGTATAGGGGTGGGACTAAATGGATGTGCCCCGCTGGTGCGTTTGTCTAAGGGTATATACAATGGTATCGACAGTTGTTGTCTATAATATATATATATATCACCTATGGACAGTGTTAAAGACAGTTCGTATAGTGGGTTGTTTTTTCGCTTGTCTTTATACATTGGCACATTGCAAAGTCTTTTAATGCTTGCATGGACTTGAGAAACATGGTGATCAACTCTCATTTTCATTTTTGTGGACTTTTGTGTTGCTTTATGTTTATTTCGGATACGCAATTACAAGAAAATGAGTATGATTGAAATAGATAAATAATGATAATTTATATGATATGATAATTTGCATGCATGAATATGGGAATGAGTTTGTAGGGAACTAGTACATAAAGAAAAGAAAACAAATAATAGGTAACTGAAATAGGTCTAAACATTTTACTTGTTCCCACAGTGTTGCCAAATATACTTGACTAAATCCCTCTTTAGTTGGATATGTGTTGGCCGAGCACAATAGAGGAATTTCTCTGTAGCACATTTGCAAAGTAAATGTTAGGGCAATTGTTGACTTCCAGTGGTAGAACAAAAGATGTCTCGGGCGTCTCGTTCAAGTCTAAATGAGTGGTGACCAATTCTCGTTCATCTTCAACAAATATTATGAAGAATGATGCAAGCTTCCAAGATTTTGCCAACAGTAACCCATTGCCACAACTGTGCTGGGCAATGCACGATGTTAAAATGAGCTTGTAATACCCCAAATGCACGCTCAACATCTTTCCTTGCCCCTTCTTGATGCTATGCAAATAATTTATACCGTTGATCACCATGTTCCATTGAAATGCAGGGACGGACCTTCCATGCAAGCAACTATCTCTGCCTCCAAAGCATCCGTGCAATGGAAGAGAACACGCTATGGCAGTTTCTCCACAGCAGCAACAAAAAGCATCGTCTGGTCTAGTTCAGACACACTAAACGTCAGCTGCAGAAGCCATGCCGGTCTTGAACGACGTAACGCCAAATCGTGCGGGAGCCGCCACACATCCCTCGTAGCCATCCGTAATGCCCTTGCATTCGGACAGACACGCATGACATGGAAAGAGTCTTCCTCTTCTGCCCCGCGCACTGAGCAAACTCCATCAAGCTGTAACTTTTGGCGGTTCTTATTCAGTTCTGTTGCCTGGCCATCTGATGCTAGCTTCCAACCAAATATTTTCACCTTCTGTGGAACAGATAAGATTCCATTGTGACCGGGATATCCATCAGGTCTTGTACTAGAGGAAGCCAACCCTGCTTCCTGAGAAGAAGGATTCAGGGCTAATTTGTAAGCACTCCAGACCGTGAATATGCCATTTTTCTCTGGGAACCAAGCTAAGAAATCCATCTCATTTCGAGGGGACGCCTTGATCTTCACAGTCTCTTCGGCGTCAATTGGCAAAAAAATATCCTGCAGAAGCGAGACGTTCCAAGCCCCATTACGATCCAACATTCCTGAAACCCACTGAAGCCGGCAGCGACCTCTCCTTCCTGCAACTTTCATCGTGGACTCCCGTGGAATCCAATTGTCTCGCCAAATCCGGATGTGTTCGCCGTTAGCTACTCTCTAGATAAGCCCTTTTTTTTTCAGCAATTCCAGTTCATATTCAATTGCTTGCCATGACGAAGAAGCATTACCTGTAAAAACCATGTCTGACAAACATCCATTCAGGTAATACTTCGCTTTCAAAACACGAGCACACAAGCTAAGCGCCATGCCTGCCTTGCCAACAACGCTTTACTGAACAGACGCATGCCATGAAAGCCAATACCTCCCTGGCACTTTGCCCTAGTCAACTTAATCCCACGCTAGCCAATGAGTATTGCGCTTCCCTCCTCCTGACCCCCGCCAAAAATTCCTGACCATTTTCGCTAGCTCATCACAAAGCGACACTGGAAGGTTAAAATAACACTCATAACATAGGCGGGGAACGATTGTGCAACTAATTTTACCAATACTTCTTTACCTCCCTGCCACAAATGGTTTTCACCCCATTGGATAAGGCGCTTACTCAGCTTCCCTTGTGGACTCTGAAATTTTCCTCTATGAATTCTACCCTCTGGAGCTTTTTTTTTTTTTTTTTTTTGCTTCATGAGCTCTCCAAAAGTCGAAACAAACAAATGCCTTTTTCAAGCAAATTCTTCAAACAGTTTCCCAAGCGCAAAACTATATGCATCATCCACATCGACATTTTTACTGTCCACTGTCGTTTCGAAAAATACAAACAAAAACCATCAGACATAGCTAAAAGCCAGTCGCAACCCAAAAAAACAGGGCATATATGAGACGAGTTTGCTCCAACAGGCTCAGACATATATGAAGCACACCAAATACCATGAAAATGTCAAATGATCGGATTTGTTGTAGGCATTATTCATACATCACGTTCAGTACATGAATATGTAAGGTCCAATGGGGTCGAAATGTTCAGATACATCAAGGGAATGGCAATGGAAAGAATGGATATGTGAGAATAATGCAAAGACCTCAGCACATTCGCGTGCGAGGCCCTGCCCTATCATATCAAGTGACGAACACGGGCAAGCCAGGAACTTGCACCCTCTAATCCTCTATCTATACCTTCCTTTTAAGTCGTACCCACTGGGTTTTTTGCCACCAGAATTGTTGGTGCCAAAGAATAATCTTAATGATCTCCCCTGAATACAAGATGATGGCAGGTACCATCGCAAGGATATGCACAGTCTGTATACTTTGCGTCTCCCCTCTCGAAAAACCAATCCCCAACCGCTTCAGCAATTCTCTGCGCATCAAAAGACATGGAGAGGGTCTCATCAGGCTACCAGATCTCTCTTACATGCACGAGTTCTACTTCTACCATGTATTTGAGAAAAGACAACATGTTATTTGCATCACCGCGTGCATACCTTGTTACCGAGACGAGGGGAGTCATTTGTGTACCATGTATCCTGTCTCTCACTCTGGCAATGAGCAAAACATGAGTTGATAAACAGACCATTTTGCCTTGACCCAGAGAAACCCTTTACGGCATCAAGCATTTGATTCCTAAAACCTGCGTCATAATAGGGGATCAGCCAATGTAGCCTTAAATTAGACAGCTCGGAAGATCTGGGGAAATGGTTACGTACCTTGTAAAAACTGAAGTTGATTGGCATTACAGAAGGCATGATTCATCTTACATCTTTGCCATAAACCTTGGGGATCAGCTGTTTTGGGGGCCACACTTTGTTGAAGCTGGAAATACAAGGAAAAAAATTCATTGAATAATTTTACTGATTGCCCATTCAGTTTCATTTCTAGCCCAATTATAATCTATATGCATAACAAGTACCTGCCACACGTCATAGGCAGTGTTTAAAATAAAAGTCGGAGTTTGAATGTTTGGCGCCACGTTCTGTGGGAAAAAGCACTGTAGGGAGCATAAGTTAGAAAAACCATCTGGTGAAAGAGATAATTCATTATATGTCACTGAATAACGTCCACTTCTACAAAATACCATTAAAAAACACACTCTCTATTATATTTCATTGAATAGCACTGAAATTATATTATATGCCATTGCCATCAGTTAGGGTACATTTGCCCCTGGAAAAAGACGATTTTACCCTCAGTTCTAATTTGTCCCTATGATAAAAATTAAATATAGGGCAAATTGGTTTAGCCAAAAATGCTGAAATTTTTTTGTGGATCATTGGGGTAGTGTACAACTCAAATATAAAATTTCGTGAATTGAGTCTTCCATTTGTTCCATTTTTGAAATTCAAATCCAAAATCAGCCTATTTGAGCTATTTTTTAAACTGGGACAAATTCTCTATATAAAAATGAAAAATAATATTTTTCAGGAGCTATGTACCATATTAGGAGCATGTGAGAATTTTTCCAGAATTTGTAAACCTCATCTAGTCTCTGTTTGTAAATAGTAGCCTTTATTAGCATTTAAATTAAAATTTTGAAAAAATTCTTTGAACAGTGCCTTGAAAATTTTTTCCTATCTCATTGACATATTGAACAACACCCATGATAATTTTCATAATTTTTGGAGGTTGTTTGCTATTTTAAATAAATCAGATCTTCGGACTTTACTAAGGGTATTTTGGTCTTTTTTTCAGAGTATAACGGTTAGCTCTAACGGTCAACTAACGACAGTGGCATATAATAGAATTTTGGTACTATTCAATGACATATAATAGAGTGCTTTTCAATAGGATTTTGTAGAAACGGACGCTATTCAGTGGCATATAATAAATTATCTCTTTGTGAAAAGAAGGCATTGTCTATGTGTTATTGTTGGTAGATATTTCTGGATGTTTGTCTTACCGAGGTTTTATCCATGCGGGAGGTACAAGACCTAGGCAAGCTTTTTCCAGAACCCTGTATTGTGGTGAATTTTGATGAGGATAACATAAGCAAAATAAAGATATTGTTATTGGCACATGAATAATCTGACATAAATCAGTACTAGCACCACATGTAGAAGTAGGATAGTGTCAACAAGGAATTATCACAAAATGTTCAGAAATCATGGCTGACAGAGTGGCAGATACCTGCAATCTCACGATGCCATTGAAGAACTCTCTCATTTCCCGACGACCAGAAACATCAACACTGCAAATGGTAAGAGGATTAATTCGACTAATGTACCATTGAAGTAAAAATAGCAATTACTCTTCCTCCATAGCAAATAAAGAAGGTACTAAGAGTAACAAAGATTACATCAAAGCAAGTCTCAATTATATATGTGAACTTACGTGTCAAGAAACATTCCAGCATCAGCAAGGCACTTGACTCTGGTATTAGACGGAAACAATCCACCGAACTCATCGCAGTGAAGTATGGTAGAAACACCCCCAGCAGAGCATCCAGAAAGAAGGGCCTGGTAGAAGTGAGTTGCATAAGGGGAACAGATATTATTTCCCAACAGCTACAGAAAAAAAATGATTAACTGTGGAGGGATCAATACTTGATTAGCATAACGCATTCCTTGGGCCATCAGATCTTCCATAGCAGCCTGCCAAATACGCTGACCTCGGAAATAAAGGCCTGCAGCCTAAAGAAAAAAAAACTGATGATGAATCCATGTAATTCAGTAAATAAAACAGAAACAACATGTACGGTATGTATTTCTTTTCAATGGAATGTGCAGTATCTATTATCTAAGAAACTTAAAACTAGAATTGAAATGCAATTGAATAATTGATAAACATGTTTGTTTGGGAAATATCCAAATGAAGGGCTATCATTTATGTGGTTAGAAGTTTACTAAGGATGAGATTCCATCTTTGGAAATCCTTCAGCACATGTTCTACATATTTGGTGAAAGTAAAGCAGTAAAATGCAGGGACAGAATTTGCACTAACCGAGTCAGCCCCTTCACCAGTGAAGGATCCACCATCACAATACCGAACCTTCACTCTATTCCAGTTGTAGAAATCTAAGAGACAAGAAAACATAATTACAATTCCTCAACCAGAAATATCAACTGAATAATCAACAGCTATATTCTCTCTTTTTCTGTACAGAAAGTGGTATGAACAACAATACAAGACAAAATTGATTAGAAGAATACCAGGATTTTCTTCAGGTCTATTACTCATTATCCCTGTAAACTGGAGTTGCCCCTCCATATGATTTGATGACCCAC
Source organism: Melocanna baccifera (assembly GCA_036346265.1). NCBI lineage: Eukaryota > Viridiplantae > Streptophyta > Magnoliopsida > Poales > Poaceae > Melocanna > Melocanna baccifera. Next base: position 18,738,221 of record CM070696.1, on the reverse strand, counting down.
GCCGACTGCTCTTGCGGAACACACAGCTTTTAACATCATTGCACCAGCCTCCACCCTGGAATTTCATATGAATCACCATCAGCTATTAGCCTACAGGACATATTACAATCCATAACAGTACTAATTGCAATTTGCTCAAATTTATCTCTCAGTTGACATATGTGTGAATCGTGAAGTATTCCTCACCTCCAGATTGACAAGCCAACTGTTTGCCCCTGATCCAAACCCTCGGTGTAGGTGGTAACCCGGTAAGCTTCCATCCAAGCATACTGCAATGATTTGAAAGTAAGTAAGCATCAATGTTTACCAGCCTACCATGCTATAAGCTAGAAATATTCCATTCGAACTCAAACTCTGATCTAAATGGAAAGGATTACTCGTGAACTACTTCAACAATGCTATTGCTTTTAAAATCCAAAGCAATTGCTGCAGACCAGACTTTCTTTGATTAAATTTGCACAAACAGAATCAGCATAACATAGATCTACAAATCAGCTCCACGCTAAGACAAGTTCAGGTCTTGAGTAATTGACTGACTATAAACAAATGGGGAACTCGGGTACCGAATTATTTAGAATTCATGATATTTATAATACTCACTAAGCAATCATACATACCAACTTGCCATTGCACGGGCAATAGATGATATTCGACACCCTTTTCCCCCCATTAGGTAACAAGAATTCATCATGACAACCACCAACAATGCTAAGGCTAGATCCACATGCATATATTCACCGGGATCCACACATGATACATGCTACTAACAAACAACAAAAGGATAAGACTGCATGATCACTCAATCAAAAGAGAACCTATATAAAAGGGGATACTGAAGAAAAAACATGAGCAATCGCAATCCCTGTAATATATAGATGCTCTGACCAACCAGGGTCAACACAACAGGGACCTGCATCACACGACTCAATGACTCAATCTCAAGGCACACAGACCCAATCCAGTGACTCAACCCAAGAACTCACATGGGACATGACCAATAAAAAACTAATCTTTGCAACAACAAAAAATCAAGGTAGGAATAATTCTGGAAGAACGAAATTTACCGGCCCCCTTGGCAGCCGCCGACTGGATGAGGGTAAGCCCGACGAAGACGCCGTTGCTGCCGCCGGAGTTGGCATTGGTGGAGTAGACCTGCGTTTCGTTCCACCACGGCTCGGAGCCATGCACTGCTCCCACCAAGAAACCAAGAACCAAGGCAAGAGCCCAAGAACCCATGGTTTCTTTACCCGCCTCCCCTCCCCTCACCCTGTCTCTGCCTCTCCCTTCCCTCTCTACTCACAGGGGAGGTGTGAGGACAGGGGGAGGAATGGATCTGGAAGGGAGAGGAAGAAGGGAGAGCGGAAGTGGCCAGGCAAGAAAGGAACTTATACGCAGAGCCAAGTGCAGCTGGCTGGCAATGGCTAACAAAACAAAGCAGCTGCTCCTGGAGATTCTGTGGGGTAGTGTACTAGTGTCCTACTGTAGTGCAGTGCTAGTGTAAACGCGCTGCTGTTACCTGGTGCTGCGTTACAGTTGTGAAGCAAGGCATCTCCTCACCTGGGAGAGAGAAAAAGGAAAAGGAATGGAAGGAAACGGAGCTAGCGCGTAGCAACGTGGTGGTAATGGAGTACAGGAGTGGGGGAAAAACTCAGGAAAAACGAGGAATCCATTGGAGACCTCCATTATGGCTGCGAGCACAGCTTTTCGTGGGGGAGGCGCAAAATAATTAGTGTCGGCTACTGTGAATGAATTGCTGTGACGGCGATGGGCAGCTTTCGTAGTAGAAAAACGAGTACCACTCACAAGTAGGACGTAGTAAAAAAATTCGAGAATGCAACGTAAAGAAATGAAAACATTCTCTCTCACACAAATGGACTTACTAACATATTGCTGGGGACGGTTAGATTTTGGATACCGTAGCAACGGTTAGATTTTGTCTAAAGCATTTAATTAAAAAAGGGAGAAAAAATAAAATAAATCGTTATATCTCCACAGACAATATAAAGAAAAAAAATAAAAAAAACACATTAAGAAACCAACGTATTCAAAACAACTTCTGACTTTTAAAAACTAATAACCAAAAACCAAGAGCTATTTTGAATGGGATCTTAGAACTCCACTAAAAGAAATCTCTTGATTTGGACATCAATGGTGCTTTAGTATGATATTAGATTTATTGTTGGTACTTGTCTAAAGCATTTAATTAAAAAAAATCGACACATTCAAAATAATTTTTGACTTTTACAAACTAAATAGCCAAAAACCAAGAGCCACTTTGAACGGGATCTTAGAATTCCACTAAAAGAAACCTCTTGATTTGGACATCAATGGTTTTGGTTCAAGAAGTGTTGATTTTGGAGTTTTGGTGTTGTAGACGTTTTGGTTTGAGTTCGTACTGTGATCTAGCTTGCTATGACATATGAGAACCCTATCTAAGGTTATATAGATTATCAAGAACTCACGAATAAGAGCATATCGAGATTTCCCGGTTTTGGTTTGAGTTCGTACTGTGTTTGCCCGGTTTTGGTTCAAGAAGTGTTGATTTTGGAGTTTTGGTGTTGTGGGCGTTTTGGTTTGAGTTCGTACTATGATTTAGTTTGCTATGGCATATGAGAACCCTATCTAAGGTCATATAGATTATCAAGAACTCACGAATAAGAGTATATCGAGATTTCCCTCTTCTGATCGGTTTGGTGCACCATTTCTTTGAACAGAAAATGTCAGAATTTTGATAATGATTTTCTTAATTGTTGATTAGAATAGATTTCTGACATTCTAGAGAATGTGCATGCAAAGTTCTAAATTATTTGGATCAACTAATCAAAAATTATATGGATTTTCATATTTAAAACAGCTCTGAAATTACCGAGGTTACTATAGTTTTGCCTGATTTTACTGTTCATAATGGTCTGACCGCTATTGAAATAGAGGTCTAATAGGCCTGGAGGTCAGACCAACCCTTTTATGAAGGTCAAACCGCCCATATATGTAGAGATAAGACCGCTAGGGGTTTTCAAAACACATTTTGCTTAGTTTTGATCAGATCTTTTATTGTGATTATTTGTTTTTGATCTTCATAATTTTTATAGCTACTGGAGTGAAGAATTTTACTTTCACTTAAAAAAATTAAAAAGACTTAGATTAAATTTAAACTCCAATTCATCACTCGTCGCCATACTCACCCGTTACAGCAACTTTTTGCCGGGATCGATTCCTAACTCACGTGCTTCTGCGTAGGAACTTGTTTGGACATTACTGACACCGTTTTGTTGATAGCACATGCCACTCATAGATAGTTTTTGCGAGTTGCGACTCTAGTAGTACCATTTACAGAGTAAGTACTAGCACTTCAAGAATCAAGATCAACTGCTTGAAAAAAGGAATTTAGGGGAATTGTTATTTTTTGTAAAACTTGATACTAATACATGACATGAGTAGCAGATGGCAATCTAGATGAAATAAGCCAAAACGGTAGGTTCATGTCCCATGGGGAAAACTGAAAGAATACAAGCAGGTAGCATGTGCCATTCATGTCGCTACACTTCCATACGGTGCGACCAAAGAGGACCATTGTCTTCTGCACCAGTCATAGTCCACTCCTAGTAAGTAGTGCTTAAATTATACTCACTAATGACTGGTATAACAACCGTACTGTGATGAACTGATGACTGGTTTAACACTAATGACAACGGAGACGCCCCGGATCATTTGCGGCACCAGCGATGTGGGCCGGGCATGTGGCCGGCTAATGATAAATCTTTCTCGTCACAGCTCCTGGCAAATCTTTTAGCGGTTGGGTGTTATCCATTAATACATCATCAATTGAATTGAGAAGGACCACTAAAATTCCATGGCTGTTGCAACGTATGAAACGGCTCGCTCACTGCTGACTGCATGCATCCGCGTACGCAGCGTTCCATCGCTGGAAAACGAAGCCTGAGCGACTTTTCAACCAACCGGCATGTGCCATGGATGTACAACTTGATAGTACGATTGTTAGTAATATACACTAGAGATAACTATAAAGATGATTGTATCACTTCTATGTTTATGATCTTTTGAATAATATGTTATTTTGTTCCTTACATATATATATTTCATATTGATCAATAAGTATGTGACTTGTTTGTGAAACTATTTATTCATGTTTTGATGTTATTTTAAATTATCTCTAATCTTATATCATATATAGGACAATTATGATTTACAGATCAGCACATATATTGATTAATGATCATATTTCACAGATCATGGATATAGAATATTAAATCAATAATGTGGACACATGTTAGAGAATAATATTAGATTGACCCACTATGAGACACCGCGAAAATTGTTATATTCGTAAGTATCATCAGTTGATCTCATACATAGTGTATATAAGATCCTTAGATCTGAAATCGTCATTGTTTTCTACATGTGTAATAGTTTACTTAGAGGTTATCAAACACCACTACGTGACTGGATGGTCATAAAGGTAGCTTTCGGATTTATTATAAAACATTCGGAGGAATATGAACGATTAAGATGGAATTTTCCTATACTATATAACAGGAGAGGTATCTCTGGGCCTCTCGATGCGATTGGATTAAGAAAATGTATGGCTATGCCGAATGTGGTTGAGTCAATTATAGCTGAGTAATCCACTACAGATTCGAGTGAAGAATTGAGCTATCATAGGATGACACGCTTTTCATTTTGAGTTTGATTTGATATAATGAGGCAAAAGGATCTGTACAAAAGTACTATATAAATTCGTCCAATACAATCTTTATATATATTTGGGAGTCGTTATGTTCTGCTAGAGACCGATACAGACTTATAGATCGAAAAGAAGTTTTCAACCCATAGTCAAATATACATGAATCTACAGGGTCACATACTTAATGAGTTAGAACGATAAGGGTTCGGATGATAGTCTAATTGGAGGTTATATAAAAAGATGTGTGAAAACTGAGAGACATCCCCAAAACATACCCATCGAAACTCTACCCGCCACCTCTCATAATCTCTGTCATGCGCGTTGGTGCTAGAACACCGACGCACGGTATTCCATCCCTAAGCTTGTAGATCTCGATAGAGACGTTATTACGACTACGACGCTGATTAAAACGATCACGATGAGACGGTTGACCGAAGGATGATCGACTGCTTCCATTACACCAACGCACTCTTCGTTGAATTAGTTGTTTTAACCCTACTTCTGCTGTACTGCACATCCAGTGGTAACGATCTATAATATCTTACTCACATGATTTTCTTGTTTACGCGATAAAAAATTTTAATTTGCGTTAGTATAGTTTACCAGTATCCCAACAATGATTCTCCCAGCTCAAATTAGCACCTAAACTGCGTGGATACTGTAGTGAAATCCATGGCACAATCATCCCCCCCCCCACAGAGTATCGAGATTACCAATTAATTATTTCTCAGGGAATTTAATCATGACACTAACATGGAGGCAGTTCTATCATCTATGCCTCTAAGGGCAGTCCCTATGGTAGAAATCATGTGCGAAATCCAAGATAGCCACATCAGCAAAAATCTGAGTATAGAAACTGACTCACACAATGGGAGTTTCTTCGTACAATAAATAGTGGAAACCACCAGTTTCTTCCCAATGGTAAAATTGCAGTTTCTTCCCAGTGGAAACCGCGCAAGCAGGCATGTTGGGAGCGGTGCGAGCGCGCATGGAAACCACCAGTTTCTTCCCAATGGTAAAATTCCAGTTTCTTCGTGCATCGATTCAAGAGTAGAGGTGGTTTCCCTGAGAAGAAACGGTTTCTACTCTTTTTCTTCTCTTTCTTCATTAATTGAGTTGCCATGTCATCGTTTTGCCTACGTGGCAGGTCATTTAAGGAAGATAGAAACTGGTCATTAATTGCCATTGGGACTGCCCTAAACAAATCTCATATTGCTCAGCAATCAAGCGGTCATTAAAGCAAATTGACTCCGGTCAAAAAGGCAAAGAAAAGATGGTGCTAATCAGCACCGATCAAATCAAATTGAACATGGTAGGTTCTAATTAATCTGAAGGGAATTTGACAACGAAGGAAGTGAATCGCCCTGTGATTCCAGGATAGTGAGTCTCAGTGGCAACTGACAGCTACGTTACCCCAAAGGAGAACAAATCTTCTCCATGAAAGATGAGCGAGATAGTGCGCGGCGCTCGCCCACGATAGCGGCCGAAAAGATCGGATTATTATCCCCTTCCGATTGACAAGCTTCGACATCAAGCAACGCATAATGTTGTTAAGCAAGTAGGGGATGGGAGCCACAACACGAGCATGTAATTCTCAAATCAAGATCAGTCTTTTGATTATTCTAACCACATGGAAACATCAAGATATCACGCAACAAATGCTTCAAAATCATGCAAAAGCATGCTGTAGAATAACAACGGATGGAGCAAAAATAGGACACATTTCTTAAGCATTTATACCCCCCAAAAAGGAAAACTAAAACTATTGCTATAATGGTGGATGGAGGCCAGGTGCATTTTATAGATAACAAAACACAGTCACCACTAAGGAATTTTAGCTAAAAAATTTTCTATTTAACACAGGCGTCAAAGAAAGAAAATCAAAACTACTATATGAGTGTCTAAAAAGAAAACATGGGTAGTTAGTGTAGAGAGGTTTTTACCAAAGGATTAGTACTTCAACTTCTCGCTTGAGAAAGCTTAGCAGCAGCAACAGACACTGAGATGCCGCTTGCACCACCTGCTAAAGTCCTGCAAGATGCACACAAACAAATAAATTGGGTAACAGGATGATATTTAACTTTTGGAATCCTGAAATTTTGTCAAGTTCCACAATACAAACATTATTCTCAATGAAAGAAATGGAAGGCCTAACTTTCAAACGGAGTATTTTTTTAAAATAGAGTCTACAAGTTAATTATAGTACACGTTAAAAACCCAACATCTGTACTATCCAAAATCGCAAACGAGTATCTCTCTCTCCGTAATCTCTGTCTCAAACAATTAAAATTCAAAATTTTCAGCTAAAAACCATAAACCGCAGCCAAAAGAACAAACCCATATGATTTACAAATGTCAAACGGCATATCCACAGTACAGTGGCATGGCACAAGATTCAAGACCTATAGACTGGTGAAGTAATGATCTCTTGAATCTGGCAACCACACTAAGAGAATCATCATGAGTCCAAATGCAGACAGAAGGAGCAGTGGGGATAAAATGAGAATATCTGTGAAAGGGATAAAGGGAAGGAGGCCAACCAATGTACAAAAGAAACCAAATGTCGGGAGATAATTCTATACACATCACATGTTCCTACTGCACTGAAAATAAGGGGAAATAATTGATAGTAGATAAAAAGTATCACCCTTATTGAGGCCTACCATGATACATGTGAAAAATGAAGCACAATTGTAATGCATCCTATACACATGAGAGAAACCACTATACCTGTTCTGAAATACATGAGATTTTTGGTCACACCAGCTTTCATTCTCAAACAATCTGAAATACATGAGATTTTTGGTTAGTAAGACTAAATCACCTCCTATTTTTTGGCTTGCTTAATACGTAACCGATACCTACATGGAGGAACAAAAGAAACACATCAAGATGAGCACCCATCAAGAGTAATCCTTGTATTGCATAGGAAGCTCTCAACATGAAGTAAATTGATAAAGCACCATAAGCACATGCGATTGAGTGTTTCCATGCTACGCTGTAAGAGCTACCCTAGTTATATAAACCAGATGGACCACTCACCAAAATCGTACCTCCAAAAGGAACAGAAAATCTGAAACAAAGACAAAACATTGCAGAATCTATATGATGCTTCCAACATGTGCACATCTGAAATAAAGACGATCTTACAAAGATGAATGTACTTACCAAGGATATAGCTATGGAGGGTAGGATAGCCTTCACCAATAACTGCAAAATATCAACAACACCGGCTGTAAAGACTTACTCCATCTAGATACGAAATAATAAAACTTCAGCCTAAATTGAACAGAAGGCAAAATCATAGAAATTTTTACAAGACTATGTAAGCTGTAATTCAAGAAACTTCAGTGGTCAAAGAGCCCCACCATTGGTAAATAGCAAGCTGCCAAGGCACTCCTTGGAGCCATGTATGGAGTCGCTGAGCAGAACCCACAGCCAAGGTAGGACCAATCAAGCATACTATCCAGCTTGAAGGGCTGGCACCAAGGCCCTGAAGCTGAAGGCATAGTCCACTGTAACGATCTTTCAAATTTGCAATTAGGCATCGGGTGCATTCTTTTTGGTTACGGCTTATACCTTATGGATGTGACTGATGACTTTTAGCTCTAACACGAGTGCTTGTGTGAACGAACAGAATGCTGATAAGCCGCTTTGAAAAGGCTATCGCGATAAACCATTTTGAAATGGCTACAGAAAAGCCATCCCATTTGCTTAGGGGAAGCCATAAGCTAAAAAGAATGGGGCATCATGTTTCTAGCTGAACAAAAATTCTCATAGAAAATAAACATGAATTGTTATATGTAGCCCTAACAAACAAATAATCATACCTAATTTATAGGAGCTAAGTCCATCCATTTGCATAACAATAGCAGCAATACCTAAGAAAAAAGGTAGGACATTTGAGAATTTATAGGAAGGAAAAAAACGGCAATGAGGCAAACAATTGAGGCAATCTTGTAGAAGAGCTTGTTTATATCTTATAGTTGACCCATTGTCATGGAGCATTTCTCTTGCGATCAAGCGTGTTTGCTCCAGCTCTTGCACTGGGCTGGCGGCAATGGGAAAAAAGTGTGTATTAAATGACATACCGTATAACGGTAACCATTTAATATCTTTTAAAGTATGGATAGAGAGTGAAAATTTGTAATAATTGTACTCTAGATTTTCTCAATAGATAAGTATATTGAAATGGATACTCTGAAGCTACAAACAAATATAGGGCGCACTCAGTTCAGCTGCTAGTCGCCGCGTTGAGCTGCCAAAGCACTGTTCAGCGATTTTTGCTACTGTAGCACTTTTGTCCTCTAGTGATTTTTTTTGTTTTTTTGTGTTTTGATTTTTTTTTTCTCGTATTCCTTTGCATTGTCTGCTCTAAATTAGCGTGTTGTTTTTATTTTTATATTTTTTTAAATTTAATTATATCAATAAATTAACTCAGCTACAGTAAAAAAATAAGCCAACTACAGTAAAATTTCAGCAAAAATCAAAAGCCATCGCTATTCCGAACGCTACTATAGTGAAACAAAGTGAGTAATACTTTATACTAGGTAATTTCACGAATGAAGTGAGAAGTGATTTAGATATCCTTGCTACTCCTATCTTGGGGGATATGTTCTATGGGCCTGTTCTTTGTAGCTTTTAAAAGCTGTTTTTGGCTTTTACTACAGTAATTAACTTTTAAACGGAGTATTTTTTAAAGATGGGGTCTACAAGTTAATTATAATACACGTTAAAAAACTAATATCTGTACCATAAAAAATCGCAAGCGAGTATCTCTCTTTCCGTAATCTCTATCGTAAACAGCCAAAAAGCCATCAGCCGTAGCCAAAAGCCATCAGCCGCAACCAAAAAGAAAAGACCCTATTACCGCTACGAATAGTGTAATACTATCACCACGCCTAGTTCATTGCCTTGATTACCCTCCTCTGTTCAGTGAATCACCCGGAAATCACTACTACAGTTTTGTTCCTGGAGATTATTCATTACCTAGAAAGCAAGCAGCACCTGCATGTTCAGTGAATCAATGGTGGGTTCAGATAATGCAACACAGAGCTTGGCACGGCAGAGGCACCTCTTGTATGCATGTTAGGTGCATGGATCTACTTCGACAGTCCATCGATTGTTTAATCACACGTTACAATGTGCACGGCTACCTTACTCCAGTGTTAATCCTTCTGTAGATTCGATCCGTGCAAATAATTAATTTAGCTTATCAGTTGCAGTCATAGCTCTGCAGGCGTGCACAGTGTGATCTCACAGCTAGCCACAGTTGCTTGTCAGTTTCTGCCGAGCTAGAGACCAGAGTGCGTACAGGGGCGGCACAAAGCACGACGACGAGTAGCACACCTACATCACGCCGTAGTAGGTACGGTACAGGTTACACCACCAAGCTGCACCGGAGCGCATGGACATTGGACGTGCATGGCTGCCTGAAGAGGCTGCTGCTACGATGGGTTCTTCTTCAGATAGGACATTGAACGGGTGGCCCGATGCCATGGTGCCCGCATGCATATACTGCCCTTGGACATTCATGCCTTCAAAGAATCTTCCTACATGGAGTATGTAAAAGATAATGGCAAGGCAGTGGATTTGCATGGGGAGACGGCATTAGACTGGGACTGGATACGCCCCCTGCAGGGGTCAAAGCTAAGCACATGCATGTTCTGCTGTCTACTACAGTTAAGAACAGTCAAGCTAGCACTGCAGATCGACCAAACAGCTAGCTGGCCGGTCGAATTAATCAGTGAATATTTGGTAGAGCTTGCAAAGAAAACGGAGTGAAGTTGAGATCAGGACCACGGAGAGAGTGAGGCGCCGCGGCACCGAAAAGCTGGAACTTGAAATTCGACCGAGTGGTCTTTCCCTGTCTGCTGGCGATGCATGCACTTGAAGCGCGCGCGGTGTGTGAGAACTGTGTACGTACTTCACTGTCCGATCGACCACCGTGCAATTGAGATGGGAGGCCCCCAGCTTGCCAGCCATTAGATCGTGCGAAACGAAGGACTGCTTTGCCATAAAAAAAAAATCATCGACTACACTTTTCTAGTGTGCATGGATCAATCTGTTTGCCAATCTCGTGGGTGTCGGTACATCGATATGGGCATGCGTATACCGCATTGGCATAGTGCCAGCACTTGTAGCGTTCCCCTCCTCTTCTCGGATCCCTCTCCCTCCGCGCCTCCGGCATCTCACCGGCTGGCGACGGACGGGGAGTGGTCAGGACTCCTCTTTAGCCTATGGATAGTAGTAGAACCCCCGTCGTTTAGTCGCCGTTAAGCCGCACTCATCACCCCTGTCATGGTCATCATCGACGGATTCACCGTCACCATTGTCGAGCACCGTGAGTTGCATCCCCTCATAGATCTACTGTTGTCTTCCTATTTTTTCCTTGTATCTGCGTGAGATAAGCCGTCGAATACCCAAAAACTGGTAGTGTGGTCCTTGTATTTGCCCGATTTTGGCTTAAAAGAGGGTGATTTTGGGGTTTTGGTCTTGTGGACATTTTGACTTGAGTTCGTGCTATGATCTAGTTTACTATAATATATGAGAACTTATCCAAAATTATCTAGATCATCAAGAACTCACGAGTAAGAGCACATCAAGATTTTCCTTTTTTGCCTGTTTTGGTGTAACTTTTCTTCAAACAAAAAAGGTCAAAACTTTGGCAACAGTTTACTTAATCATTGATTGGAATAGGTCCCTAACATTCTAAAGAAAGTGCATGCCAAATTTAACGTGAATTGGAGCTTTGATTTGAGAGTTAGCTCAATTTAAGATATGAGAGGCTTTTGTGCAGAGCTTTTTGTCATCTGTAGGCTTTATGTATGGTTATAGAGTAGCTGTAAATATTTATCTCTAAGTATCAATAGAGATCAAAATTTATCTAAATATTTTCCTCTTATGCTCAAGTGATAAAATCTTGATTTGACTTGGTTTTTAGTGCTTTCTCTTCTCCTCTTAATCTTGTTGTGTGCCGATGATGTATAAGTGATGAATACATCTCTTAGAGACAATATCTCATTCATCTAGACACTTGTTATTTATAAGTTATTGTGCTTGCCCGGTTTTAGCTCAAGAGAGGCTGATTTTGGGATTCTGGTCTTGTGGGCATTTTGGCTTGAGTTGGTCTAGTTTTCTATGATATATAAGAACTCATCCAAGATTATCTAGATCATCAAAAACTCATAAGCATAAGCAGATCGAGATTTTTCTCTATTGTTTGGTTTGGTGCAACTTTTCTTCAAACCAAAAAAGTCAGAATTTTGGCAACTATTTTCTTAATTATTAATTGAAACAGGTTTCTGACATTCTAAAAAAGGTGCATATAAATTTGAAGTGAATTAGATATTTGATTTGAGTGTTAGCTCAATTTATGATTTTAGTCCGATTTTGGTGCAGTAGAGGTTCAAGAGCCAATAGATCCCAATTTTTTTAGATTCTTTCTTGATCTTTGATTAGGATAGGTTATTAAGGTCATCATATAGCATTGGTTTAAGTTTGAAGTCATTTGGAGTTCAAAAATTGCATCAATTTTTAGATTTGAAATAGTGCTGAAACTGCCTTGTTCCTTATTGAATTTACTGTTCATCCAGTTTGACTGCTACTGTTCACCAGTCTGGCCGATACTATTTGTCTGGTCTGACCTTTACTGTTCATCCAGTCAAACCACCTAGGGCACGGCAAAGTGCGTTTTGATCGGCTTTGTTTGGATCTTGTGATTATTGTCTTTGATCTTTAAAGCTTCTGTAGTTACTGGAGTGAAAAGTTTTACTTTTGCTTAAAGAAAAAGATTTTAAAAAGTCTTAGAATTAATTTGGATTTCTATTCATCCCCTTCTAGTCGCCAATCTTAGTCCTATAAGAAAATTTATTTGGTGAAAATTAAGTAAACGGCTTAGCTTATTACTTATGATGATGCTTCTCATCCGATGTTCCTTCTCAAGTCCTTAGTCCTAGTTGACTTTATACTTTTCTTTTTAGTTCTTGATGTCAAAGGAGAAGAACACGAAGGAGAAAAAGGAGAAGAGCAAAAACATTTATCTACTCGAGCCGAGGGCTGCATGGCCACAACGTCGAATTCTGGCCACTAAACTACAGCCACAACTTTTGTACACTTGTTCGACTTTTCGCAAGTTAAACGTATCAACTGTTCCTAGCATTAGTAGCCGCATAAGCCGCTTGGTTCGTCTCGGTTCTTTGCAGTATAAATACTGCTCCCTGCAATCTGAAATCGTCTGTAGTCCGAGCTCAAATGCTCAATCCATCATCTTTATATCCAGTAATTAACTAATTAACACACACACACACACGAGCTAATTCGTAGCCTTGCAGTGTGATCTTTCTATACCTCTTTAATTTCCTCTTGAAAAGCTTGAGCCTTAAGGTGGCCCAATTATACTTTCTCGACGCCTCTCGTCTTCTTTTAGCCGTCCTTCCTTTCGTCCTAGTTGGCAACTGCATATATAATCGATGCCACACCAAGAAGATTTTTATTCAGGCGTATCTCTCGAGAGATTTGCTCAAGTGACACGGTAACGACGCAGCCGTTCTGCTCGACATCACGGCGATCACTTCGCCCTCCTGTGTAGTGCAGTCCACACCAACTTTCTTCACATGGCCGGCGAAACGATCAGACGAGCTAGAAAGCTCTGAACTGAAAGGGCACAGATTCTGAAACTCTCATCAGCTGCGTGCTGCAACTTTACAACACTGCATGAATGGTATTCCCATTATTGGTGAGTGACAGACAGGTTGAATGTCTCAGGCATGCACTAAGGCATGGTGAGAGCACTAACAGTGTGTGGCCAGCGCTAGAAAGGAAGGAACACTAGTCCCCAATCCAACGCACCGAGCCCCATGGCATGTTCCCCCATGTTTAGCGGAAAGGCAGGCTCTCTTTGCGTTTGTGCTGGTTAGTTGGAATATGTGCTCAGGATCACAATTCATAGGCCTAACTAAAGCCATCGTCACTCAGTGGCCAGGTAGCTCATCTCCACTACCACTTGCAGTCGTACTGAAAAGAGAGGCGAATGCAGCTGCATGAACGAGGAGTTCGTACCAGGCAGACGAATGAATGATCCGTCCCGTAGTGAAACGTTTGTGTATGCGCAGAGCACTTGTATCAATTAGGTACGTAAAGAACAGAAGGCAGCATGCAGTAGGAGATTATCTGTTTTTCCTTAGTGTTTCGGAATGAAGTTTATGCGTGCCTATATGGTGCCTACTTACTTTGATTTTCCTTTTCTCTGCATCATACACTAAAGAAAACCAAAGACGGTGAGCTTGAAGCTTGCACAGGTCACCACGGCAATGCAAAGCGATGTGATTTTACCATGCTCAGTGCGCTAAGAAATGCTATCAGGAGAACGCACACTGTACTAAAGTTTACTACCTCCTGTACACACGTCCTTCTCAACACCCTCTAACTTGAGACCACAACAACAATCACCACGTCACTCACGCCCAATTGTCTACCAGGTCGGTTGCATCCTAGCTAAAGCATGCTTTCAGATTGGAAAAAAAACCTCACAGTCTTGTGCCACGCTACTAGCTAGATCACTCCAACGCTCGCTCCACTAAGGGCCATCAGTCCAGTCCTTCGTGTAGGAGAGCACTCCGAGGGTTCTTGATGGAAAATGACAAGTAAAGCAGCTTGATGCTAATAAAAACAGGAACAGAAGGAATAGTTTAAGGTTCTGTGGTGGTGGTGGAGGAGATATGCTTCCCTCAGACACCCACTGGTGTCGCTACCATATATGTGTCATCTTCCAACGAGCAAAGCCAACAGCTATTCTTGCGTCTATAAATAGGGGGGACTAGGCGACATGGCATCAACCAGGGCATTGTGCTTCCGTTTTGCATCTAGGTACATGACCAGTTTTGCGTTATCTTGGTGCTTGCTCTGTCCTTGTTCTAGTGTTCTTCTTTGCCCTCCATTTCTTTTATCAAATTGTTGGTCATTGTTACGCTGATGCTAGTTGGTCTTGTTTGTTTCTGACAACTTATTGGCGAGCATGATCCTCTCTGGTCGTACTCTAGTTTCGAATTCCCGATCTTTATCGTGAAAAAATTTGTTCTTGTTGTTCTTGGTCTAATTGTTCACACTAGTCGGCTGTGCCTACTGCCGACCCATGAGCACGCTGTTGCTAGACCAAAACTTCAATTCCCAGATGACGGCAACACAGAAGTATATTTCCGAGCTAGCAATTTTGTCACTTCAAGCAAGTTCCAATGTTGATAAAACAGAACCACTGTTGCGAGAGTAGAGAAGAAATTAACACGCAAAAAATGAAAACTGTGATAAGTAAATTATATTTAGGTTCTCTTCAAAGAAGGAGCTGGCCGTCTAAGTTTCTGAATGACAGCCTCAACTCCACCTGTTTGCATGTTCTACACGTTATGAATTTGGATTCATTAACTTCAGCACAACTCGTATTTAGCAACTATGGTCTATCTCCAGCTGGTCCTATGGATGTGACCATGACGTCTGAGGCTAATTGAACGGATGCAAGTAGTATTTATCTTGTTTGTTATCATCTCAAGCAATGAGCTGAAAAAAACATGCACAGTTCAATTTAGCGAGATAAGATTATAAACAGCTGCAATTTAACGTCCTTGTGCTTACGATTTTGTTTTGTTGTTGCAGACACTAGCTAACCTGTGAAGATGGAATCCTACATGGCCGGAGCCAAATTTGATTGCTTGTTATTTGGTAAGTAACTTCCTGTACAGTTTTTTCACTGCTCTACATTACAAGCATGGAATTGTGGTTGCACTGATTTTTCAGTTCTTTTTTAACTATTGCTCCATATACTCAGATATGGATGATACTCTGTACCCACTGAGCTTAGGAATCAACTTAGCCTGCCGCAAGAACATACAAGGTAAGTAACATTTATAATGGTTTTCAGTTTTCATGCTGTAAAATTTGTTTGTTCATATAGTTGGCATTACCAAATTTCAGACTATATGCTGAACAAGCTTCAGATTGAAGAGTGCCTCGTTCCGAAGATGTGCCTGGATTTGTACAAGGAATATGGAACTACAATGGCTGGTCTGAAGGTATGTATTAGTACTAATACGTTGCCACTCTTCCTGCTCATGCTTCTTTTTCATAGTTTTTTACCTACGCTTTATGTTTCTTAAATTTTCATTGTTCTGTGGTAGGTTTTGGGCTATGATTTCAACTGCGATGAATTCCACGCTTGCGTTCATGGTACATTGCCGTATGAGAAGCTGAAGCCTGACCCAGTCTTGAGGCAACTACTACTTTCACTGCCACAGAGGAAAATAGTAAGTTCTCTCCTTGCATCCGAATTCCCGATACTTTTATATATCAACAACGAATCAATGATAGTCACCTGCATTGCATTTTATTCCAACGCTGAAATTGTTGTAACCGTTATTTGTTGTTCCATTGTAGATATTCACAAACTCTGACAAAGTGCATGCCGCGACGGTCCTGAAGAAGCTTGGGCTGGAGGACTGCTTCGAAGGAGTCATATGCTTCGAGACTCTGAACCCGTCACCTGAAGAACATGTTCATGACGAAAAGAATGCAGATGGACATCTCGATCAAGATGACTCAGACACCGATGGAAGCAGCAGCACTGGTTCTGACAACCCAACTTCTCACAAGAGGATCCTGTGCAAGCCCTCTCTGGAATCCATGGAAGCTGTCATAGAGATTGCGAAACTCGACCCCAAGAAGACAGTAATCAACGAAACTATTCTCTCATCGCTTCTCTCTATTGCAAGTTTGCAAGCATCATGTAAGAGTAACTGAAAGAACTCTCTTTGTCAGGTGTTCTTCGATGACAGCGCACGCAACATGGCCTCTGGCAAAGCTGCTGGATTCCACAACGTCATGGTAAGCTTTCACTGAATGAAATCCTGCACTCTGCAATGAAAAAATAATATTCACTGCAAGTACTACTCCATGTCAAAGACTAATCCACATGCATGCAAAACGCCATGGATCGAACAATGCAGGTAGGGAGCTCGGCGCTGGTGCCAGGGGCGGACGTAGCACTGGAGAGCATCCACAACATCAGGGAGGCGCTGCCGGAGCTCTGGGAGGCCGGCGAGCACGTCGAGGCCGTCCTCCGGTCCGCCACCGCGGAGACCACGGTCCTTGCATGAACCGTCGACGCCGCATAACATTTCTCCCCTTTTCAGACGTACTGAGTTAGCAGTTAGCACTACTGCGTGAACCAGTCATTGGTACTAGTGGATGGTTTCGTTCTCCTATTGCCATCAAGAAGAGAAAAAGGGTGACGAATCCGAATGTGTTTGTGCAGATACCTTAGACTGTGATGTGAGTGAAGCACCATAATGTGTATCGGAATTAATAAGCTTTGGTTGGTCCGGTTGTGAGATCAGTGGCTCGTTCAGATGGAAGAGATAAAAATTCGGGCTGTGTACATTACAGCGTATTGCATTTCAGTGGGTGCTGGTACATTTTTTCTGCAGTAGTGGTGCTTTTTTTTTTTTGAAGGAGTAGCATTGGTGGTAGTAACATAATTTTTGTGTCGACGGCTTTATTTGTGTTTTTCAAGATGACTAGTGTATACGATTTTAGGTTCTGAAAGTCATCTAAAAATTTGTTTCAAAAAACTATCATATTTATTTCAATCTTCGAAGAAACCACAAGCCAAAAATTAAAATACCAAAGGTAGAAACCGTGTTACGTAACAGGTCCCCGCAGCATGTGAGACATCTCACAGCCGGAAGCCTAGAAAAATATATCATTTCTGGTCTTTTGAATCGAATTGCCTACAGTGACGGCAATGATTGGAAGTCAATGATGGTTCCAATGTGTCATAGACCAGAACAAAATGAAAGTGCCTTCAAAATGGAATGACATGGCAATATGTACGTGTATCTGTATTCCGATGAATAAGTGGTGATTCTCTTTTGAAATGTGTGAATAAAATATTCTGATCTGTAACATTTTCTTCTCGTGGTTCGGGTTACCGATTAGGCTTTTTTCTTACCATCTTTCTTGGAATTGTTAGCTCCGTGGCTTCTCAGGTTCTTGTATGCCTGCTACAGATTTGTTTTGTGCAATACTGCAAGCTATCATTCCATCTAACGTTCGTTGCAATGTTTTCCTTTTAACAGACTCCGAGTTGATGATAGACATAAAACTGGCTATATTATGAAGGTAATACTACAAAAGCTTGCCCAGAACCCTGACTGATGGAATGGCATGTAATGTTATTTTTCCATGGTTTTTAATGGTGTTTTCTTGTGTTCCACTAACAAAAGAAGAAAGGGGAGTTTGCTCTCTTTCTTTCTTTTGTCCTATGTCTGCTTAAGCTTAGCCTATAAGTAGGCATCAAATTTCCTATGATATGATTGATGCTGCAACAATTAGGCGTGCAAGGTTTTGTGTTGTTTCAGTCAACAATTAGGCACACAAGCATGGTTGGGTGGCATTACAACAAAGCTGTGTGTGATTGTTGACTTACTTGGTTTGGGAATTTTATAGCTTTATATACCTGCTATCATCTTTGTTTTTCTCTACCCATATGAAGGAATTTATTGTTTGCTTTTTAAGAGCAATCTGCATCTTTCATTGAATCGACCAGATTTGGTAGTGACAGACTTCAGAGGACTTCTGATTTGACCCTATGATTCAAGTATTCTATTGTTGACTATACAGTAAGTGAAATTGCACTTCCTTGCTTCATTATGATTTTTGTGGTTCGCTTAATTGTATGCTCTTTTGAAATTTTGTTTGTAAGCTAATTTGTTATAAACCATTTGGTACATGATTTTATATAATTTACTGTGTTATAAAGGATCGTACATAAAATGGCATCGCCTCCAAACCGACGCTCCAACAAAGGAAAGAAAAGTTGTTATGCTCTGCCTTAAAACTAAATATAATATAACATCATTATCATAAATCTTGAGTCAAACAAAAAAAGGTTATTAATTTGATTTTGAATTTCTATAACAATGGTGGAACAACAAAATGTGTTAGCATAATGTAATTATAGTAGGTCACCCTTAATTTGCGCATGTATGGTTGGCTTGCATACCACCCCTGTGCCTATATGTACTCCTGTACACAGATATGGAAGATCACTTTTCATGCCAATCACGTTTACATGGTATCAGAGCCAAGAGGTCTTGAGTTCGAGACCCGGTTGACGCAATTAAAAAAATATATAATTGCAGTCCACTTCTATTCCACGTCTTAGGCCTGAGGGAGTCTACACGTGAGGGGAAGTATTGAAGTATAAGTGAATTGCCCACCTTTCCTCATCAGCTTAAGCTTTTGGGTGAATTGGTTGGTGCATGCAACTCAATATGGTATCAGAGCCAAGAGATCTTGAGTTCGAGACCCGGTTGACGCAATTAAAAAAATATATAATTGCAGTCCACTTCTATTCCACGTCTTAGGCATGAGGGAGCCTACACGTGAGGGGAAGTATTGAAGTATAAGTGAATTGTCCACCTTTCCTTTTATTTTTTACTTGATGAGAATGATCTCACTGCTCCAATTTCTGGAGCCCAAACTGTGTCTGCAGGTCCTACGCCGTACACATCTGCTGCCCCGGCTCCCGAGCCCCTACGTGCTGTGCATGGCACTGTACACATGCATGGGGATGCTGCGCCCAGGCCATCATCACCTGGGCCACGGTCGCCTTCTGGGTCGCTGTCACCGAGGTCCACCCCAGCTGGGCCCTCCGTGCCGCCCCCGATGCTCGGCGCTGCTGCCCCTGTGCATCCCGCACGGGCTGCTGCCAGCAGTGCCGCCCCGTCCTCCTCGGCGGTGTCATTGGCAAGAAGGGCATCAAACTCGGCTTGCATAGCAGAGCGCCAATTGGGGTCTGACAGAGCATCACGAACAGAGCGCGGCAATGGCAACATGGGCACGGCGTGGAGGTTGAGACGATCCACGGGCTGCGCAATGCCAGCCTTGCCACGCGTACGCATGGAGTGCGTGTTGGTAACCGGGACGGTGGCAACCGGTCGTGTAGCAACGGTGCGGCCGGTGCCGCTGGCAACAGCCTGGGCGCGAGCCTCAGGGGCAGCCTTACTGGCAAGTGGATCTATCGCCACAAGCTACTAGCAGATGGTACTCTTGATCGCTACAAGGCGCGTTGGGTTCTGTGTGGCTTCACACAATGGCCAGGCATTGATTATGACGAGACATTCAGTCCAGTGGTCAAACCAGCAACCGTTCGGGTGGTTCTGTCTTTGGCTCTATCTCAGAATTGGCCCATTCATCAGTTGGATGTTAAGAATGCGTTCCTCCATGGCACTTTGACAGAGACGGTATACTGTGCGCAGCCTTCAGGATTTGTTGACTCATCCCGTCCGGATTTTGTCTGTCGGCTCAACAAATCCCTATATGGCCTGAAACAGGCTCCTCGTGCTTGGCACACCAGGTTCGCCACCCACCTCATGTCCCTTGGTTTTGTCGAGGCCAAGTCTGATACTTCGCTATTCACGTATCATCGAGGATCCGATACTGCCTATTTGCTGCTATATGTTGATGATATTGTTCTCACCGCCTCGTCCGCTGGTTTTCTTCAACATATCATCGCCGCCCTCCGGATGAATTTGCTATGACAGACATGGGCCAACTTCACCACTTTCTTGGCATCTCAGTTACCCGCTCAGATGGAGGCTTGTTTCTCTCTCAGCGGCAGTACACTCTGGACATATTGGGCGGGGCGGGATGAGTGCTTGCAAGCCTAGCAGCACCCCCGTTGACGTGCACTCCAAATTGTCCGCCGATGGTCCTCCAGTCACCGACTCTACACAGTATCGCCGTTTGGCTGGAGCACTACAGTATCTGACATTCACCCGTCCAGACATCGCCTATGCCGTCCAGCAGATTTGCCTCTATATGCATGATCCTCGGGAGCCCCATCTTGCTGCTCTCAAGCGGATACTACGCTATTTACAGGGTACTCTCTCCCTCGGCTTGACTCTGCGTCGCTCCTCACCAGCTGAGCTTGTTGTCTACACTGATGCCGACTGGGCAGGCTGCCCCGACACTCGCCGATCGACCTCTGGCTATGCAGTGTTCCTTGGGGATAATTTAGTGTCCTGGTCCTCCAAGCGTCAGCACACAGTTTCTCGGTCAAGTGCGGAGGCTGAGTATCGAGCTGTGGCAAACAGTGTTGCTGAAGCTACTTGGCTGCGTCAGCTTCTCATGGACCTTCGCCACCCACCTCAACGCGCCACATTGGTTTATTGCGACAACATCAGTGCTGTTTATCTCTCCACCAACCCAGTCCAGCATCAGCGCACGAAGCATATTGAGATTGATCTCTACTTTGTTCGAGAGCGTGTCGCCCTTGGCCAGGTTCGGGTCCTCCATGTCCCTACGACATCTCAGTACGCCGACGTCTTCACCAAGGGCCTCTCCACCTCTGTGTTTCAGGAGTTTCGATCCAGCCTAAACGTTCGCCTTGCTCCCGATCAGACTGCGGGGGAGTGTTAGCATAATGTAATTATAGTAGGTCACCCTTAATTTGCGCATATATGTACTCCTGTACACAGATATGGAAGATCACTTTTCATGCCAATCACGTTTACAAAATGTATTGAAAAGATCTCGCCCCAATGTTGCACCATGTGAATCTACTGCTGTAGTTATACGTGAACTATCAAATTACACACAACATAGTTATTCATCCTCGGATGATGAAGAATTGCCGGACCAACTAGCTTCAATATTTCCTTCCCATAGGACGCTCACATCAAATGGGACACAGGAACAAGGCAAAAGCTCCAATGGTACCGGAGTTAAACTGCTCATAATATATCGTTTGCCATCATTATTTCCATTGAACGTCAATTTATTCAATACAAACATTGCAGTAAACAACATTTGTATTGAATAATCTACTTTACAATTTTCCGATAATAATGAACCGAATATTGCTTATGCCTAAATGGATTGTTTCTTAATAGATAAAGGTCTTGGTGATTTATGGCATATGTTTCCTACTGTACAGTTCAAATCCTAAGGTCACCCTTCAAACCTCAGACTGCAAGATATACCGAAGTTGTCGTCATCTTATTGTGCCATGCTTCAAGTTTTTTAATCAGTGAAAAGCCCGTGGCAGGTTTCCGTGTCTTTTTACTATCTATGCTCATAGTCATATAACTCTTCGAATACTGAAGTTCTGTAGCACCTTGATGAGCAGATAGTCAAAGGCATTGTAACGAGAATGATGGTGTAAGTTCAGATGAATGGTGTTGATCAGTACCGGGCGTTATTCATCGTACTTTTCTTGTAATTTTGCCTTTGTCCACCGCCGTGCTTAATAATGGCAGGCTGTTATTTTTTGGGGACATCTCGATTGACACCGAGGATATGAAAGCAAAATAGCACTAGCACATATGTATGAAATGAGAGAAGATACTAACTCTGATCTGAAGTATGGAATCTCACAAGAATTTTTGCATTCATTTGATAACGGGAAAGATTTTACACTGACCGTGTCCCACGGAAGCTACCAACCGCCAACCAATGAGCTGGGAATGCCATTCAGCTTACTGTTTAGCGCAAGGCAGGACCTGGGCCTAGCGCGCACTAACTAGGCATCAAGAATGGTCTCCATCCATGGAGTGCTACTGTTTCTTGGTTCATGAGATGGACTGAAACGGCGTGCGTGCATGAGAGGGATGCAGCGGCACTGTACCTGGTGATGATTAGCAGTACTTCGCCCCTTCCGATTTCTGCTTTCAAGTGAGATGCTCTTTTGGTCGGCTTTCACGGTTGCTGTCACCTGTTATTGAGCTCCAATCATTTCGTGAAGATGATGATGTTCCTACTCTGATGGTATCTAATAATGTCCTCATCATTTGGTGACGATGATACTGCTCCTGCATCTCATGCAATGCAATGCTGTTCTCTGCCTTGCTGAGTTGCTGCTGCTTTATCCATGGTAGAAGTTTGGGAACCGAATCCTTTGCCTGACTGAAGTCCCGGCGCTGTAATTCCTTGAGTTTCTCCCGTAAGGCCCGTTTGGAACACGCAAAATCTACAAAATCCCTATTGTAAGAACCCATCGTTCCAAACAGGTTGGACCGAAAGAAAACGCGCGAGTCTGCCCTGATAATGTGTTGGTACTGTAGCAGCAGTGTCGGGCAATCAGCCCGTCTTACAGGAATTTCAGATGGATTTTTTCAATTTTTACAGAAGTCAAGAAAAATTCTCGCATTCCAAACGAGGTCTAAACAGAGGCCTAAACTGTTCGGCACCGACTGCTATTCTGCTAAAAGATTGAACGCCACACCCTTTGGAGCTCAGCGTATCATAGGGTAAAACCAAATCGCGTGCTCAATGGTTTGGAAAATTGTCAGCTTAGGAGTTGATGATCAGGTTATGGCGATTCACGAGATGCACATGTCATGAACCGTGTTTCTTTTTTGGTGTGTCGTCGTTAAGTACATTGCTCACGCTCAGAAGCGTAGAATGTGTGGATCTTTCGTCTATGGGGCTAGAGTTCACAAAGAATACCAGAGAACCGAACATTACCACATCTGGGCACACAACCTGAGACCAGCAAAAGAAGGTGTCTAAGGCTCCGTTCTTTGTGGCATTTTTATGGTTTTTAGTTTTGACTTTTTTAAACCGAAACAAACTTGTCATCCTTCAAGCAGCTTCAAATGGATTCTTGAAGCCACTTCTCCTAACAGCTTCTCTAGCCCCAAACCGTGTGCGCCGTCTACGTCGCGTCTTCACCATCTTAAAAAGTGTAAACAAAAACTATCAACAATAGCTAAAAACCATCAACCGCAACCCAAAAAAATTATAAACAGCTGCAATTTAACGTCCTTATGCCATTTTTACGGTTTTTATGCCATTTTTACGGTTTTTAGTTTTAACTTTTTTGGAAGCCGAAACAAATTTGTCATCCTTCAAGTGGCTTCAAATGGATTCTTGAAGCCACTTCTCCTAACAGCTTCTCTAGCCCTAAACCGTATACGCCGTCTACGTCAGCGTCTCCACCATCTTAAAAAGTGTAAACAAAAACTATCAACAATAGCTAAAAACTATCAACCGCAACCCAAAAAAACAGGTCTAACTAGAATGATGTAGAATGACACAACAGTCAGTTGGTCATACTTTTTTCTTTACACAATCACGTATATCAATACCTCGAAAGGATCAATCGAACTATACATTGAGATTTCCTCTGGTGGAAAACACACTTTTCATACAAGCAACCTCGGCCAACTTACATTCAGAAGGTGGGAACAACTTTTCACTAACCAACCAGACCTGCAGCAGTACATGCACTGATGTGTCTCCCAGTCCCATGGCATACCACAGGGGCCCTATCGTCAGGTCCTGAATAGATAGATGTTCATAACGCTCAAGTTTAGCAATAAGACAGTGGATCTTTGCAATTGATGATTATGAGACCAATGTCAAACCTAACATAATGTATTTCTTCATACCAGGAGAACAGGGATGGAGCAAGCTTAAGAAAGGAGGGAGGTCTTACAGGCTCTATGACGAACAGCACCACCTCCCACCACTGTTTGTTTCGTTGGCGTCAGTCTGCAGCACCACAGCTTTGCCGTTGCTTAATGACTGCAGCTCGCTTCTCTTCTGCTCTTGAGATTGAAATACCTTCCTGCTTAGTATACTGTAGATTTCCTTGACTACACTTTGAAAAGCTGCTGCAACATTTGATGAGTCCAAGGCCGAGGTCTCCATGAAGAAGAGGCCCTGAGCCTCGGCCAGGGCTTTGCCTTCTGCAGTGCTCACCTCCCGTGCATGCTTGAGATCAGTCTTGTTGCCGACCAGAATTGTGACGACATTCATATCAGAATGAGCTGTTCAGTGGCTAAAACGAGTCAAACAAAGATACAATAAAGCTAACAAGAGGATAAACCAAGTAGCACTGATCTTTGAAAGAAATGTATGTTTGGTTCATGAGTAGCAACTGTCCTGGTCCACCTTCAGATAACTGGTTCGTGGTGTAAGGTAAAATAAATGCTAAAAAGTTTAATCAATCTAAAAATAAATGCTAAAAATTTTAATCAATCTAAGTTACTAGGAATATGTAAAACAACCACTCAAGACATTGTTGACCGAGAGCAGGTGAAGGAAAGATTTAATATGTGTGTATTATACTAAAGAATTTAAGTAAAATATTGGGTCTTACTGTGCAATTCATTAAGCCATCGACCAACACTGTCAAATGTCTGGCGCCTGCTAATATCATAAACCAGAAGAGCTCCAACAGCTCCTCTGTAGTAGGCAGATGTGACTGCTCTGAAGCGTTCTTGTCCTGCTGTGTCCCATATCTGAGCTTTAATTTCCTTTCCATCAATTACCAACTTTTGAGTCTGGAACTCCACTCCTATAGTGGATTTAGAATTTGGATAGAACTCATTCCTTGCAAATCTTGCTAGCAAATTTGATTTACCAACAGAGGAGTCACCAATCAGAACAATTTTGAATAGATAATCCTGGCATTGTTCCTCATCTCCATCATAAGCCATTGTGAAACAACTCTATAGAAGGCTAGAAGCAGCTGCCCTTCTGGTGCTTCACAAAATTACAACCACCCTGTCAACTTTACAAAGTTACAGACTTCAATTAATATTGTAATAAGATATTAAGATGGGCAGATAGATAATGTAAATGATTTAAGACACAGCAAAGAACGAGAATTTCTTAATAATGTTACGTAACGATAACATTCCTTGTTATATGAATTAAATTTTAGAATTAGTTGTACATATTAACAAACTGCATTTTTTTTCTGACAAGCTGAACATTGTATGCATAATGGCTTGAAAAGTCAATGTAATCACAAAAAACTGAACAATCATGGCTAACGCCTAAGAATCATTGCTAGTCACATGTTTTATTAAATGTAGTAAATTTCTTCTGTCGAGATTTCATAAGGTAGAAATAATTCATTTTCACCTTTCTAAGTTTAAGACAACTTCAGAAAATATATAAAGCTTGCTGGGAGTCATGTATCAAATCAATTGCATCCATGAGGATTAAAGGGAAAGGCATAAGCCAAGTGATTGTTGGAAAGACTAAATTTGCATAATGGGAAAGCATGCAACATTGCTACGTGCTAAGTCCGGACAGAAGTATTACAATTAGAGGCAAACACATTGGTCCCCAAATAGAGAAGACTTTTGTACTCCAAGCAACTATAATTGTGTTAGTATAGAGTTCCCATACGAATTGCACATATGACTAGTGTGTTGAGAACATCATATTTTTGAATCTTTTATTGCTAATAGTATTTGATACCAGGTGTTACAAAAAGCAGTTAGATATGTCGATGGGAAAGACTACTGACAAGATGGACATTGCACTGTTTCTGGACTAGAAAGCACACTACTATTTTTGGGCAAATCCAACGAGGCTGATACTTCATAAGACAAACAGGTGCACTATCAGATGAATGCAGCAAGCATCATGCAAAGTGGCAAGTAAAAGGAAAACATTCACAAACAAATTTTCAGCTGAATTTTCAAAAGATTGATCTGTGAAGTCGTAATACAAACTCCCTTTACAGTTTACACATATAACAAATCAAGCAAATAAGTGGAATGGATAGGTATATTAGTCTGAGCCTCTAGGTAAAACACAATCAAGCAATGTTCCTTTTCCCCACCACACTCTCCAATTTGTAAGCAAAAGTAACAGAAGGACAAACCTCTTCTAATGCGAGCAAATAAGAATTCAAAGGGCAGAACAGGAAGAAACAAATCGAGAAAAATGAGAGATCTTCGACAATTGGTTTGCCTCTGAATATGAACAAGACAACTAGTCATGCTCAGATCTGGGAAACCCTGGCTTCTCCATCAGAACATCAATGAAAACAAATGCCAAATCCTATACAAGCACACAAAAAATGCCAAGTTTGGCGCTAGATTAACTTATCCTTCCTTCAGCAGAAAAGTGAAGTTTCTGCAGTTCTCAACATAGACAGCTTAAGTTCGAATCAACCCCTCTCACACGTATTGTTAAACTAAACCAAACGCTCAGATTTTTCACCCAATCCGATTAGGTACAAGCACATTACTGTTCCAGTGAAGCATCTATGATCCACTCATTACATCACAAGAAATCCTATAGATTTTCGATCACCTACAACCAGAGCTCCCATCCTCATCGCAATGCCTCGGCTTCATTTGTTTCCGCATTCCAGAACCCCAAACACATGCCACACCAAAACACACAACCTACCTGGCTGCTTCGACTCAAGGTCACCCAATGCGCCACTATTCAAAAATACAAACGCTCACCGAATATTCTACAAGGCATCCATGGTTCTCACACTCCACAGTACAGTGCTACATGAAGCAACTAATAACTACCTAGTAAGCAGGAAATTCCCCACGCGCGCCAAAAATGTAGGAGCCAGCCAACCGCACGATCCATCTAAATTTAGGAGAAACACATGCACGAGCACCTACTCTAGCATCAGCCGTATCCCACAAGCAAGTTCATACAGGTCAAGCTCCGATTCCGACTCTCGTTAGAATCGGCAGAAATGCTCCTCGGATCAGAATTGCGAGGCGGTGAAACGACACGGAATGCGCCAGATCTGGGGGCTCACCGTGGTCGGATCTTCCGGTACGGCCTGGTCGGCCGGCGGCGGCGGCCTCGGTGGCTGAGGCGTAGGTGGAGGAGGCGGCGGCAGCGAGGTGTTCGGGAGCGAGGCTTCGGCGCTGTGGCGAGGTAGGAAGTTGGAGAGGAGGACGTGAGATTTGGGAGGGATTAATGGAGTGAGGGAGGAGGAGGAGGAGGTATTATAAAGGAAAGGAAAAGAAGAACGGGTGGGAATTAGGAGGAGGTTTTTATTTCCTTTTCATTATTGTTTTCTATTTGGGTTTCTTGGGAGGGTTTTTAAACCGGGGGTTTAAAATACTACTTTAATTGCTTCTGCAGCTGCCGCACGCAGCGGATGGATGGACGCCGGGCGATAGTGAGTTCTGATGTGGATTTATCTTCCTCCTGTATTGAATTCCCATCGTCCCGGCTCCCCACTCTTCGTGCTGCTTTCACCACGAACTGGCATCTATTTTTACCCCTTGACTTTTTTTTAACCTATGACAGCAGGTATTTTTCGGGTATTGTAAATGTAAACTAGTTAGTCAATTGCGCTCGTTTTAAGTAGAAGAAATGTTTAGCTTTTGCTTGCTCACTTAGACATTGTCTGAACCGTGATAACTTGTACATCCATGTTTGAATGTAGCAGCGCCAGTTCTTTTTTTTTTTTTTTGAATGTAGCAGCAAAGTGCCTACAATTAGAGTTAACTATGCGTCGCGACACTGACGAATTCTCGCTCCAATTGTTGTTTGCTTGGCTTCCACACATCAAAGTTAGAGAGACTTTGTTTCCACACTGTGGTAACAATATATGTACTAGCATTTTATGTCATCAAATCAATCATGGTTTGGCGGCACTAATCCATGATTTTAGAGAGACATTGTTTATAGAACTTCATAAATCCAATTTTTTTAAAAAAGCTAATGATATTCTTAATTAGACTGCCGAATATACCATTTTTTCTATAATTTGCACCGATGGGGACACGAAGAATTCAAACCAACCATAGTTAAAATTGTAAAAAAATGCTCGAGCCTCACGAGCAACTCGAGTTCATCTCGTTCTAAGCTTGCTTCAAGCTTGACTCGAACTTTAAACATGCTGAACTCGAGCTTGATTTTAAGCTCACGAACTTCGCCGAGCCAAACTCGAATAGTTTGCGAGCCTCGATTCGAGCTCAAATAGTAATACATATTAACTTTTATCGAGTTTACCTGAGTCAAACTCAAACTCGAGTTTTTCTTATTATTGAAAATTAGTGTATATTTAAATTATTTTAACTGTTATCGAGGTTACTTGAGTCAAGCTCAAACTTTTCTTATTAATGAAAATTAATACATAATAAATTATTTTAATTATTATCGAGCTTCAACAAACTGAAATGAGTTTGAGCCCAAGTTCAGACTCAGATCTCAACTCAAGCTTTTAGCAAACTCAAATTTGAAAAACCAAACTCGTTTAAGCTCGATTTATTTACTGCCCTAACCGTCCTACATCAGCGGTTGCCCCCCTTAGACATTGACAAGCAAGTAAAACATGTCCTGTTTTGTTACGGCCCAGCAATACCCAGTACGAGCAAACAAACCATATGCGCAAACGCAATGATGGATCATAAACACCACCCATAGGCACAGGCCATTGCTCCCCCATTACAGCGACAACATCCTGGTACTTTTTGACCTTTTCTTTTTTATTTTTATTAGTTTTTAATTTCAACTTATTTAAAAACCAAAATAAATAAGACGTTTCTCCA
Source organism: Melocanna baccifera (assembly GCA_036346265.1). NCBI lineage: Eukaryota > Viridiplantae > Streptophyta > Magnoliopsida > Poales > Poaceae > Melocanna > Melocanna baccifera. The sequence continues at coordinate 18,709,190 of CM070696.1, read as the reverse complement.
ATCAACTTCTCGAAGCACTTCTTCAACCGGTTTTCCGGGTCCAAAATCGTGTCGTTGTCCACGTCAGGGTCTCTATCATTTCAAAAAGTACAGCTAAAAATCATCAATTACAACAAAAAAAACTATTAGCTGAAGCATAAAAGAACAAGAAGGAATGTGCTTCTATGCTTTTCTTAATAATGATTTGTATAATTTTTAAAGTATGATGAATGGTAGATATATATTATTTACCTCTTGTTTACTTTGATATTAGTGTTACTTATGTTAGAGAGAAAAATATAAAAACACTGCTCAAGAACAAGACCTTTAGAGATGCCTCGTAAAATTAAAACTTACATTAATTTTAATCAGTGACGGATCCAGAATTTTATCGTGTGCTAAACTATAGAGAACTAAAAATTATTGTTACCTAAGCTAGGACCTAGAAGGGAAGCTTATGTTGCAGTCTTAAATATGCTTTGTACTGTTAAGTATCACACGCTATATACTGAAGCTTAGGTTACAATAGGCCTAGGCCAGTAATGCCGATCTGTGTAACGCTAGGGGTATCGCTACCCGCTACACACACGAATGATTTTCTTTAATGCCCCGATCATATGAAGATTTTTTTACTGTTTGACGTTAAAATACTGTAGCAACGACGAAATCACGGTAGCATTTTTGTTACGTAGTGATTTTTTTTTGTTTTTTTACGTTCCGTTTTTTTTCTTATATTCCTTTGCATTGTCCGCACTAGACTAACATGTCACTCAGCTACAGTAAAAAATCATGCAGTTACAGTGTTTTTTCAATAAAAATCAAAAACCATCGCTATTCCGATCACCCCTTAGAAAGTGCTACCAACTCTCACGAATAAATGGTCTTATCGGGACGTACGATCCGCCTAGACCTACTTGTCAGTGACTGTTTGTAGCGATCTTGTAAACAGCCCGTATGTACACGGAGGACTTGGGAGCAGAAGAGCGGCACGTGTGGATAGATCACAGAAAAACGCAAAGGCAGCGAGTTATTTTGCCGCTGGGTCGAAGTAATAAAGGAGCTTGCAGCCGTAGGAAGCAAAGTATACCTAGGAATAGATTAGTTCTTGGTGCTGGGCTGCCCGGCAACTCTACGACAAGCAAGCACAGGTGGTCCATGCCCTTCAATTAATTCCTTCCTTCTCATGCCGTTTTCCTTCTCCCCTTCTCTTTTCCTTTTTTTTTCCCCTTTAGCATGGTGACATTCCCATTACCCAAGATCTTCAGGAAGGCACTGAAAGGCCAGAGCTGCATTAGCAGCACAAAGAATCTCAGCTGGTTTGTGGGACTGTTCGTGGTGGCTTTGGTTTCTGAACTTTGACCTCTGTTTAGAGAAATCAAAGGTAATATAAATGTTTTAATTTTTATAAGTCACTTATATTCATGGTATACTGTCGTATTTGCCAATGTGGCACTTTGGCTCATTTTCATTGGAACCGGAAAAAGGAAAGCTAGGGGAAAAGTCCATCTCCATTGCTTATATATATATCTTGTATTCTCTTCTGAAACTCGAACAGCAGCAGCACGCCAGTATACCATGAGCCATCAACTCTACCTGTAGCATTCTCTTGCTTGCAATAGTTAGTTCTGTTCTTTACATCTTTTTCTAAATAAATAAACAAAATGATTTTTTGTCTTTTTTTCAAAACAGTTTATCATAATTACTTTTTCAAAATAATTTATCCATATTCAGTTTTATTTATGTAAATACTTATATTAAAACTAAAACTATGATCATAATAATAAATCATAAATCGCGGCTAAGAGAACGCATCCGTTGTCCATGCACATGGACTGTACGGTGCTCTACTCGAGCAAGGTAAGCTAAGCCAGACGGAAGCAGCAAGTCACAGTGCCTGTCTGGCTCTGGAGCTGGAGTGTGCAACGTGCAATCGCCCACGTGTTGGATGCGTGTCACCGACAGCTTCTGCCTTCTGCTGCCGCTGCCGCTGCCGCTGCTGACTGAGCAGATCAATCAAAAATGCATCGTGCTATCATTCATCGACTGCTTTTTCTTCTTCCGAAGTGTATTCGCACATGGCTTAAGGCCCACGTGATTGGGTTGGGCCATCGGTTGGCTGATGGGCTTTGTTAGGGCCCACTTGCTCATCTCTGTGGGCCGGTGCGTTGCGTTCACCTCCTTTCCTTCCATTTGCCGCAAGCTTCGCGGTTGCGGGGGAAAGAGAAACCCGACCGACCGGCCAAGCTTTTGTGGCTTGTGTCCAGGTTGATCTCTTCCTTTGCTTCTGTCCTCTCCCCCTCATCTTCTGTTCCTTCCCTCGCCATGACGACGCGCGCCTCTCCCATTGCTCTCGGCATCCAAGCAACCGCGGTGTCCACGGCGCGCGAGCGCGATGAGCAGGTAAGCACGCGGTTTCTTGTCCTTGGATGGTATGATGCTTTGATTCGAACGTGCGCACGTGCGTTTCTTAGTACAGCTCCCAGCCGGCGGCGGCTTCAGGCGCGCCGGGGGGTATGGGAGGAGGTGAAGGAGGCTCGGGGCCGCAGAGCTCGACAGAAGACGAGCGCGCGCGGCTGCAGGGCGTGCCGATGCCGCCGCCGCCTGAGCCGCCTTTGTACCATTGGCCGAGGCCGAGGTCGGATTCGTCCATCTCGTGGATGAGGCTTGTGGTCGGAGGCCTGCTTCTGGTGCTGTTCCTCTACGTCTTCTACAAATGGGGTATTCCCTTTGTGTCCGAGAAGGTTCTGCTTCGTTTTTCTCCTCGCAGTGTTTGTTGATTCCTGCACATATTTCAAGTATTCTAATACTATTCTATGGATTTCATGTACCCTTCAGTATTTTTTTGTCCCTGTTTAATTGGCATATTATCGACTAGATATATAACTAATCTTAATCTGGGCAAACCATGTAGTTAGTTGAAATCTTTAATCCTTAAAGCTTTGGAAGTTTTTACATTTATCCCATCAGATTGTTGTTGTATGCTACATACTTCCATTGGTACGAACATAGCTGAAGCGATTAGTGGTTCGAATGATTCAATGTGTTTTAACTTCCACAAACCTTTTGTGCACATGATACTGTATTGTAGGTGCTCTTGCCGATTATTCAATGGGAAGCAAGATCTTTTGGACGCCCGGTGTTGGCTCTTGTGCTCGTTGCTTCCCTTGCCCTCTTCCCAGCTGTGTTCCTGCCTTCGTCACCGTCCATGTGGTTAACTGGAATAATATTCGGCTACGGTTTGGGCTTCTTGATCATCATGGTTGGGACCGCTATTGGCATGTCGATACCGTATTGGATCGGCTCATTGTTCCGTGAACGATTACAAGTAAAACCTCTCAGCTCCATTAGCTTAATTATGAGCTGCCTATGCTGCAGTTCTTTTGTGTACGTGTTGTATCCTGGATCGTAAGTTGCTTCTCTGCGTTCTTCTGTTTGTCAATATGTAGGGATGGTTAGAAAAGAGATGGCCTCAGCAGATAGCTCTGATTAAGCTGGCTGGCGAAGGGAGCTGGTTCCAACAATTCCGGGTGATTGCATTGCTTAGAATCTCACCATTCCCTTATATAATGCTCAATTATGCTGTGACTGTCACCCAGATCAAGTTCAGCCCTTACTTGTGTGGTTCAGTTGCTGGAATGGTACCTGACGCGTTCGTCAACATCTATAGGTATTCAGGGTTCAGACCACTAATATGATTCTAACTTGGAGATTATCTGAAGTAACTTGAGTTGGTACCTAGGTTCTCTTTTAAATAAGCATGGAATACAATTTAAACAAGCACAATAGCAAGTTCTCTAGCAAATACTCCTACTTGATCATGATTTTCTTCAGTTCTTCTTATCTTGAACTATTTTTGTGCAGTGGCCGGCTGATACTCACACTGGCAGACCTGAGGTATCACAAGCATAGGATGACAACAGTGGAGATAGTATACAACGTTATCTCTGTCGTTGTCGCCGTTCTTATAGCAGTTGGATTTACAATCTATGCAAAAAGAGCTTTGGGTGACATACAAAGTTCAGAAAGCGTACGATCTGAACTTGTTGTCATCCGTACTGGCTCGGCTGAACTGATCAGAGGTCAGCATCAAGAATGTTCGAGTTCCAGTTCTGTACCAATAGATGTCGTGTAGTAGGGTGTAGTGGTCTCCATCACCGGAAGAACACCTGCAACTGCTTCAAAGATGCAAACCAGAAATTACAGGAAGGTCTCCAATTAAGACAGGTTTTCGGTTTCATACAAGATCAAGACTTCTGACTTTGAAACTTGAACAATGTGGATTTCTTCAATCCACTGTACATACACACATCCATGAACAGAAAAATCAGTGTTAAATGAAGCTTCGTGTGTGTCTACTGGGTATTGTGGCTGGTGTTCGAAATGGAAATTGGCCGTCTATTCCTGAAACGACAATGGTTTGTTGGTTAATGCTGTTGCATACACATTCATAGCCGTGTCAAATCATATTGAGATTCCTCGATGCTCATCATGTCAAACAATTTAAGAGCCCACACGAACAGCACGGCCTCTTTTTTTTCTTCCAAAACGAGTCACAAGTTGCCTCAATTAACGCATGCAAAGTAGTTGGCAGTACAGTGGCAGTCTAGCAGGCTAGCTAGCCTTGTGCATGACTTATTGCCAGAAGCCTTACATGCACGAGTACACGGGAAAATGATGATTGGTACGAGACTTCCCACTGTAGCTTGTAATCAGCCATTAATGTTCTTGATCAGCAAGGGAAGCCGGCGGCGCCGCCGGAGCCAGAGCCGGCGGAGAGGCCCCTCTCGAGGTAGAAGGCCCGCAGTCTGGCGGTCCGGCCGGCTGCGCCGCCGCTGGCGGAGTGGGACAGCACGGGGAGCCCCCACTGCGAGGAGAACACGATGGTGGGACACTCAGCCGCGACGTCGACGCTTGCAACCAGCCGGCGCACGAGCTCGGAGAACAGCGCGGCCACCCGCCGCGCCGGCACCAGGAACACCAGCCGCATCAGCCGCACCTTGATCTTGCCGCCCGGGCGCGCCATCCGGAACAGCAACGGCGCCCTCCTCCCGGCCGCCTTCCCCACCCTCCTCCTCAGCCGCAGAGGCCGCCTCGCCCTGACCCAGGCAACCGCCGACCCCGCCACGCCCACCTCCTCGCCGTCTCCGTCGCCGCGCAGCCGCTGGTACCGGCATCTCGAGCGCTGGTGCTGGTCATCTCTCTCCAGGAGCACCTCGAGACCCATGTGAGCTAGCTAAGCAACGAAGCAACTAACCAGCTGATCACTGACGACTTGTTACCTGCAGGAAGCATGGGGAGCTAGCGCATACATAGGCGAACTAACGGGAGGGAATTATTGCGCGTCGGCACATGGAAAGAATCGTTCCCGAGCGCGCCAGGTTGGGAGCATTTCGGCATAAAGAAACGCCGTGGAAACGAACGGCCCGATTCCTTTTTGACACATGCTTTCCACCTCCAGCATTATACTAGAACTACGCATGCATGCATACTTGCGCTGCACTCTCTTCGTGCTCATCCAACTCTTGTTATTTCTGTCTAGTTTATTTTGGATCTTGATGCATACATGATCTTTATCATTATCATCACTAATAGAACTACTCCATTAATCCAATGATGAATATTACTTTGGGATAGGACTAGCAAAAAAAGCTTGTTTAATAGGCTCGGTTCAAAATTACTCTGGTTACGTTCACACGCTTGTCTTTCGTTCAAAATTGAAATGAGTTGATTCCGAATGAAACATGATTACACTCAAGTCTTAACTCGGCTCGTCTTGTTAGCTCGATAACAAAATTGTTTCTAAACTATAAATAAGATTATACTAAATCAAAATGAGTTAATTTCAAACAAAGCTAGATTAAACTTAGACTTGGCTCGATAGCTAGCCCTGCATTGGGACCAGATGGAATTGACTACCGGCCAGTGATATTTTCTTTTCTTTTTTTATTAGCATGATCTAGGCCCCCGCTCATTTGGCTTGAGTTTATGGTTTCTGGCTTATTTTTTATTATTTATAATTTTTGTTTTTTTCTGACTTTTCAGTGTTTTTTAAAGTTTTTTTTACCGGTTCTTTTTTCCTATATTCGTTTGCATTATAAATGATGGGCTAACCTATTTTTTTATTTTTAGTTTTTTTAAATTAATTATGCCAAATAAACCACCGTTAGCTACATTATAATTTTAGTCAGCTACAATGCAATTTCAGCCATAAGCTACCAAATTTCAGCCTAACCGAGCAGGCTCCTAATGAACCAAGTGCAATCTCTCAATGATGATTGTGAGTGTTTGACCAATGCTGTCAAACACAGGGGGTGAATAATTGCAGAAACTTTTTTCTCCAAGTATACTAAATCTTTACTCGAACGACTATGAAAATCTTTACACGCTTGTCTTAAGTCCGCTTTTGGATATTTTTTCAAAATGTCACTAACAAGCTTTCAGACATCTTTTTTTGACTTTGTCTTCATCTTGTTATGCAAGTCACCATGCACGCACATATAGGTTGATCAATGACTTTCCTTCCATCAGAAAGTCTCCAGTTTCAGCTCTCACTAGACCATGACTCATTTGAATTGATGAAGCCAACTTGATCCAACTCTTTGCTCAAACCTTCCTTCAACCGCATCTCTTGGCTTTATCATGCATCATGCTTGAGCCTAACCATCCCACACAACCACATTGATCACTTGAACATCGATCTAGTCCTGATCTCTCGTCGTTGACCATAGTTGTATCTAAGCTTTCTTGCACGTCTAAAGATTAAGAAATCATTTCTAGACATAAGTTGTTCATAACTTGACACACGTTAGCATAAACATACATTATACAACTCAATGCAACCAAGACATGAGTTCCAAGATCCACCCATGATCGAATATCCCAATTTCCCAAAAATTCAAAACCATTTAGACTTTAGCCGGTCGGACTGCCATGGTGAGGTTGGTCAGATTGTTTTGGCTAGTCTGACCGCTACCCCAGTGACCAGTCAGATTTCCAGTCCAACTCCGGTTAGATCACCACTATGGGCGGTCATACCACTTTGGCTTGACTCGAAAAACACCCTTACTGAAAAATATGTATCGCCAACTAAGTCCCGTTCATACTGCAGACCAGTACTACCACACCTTGGCTAGTCATACCAGCCTCCAGCCATACCACCGCCCCAGGCTGATTGAACCGACCATGCAACGGTAAAACCGCCATGGACCCAGCAGTTAGATTGCCATAGACTAGAGAACCCAGATTTTGCAGAACCTTTGCAAACCTCCAAAATCAACTTACTCCTTGGAGCCAATTGTTCATCATTGCTTGACTATAACCTTCCCACATGGTCTCTCAGTAAATGATAGATGAAATTAAAAGTTCTAATAAAAGAAGGAATTAGAAGTTGTGGCGCATGCGGCGCCACCGATATGCACAGCATATTCTTTTCTTATGATGATTGATACGATCATTGCATGATAACCTCACAAAATTGTTTACATGTAATTGTCATCTTTCTTCCATTGCCGTAGGCGAAAGGAACCACTGCCTTATTTTGCCAAAACGAGAGCCTGGAGCCTCGTCACCAGATGTGCCCAACTGTGTACTTTGAACATAAACAAGGTGCAAGAAACTGTTGGGAGATTGTCACTGATTGTTAAAGTAATCATGAATTCATGTAAGGCATATGATGAGGTGAAAGTGTAAGGTAGGTTTCATCGTTAAGTTGGCATGTGCCATCATTAGCAAAGCAAAAGAAAGGTCAGTAGAGGCCAAGAGAAATCATGGCCAATGATTGGGAAGGGGTCGGCTCGGATGATTGGCTCATAGCACAATACTATTTACATTGACAGCTAAATAACATGCCTTTTAATAGGACGCAAGTTGCGCCGTAGACAGAAACCAATTCTGAAGTATGAAGTTACAAGCCAGCAGCTCCCTCAGTGGTCAGTGCCTCTGTAAAGGCAGTGAGCAAATGCACAAGTCGGTACAAGTTACAACACAAGGCGTGAATGGAGCAGCAGTACAACGTGTGGCACGCGAGTACAGAATCAAGGAGGTTAAGCATGTGCATGCCAGGATCCATGTAGAAAAATAGCCACAGTTCAGAAAGCAAGTCATAGAGCCGATATACACTAATTTAGCTGTACTTCATTGCAGCTTCAACCAAAACATTCGTTTTGTTGGGTTAAGGACCATCTGGAAATGATGTTTCCATACAAATGTCAGAAACTGTGCCTACTTGTTATGTATGGTAGCATTTACCTGAGGAAACACTAGCAATTAAACATGAACCTCTATAGTTTCATGTCAGTATATGCAAAATTGTTATGATTTGAGGTCTTCCACATGCCTGAATAATCGCATCATCACCATCACAAATTCAGAATTCATAGAAGGCTACAGAGCGTATAATTTCTGACAAGGTTCAGTGCCATCATGGTACCAATATCTGGAGCATTTACATCGGTTTAAAATACGGCCTCTACAAACTATAGTTCAAAGTTCAAACCCAGATAGTGCACTAAGTTCAGATGAATTTAAGTACAGATGAATTTAAGAACATTTGTGCAATGAAGAAGCCTCAATGTACCATGCAGCCCCTAGACTCCCAGCACGGTATCTCCATCTGTAGAAGCACTGCAATACACACGAAATCAGGCCATGGATACACTAGCACACAAGCTCATATGCTATATAATCACACGATGAAAATGGACAATGCTCTATATGCATCTGTTGTGCATGAAGTTCGGAATTTTCTTCAAAGTGTTTATCTTGCTTTATTGCATCTAAACATATTCTGAATTCAAAGTTTGCTGTTTGTTATGTTCATTGCATTTGAATACTTGTAAACCAGTGATATATTTAACTTGGATTACATTGTGATCATTCTCATTGACAACTGATCTCCACTGAACTGGCAGAAAACATTCTTGTTGCAGTCAATAGATCAGAAAAAAATCTTGACTCTAAAAGTGAACTGCTTGTATTCTTGCGTTAGGAAATAGATCTTTAATCTTTATATTCTTGGCTTAAGATAAAGCCTTCAGTAGATCTTGAACAATTGTATATTGGTAAAAATGAGATAAATCTCGAACAATTGTATATTGGTAAAAATGAGATAAGATACTATGCATGAATTTCTCTTTCAGCACATATTCTTGGGTTTCACAATGGATTGCTTCAGCCTTCATTTCTTTGCTAACGTCAGAACTTTCCATTCTTACCAAGCAATCATATTTTTTGTTAAGTCAAGAAGATACTATGCCTGAAATTCTCTCTTTCAGACCACTCAACTTCAGATCTAAAATAAATAACGGCTAGGTTCTTTTAGGCTATGGCTTTTGAATTCTAGCTGTTCGCGAGAGACAGTACGAAGAGAGAAATAGTTATATACGATTTTGGCTGATATAGCTGAACTTGGTACAGTGTCTATTACAATGATTTGTAGACCCCACCTTGAAAAGACACACCGTTTGAAAGTTAATTACTGTAGCATAGTACATAAGTCAAAAGCAAAAGCCCTGTCGAACCCAGCCAACATGTTTTCCAGACTAGTGATCAGCATATGTAGAAGCATGAGATTTATCCTAGAATAAAAAATAAGGTGTGTTCTGCATGAGTTATTCTTATACCATTTCAGGCCGTACTCAAGCTAGCAGTTTTCTTACCTTGCAGATCATGAGATCAGGGATTTTCCAAAGGAAAATCACGCCATACATCCCCTCATGCTGGTTGGCTTTCCTGATCTGTTAGGTATTAGAGCATCATAAAAATTGAAATGCTATACCTGGCAGTGACTGTACTGATAACAAACATGACTTCACATTTAGGCAGTGATCGTTTTGGCTTTTAAAAGCTTCAGCTTCTAACTTCAGCTTTTTTTTTCACTATTCACTATACTATCCATTAACTCAGCTACAGTAAAAAAACCAGCTACAGTGAAATTTCAGCCAAAAGCCATCGCTAAAACGATCACCCCCTTAATTGAAGCCTTACAATTATAAAACATTAAATTTACATTGCTCAGAAATGTACTTGCAAAGCAAAGCTCCCCGTATCATAGTAGTTGATTGAAAGTGATTAATAATTCAGCTTTTTACATGTACAAAAATTGTACTCGTTTGCATAGAATAAATCGAAATAATTGGTTTTTAAATGTTGCAGCTCTAGTGAAAAATGAGAATGGACTAACTCTCACTGTTTTCGAGTTTCTTCTTTTGACGTTTTGTTATTTATAGTTTTAATTTTAAGCTAACCAGATGAGGAAAAAGAAATATTAGACAGGAATTTTTTTCATGTTTGCGGAGTTTGAAGGGGACAATTAAAAAGATTTCCAGGCTTTCTTTACTAGTTCCAAGTCATTGATTCATGCTCATAAACATATATGCTTACTTTTGCTTTAAGGGAAGAAGTGAGCACTAGGTATAGCAAAGAAAAAAAACAGTGGAATGCTAAACTGCAGCTTATATACGACAAATGGAAATTGCGCATTGAAGTGGCCAAACAGTATCTTGCTCAAGCCTCAAGAAAGAATATCTTTGTCAAGTCACTATATACAATCTGTAAACTAGGTTTAACCATCCACTAGGCACTAGCCCAACAAATAGCTGTCATATCCATAGATTATATGATTAATTTGGCATGGTCCAATGTCTAAAAGAAACGGGTGTTCTTCCAGAATTCAGACAAAAGAGAGATAGAAAGAGCTACCTTGGTATTGGAAATCTGATAGAGAACAGCAGCACCACACAGCACGGGGAAATGAAACTTTGCGTTTGATGAGATGTCGTACCACAAATGCATTTTGCCGAATACATGGCCACCGTGAGGGGGGGCATCCCATGATGCAGTCCCTATGAGCTAATGTCCTCTTTTGGGGAACCTATGAGCTAATGTCGACAGTTCTTGCAGTTCAGCCTAGCATTGCGGTTTGGAAACCACGCCTATCGACCGACGCCAACCAAATTTTTTCAGTCTGCATAAGGCAACCAAGTAACTAGGCGCATCCGGAGTTTGCCTCTTGGTTATCGTCTCACGCAGATCGGAATGGATTTGCCAAAAGTTGCGGGCTGAGCAAGAGAGAAAAGGGACAGATAGATAAGGAGAATGCGAACGTACTGGCCGGTGAGGGTGCATACCGTCGGCGGGGAGGGTGTCGCGCATCCACTGCTCCTCGACGACGTCGATGAGGACGCCCAGGCTCAGGCTCTGCTCCTGCTCCAGAGTCCTGCTCCAGAGTCCGCCCGTGTCTCATCCTCCTCTTCGCTCTCTTCGTCGACTGGCTCAGGCCTACGATTTCGACCAGGACAAAATAATCTGGCTGTACAGCCCGGCCCATATGGTTTGGTTTATCCCAGCATCTGAGAATGGGCTACGGCCCTGGATCACAAGGCATGGGCCTAGGCCCGAATTTATACACTGGCTGTTCGCTCTCCCTTCGACTCTACACGCCTGTGGGCTCGAGCAACGCCGGGTTCTGCTTCTGCAGTGGCATGGCGACGGTCGAGTCGGCAGTGCAATGGACAGTGTGGTGGTGACACGGCGAAAGACGGCGAGAGTAAAATCCGGATTTGTTCTCCTGTGGGGCTTCTGCAGCCAACGAGGCTAGTTGACGTTGCCTTCCATATCCACGTCTTGTCTTGACTCCGGCTTTCGATACGCTCGTGTAATAAAAGATAGGCTCGCTCCGGTTTGGCTAGGCAACGACGATTTCTCGTGGCCTGTGTGAAATTCATAAATTTTACGGAAGCAATTCGGGTGGTTTTTCAACTGGTTTAAAGCCTAAATTTCTGCTATAACTTTTAATTTATAGTTAAAATTACATTATAATGACTGCTAATTTTTTCTAAAAAATTTTAGAAGCATCAACAAAGGATCCCTATTCTGTTTGAACGGACCTCATCCTCATTTTGAAGCGCGACCAAGATGCATCACAGCGGTCACCCTCTCTCGCCTAGAAGCAACACAGACGTGGTGATGACTTAGCAACGGTACACGGTAGTGCTTATATGGATTTAAGTTTATAGTTTTTAGGCTTTTTTGGTATTTAATGATGATAGAGTAATTATTAAATTATTATGTTATTATATATCTTAAATATATCTCTTATTGGTAAGTGATATAGATATCACGTAGGACGAATTTGGGGCCTCCACCGAAGAATTTGCTTCCCCCAACCACTGTCCTTTCTCTCTCCCACGCCAACTCAAACATCGCACCAACCCCTCCTCCAGTCACTCTTCCCACTCTGGTCCCCAAATCTCACCTCCACTCCCAGATCCAAGAGCCTCCGGCCATGTCCTCATCCGACCACGACGAGGACTCCCCCCTCTTCCCGGACTCCGGCGACGACCACCGCCGCCCCCGCCGCCGCTCCTCCTCCTCCGGCCCCTCCCCCGTCGGCGAGGTCCCCGTCGCGCAGTCGCTCATCAGGGCGGCCAGCAACGTCTGCTTCTCCCTCTTCGTGCTCGCAGTTCTTGTGGTTACGGTCGTCGCCGTCACCTACCAGCCGCCCGACCCCTGGCTCCAGTCCGCCGCCGCCATCACCACCTCTCTCTCCCGGGTCCTCCCCAACTCCACCTTCCTCGTCCCCGACGACTCGCTCCTCCCCACTGGCGAGGACTTCAACTCCTCCGCCCCGGGCGCCGCGGCGGCTCCGCGGGACCCGGACCAGGCCGCGCCCGACGCGGCGATTAACGCTACCGCGGGGAGCTGCGACCTGGACGCGCCGCTCAACTGCTCCGACCCTCGCGTCCTCGCCGCCGTCAAGGCGTTCAATGCCAAGGCCTTCTTCCGCAAGTCCATTGTGTTCTTGAGCTACGAGGCGCCGGTGCCCGGCCCGAAGCAGGGGGAGTGCGACGTCGCCTGGCGGTTCCGTAACCGGCGGGAGAAGTCGTGGCGCCGGTACAGGGACTATCGCCGCTTCAGCCTTACCTCCGGCGATGGGTGCGCTCTTGATATTGTTCGCGTCGGCAAGTTCCGGTCGGGGACGAATGCGGCCCGACCGCCACGTCGGAAGGGTTCTAAGAACCCGCGTGTCACAGCGCCACCAGTGGATGCGGAGATCAATGATACCATCCCGGTGGTCGGGTCCGAAGCAGAGTTCAAGAAAGGAAGGTACTTGTACTACATGAGAGGTGGTGACCATTGCAAGAGCATGAACCAGTTCATATGGAGCTTCTTGTGTGGGCTTGGTGAAGCCAAGTTCTTGAACCGGACGTTTGTGATGGATCTGAATATGTGTTTGTCCGGAGCACACACAGATAGTGGGAAGGACGAGGATGGCAAGGATCTTAGATATTATTTTGATTTTGAACACTTGAAGGAGACGGTGTCTGTGGTGGAGGAAGGGGACTTCTTGAAGGATTGGCGGCGCTGGGACAGGAAGAAGGGTCCAGGCCAGATCACAGTGCGGAAGGTACCAACATACAAGGTGACTCCAATGCAACTTAAGAGGGACAAGAGCAACATCGTTTGGAGGCAGTTTCATGGGCAGGAGCCTGAGAATTACTGGTACAGGGTGTGTGAAGGGCGAGCTGCCAAGGTCATCCAGAGGCCTTGGTACGCTATTTGGAAATCAAAGAGGCTGATGAACATTGTAACTGAGATTGCAGGTAGGATGGATTGGGATTATGATGGTGTGCATGTGATCCGAGGGTGGAAAGCACAGAACAAGCAGATGTACCCAAACTTGGACACCGACACATCACCTAATGCGCTCGTAGATAAGTTGACCAAGCTTATTAAGCCGATGCGGAACCTCTACATTGCGACTAATGAGCCATTCTATAACTACTTTGATAAGCTCAGGTCACACTTCCATGTGCATCTGCTCGATGATTACAAGGAGCTTTGGTCAAGTACGAGTGAATGGTATAATGAGACGACGGCGCTCAGTGGTGGGAAGCCAGTGCCATTCGATGAGTACATGAGGGTGATTGTGGACACTGAGGTATTCTACAGAGCAAAGGCACAAGTTGAAACATTCAACAACTTGACGAGGGATTGCAAAGATGGAAGCAATACGTGCAACTTGTGACACATGAGTTGATGTTGTGATAATTATTGGTGTTCATATACTCTTCGATCGGCTGGCGCATTGGAATTCAGAGGAACTTCATCCAGGGTTTGTCACTGGGCATACCATCTTAATGTATTTCTTGTCATAACATGTTTAATTGATTACACGTTCATCTGAATTATGTGCCCTCCATTCTCTCTCTTTTTTGTGTAATTTATGTATTACTCTTCCTGTCCTCAAAAACCTCCAAAAGTCTCTAATAACTTCTTAGTGTCCCTTTTGCAATATCTCTCCTCTCTAAATCTTAGCTGGGGACTTCGATTTCATTGCTTCTCTGTTCTCATCTGTGTCTTGCCAAATGCTTTAAAGTAGAAAACGATTTTTTCAGTAAACTTACACATTTTACTATTAGAACAAAGCAAGGACTTTGTGGTCATCAAATTACTATTTATGCTGTTTTTGTTACCACCATAAGTGGCTTACTGAACTGGCCCACCCTGAACAATTCTCAACCTTTGGGAACTGTAGACTTTCAATATGTGTTTCTTGTTTGTTGAAGGTAACATGGTAAATCTATGACATACGAGCAGTCTTCTAGAATGGTACATTTCCAATTAACAATTGCCCAGTGTTAAGTTATTCAGATTCATGTAACATCCAGGGAAGGAGACAGGGCAATGTAAGTCCAAACGGATTAACAGATGTTGGATACTATTGCATGGTAGGTTGGTGCCTATTTTATGTTCCACTCTTGCTTTAGGTGATAGCCTACAAATATCTGTCTCAGTAGGTTTTCTTGGGGTAACATTGACATCATATAATCAGATTTCACAGCGGTAGTTAGTTAAAAGGAAGGCTATCAATCTAATGCCATGAAGTAATCTTTTAGCCTTTTGGTCGTTAGTTCAAAGGAAGGCTATCAATCGTTAGTCCAAACTTCACCATCTAGAGAGATGGTAGGTAGCACAAGTCCTTCACAATTGGTAGTTTGCTCAGTTGTCATTTCTCACAGTTGGTAGTTTGCTCAGTGTGTTATGATCTCTTTGAGCAGCTACACTGCAAGAAATGTTTCACTTGGTGGTTCTTAGATTTGAGGATGTTGAACATTGAAGCCATGTCGACAATTTCTTCTTAAAAAAGGTCATTCTGGAGATCACACTTACCTCGAGCTGTTTTGGAATTGCTGGCTGACCTGTTTGTGAGCTTGTTGAACATAGAATGATAGTTTTGATTAAATTGTATTGCATCTGGTTCAAATTATTGTGCTGATCTATCACATTGTATTCCTGAACGTTCTTGAAAATTTAGGCAGTATTTTACTGCAGAATGGTAGAGGTAACAGAAAGCACGGATGGAAATTCAGACACGAGAGGTGAATAGTTCTCATGTCTAAAATCATACTAAGAAGCAAATTTGCTTTCAAATTTCAACGGAGGGAGTGTTTGTGTAGCCAAGTGCTGCTGTCTGCAGTGCAATGACTGATGGCTCCTAGTTTTCTGGCACAACTTGCTCGACTCGCCGAGCACAGGCACACGGGCGTGTCGTGCTGCATGGCAACGAGCCAACAAATCGCTGCCATTGCAGCCGAAACGGCTCGCCGCACCGTCCCTGCCATGGCACGACCTGAGCCACCACACCCGCTCACACGCGGCGGACGTGCTGGCGACTGAGTCGTGCTTCCGGCACAGCCGCCGGAATCGCCCGTCGGCCGTTGCATGGCTTGTGGAGAACAGCGGGGCACCCGCTTGCCAGGGCTCGTCGATAAGCAGAACGCGGTTTCCGTCCACCCGTTCAGCGCGTCGTGGACCGTGAACGCGCGGGCGCTTCATGGGGTGGCAGTCGCGCGGCCGCAACGTCCGCCTGAATCCTGATCGTCGCACAGCCCATCTGCATCTGCGGCCACCCTCTCCATGCTAGGCGGTAGGCCCAGCCATCGCCCATCAATAGCGGGGCATTTGATCATATACCTCCTTTGGGGTGCAATTGCTTGTTTGATATTTTTGTGCGGGACTTTCGTATCAGTGAGATATTATCGGGTAACTAATCAATTGCATCTCAAATTTAGGCTACATGATCAATTATCCTATCAATATAGTAGGGCTTCCTATGGGGCCAGGGAATTTTTTAAAATAATTAATTTTTAATTCTAAATTACAATATTATACCCATATTTTTTTAATTTTGCAAAAATGGTCATATGTCGCCGCACACTTGGGTGACATGGACAAGTCGCCCAACCGTTGAGTAACATGAGGACAAATTGCCCATCGATTCGGCGATTTGCCTATTTCGCCCAACCGTATGGCAACTAATAGTTCTAGTCGTCCAATGGTTGGTGCAACTACTTTCTGCTTTTCTTTTTGATTCAACACTCTCACGGGCTCTTTCACCATTTCTCTCACAAGAAAACGAGAGGAGCTCAAGAGAGAGAAAAAAAAGAGGGAGAGAATAAGAGGGGAAGTGAAGAGGAGGAGAAAATCTGAAAGAAGCTTGGGAGAGGAAGAGGAGAGAGGGAGAAGTAGAGGAGCTCGGGAGAGAAAATGAAGGAGAGGAGATAAGCTCGGGAGAGGGAGTGAAGGAAAGGAGAGCATATCAGAAGAAGAAGAGAAGAGAAGAGGAGGAGAGGAGCTCGTGAGGTCAGAAAGGAAGACGAATGAAGCTTGTTGATAAGGAGAAAATATCTTTGCGTGAAGGTAATAACTTCATCCGTTCTTGTTCTTATCTGAATGTAGGCAACGTATATCTACGTATTTGTTTAGCACCATTGTGGCTACGAGCCAAAAAGTAACTAGGAGACTAGCTGAGTATGTATGGGAAAATGAGATATCCTTCCCCTGTTAATCCTAGGAAATATATATATACACACACACACACATAGCCACATGGCTCTATTACAATAATGTCTCCTACCCAATGTACTATTCGGAGGTTACATATGTCTTTTACATGCTTAATAGGTCTCTTGGCCCAGCAGGCGAATAGATGTCGGCGGGGGCCATTCCCACAACAGGAGCATCTTATGGTAAAAAGGTTTCATCTTGAACAGACCAAAATCATGTTGTACATGCCCTTTTGGCCCCCTCCGTCCTTTCAGCCTAGTAAAAGGTTGGCCCATGGGCCGATTGATGCATTCCGTCGTGTTAACCATAGTCAAGCGTGGTTTTGTGGTGTGGAACATGCATACAACTATGGTTGGCGCGTCGTGCACCGTCTTATTGCTTGGCACAAATTTTGAAGGAACACGCGAAAACTCTGTGTGCTTTTAAAGCCGACGCCCCTGGCGAGACGCCGGGTGCATTATTATTCTTCTTCTTCTCCTGCTGCGTGTTCTAGCTGGTGCTGTTGGCTGCATCGCTTGTTGTAGCCGCCGTCCCCGCCATCGGTGCTCCTTCCGCCGCAGCGCGCGCACGCCACCTGTATTCGCACTCGTCGCAGGCTCTTCCTCGAGCCACATCAGCGTGTCCGATCGAGGTTGCTCGTCAGCAATCGAGATGGAGTACGAGTTGGAAGAGTGCGATTCGTCGATGGCCGACAAACGGTGGAATGCGTCGAAGAAGGTGAACGACGTCTGTACGAACATGCTGGAGCCGAGCTTGGTGACCAAGAGCTAATTCTAGTTCTGGTGCACGGCGGAAAGATCTTAGGCCATGAGGCGGTCCGTTTGCCCTCTGCCAGTGAGATGGAGTCTCACCCAATGGAGTTGGAGACTGTCGTGTTTGCCATTTTTGTTAGAAATGTTTGGTAGGAGCTTTACCTGATATACCGGTGTTAATGTATTTACGCACGAAGGATACGAGTTGCGCATGCGCCAGGCGAAGCAGCCGCGCCGCTCGGGCAGCTTCCACCGGTGCCGAGCGCTGCCTCAGTATCGCGCCGATGCCGCGCGCACTGGCCGGGCTGGGCACCCCGGCAAACTCCCCCGCGACGCGACGGCTGCGTTGGCGTCCCTCGCGCGAGCCGATGGCCGAGAGGCTAAACCCGACGAACCATTTCTGGGCTTTCCTGGAATCCTGGCTAAGTGCGCGGTTCATGGGCTTTCCGGGCGAAGTGCGCGGTGGTAGTAGAAGGGAAGTAGAAAAGGCGCTTCTGTTTAGTACCACATCGCCTGGTTAAGCGAGAGTGGGCAGAGCGCTCGGCTACATAAGCGAGCGGAGTGCGACCCTTCAAAAGCACGCAGCTGCGTGGTGAGCACAAAGCGAACTATTCTTTCGCCTTTTACTAAAGAATACCGTGTGCACGCCACAATAAGCAGCATACGCTAATTTTTGGAGGGTGCTTCCTTTTTTGAGGAAGCCCCAACAAAGCAAATTTTAAAATTTTGTTGTACGTTAGGAGACGTCAATGGTGTTTCGTCTCGGAGTGGAGTGGTGGTTTTTATCACTTGGCCAGAATATTTGCTGCCTTTATTGAAATGCTAGTCTTGATCTGGTTAGTTTTGTTAGTAATAATATTTGATTGAAGCTTAAGATCAAATATATAATCTGTTATATGTAATAAAGATTATATTTTATTATAGTGTAGATGTAATAAGTTGAACTTGTGTAACTGTCTTCTGAGGGTAATACATAGTTAGACATTTAGTAATTATTTTCAATTGTATATATTGATTTTTAAGTTTTGCATGATATATGTTCTAAGCATGTGTTTCTTTCTTAATAGCTTAAGAGTGATATACTTGATATATCATGTTTTTATCTTTATAGAATATGTTGAAATTAATTATAAATATATGTTTATACCGTAATATCTATAACAGTATTTACCATTTTTGTTGGAAATGTTTGGTAGGAGCTTTACCTGATATACCGGTGTTAATGTATTTACGCACGAAGGATACGTCGCGCAAAGACTCCAAGCGCGAAGAAGCCGCCAAAGATTCATTACCTAAACCCTGCATCCGTTCATAGGATCTATTTTATCTGCATTCTGCAGGAGATTTGAAAAATACACAATGATATTATTTTTCAGCAGCATCAGTGTTCCGTGGACGGTGAGGCCGAACGGATGATGGCTTGCGCATGCGTTTGGAAAGGCCCCTCGCGCGCTTGCGCCAGGCGAAGCAGCCGCGCCGCGCGGGCAGCTTCCACCGGTGCCGAGCGCTGCCTCAGCATCGCGCGCACTGGCCGGGCTGGCGCGGGCGACCGCGACGCGACGGCTGCGTTGGTGTCCCTCGCGCGAACCATTTCTGGCCTTTCCTGGAATCCTGGCTAAGAGTGCGGTTCATGGGCTTTCCGGGCGAAGTGCGCGGTGGTGGTAGAAGGGAAGTAGAGGAGGCGCTTCTGTTTAGTACCACATCGCCTGGTTAAGCGAGAGTGGGCAGAGCGCTCGGCTACATAAGCGAGCGGAGTGCGACCCTTCAAAAGCACGCAGCTGCGTGGTGAGCGCAAAGCGAACTATTCTTTCGCCTTTTACTAAAGAATACCGTGTGCACGCCATAATAAGCAGCATACGCTAATTTTTGGAGGGTGCTTTTCTTTTTGAGGAAGCCCCAACAATGCAATTTTTAAAAATTTTATTTTACATTAGGAGTGGTTGTATTTAACACTGACGACAGAATCTAGTGGAGTGATATCAGTTCTAGGTGAACTGCTCAAGTACCTGTCTTTTTTAGCGACAAACTCAAGGGGATCATGCTAGTTTAGGAAAAAAAGGGTTGATCGAGACAACGTTTGAGAAGATACTTTGTTTGACCTGGGAATACGAGAACAAGGAATGGAAGAATTTTGTATTGTCCATTGTATCGCTTCAAGGGATATAAGAACAAAGAATGAAAAAAATTGTATTGTTCTTTGTACTTCTCCGTGTTAACATCACGTATACGTCACTCTACAAGATCTACACAACTTCGCAAGGAAGTATTTTTACTCCACCTTTATTCTTCTATGCACAATTGCAGCAAATATTCAAGAAAAGAAACTCTCCATTCATCATATGATGATCACCTAATGAGTAGTCCTTGTTGCAGATGCGTGGTGCGGATTGCTTCTCTTGGTGTCAGCGGTTCACACCCTCTCGACATCGGGCTGTTGGCCTCTGCGGCGAGGCGAACCGGGACGTCGCCCTGCCGCCGCAGCTCCCCGGCGACAGGTGCACCTGCTCCAGTGCTTGGAGCTGCAGCTCGGACGGGTAGTCCCTGACGCATACGATCCGTGGGCCGGCGCCGGTGGTCCACTTGAAGGACAGCTGCTTCCCCAGCTGATATGACTTCGTCTCTTTCTTGGAGTTGATCCTCTGAAGAATCTTCTCTCGGGGTACTGATGACTGATCATCACTCTCTTCCTGATGATCTTCAGGCGAATTGTTGTCGCAAGTAGTGGATGTTTCGGTATTTTCGGCGTATTCTGATGAATCTAGCCTTGTCAGTGTTGCAAGGGGACTAGGATTCTTGGCTGTTTCTTCGTGTTGTGAGACCTCTTTATGTGTGGTTTCGGTGACTTGAGGTGTCTGGCAAGGTACGGTTTGTTCAGCAGCGACCATGTCTTCTTCAGGTTTGTCGGCAGCGGAGCATCGGTCAGAAGGGAAGCTTCCGAGCCTACTCCAGAACTCATCCTCTTCGATTGGGCTCATCTGCAATATATGAAAGCACTTTAGAACACAATCTTATTGTTACCATATTTTGGGGAGTAAGTATCTCATTTTATGCCAATCATCACAGGTTGCTCACCTGAACATCGGTGAGATCGACATTGTTGTCTTTGAGGAAGCTCTGGAATTCCTGAAAGTTCTCTTCTGTCGGACGGTAGTGCCCGCTGTGAGGCCAGATAGCCTGTCATGAAAAACAAAAGATTGTATCAGAATGTTATCTGAAAATTGTACAAGGGATGGAGAAGAAGGAAGACTAATAGACCACTACGAAATGATATATACTCCACAGATAAGTACCTTCAGAATTCCATCTTCAACAACTAGTCGCCCGGCCGCAGATGTAGCCCCTCCAGCGAGGAAGCTGGAATGCTGAAATGTGCCCTTTTTCTTCTGCAGTAGAGATTTGTGGACAATGTTACATGATGAACCAGTGCTCATAATGCGACTGCAGCATGTTGGTAGTAGAGTCTGAAACTGATTTTTTTTCTTTGCGATTACCGAAACTCTGAATATTACCTGCCCAACATACAAATTCTTCGACGTGCTCAGGACAAAGATCCACTTTGCATCTCTCGGTCCGCCAGATGTGTCAAGGATTTGCCTGCTGTTCTTGTACATGAACTTGCCATCGTCAATCACAACCTCATAGTCCCCTCTTTCTTTCTGAAGAAAAATACAGTTTGGTTCGTTAGTCCTAAATTTTAATCGACTTGAAGCTCCAAACACTCCCTGTAGACTGTAAACACTTACCGGACAAAGATACTTGATGCACTGGCTCAGAAGCTTTGATCGCGGGCAGCGGTCTTCAAGATTGATCTCCTTGCCTTCTCCGACATCGAGCCTGAACAACCAAATAAGGTAATTGTAGGTCAGATTTCATCACCTGATCAGGACTTCAGAAGCTATAAAAGTCATGGTCAGTTTATGGCACTAACCAGTAGAAGAAAGGCTCCTTGCTCTCGCACTGCAGCCAGCAGTCATAGTAGCAGTGAAGATTATGACCGTACCGATGGCGTGGGTCAATCTGTTCATCAGAAATTCAGCACTTACATTACCACATGCTTGACAGAACATCGAACTAACTTAAAACCGTACAACATATCCAACAAATACTCACAGCTTCAAGCCAGTGCTGCAATGCGAGTTTCTGAGCTTTCTCATCCTTTGACAGCCCCTTTCCAACCTGCATTGGATGGAATTCGCAAATACCGTTAGTCCAATTCACTAATATGACATAAAAAAAAATCAAGAACCGGACAGAAGTTACAATTGGCAGATGTGAAATGCATACCTTGGCAGCTCTAATTCTTGCCCTTGCCCACTTGGACACAGCAGATTCTTGCTTCTCGATGTCAAAGAAGGACACGGAGCTCCTCTTGAGCAACGCGAAATCCAGCAGTTTGCCCCTGCAGGTTCACATTGTGGCACGCGGGGATTAGCAACACCATCGCGCAATGCAACGGCAAAATTTCCTGACAACTCTATAGGTGGGAGTCGAACCGCCACGCACCATCTCTGCTCCACAAGCACGGCGCAGTCGGCGAGCCGGCGGCGCGTCCGGAAGCTCTTGTACACCTTCTGCAGCGTCACCGCCGCCGCCTCGTGCTTCGGGCTCTCTGGGGCAGCCACCGCGTCGGCGAACCTAGTCCGGACGAGCTCCCTCGGCATCGGCATCGGCACCGGCGCGGAGCCGGCGCCGGCGCGCGGCGAGATGATGGAGATCTTGGTCTCAACCTGGAGCGAGCTCGGGTTCTGCTGCTCCCTCTTGAAGCTGAGCAAACCCTCGATCCGGAGCTTTCCGGAGCCCAGCGACGCCTTCAGGACCGTCGGCTCCGCCGCATTGCCGGAGCCCGGCGCCGGCGCGGGGAGCCCATCCTCCGTCGTGTTGCCGTCTTCCACAGGACACAAGAAGAACACACCCATCGCGAAGCAGAGCAAACCGAGACTTTTCCTCCTCCTGTGAACAGAACAGAGCAGGCAACATCCCCGCACTGCTTAGATATCACTAATGTTGCAAGACTCACGCGCGCCCATTTTCTTGGAAAATTTAGGAAGGGAGAAGTTCTCCCGGAGAACCGCGTAAAGTTCTTGTGAAAGAACCAGAACGACAAGGAGGAAGGACGACGCAAAACAGCATACAGAGCAAAAACATCATCGTTCGACGCTACGAATTTCCACCAAACACAAGAACGAATTAATAACTCACTCACCGGCTTCTAGCCTCTCTCTCCTCGATGAACTAGCTGGCAGCAATGCGCGAGGCGTACTCTCTCCTCGTGCTCTCGTTTGACTCTGCTCCTCCTCCACCACCACCACCACCACCGCCTAGGGATTAGAGAGTGCAGTAGACTAGTCTTTGGTTGGAGCTAACTCACAAGGTGGCAACTGGCTAGGCGAGCCAATGGCCATATATATAGGGGGGAGGGACTCCACGTGTACATGCTCCAGCGCTCCACGTGTTGCAGGGGATGTCACGAGGTGCTGACCTGCAGTCCTGTCCTGGTTAGTGAGAATAAGCGTCTCAGAACTGCTGAACTCGGGTACGTAAAGACTTAGTATTGCCTGTCTGAAAAAAGAGTTAGAGCATTTAGTCTGAAAAAATCACGAAGGTACAACTGATCTTGTTTTTTTTTTTTAAAAAAAATTACATGTCGAATTTTCAATCAATCTATGTGTGTGTATTTTCTAGTGGAGGTATCTAGCCCTGTAAACATACATACGTTTCTCTATTTCAGTATTTCTCCACACGAGCCATTGGATAAGATTTTGGATTTGTCGTATTTACCCTAGCTGATTGAGCATGAATAAATGATTTTTGCGAACGGATGACCTGGAAAAAGTATGTACACCCTACCTCCTCCTCATATGAAATCACAAGTAACTTCTATGGCTTTGTTGTTGTTAGTACGTACAAACATTTAAAAAAAAACATCGCATGTCAGCACACCATAAGAAGATCACAGGGTGACACACACCACACCAGTGAAGAATCCACAAAGCACAGAATAGTTGACCTGGTTCTGCTCGTAGCACACAAGGCCCTTTTACCACAGCATCATTAGGTCATCAGGTGCATGCGAGTGTTACTAACTCGGAGGAGCTGCGTGACGCCACGTGTGTGCGGTGCTTGATGCATGATCTGGGCCAGTCTGGCTTAGGCCCCGATCAAATGGGCTTCTCTCATCGCTGACGATAGCGATTTTTGTACTGTAGTAGGTACTGTAGCTACAGTACCTGCTACAGTAAAATTATTTTTTTCGATTTTTTTAAAAAATTTACTTATACTTTTTTTCGTTTTTTATTTTCGGTTTTTTTACATTTTTCTACATTTATTTATACTCAATAAATCAACTCTGCTACAGTGTTTTTTCAGTCAGCTACAGTGTTTTTTTCAGCAAAAACCAAAAGCCATCGCTATTCCGATCAACTCCTTAGACGTAGGTCAGCGGGGTGTGATTAATTTGATGCTGACGGTTGCGCTCCCGTTCCCTTCCCCATCCGCTGAGTTTGACTCTCTGATGGAAATGCGCGGCCGGTCGCGCGGTGTGTGTCCCGACTGCCGTGTCGAAATGCGACCACCGCCACATTCCAAAATTCTCGAGAAAATCATTAATATTGGTCGGTGCTTTGCTAGCCGGTTGTCACCGGCGGCCGGAGTTGGTGAGTACGTAGCGGTCATCCTAATTGCTAGTGTGATATCCCTAGCTAGCTACTTCCACAAGGGGAAAAAAAATTCTTGCAGTGTCCTGGCGAGTGCGTGTACGGGCTCTGTTCAAGGACGCGGTTTCTCTGTTCTTTTTTCTTTGTTCCTCTCGTATTTTTATCGACATGACAAAAATCTAATGTATGAGAAGATACTCATCTGGATCTTTTATCACGTCGAGCAGAACATGAGGAAGATAGAAAGAATTGGCAAATTCAACAAACATCGCTGCCTTTCTCACCGTGCAAATTATAGCAGCAATGGTGATTTGAGCTAAGATCGATGAGAACTGATGTGCATTATGCGGCGAATTGAATGAGTATGATTTGACTGACACTAGCTAGCTAGGTGCGTGGACCTGTGTATAATGAGATATACCCCATGACGATCCAACATGCTTAATGAGATATACCCCATGACGACCTGTGTATATATATATATATATATATATATATATATATATATATATATATATATATATATAAAAGGTATATGGTAAAAATAAAGGATTTTAATGAATTTTTTCTACTAAATTAATCGTATTAGAGTATATTAGAATTAGTATTTCAGTATACCAAAAGTAGTCAAAAATATAAAATATTTATTTAAGTGGTATATTAAAAGTGAAAATATGTTCTCCGGGAAATAAAAAACAGCTTCGTATATAGAACACACCTGTAGTATACGTACGTGCATCACTTACTACAAAGTACGTATTACTACAGATTAAACCAACGAGAGATGAAACGCTAACTGAACTCAATAATAGAGGGCGCCATGCACGCACTCATGCATCCATAGTACTAGCGTGTTGCCCAGCCATGGAACACAATCGCTGGCTAGCACGTACGACGCTACGCATGCAACCGCTGCGACCCCAAAACCAGACACGATGCAAGCATCCATGCATGTGCCCGAGCCAAACGATCGTACGCCAGGAGAAGGCATGCATGCAACGAGCAGGTAGAATAAGAATATGATAACCATTCGGTCCTGCTAATCTAAACTAATCCATTTGGTACTAATAATCTCATCAAGCGTACGTGTAGTATACGTACGTGGCTTGTTTCTGCAAGCATATATATATATGGCACGTACGTATTAACTACTAGACGGATAATGCAGGCCGGCCAGGGCTTAGTTTTGACGATCGATCGTGCGGTGATTAGGAGCATTTTTTAGTGCCCCTCATGGGTCATGCGGCATCGTGATCTGGCTGCGCGCCGAGACTGATACGGTACAACTGGGCATGCATGCAGCTGGATCGCGCGATTCTCTGCAGAAAAAAAATGGGTACTATATATTTCGACAAGAAGCTCCCAAGAAGCTTCTTGAATTTGCAATTTTTTGCAGTGCATATCCATATCAATTCCTACGTGTCATCCAAAGTTTCTTCCCTTTTTGTTTTATGTTCTGCTGACTAAATTTGTGTTAGGGCTGGTGCAACTCGATGTAAATTTGCACTTTACAGCCAGTATTTTTTTTTCTAGGACAGGTAGTTACGTGGCAATCCTTTTTGTTTGAGATAAAATTTTTTTGCTGTTGTTGTTGTAGTAGTAGTAACGTGACAATCCGGGCCAGGATATTGTCTGGTTCACGCGCCTTGTGATCTCTTCAGCTGGTGCATGTAATGATCAACTTGATGGCGATGTATACTCCATTAATAATCACAGATGGATATATATGTTGTTGTTTTTTTTTTGCGTGTGTGTAACTGTTTATGATGAAAGATGGGTACGTACGTACCAATGGTATTATACGGATCGGTATCAAACTAGCATTGATTAGCTCTTTACACCAGGTGCAGCTAGCGAAAATAACTGGAGCTAGCTGGTGGGGTGTAAACTAGTAAATGCAGTGGAGCTGTGTGTCGTGCGCCCATATAGCGTGGGCATATCTGTAATCTGACTGTACATGTGGTTCAGTCGTTCAGAGACGAATAGTGATTATTGGTCCAGTTTGATGTTGTCGTCCGTGTGGTCCTATCTACGCGCAGAAGATCCTGGGCGCATCCAGTAAGCTGCGCCGACGAGTGCAGGTGCCTTCCACAGTATCTCGGGGATCCTCAGTGGACAAGAGCTCATGGCTACATGCTCCCGCCGCCCCTCCCCACACCCATGCGTAGCTCTCAATTTGTGTGCCACACCTAACGTGTAATTATTTTTCAATTAGCAGATTTGTCCATATATTTATTATGATATAATTATCTTTAATATACAATTCTACCGACTATAATTAAAATACAATTATATTTACTATAAAACTCTCATATATGCATATGATTAATCTACACCGTTATAATATAGTCCCACTAAAATAAGTGATAGAGATATTTTTCTTTTTCTCAATTAATGTAAAATTTTTTTAGAATTGTTTCTTTTTTAAAAATTATTATGGGATTTTCTTGTTCTCAAAACAAAGAAGATGTCTTGGATATTATCAATTATTTTTTATTTATATGGATGTTATCTAAAATACAAAAAGAAACAATGCATTGGATTTTGTTTCTAGAGATCCAACAAAGCATATTGAAGACTGACATATCCCAAAAGAAAGAAAAAGCTAGGTAATAAGCCAGATAGAGAATGGACGGCCCAGCAAAACCAATCTATGTGTGACATGCTACCTCCAATTTTTACGAGGAAATAAAAGCTATTGCCTTTTATTTTGCATATCCTAGAATGAAAAGTTCGTGCTTAGAAAAAATGGTTTCTAGACAATGGTTAGCAGTTTCTCAAAATATTTCACCTGTAGATGCAAGGTTAGAAACTGGAACGCACGCGGTGGTAACAAAGTGTAGGAGCAGAGCGCAAACACATCCACAGAGTACACCGTAGATCCGAGCTGTGGTTGGATCCAACGGACAAAGGGAGGTCAAGACCCTCCTCCCCAAGAAGGGACCGTACCGTAGTACGTGCATGTACCGCCGTACAACCGAGGACCTGCGGTGCTCCAAATGCTGGCTGGGCTGGACAGCACGCAGCATCTTTTCTGACAATCACCAACTCAAATGAATCGTCAGCGTTTGTGTAGCATGGCTGCATGAGCACACGACAAGAGTTGCTCGATCAAATTTCCACTGATTTTCTCGGGTCTAAACTCATGATACGTTGAGTCTTAAGATTGTATTAGACAGATGTTTCCATTTTTACAAAATTTATCCCTGTGCAGTACACACAATTGATAGAAGTTTACTCTACTCTAAACGGTTTTAATTTCTAACTTATTTTTGTTTTTGGTTTATTTAAATCTGAAATCACTTGAAACACATTGACTTATAATTTCGATATATTTTATTTTTTTGATTTTTGACTTTTCTTTTTTCACCTTATTTATTTGTATTGTCCGTGATAATATAATGATTTTTCTTCTTTTTTTTATTTTTCTCAGAAAAGTTAACAGTCGTTACAGTGTAATTTTAGCTACAAACTAAAAACTATAGCCAAAAGTTTAAGCCGTAAGTCTGTTAGAGCAGCACCTATATATTTTTTGTTTGGGATCCCTTTTGCTTTGTGTACTTTTGTCTTCTATGAACGAAATCTAATGCATGACTAGACAAAATTAAACTTTCTCAAGCTAGCTTAGGAAAAGAAAAGGAGCACAATCTAATCCATGAGGTTGTGGTTAATGGCACACAATTATTGGCATAGATCCAGATAAAGCAATCCCTAGCTACCACCTCTCCACAGGACAGCTTGGAAGCTAGGCAGCCAGCATCTCCATCTCCAATCCACTGTTCCCAAGATCTTGATGCTGATCCATGCATCATCACCAACAAGTATATTTATGTGGCGTTAGGTTACAAGTTCTCCTCTAATCCTTGACTTGGTACAAAAAAAAGAAACAGAAAAATCGCATATGAGTATGTAAGAAGAGATGTGGATTGGATTGAGCATCGAGGAGTCAGATGCAGCTCTCTATGAACTGTTCATTGGATATAAGTAATCAGCACACTGATGAACTGAAAGCAATCGCATGTACGAGTGACTAAAAAAGGTGTATGGGAGGTGGTCGTAGGAGATACTCCAGCTTGGCCAACAACATGTCCAGCTGTTGGTTGCATTAATAGCCTTTTTGTTTAGTCCTGAACTCATCACGACATGTACGTATTAATTTGGAGCTGTGATCTTTCGGTGACTACTGACATGAGCAGAAGTTTTATATGCCTCCAATATTTGTTTGGAAAGTTTATATGCTTTATTTGATCATCCTTGATTCGTACGGTGGTTTTGTAGTAAGATACTCCATACAAATCGTGCACACTATATAGCCCTGTCTACTCTCGTACTATTATTATACTTGGCTTGCTGCCACAGCACACGCCATTGTGAGTTTTTTTAATGTGGTTTAGAAGTACGGACCCTATAACACATCTTATGCCTATGTCAAAATGGAGGAGGATCTCGGTAAGAATTACGAAGGAATTGTATGTCCTGTTTGATTTGTTTACTGTAAAATTCTAATGTGATTTGTGGAAAAAAATCATGTGTTTCAAATAGACAATATATTGACGGAAGTGCTATAGCACATGTGATTGATTTTTGAGCCAAAATCAGGCAAATTTTTTTTACTATATATACAACATTTTTCGCTCATATTTACAATATTTTTCGCTTATGTATGCAATAGATTTTTGAGCTAAAATCAGTCAATTCTTTTTTTTTTGCTATGTATGCAATATTTTTCATCCATATTTACAATATTTTTCGCCCATGTATGCAACATTTCACCATGTCTGCAACATTTCTCGGCAGAAAAATATTGCAGGTATCTGAAAAATGTTGCAGACATGTTGAAATATTGCATACATGAGCAAAAAAATATTACAGTCATCGAAAAAATATTATAGATATGTTGAAATATTGCATACATGAGCAACAAATATTGCAAATATGGACGAAAAATATTGCATATATGACAAAAATTTTTTAACTAATTTTGACTAAAAAATATACAACTGTTGTATAGACACTCTCATATATTGATATCTACATAATACTCTTATGAAATTCCCATGTCACAAGAAATGTAGTATATATAGCTGTCTTATAGAGACATCATATCCCTTTTCTGCAGCCTTTTTATCCCTTTCCCATGATCAATCGGTGGGTTTTTGCTTAAAGCTGGTCACTAATTCGATCGGTGAAGCAAGCGGCCTGCTCTGGGACGTCGGCTTCACCGACAAGCGGCTAACGCCGCCGACGGCTGCTGCCTCGGTGCGGTGCCTTTCCGCGGGCGTTTCGGCGGCACGGTTCTTGTGTAAGACGGCGGGCGCGCGCGGGTGTTTCCTAGTCAACAAATGCACGCTGCTGACCTGTGCGCACCGAGTTTTCCGATTGCGATGGCACAGGCTGGTCGGCGTCGGAGCCCACCCCACCGGTACCACCCGCGCGCGCGGCTTTCCGCCGTGCATGCCTCGCGCGACGACGTACGCGCGGTCCAGTTGACGCCGAGCTGCTCCCGGCTCCACGGGAGCCCCACCCATGCCAAGCGCGCGCAACTTCGACTCTCCCGTTAGCTAGACAGCTCGATCTACGGCACGCGCACCGGGCAGGCGGGCACCACCGGCTGGAACCGGGCTAACGACGGCCGCGCCCAGTTCTTTGTGGTCTTTTGCTTGCCACGGACGTAGAAATCTTGTACGTGGATTGTCGAGCACGGAGTGGCTAGCTTCACCAGGTTTGCCTGCTAACGACCAGTGAGGATACAAATGGAACTGTTCGCACAGATGATGTTGTAGCTATTTTTTTTTTAAAAAAAATTTAGCTTTGAATATTTATTTTTATAAATTCAACTTTTTTTTGAACTCGGCAGTTACCTATCGAGTTAGGGGAGCTCGGCAGGTAGAATATCGGCCGGCCGTGCATGTTAATTAGCACTTATACTTAATTAATACTAATCATGAAACCTAATTACCTGTTTTGAGTTTTGGGGCTCGACAACATCCTGCTGCCAAGCAACTGGTGCTGCCGAGCCATCGAAGCTCGACAACACTTGTTGAGCTTCTATAATGCAGCAGGCGATATGTGTTATTTGCCATGGTTGCCGAGCCAGGAAGAAGGCTAAATTTGTAAAAACAGATGTTTGAGAGATAAATTTGAAAAAATAGTTATAATACCTAACGAGGATAGAGTAATCCTCTAATTATTATATCATCATATATTTTAGATATACCTCTTATCAATAATGGAGGAAATTTGTAGAATGGTCGTCAGCCCTTCTACGACTAACTCACAGTCGTAAACCCTTCTACGACTACCTCATGGTTGTAAGCTGTCATATGACTATCTGATCTCAATACTTGTATGATCTTGTCATAATCATAAGTTCTTCTATAAGTATGAGATAATCGTGAAATGGTCCTACGACCACTTTGTGGTCGTAGACCTCCTTATAACCAGTTTGTCTCCGACTAGCCAATCTATGATGATTCACCACGCAGCAGGTCCATCTGATATGGCAGTTAGAGCGTGCGTTTATACTCAATAACCGCACACGATCTCTCTCTGATAGCAACCGTCACACGGCGAGCGGCTAACTACGTCTCTCTGACAATAACCTCCCACTAGCGGTTATACCCCAAAACGTTGAGGCGTCGCTTGGCACATGTCAACGGCCGTCGCTTTGTCAATTATATAAGGATTGATGTTGGAGAAGAAAAGGGGGGTAAAGATAGTAGGTTTAGGAGATACTACAAGTTCTATTCACATTATACTATTGTAATCATTTTCTTTGAGCAATAGTGACATAGGAGCAGGGTTATTATTCTCTAGGAGAAGGCCTAAACCTGTATAAAAACTTTTATTTTTTCTGTATACTCATAACCAATCCCCGCAAACCACGATGCGGTGTTGCTGGAGGATTTTTCAGATGAGTGGACCTCCATCAGAAGTGAAAATTCTAGACGGGGTTATAGCCCTCCCCGCAGACCCTCATCACCTTCCTAGAGGAGGCCCTCAAGATGCTCTCCACGGAGCACACTCTCCCTCCTCTCCTAAGGATAGCGAGGAGACCTCCAGCGATGAGTGAGATCAGTTCTCTGATAAACATGAGAAAAATCTTAGAAATAATCGTTCTCCTCTAAGGCAAGAACAACCTGCTTCAGTGGTCGAGGACCTAGAGACTGCCTATAGAAGGTGATTAGGTGCCTAAAGGTCTTTGTCTAGCGCATTCAGTACCAGTCCGAGAAGGCTCGGGAGCTCCAATGCATCAATGATTTGCCGGAGAACCTGACCCAAGAACTTACTTGAGTACCAGGCTATGACCACTTCATCGAAGGGATCACGCGAAGTCTCTGTGACATGATGACCCGGCTCGAGCAATCTCATCGACACAACTCCTTGAGTTGGACAAGTACGATCACATCCAGTCGTTCACAGAACTCACCTTATGGGAATCAGCATGATGACAGGTCACGTTGGTCCCCTAATCACTGCTCTAGCCAGAGGAGGGTCCCACGAACGGCTTCTAATCAGCAGCCCCACCAAGAAAGAGATCATCGCTTCGAGCAAGAAATCTGCAACAGCAGATGAACTACAAGATGTATTCCCCTCAAATGGATGAGACCTACTATAGGTTGCCTCTACCGATTGCTGGGAATCATTAATTGCGATCACTCAGTGAAACCAATTACTCTTTTCCGCAAAGCAGGCATCATGAACTTGTTACCAGATGTCAGGCATTCACGCCTGAACTATGAACAGTACACTGGCCGACACGGTTTCGCCCAGTGAATATGGAGAAATTCAATGAATCTCAGAATCCTATTGAGTTTCTTTATATTTACACAATCGCAGTCTGAGTAACAGGTGGCGATGATCACGTGATGGCAAATTATTTACCGACAGGGCTTGAAGGGTCTACTCGATCATGGTTATTGAATCAACCACTCGAGTTGATCTACTCGTGGCGACATCTCTGTAAACTTCTATTGGCCAATTTTTAGGGCACGTACAACCATTTCAAAAAAGAAGACGATCTGCATCAGATGCGGCAGAAAAGCAATGAAACTCTACGATAATTCGTTAAGCGATTTAGTCAGGTTCATAGTTCAATTCTAGAAGTCTCTGATGCTTCTGTCATAAGAGCATTCAAGCAGGGAGTCCGCAACAAGAGGATCACAGAGGATATTGCCTTGCATCGCCTGACTACCGCTGCTGAGCTTTTTACGATGGCTGACTGTTATGCAACCGCTGCTGAAGCGGTCAAATGGGCAAAGGCTATTGATCAGGACCATCGAGGCTCTAGAGAGGATGGTGAGGGTAGCAAGAAGAAGGGAAGGTCTAAGAAGTCCAAGAGCAAGGCAAATGGTCAGAAGCCTCATGCCGGAAATTCAAAGGAACTTTTGGCTGTAGACGACAAGGAGACGCGCAACCCTAAGAAGTATTCCAATAGGGGCAAGGGTAGAGCCCCTGAGAGGAAGAACCACAAGCCAAGGTGGTGCCCCTTCCACAAGAGGGAAGGGCACTACCTTCGTAATTATTAGGTTTTTCAGCAAAAACTCAAGGATTACTACTCTGGTAAGGGGCCACTCACTACTCTTACAGAGCTGGGATAGTCGAGTGGTCAGAAGCCATTGGAGGATGACGATAAGGAGATGTCGTTCAGGACCCAAAGCACACCATCAAGCATATCTATGGAGGATCCTTAGTGTATGAGTCAAAGTGGTAGTGCAAGGCGATTGAGCGTGAGGTAAATAATCTTCCTAAGTGGTCGAAAGTCACCATCTCTTTTAAGAAGAATGACTGTCCGATCCCTTCAACTCGACCCAGTTGGTTTCCGATTGTGATCGAGCCTACCATCAATAATTACTGAGTGAATCGCATGTTGACTGATGGTGGGATTTCTTTAAATATTTTGTTTGTAAGCACGCTAGACGAGATGCAGGTTCCCCGTACTAGGATATAAGACCAGTATGGTACTCATTTCCTGGGATCATACCAAGCTCTTTGGCCAAGCCAATTGGCCAAGTGTCTCTGCCTATTATATTTGGTTCACCAAACAATTTCAGGACAAAGAAGATCTCCTTTGATGTGGTCGACTTTGACACAGCGTACAACGCCATACTTCAATGACCAACTCTAGCTCACTTTTTGATTACCGCTCATTATGCCTATCAATATCTCAAGATGCCAGGTCACAAGGAAGTAATCATGGTTCGCTGTGATAAGAAAATAGCGCTTACATATGGCTGTAAATCCCTCGAGATGGCAGAACAGTTGCCAACTCGAGAATTCACTAAGATGCAGTCTTTGAGTAAACACTCGAAGCCAAAAACTGCATCGAAACCGAACGTGGAAGTCAAGGAGGTTCCCCTGGACCCATCCGAGCCTTCTAAAACCATTTGCATTGAGGTCACTTCCGACCCCGCATAGAAAGACACCCTCATCATTTTTCTCGGGCAAACGCAAATGTGTTCACGTGGCAACCATCCGATATGTCCGAAGTTCCCAGGGAAGTGATCGAGCATAGGCTAGCGTTACGGCCTGATAAGAAGCCCGTAAAACAAAAGTTATAGAGATTTGCACCAAATCAACGGAGTGCCATTCGATTAAAATTGGACAAGCACTTAGCAGGCTTTTTAAGAGAAGTCAACCACTCAGAGTGGTTGGATAACTCTATAATTGTAAAGAAATCTAATGGTAAGTGGTGTATGCTTATTGACTATACCGATTTAAATAAAGCTTGTCCAAAAGATCATTTTCCTCTTCCTCGTATTAATCAATTGGTAGATTCTACTGCTGGGTGTGAGATGTTAAGCTTTCTAGATGCATACTCTGGTTATCACCAGATCAGTATGTCTTTAGAAGATGAAGAGAAGACTACGTTCATCACCCCATTCGGAGTATTTTGCTATGTCAAAATGCCGTTTGGTCTGAAGAACGCCGATTTAACTTTTCAGCCTCTGATGCAAATAGCTTTTATTCATCAAATGGGCCGAAACTTAGAAGCCTACGTTGATGATGTGGTTGTAAAGAGCATCAAACTGCTTAATCATGTTTCAGACCTGTAGGAGACATTTGACAATCTACGAAGGCATCGCTTGAAACTAAATCCTGAGAAGTATGTATTCGGAGTTTCTTCAAAGAAATTACTCGGGTTCCTTGTTTCACCAATAGGTATCGAGGTGAACCCTAAAAAGATCGAGGCCATTGAGCAGATGCGTCCTCCGACCACAAAAAAGAGGTTCAAAAGCGCAGCAGATGCATGACGACTCTAAGTCGTTTCGTTGCAAGGCTGGGTGAAAAAGGACTTTCTTCAAGTTTATAAGGAAACATGAATGTTTCGAGTGGTTGAAAGAGACTAACGATACTTTTGAGAATGTCAAAAGGTATCTCGTGAGTGCTCCTGTTTTGATTTCTCTAAAACCAGGTGAGACACTACTAGTATATCTATCTGCTACGCCATAGACAGTAAGTGTTGTATTGGTTGCGGAGCGTGAATGTTCAACGGCCGGTATGTTATGTAAGTGAAGTCTTACATGAGCCTAAAAAGCACTACCCTCAGGTCCAAAAACTCTCATATACCCTCCTCATGTCTTCGAAAAAACTAAGACATTATTTTTAGATGCATAAAATTATTGTACCATCTTAGTTTCCTTTAGGAGAGGTTCTCTAGATATGAAAACAGGGGAACACATGGCCAAATGGTCAGTATAACTGGAGAGCTCGACCTCCATTTTGTGTCCTGAACGGCCATGAAATCCCAGATCTTGACAGACTTTATCATCGAATGGACAATGTACTTCGATGAGTCACTTACACTAAGTGGCTCAGGGGGTAAGGTGATCCTGAAATCTCCTACGAGAGTGTAGCACATCACATATCATTATGAGATACTACTATAGAATATTATCGCCAATGTAAAGAATAAATAATAAAAGCAGTAATAGAAATTTCAGATGGCAAGGTCGATCACACAACATATCTCACAACTGACTAATTTTAGGTTTCGAATCATGACATGATCGAAACAACACCATTAATCTATCATAATCAAAACGTTCATCATAGCATGAAATGACCATTTTCCCTAAAGCTGGCACACAACAAAAGAAAAGCTTCAGCAGCAGCAAAATAACTTTTAAGCGAGAAGAATCCATCTACTTCGACTTGGCAGTCATTTTTTGTTATGAATTCTCCATGACAAGCATAAGCACATATTAACTAGTTTAACATTACTAATACAGTGTGATGATCTATATAAATCCACAGATTATATGGTTCACAAGGTCATAGCAAGTAGATTATCATGTGCGAGATCATGTGCTAGATCATGAGCGAGTTCACGGTAGGTCTAAACCTCGAAACTACTTCATCCACTAACAGATAGGGACCTCTCTCTCTGTGTGGATCTGCCATATTGCTCCTCCAAAGGACTCCTTGATCTGCTGTCTACAGGTGAGTGGGAGTAGGACCTCTCTCTGAGTCTGCGCTTTGCATACCGAGGCGACCTGTCAAGATAGCGGGTATGAACTGTGTCATTGTGAAGTAAAAAACAGTAAAGAATTGAAGTTTGTAGGTTGAAGATACAACTATACAAGGAGCATGCATACCTTGAGTAGCTCCGGCTGCGGGAAGGTGATCGGCCACTTGGAGAAGGGGAATATCGAGGGGACCTAGAGCGAGAATACCTCCGGTCATAAGAACGACCTCTGCTACTGCAGAATGTGCAAACAAATAATGAATAGCGCAGCCATGCATTTGGAATACAATGACACGGTCATGTGCTAGGAAGAAAGAAACAACAAACCTTATTCTATCTCTAGCTCTCATCTCAGAAGGCTTCTTTCTGTTCTCCTCTGCAAATACAACAGCTACTTCCCTGCCAAGAACAACCTGCCCATCCATGTAGTATTTTGCATCAGCAGCATCCTCAGGATCATAGTACTGGACAAACCCAAATCCTCGTGGTTCCCTGTAACAGACAAAAAAATTTTTCTCTTGAGAGTTTAGAAAGATCATATCCATCCTTAAAAAAAAATAAAGGTTCTGTTCCTAGGCAATATAACAGAAATCCTTTAGAATGAAAAGCAGCCAAACCAATGCCACCTCTGGAGCTTTGCATGGTTGCAGACAGATATACACAAATTAAGTTAAACAAGTAAAGAGCGCACTTGTCTGCTGACCTTGCACTTTTCATGACTTGCATATCTCTTAAACCTTTTAACTCTATTTCTTCCCTTCTCTTCAACAGTAATCCTTAAGTTGCATATCTCTTAACTTGCAACTCTCTATTTCTTCCCTTCTCTTCAACAGTACTCTTTCAGATTTGTGTCTTCAAAAAATTACTTTCTCTGTTAATCTCAAGGGGTTGACAAAATTATTTAATGTCTTCTAGTGAAACTAGAGCCCAAAAAACTATCTTACTAATGCCATACCTAACATTGTCATAGGGCTAAAGAAATTTGTGCCATCCTACACAGCTCAAATGAGAAACTACAAATTTTCCAGTTGCATCTCCAGTTGTAAATGCCAATTAACAATAGTCTAGATAAGGTGCCTTACCCACTATAGTAATCTCTTGGAATATATATATCTTTAAGACGACCAAATTGTCCAAATGGCCGACGAAGGTCTTCTGGCCTGCATTCATAATGAACCATGAGTTAAAAGGGCTAGAGAGGAGGAAAGAAGAAATTCCCGTTATAGCAAATACAAAGAATCATAACATATGTGAAGATGAAAACCAGTCAGCAGCAAGAAACTGCAGACTGCAGAGGTATTAGCAAACATATGTGCCTTCCCTAGAAAAAAAGCTAACATATGCGCCTAATTGCCTATCCATTGATGTCTCTTGACAAGTGCCGAATACCCACACGGAAATGCATGGGGCAAGCAACAGGAAGACAAATCAAAGACATATCTATCTTGGAGGATAGAACCAATTGAAGGGAGGAAACTAGAATTGTATAAATATAGAAACCTTGATGTTCCAACAATCACAGTAGGACTTATTTAAGTAGCACCAAGTGATATTCAAAGTAAATCTGCAGGCTTACAAAACCAGCTTAGCTAAGATGAATTCGACCCAGCAGGGCTTAAAATAAAAAAGAATTTGAGAATTTAACATATGCACACTTACAATATTTTCCGAATATGTTTGACACAGTGAGTTTAGATAAGTAAACTATTGCACAAATTTTATATACAGCACAGCTATGCATACTTGCAATTACTGGCCAAGGAGAAAGTTTTGAGGAAAACTTACCTACAGTCCCGACGAAGATTCCTGACCAAAAGACTGGTTGGGAGATCTCTACCGCGGCCACCATAACGACCACGGGGACTTGGGCTGCGTGCCCTTCCCCTGTAGCTTCTTGGTGGTGGGGATGGACTGTAATTGTAGCCTCTTCTCATATCGACCTAGAATCAAACCAAAACATAAGCACTCTCATTAAACTAATGCGATACACCAAGTTTCACCTTGTTAGGCCTCACTAAATTCATAAAGTAACAGTGCATGCACAAGGAAGGTTTTTCAGCAAGGCCTTATGGACACTAACGGACAATCATCTAAACATCAAACACCTACCTTTTTCAAAACACAAATCTATATATCTTATCACACAAATTTCTTGCCTAAAAGTAACTTTTTGGACTTTGCAGGGATCAATAAGCCCTTATAGAGTCCACCATACATAACTATCGTCTGATTTTAAAGATACGAGAAAACGGATAGCACCCACTAGCTATTGTAAAAAATTAACAAGTAATCAGGTCTGCAGAGAACAAGAATATTTTCTTCAATCAAAATAAGGGCATGCCTTATCTTGATAGCAACAAATAACAACGAAATAGTGGCTGCCAACGCAATTAGTTTGTGCATGGACATAAACTTTCACAGGTAAAAAAAATCAGTGTAATCACACTGGAACACCACGAATCACAACCAAACCATCAGCACCTATCCAAAGCGCTAATGAACCATATAACCACTACCAACCATCCAATTACATCGTCCATTTGGATTACAATCTAAGCGAAATCGTCAATCAGGCCGGGTTAAAGTTAAAACAGAAGGGGGGAAATGCTAAAAAAAATTAGGGTTCACCGTATCATACATCGCAAAGATTAAAAAAGAACAAACTTATCATCACAACCAACCTACGTACGAAGCAAATAGCGCAGCAGAGACACGCTTACCGCAATCGAATCGGATCAAACCGAGGGCTCGAGGTCGAGGGAAGGGAGGGATGCTCCAGCTCGTCGCCTCTGGAATCCAGAAACTTCACGACCCGACGCGAGTCGACACGACGGGGCAAGTGCGTAAGGCGCCCGCGTTTCTCAGGGAGGCGATGCCGCGTAGACGTTGGATCCGGACACGCGTTGTAATGGGAAGGACTGGACAGTGGATGTGGCGGTGTTGCGGTAGTGCGGGGATGTTAGGTTTATTGGTCTCTTATGGGCCGGATCATTTTGGGCCAGATCTTTTGTGCTCAGATGCGGTCACTGAAGCCCGTGCTGCTGCTTCTATTTGGTGATTTAGGTATTAATTCGGTGTCATCGTAAGGTGCCTTTGATCCCAATATTCCCCATCTATCTAACCTTCCTGTGCATCATGATAATACTTTTTTACATGTTGTTCTGTCATTCGGTGTGATTGGAATTTGGATGGGACCATGGTGCTTTTCTACCAAAATATAAGATCAGCATGGGCAAAAATAGCTCTGGTTGCAACATCACCTCTCCAATGAGTCATATTGTAAAATCACAACAAAATTGACCTCTGTTTGGGTGTACTGTTGTGTAGAGTGGTGTTCTTTTGGAGAATTTTGTCACAGAGCAATTTTAACTGGGAGTAGATGTACCAAGCTTTCTGCTACTTATTACATTGAAACATTATTGCTACCGTTGGAGATAGCAATCATCAACATAGCTACTTTCAGGCCTCCCTGCTTTATTCAGAAGAATGCAAGAGGAACATTCAAGGCTAGCATCATCATATTGTGCGTTAAATAAAGTCTAGATTAGGATCATTTTTAGTGATGATCTGAGCGTGGGGATAGAGAACCCTAGAATGGCCTGCGCCCATTGTGTTTTCCACGATCGACCACATGGAACCGCACTTGATTGTGACTCCGTCTGTGTTTGATGTGGTTGTACCAACCACGCACACCATTATCTTCCCTCCACATGTGCACTCTATAGGTATGGAGAACATAGTTAAAATGAAAAAAGGTCTGCCTCCTTATCCTTTGTAAATCAAAAGTGAATGAGCACGTAAATGAAAAGGTTAATTGCATGGTTTGTAATGTCGTGCAAGCATGTGCTTGATTGATTTAGGCAGAGCCGTTGGAACACAAGAAAATATACATTATTGACATTCTTTGTAACTATATCAATGATTCCATCACAATATTTTTTACTTCTTCGAAACTTCATCCAAAGATGGTGATCGCTTGTTCGGCAAAGTGATGG
Organism: Melocanna baccifera; assembly: GCA_036346265.1. Taxonomy (NCBI): domain Eukaryota; kingdom Viridiplantae; phylum Streptophyta; class Magnoliopsida; order Poales; family Poaceae; genus Melocanna; species Melocanna baccifera. Next base: position 18,669,496 of record CM070696.1, on the reverse strand, counting down.
TTGCAAAAGTGCAAGTGAATAACAAAGGCAAGCTAATTGATGATTAGTAATTTAGCATATCATCAAAAAGGTTTAGCAATCAGCGTGCACATCATCCACCTTCATCAGTGCTGTGCTCTCCTCACACTTTCCTCCCCGTTTCTGCCTATTTGGTCCACTCACCCTCACTCCATAAATTATTCAAGCTCAGTACGTATGATTTAGGCAGCACAGCATCATACCCTTGCAAAAATGGCACGCATATCGCGATAGAGGCACACAACATAAACACATCAGAAAAAGAGAACCTGTTGATTTTTTTCTCCTTCCTACCATGCAATAGCTGCTCTGATTTACTACTAACCGTTACACTACCTTCTCTCTGTGCAGTAAGTATCAACACTAATTGTTTCCAGTTCAAAAAAAGGCTAATTACTCCTCTTGATGCGTCGTTAGAGCAAATGGGAGCTAATTAGTCCTCTTCATATATACTTAGTGCCAATAAAAGGCAGGGCAAGGTCACATATACATCTTTCCTTGTTAGGCTCTTTGCTCAGCTCGCTTCCTGGAGACAAGAGGGTTCAAGAATTCCGGCTTCCATCCACAACAAAAAAGCTGAGCTTGCTCTTTGGCACCAACCAGTACATTTCTTCTCAAGGTATGGTCCTTTGTAGTTTCCAGTTCTTTCTAATATCTTTGATGATCCTTTTCCTCGTGTTCCCTTTGTTTTTGATCAATTCTGTGTGTGCCTCCTTTTGGATCATCAATCTTTTCTTTGAATCAGGTTTCTTTTTTCTTACTGTCTTGAGGGTACAATGGTGCCTTCTTTTTCAGATTTTTCTCCTATTTATCTCTTTTCAAATCCTTACTTTCCGCTGCTGATTTCTTTTGATAGATAGCTAATACTCCCTAATGTTTTTTTGGGGGTTTCCTCTACATCCAAAATTCACTTCAGTTCATGCTTGATTGAACCTTTTCTTCTTTGACCCTTCCTCTCTCCTTCCAGCAGGTGAATTTCAGATGAGTTCATCTTTTACCGATGCTTTTTAAGATGAAAAACTTTCTTAATAGGGCTGCAAATATAGATTAGAAAGGATTTAAATAGCGGCAATTCAATCATCTTGCTGCTCTTGTGAGAGCTAATGGTAGGTGCATGCTTGCACCATACCTCTCTCTCCATATGAATGTCTAGGATTTTAGGATTTGCAGTGCAGAATTCTGGTTACCATGTAGGTAGATGTTTCAGTTTGACCAACCATTTGGAGGTTTAGTTAGTTTTGATCGGCCTCTTAGTATTCAGAAGTGATAAGTATACATCCTATCTAAATTTTCTCTTTACGCTTCAAATCCTGTCAAGATTACTGACGGTAGAACACAAATAGTGATAAATTCATACCGACAAAATCATGTCATTTGATAGAGAGTCAAGAGTTGGATCAGAAATTTCGCGTCTGACTCTGACGCATTTCATTCTCTTCCCTTTCCCAGAGATGTCTCTTACTGGACTTCTGTTGTATTATGGTGGGAATATACAGTTTGGTCTGAAAGCATCATGAAGGCGTATTATAGGGCTTAAGACACTAGGCGCATGCTCCCTATTCTCACATTGTGTATGCAGCATATCTGAATTTTGGTGCACTGCAGTTCACAAGGCAAACGTATCATACAAATAACATCTTTTACATGATTTAATTTGGTTCAAATTTGCATGTACTGTAATAGCTCAACCATCTTGTTTGCTAAACCAACTTGCTTGTTATGGACTTATGGTGGCAGGTACTCGTGGAGGATACTGTCGATCGGACTCTGGGGCAGTAGAATGTTGACCAAAAGATTGCAGGGATGCAACATTCTTCTGCTCGTCTTTCTCCTCTCAAACGCATCAGGTATGTGCAGTGTAGCTTTCGCTTCAGTAGCATCGCGTTTCTTTCTCACTTTCTTTTTCTCATTATTGAGATTCCTAACGTCGTCTTGAAATGCATCGCCATAAAGTGGAGCCACTGTTGTGGATAACTTTAAGCTGCAAAATATCCAAAGTGTAGTATACATACGAAGCATGCAGTTGCTTGCCATCCTTTTGATGTCTTACCTCAGTGAAACTGAAAGTTGTCCTACTGCACTTTTTGTGTGAAACTGTACTTTTTACTCAACCTGAAGAAGAAGCCTACTGGTCGTAACAACACTTCAGCATGTGAAGGTTACCATAGATGCGGTGCCCCTGCATAGATGGCCTGAGTCTGGACTAGAACACAACCATTTCTGTGTGATGTTTTCTGTAAGTTCACTGTCTCCCACTTTCTTGTCCAAGTTCAGCAATTTTCTGTCTCCGAAATTTACAGGCAGTGCTCCTGAAACTACCATCCACACCGAGGCAATTGTGTCAGAATCAGAGGTGGTCAGCCTCGGTGGCGGCTACGCGTACGACCATTCCGACGAAGGCAAGAGGCGGTCGCTGGCCACGGGGATTGGCCTGTTCTGCGTGGCGATGCCGAACGCCGACCCGGCGGCGCTGCAGGCCGGGCTGAACTGGGCGTGCGGCCCCGGCCACTCCGACTGCACGACGATTCAGCCGGGAGGGCCGTGCTACAAGCAGAACAACATCGTGGCGCTGGCGTCCTACGCCTACAACGACTACTACCACCGGAACGCGAACACCGGCGCTACCTGCAGCTTCAATGGCACTGCCATGACCACTCCCACTGATCCCAGTAAGCAGCCTGCGCTTGTCAGTGTACCAAGACATACAAAATGTTCAGTTCATGGGCTCTGATTATTTCGTGTGAGTTCTCATTTCAGGCTCGGGGCAGTGCGTCTTCGCGGGGAGGTGAACATAATATTTTCTTGGACAATCTCAACTTCAGTATGCTCTATTGAATTTGCAGCATGACGCATATACCATTCTCTGACAAAGTTCAGAACTTGCTGACATGTAACACTCTTGGCATGCAGCTCCATGGCAGGAGGCTCGAACTCCAGCACCACGCCGGCGGCGAACGCCCCTACCGGTCTCGGCCCGCTCGGCAACGGGTCGACCGTCGGGAGCCCGACCAGCATCCTGAACCCTCTGGACGGCGCAGATAGCGTCCTGTCCAGCGCTCGCCGGGCGCTCTGTGTGCTGCTACTGGCGCTGCCGCTCTTCTTCTTTTGATCGACAACGCTCGATGCAAATTAAAACATGGAATTCGTTAGAATTTACTGGAGCTTATATGGGAGGAAGGATTACAAGAAGGTCATTGTTACATGTCTTGTTCTTGAGTAAATCAGTAAATCACTTGTGTGGGTGTATATGTCGAGTTGGATACGCTGGGATCTTATATAAGGAATTACATATGTAGATCATTTGTGGACTCCATGTGTTTTGGTTTCGGATTTGTTGATGCTAGAAAATTAATGTACATGTTTCCTAGGCTAACACCAAACTGTACATGTAGCAGCTCGTTGCGAGATAGACGAAATAATAAGCATCTAATGCTATACATAGGTTATATAGGGGATTTTATTCATTTGTTGTGTGCAACATTGCAACCATTTTACAAAAGAATCTTGCTACGAATTTTGGTGCAGCTATAACTGATCTAAGGTTCGTCAACCATCAAATTCTGGTCGGACAAATCTTCAGGCTTCTCTGTCTGCTCTCGCGTTCACGTTTCCCGCCGCTCTGGACGCCGCCTTCTCCCGCTGAAACCTCTTGAAGTCGGCGAGGAGGCCGACGTTCACGTCCCGCTTCATCTTCTCGGCCAGTCTCGACAGAACCTGCACTCTCGAAGCTTTAAGATTCTTTACAAATAACAGAGAAATTTGGCGCGCGCGCGCGGCGACAGGTAGATCGTCTGCAGGCGGCGGCAAGTTCTCACCGACTCGGCGACGCCTCGCAGGACGCCCGCCGGCACAAGCCGGAGGGGCGGCGGCAGGACGCAGCTGAAGGCGATCTCGAGGTGGCCCTTCAGCCGGCACGCGCGGCCGCGGCCTCTGTCCGCGTACAGCGACCCGCGCACGCCGAGGTCGAAGCTCGTGGGCGAGTAGCCGCTGCCCAGCCCCCTCAGCTCCCACTCCGTCTGCGGCCACAAACCAGACATATATAGCACGCACGTTTCAGCATCTGCACTTGCGCGTAGATATATTGAACTGCTAGCTTGTCAACATGTGTACGCACGACTCGGAGCTCGAGCACGCCGCCGCGGTGCCGCAGCTGCATGACGACGACGGGCTGCACGGTGAGGAGGAGGAACTGCAGCGGCAGCATCTGGATCCTCCACTCTTCCTGCACAAGAATCAGCAATATGTCACCGTTCTTTCAAGCTACCTTAGTGATTCACCGACTGAAATTGGGAAACAGAGTGCGCGAGCGCGCGGTGGTTACATCGCTGAGCCGCTGGCTCCTGCTCTCGTCGGGGAACATGGCGCGGAACACGCGCGCGCGGTCCAGGAGGTACTCGTCGAAGGACACCTGCACGCGTTGCGCACACACGATTTGATCGAGCCGTTTCATCGCATCAATCCATGTCAATGCGGAGAGATGTAGCTAGCAAGCCAGCTTACCCCGGGGGGTTCGTAGAGGGGCATGTCGGTGGAGATGCTCGAGGAGTATGTCACGGCGTCCGGCGAGGAGGACGGCCGCACCTCCGCAGCTCCGGGCTTGGCCGTGAAGTCACGCCGTGGCGGCCTCGTCGTCCATGGTTGTGGCGGAGCACCAGCGCTACCGGAAACCCTTGCGCAAACCAGCGTTCTATTGGGCGCAGACGCAATTATTGGACGACTGGTACTACGACTCACGCTTATTGCGACCAGCGGCCATGGGCGGTGGCTTTGAGCTGCGTTTGCGGCGGCGGCGGCCATGGCCGTAGTGCTCTGCCTGCCCCTAGCTAAGTTCAGAGACGGAGCGGAGGCTGATCACTCACTCCTTTGCCCCCGTGATGCGGCCGGGCAACGGTGGCCTCACGTATGTAAGAGCAACGTGTCAGGTTCCGGAGACAAGTCTTGGATTGCCGCGACGCCACCTAACCAGCCGCTATCCGGATCCAAGTCCCAACCGGGCCGTTCGGAGGATCGCACCCCATTTCGTCAGTGGTCGTGACGTGCCTGGGTTGGAGCCAAGTAGGACGCCGTCACGCCAGGACTGCTAGATGATGGATGTCCTCGTCAGGAGCTTGACAGCTCCTCTTGTGGCCCAGCGCTCTGGATTGGGGGAGGGGGATGGATGCCCAGGTCTTTTTTTTCCCGTAAGAATTTTTAGCATATTTATTTTTTTTAGCAACGGTAAAACACTATATACTCCATTCGTCCCATAATACAAGTATGCTTTGACTTTTTATGGTCTCTAATGTAACATTTTGACTATAATTTTGTACCATGATGTATTAGCAAAAATAATAAATTTTATATATTATGAAAGTATTTTGTAAGATAAATTCAATAATATTATTTCTATGTAACGAATTTATATAATTTAACATGTAATAATGGTCAATGTTTTAAAACGTTGACCGTGCGGATCCAAACAACTTATGATGTTTTAGCAGCTCTCCTGGTGTTTTTCAACAAAAAAAAAAAATCAAACCTGGTGCTTCCACCAAGAACGTAGTAACACGACAGCATTGCATGTTTGGGCCCCCATGCGATGCGATGCAAGCGCAACTGGGCGACGGTGCGCGCGGTTTGTGTTTGGGCCGGGCAGGAACCGAGTTGCTCGTGCGTTTCGCTCATTCATGACACGCGCTTGACAATTTTCTTTTTTCTCTTTTTTTATCCCGTATCTCGTATCTCCTGTGTGCGCAACTGTGCCATTCTACTTACATGGTTTTGATTTGTTTTATTCAACATAGTACTTGTCAGTCATAACCTTCATTTTCTACAGTATATCCCGGAAAAATAACAAACCAACAGGATATGCAAAAGACTGTACAAATTCAGTATAACGTACTACGTAATGAGGGCACGCTCAGACTGTATACCAGAACACGGAAGCACAGTGGGATCGAAGTCTTTGTAAACGAACAGCTAGCATGTACGAATACGATCGAGTGACGCATGTCACAGTGTTGATGTGTTTGTTAGATATGTCCATAGCTTATGGTGTTCTTTGCATGCTGACAATGTTGTAGATGTTATAGGTGCAGAGGACTTTTAGTCGGTTTCTGCTTGTACGGGCTATAGTAATTAGATTTTGAACGGTACGTTTTTTCAATACGAGAATTACATGTAAATTATAATATAAATTATACCAAGTTCATATGTACCGACCAAAATCATATGTACCGCCTCAACCAGCTTCGCCTGCGCCGCCGTTAGCAGGATCTTGACCTCCCCTGCTCCTGACCAAGTAGCAGCAGTTGTTGCTTCCTCCCCTGCCATCACTCGAGTCGGATCCAGTAGCTGCCACCTCCCTTACTCTCACCTGAGTAGCAAACGCCACTGGCGGTGCCCCAGCCAGCTCCCGTCGCCACTGCCTTGGCCACTGCAGGTTGTCCTGACTCTAGACCTAGCCTGATCCATTGCAGTCGGTCCTATGGATCGACCCATTACTTCAGATGGTTACCGTTGGTGGCTCTTTCGCCATCTTACTCCCCTTAATTCGTTTTGATGGGATAAACTTCTGAGAATGGGTTGTTCACCTGAAGATTTACCTCAGCAGCTAGCATTTCTAGGTTCATCTCACAGGCGACCACCCATGTCCGCCTCACCCTACACCACTTGTTTACCATCTCTTCATGTTGGTGTGAATCAAGCGACTCAAGAGGTCGCTAATGCCGCACTGGAAGAGGCCCTAGAGCTCTAAAAGTTTGAGCTGCACCCCTACGAGCGATGGTAGGATGCTAAGGCTTATGCTACCACCATCCTAGTAGATAGCATGTTGTGACTATCTCCATGGATGAGACGGGGCTGTCGACAACATAGCTTATATGGGAGCGTTTATGAGCTCACTACTAACCGACGAGTGATGCTATGTACCTCTCATCTGTGCACCAGGTGCATTCTCTTTAGTAGCTCGATGCCACTATGGATAACTTCTATCAGCAGATGTATGATGTGTGGTGTTAGCTTGATTCTTTAAGGCTGGATGTTTGTAAGACATGTTCTTGCTATGTGCAGCTCCGTGCTCACTAGGAGACTCACCATCTCTATAACTTCCTGACATGCCATCGGTCTGAGTTCAAGATTGTGAGTGCTCAACTCCTGACTCGCTACCCACGCTCGGGCTTGGTGAAGGTCCTCACGGGGTGTGCGTGTTAAAAGAGACTCATCACCGTGGCACAGCTTAGATGCAGACTATCATGTCTGCTTCAACACCTGCTCCTTTGCCTGTTTCTTCAGCACCAATCGTCATCCCTCCCCCAGCTCCTTCGGTGGTTGCTGCCTCTACTGCGGGTTTCCACTGCACCTACTGCAAGTGTAGCGATCATAGGTATCGACACTGCTACAAGCAGAGGAAGGACTAAAAATTCAAAACTTTGAATTGTTTCCTGGATTTTGCTTGAATTTTCTTTTCCTTCCCAATTTGGTATCATTCCTTAGAAATCCACCTTTCCTTCTTTGCTTCTTACCTCTCCCATTCATTGGCGCATTCTTGGAGGCCGCCTCCCCACCGCCTCTCTGTTCTCCTCTCCCGACACGGCCGTGCGCCATTGCCCCAAATTGCGGTCGAAGCTTACCCAAGCGTTCCTACCTCTACTACCAACTTTTGTCAACTTGCCCAACCGCCTAGAGACACAACGCCCTGACCAACTTCATCTCCTCACCCTTGCGCAGCGTGCCACTTGACCACGCGCTTCTCCCACCATGGTTCATCCTCCCCGTCCACACGAGCAAGCCTCCGTACCTGCTGCGGTCACTTCCCGCCTAATCCTGCAGAAAGCGCAGTGTCGCCAAGGTTCCCTCCCCTGCGCATTCTTATCCCAAGTTGAGCTCCCGCCTCTTCTCCCTTCCACATGCCAGCTCCGCTTGAGGCCCCTTACTGCTCCCACCTCCTTACTTTGTCCTTAAAGCCAAATCGGTTTCGTGGGGAGCACAACACCACCTTCAATTGCTTAACAGAGCTGTGCAATCACCCTCTCCTTCACCGTAGCCTCCCTACCTCACTCCCCTGAGTTCAATGAGCTCCAAATGCAATCTCTCTCCTCCCTTCTTTAAAATCCAATTGCTTTCGCTCATAGCACCTCCTCAATATTCCAAACTCCCTGGAGAACCGCTCAGACATGAGCGTTTTCGTGCAGCCCTGGCACCGTGAGCTTCCTTCAGCCATGGAGCCTCACCGTGGACAGCTCAGCTAAGAGTACCCTAGCTCAAACCACCACTGCTACTGCAGACCATATACTCCATAGAAGGTTAAATTACACCCCACCTCACCAGGAACTTGCAAGCCACAATGAAGCCTGTAATCTTCTCTCCTGCTGTCGGCCGCCACCACTTATGCTCTCGCCTCCCAAAGCCCCAAATAGACTCCCCGCATTCCAAGAAATCCAACCATGCCATCCTTTTCCACCGGAGTTCGCCGGCGACACCAAATCGCGATGGGGGATTACTCCCATGTTTCCCCACCGCTAGAGCCGACCGGAGGTTGAGGACAACCTCGGGGCGACGTGGCCCTTCCACAACTGTCCGCACGCCGCAGGCCAATGGTCCAGATCGCCCACGCGCTGAAGCCAGGCTGAGGAGGCCATGCGCACAGCTGAGCCGAATGGCCAGCCCACCCAGCCGTTTAAATTAAAACATGCATGCGTTGTACTGTGCATTTGGGCCTACCTGTCACTATGTAATACTATTCATACGAGCCCTAAACTATAAAAACACGTCCATTTTGAACGTTTCCACACCCTAAACCCATTTTCGACGTCCAGTCCACCATATCAAACTCCAATAAAAATACAAACCAATTCTACTTGGTTCTGATTAAGACTCAAGCACAAGCTTATGTTATTTTATGTGTTTGTATTAGTTCCCGAGTCCTCCGAAGCGACAGTTCAAGTACCTAATCACGGCATTGAAGTTTACGAGACAATCTAGTTCGTCGAACAGCAAGACAAGTTAATGCTATCTCAAAATTTTCTCCCTTAATGCTATCTTACCTGTCTTAGATTATTTTGAGCTTAAGTTTTGCTTTCACAAAATACTTATATATAATCTTGCCTAATCTCAAAATTTTTGTTGTTAAGTAGATGATGCACTATATCCTTACCAAGCTAGAATTGAAGGTTGACCAGCTAAACTTTGGAAGATGCAACAATACCTTGGAGCCCTCCAGAAATAGGGGCATTACAATGCGTACCATCGCAAACATTCGGAAAGGTTCGATCATATCATATATCCATTCTTACCGCTGCTATGCATATGAACACAACGACTTTTGACCCAAAAAAAAGAATTATACTTCTGTTTGGGGAGGGGCAACGAGCATAAGAGGGTGTGTGAATTGCATGGCTAGGGAAAATCTTCCCGTAATATCTCATTAACCGCATCTTCTTTTAGCCATGTAGAGACGAGTAAAACTAGAAACTAACACTTGACGAAACACATTATTAATAATCTCTAAATCATCGCAAGAAAAAAAATCAAAATTGACGCCTTGGCTTTGATTCTGCAACTGTAACTCGGATCTGTCTGCCATCCAGGTCCTACATACCAACACCATACACTCAGTTAGCATACCTATTCAAAACAACAATGTGAAGAACTATACAGGTAACATTCAAGCAACTAGCAAGAGAATATGTTAGAACTTGACATGGTAAAAAGAATATGCAAGACTTACAATGCCATCAAGGTTTGATATCGCGTTGGTGACTTCTTCTGCAGAGCCATAGGTGACGAAACCAAAACCCCTTGACCTGCCGCTTTCCCTGTCATAGATGACCTTAGCATCAAGCACCTTTCCTTGCTCGCTGAACAGGTTCTCGAGCGTTGATTTGTCGACTCCCCAAGAAAGGTTCCCCACGTAGACCTTGTTGGATGAATCAAAGCTGCCACCACCCCTTGGTCCTCTTGGTGCGAATTCGTCACGAGGTGGCGGTGGCCCTGAGTTTACCCTCAGAGCTCTTCCTTGAAATGTCTATTTTGAGATTCAATCAGTCAATAGTCCAATGTAATGCACAATACATGAATACATGACAAGCAATTCAGTATCAAACAATTTAGCCAATAAAAGTAAGTAGCACGTCTGGTTATATTTGGAATCAGATTTCAGGGCTTTACTAATTGAATCTTAAGTAGAAACTTCTGCTTTTGCTGCATAAACAGTCAGCAAAATGCTTATAATCTTCATATAACATCGACACTACAATGTATAAACAACTTCCTGCATAGTATTGTATATATATATTTCTCTACAGCTAGTTCACCTATTCCAGAAGCGTGTATACCAAGGGAAGGTGACTTAAAACATGGGAGTATACTCACATAGCCATTGAATTGCTCGACGGCCACCCCAACTTCTTCAGCTGTAGACATTGTCACGAATCCAAATCCACGGCTTCTTCCAGTCATTCTATCGTACACAACCTGAAAAAAAATTGGAAATCTTATATCATGGAAATAAGGGCTCAAGACGTGCATGCTGCTCTGCTGTTGGACAATTGAACATCAATTGACCATTTGTGGTCATAATTTACCACGCTATTGAACCAATTCGATAGTAGTCCAAACTGGAAATTTTTTTCAATATCTAATCTTAATCCTGAAGAAAAAACAATTCCATTGCAACAATTCTTCATCTATCGTATGACTTGACAATAAAACTGAAACAAAATGTCCTGACTCTCTCAAGCTAGTCAGGCCAAACCATGCAACACTGAGCAGAATTTTAGATTTTTTGGAGGAGATTAGATTATTTAAATTAACGCAGGTACAATTTGTGTGAAGCCAGTTACGAGACGATACTATTAATGTATACTACCTCGACCATCTCGACGGAGCCGGCCTGCTCGAAGAGCCCAGCGAGCTGCGCACTGTCGACGCTGAACGGCAGGTTGCCGACGAACAGCTTCTGGTCCTCGGAGAACTCCGCCTCCGACTCCCCTCCCTCATCCTGCTCCACATCCTCCGTCTCGACCTCCGACGACACCGCGACGGCCACGGGCGCCAGGAGCCGCTGCCTCCGCGGCGTCAGCAACGCCGACACTGCGCGCAGCCGCAGGGGCGGCGTGCAGGGGAATGAGGGAGCGGAGGGGGTGGGCCTGGCGGAGGAGAGGTGGAGGAAATTGGGGGAGAGCGAGGTGGAGAAGAGGGTGGCCGCCATGACAGGATGAGGATTTGGAGATAAGGTTCCGGGGTTTGGAGGCTGTGGGATGTGGGAGGAGGTGGGAGTGTGAAGAGGGGATTATATACTGTACTGTACATGGGGAATGGCTACCGTCTGGATATTTTCTCTTGCAAAGATACTTGCTGATAGGATCAAGGGAGTGTGTGGCCCACTGTCAGTGTAAGAAAGACGTTGGCCGGCTGGTTTTCTTAGGGGTACAGGGCTCGCCCGTATACAACCCGTACACACAACTCACACCATAAGCACACACGCATGCACCTCTTTTACACATGCCAAACAATTAACCGAAAGCTCAAAAGGCCTTCGAACTGTAGATACATACTAAACATGCATGTATGTATACCTTAGGCTTGATTTGATCCCGAGGGGGTTGTTGTCTCAAATAAGAAGACTACTAATACAACATTTTAAATGGTAAAAAAAAAGTGTACGGAAATAGCAAAAGGCTCCAATAGGCGCCAGAGTGACAATTAAAAAATAACCAGAAAAACAATATGGTAATTTACCACACAAAAAAAAGTAAAAATGGTGTACGGAAATAGCAAAAGGCACCAATAGGCGCCAGAGTGACAATTTAAAAAATAACCAGAAAAACAACATGGTAAATTACCAAATAACCAGAAAAACAACATGGTAAATTACCACACAAAAAAGTAAAAATGGTGTACGGAAATAGCAAAAGGCACCAATAGGCGCCAGAGTGACAATTTAAAAAATAACCAGAAAAACAACATGGTAAATTACCAAATAACCAGAAAAACAACATGGTAAATTACCACACAAAAAAAAGAAAAAACATTATAATGGCCCGTGCAGGTCTCGAACCTGCGACCTTCGCGTTATTAGCACGACGCTCTAACCAACTGAGCTAATAGGCCAGATTCCAGCTTAAAGGCTGTCTTAATATTTGGGACATACAAACAAAAATCACCGTGACGAACAGGCAGCAGCGGCGGCGGTGCGGAAAACTTTGCAACCAATCGTGATTTAGGGCATCTCTAATGATCTGATTTAGTTAGCTATTTACATGTATACATCAGTATATATCCTATGTAAAGGAAAGATATTATACAAAAAAATCGAGCTAGTTCTTCCTTAAGCACTAGTCTATAACACAAAACGAGACATCATCTATAAATGATAATCCTTTTCTGTGTGCATGTAAGCATCAAATAGCTATCTTTATAGATAGTCCTTTGAAATGCTAGCTTTTAGTGTGTACTCTATAAATGATATTATAGAAGTCTCCTAGTTAGTTGCTAGTTAGGACCATTGGAGATATCCTTACAGCAACTGACCAGTCCAGACGCCGCGTCATTGGTTATGTTAGTTCCAGATCATGGTTGATGTCTTTCATTTTAGCTATGTTTTTTAAAACGGTGACAGACAGTGAAGATATGGACAGCACATATATCGATGGGCTTGGGAGATCATTTGAAAAGGCAGTTTTGATAAATCCGTTTTAAAAAAATTATCTCATTTAATTTAACTTCTAAAAAATTGAACAAAAAATCAGCAAAAAATCTAAAAAAACAGGACCATTAGATAGCGCACACGCTGTGAGCGGGACGACACCCTAATAAATTATCTTTTCGACCGTGCGTCCCAGCCCAGCTTTTCGCGTGCGCGGCCTATCGGTCGAGACGGAGAAGCGGCGCGCGACTAGTTGTTCTCACGGTTTAGGCCGCGCGCGGCCCAGCTAGAATCAGCGGCCGGGACCCGGGGGCTGGGCGTATTCGGGACGAACCGAAGGATGAGCGGCGCGACGAGGCCTTCAGGCAAGCGGCGGAGGTCCACGTTTTCGCGGCCTCGGCACAGGCAAAAAGCGGAGAAATGCCGCCTCGTCTCGCCAGTCCACCCGCACAGCCCTTGCGCCGCGCTGAATGGGCCTGTCGCGCGGCACGGGCCTATAGCGAAAACCGCAACTCTGCAAAGGGAGTCGTATACGTCAGCCGTTAAGGTGTATCCAGTGGTTGATTCACTTTATCGTCTACAGATAGATATCGGCATATCGCACCTATATATAGGCTATAGCTAGCTACAAGTTAATCCCATGATCAGATTCTCGGAGGAAAGCATGCAGATAGCGAGGTCTCCATTTTTTAAATAATCTATTATTTTATTAGTATGATAAAAATAAATGCCCTTTAAAAATTACAATAATAAAAAAGTTTGTTCGTATTGGTATTTGCTGATATTTTTTGGCTGTAACTGATGAATAGTAGTAACTAATAAATAATGATGACTGATAGAAACGGCTTATAGAAATTGTGTCGTTCATATTAGTTTATAGTTTTTTGCTGAGTGCTTTATGTAAAGAAAGAGAGCAAATGACGGTGCAACGCAAACCACTACAACATTTAGACCATCATATAACTTACGAAATTATGACATAATAAAATATATAGTGTGTTACAACATGCGAAAGCGTAAAGTGGTTATAAATAGTATTGGTTGATATATACAACTTATGTAAACTGGAGTGTTCGTATTGTCTTGGCTTCTAGAAACAGAGGATAGAAGTCAAAGCCAATACAAACGGGCCTTAATACTCTATCGCTAATTCATTTGGCGTGCCCAATTCATTTGGTTACAGAAGCCTTGTCGCCAAACTATTTGACGACAGGGTGTTGTTTAGTGAACAAACTTTTGTCGTTGATTGATTTTGCTAATAGGTTAGTTTGACCAATAGATCTCTGTCGCCAAATACTTTAGCGATAGATCTGTCGCCGATTGAAAAGGCGATGGAAGGTTAGTCTATCGTTAATTGAAATGACGATAGAAGGTTAGTCTGTTGCTATTTCATTTGATGATAGAGCTCTTATTGTCAATTCATTCGAACATAGCTTAGTGTTATTTTTTGTAAATTTTTTCAAAAACATTATTATCATATCAATAAAAAGGTAAATTATTTTTTAAAATAAATCGCTAATTCTCTTCCACTTCTTCCCCCCCTCTCTCTCTCTCCCCTCCTTTTGAAAGCGAGAATATATCCAACGGAGAGTCAGCCTGTGAGTAGTCGACTAGTCGTGATTCGTGAATCGTGCCGTTTACTCCACGGCCACAGACACCAGATCAGATCAACAATCTGCTTACCGGCCTGCAAATCGATCGTTCCTATCAGCTTCCAAGACCGTACGAAGTCTTATCATGTCACTTGCGCGGGAGGCTGCGCAGCTTGGACCGTTCTGTATATGTCAACATCAACAGTTTTCGAGTACGTACTACAGCTCCTCGGAAGCTTCCTGGGAGGAAGAAGCAGCCTCTGATTCGATGTACGCGAGATCGAGCAGAAAGACACATCGAAGCAGCAAGAGGACGCTCCAACCGGCTACCAACTTTTTGCTTCTATTTACCGTTATACTATAATAAATATTAATTTTTTCAAATCATTCAATTAAAAATAAAAAATAATGTTATATTATCACAAACAATGTAAAAGAAATGAGAGAGAAAAAACCAAAAATACTAAAAAACCAAAAAAATAAAATTAAAATTAGCATATTCCAAATGGCTTCTGAAACTTAGAAGTCGAATACTTTTAAGGGGGCGTTCGCAATAGTATTAGCTTATGGTTTTTTTACTGTTGCTGACTTATTTTTTTTACTGTAGCTGAGTTAGCTTATTTGGCATAATTAAATTTAAAAAAATAAAAATAGAGAAAACATGTTAACCTATCACAAACAATGCAAAATAATACGAGAAAAAAAAGAAAAAAGTCCTAAAAATCTAGAAAATAAAAAAAGATGAAATTACTGAATAGTGAAAAAAACAGAAATCAGAAGCAGAAACTAGTTTTAAGTCAAAATGAACGGGGGCCTAAATCGGTCGGAGCATAACCTAAATTGGACTGAGGGCCTGTTCTTTTAAGTTTCTTAAAACGATTTTTGACTTTTACTATAATACCTAACTTTTAAACGGAGTATTTTTTTTAAGATAGAGTCTACAAGTTAATTATAGTACACGTTAAAAACCCAACATATGTACCATCCAAAATTGCAAGCGAGTATCTCTCTCTGTAATCTCTGTCGCAAACAGTTAAAATTCAAAAATTTCAGCCAAAAATCATAAATCACATTAAAAAAGAAATCGGCTTGACAGATACGTACGATAAAGACCCAAATAATACTTGGAAGTTGGAACTGTCGCGCTTGAGTTCATCACGATTTAGCAATTGTGCGTTGATCGGTAAGACTAGACACAGCGAATTCTAATCCACGTATTGACCATTAAACATTAACACAAAAAATGGAGCAAAGGACCATAACATTCGAGGACAGCATAGCTAACTAAGAGCACCAAAGTTTTATGAGCAATTGGCAAATTAGTTCCATTAATAACTTGAGAATTAGTTCGTTAACTGTTGCACAATCCATCCATCCCCAACTCGTGGCAGAAGGGGGAAAAAACACATGGACAAACACCATCGCCACCGACAACCATACACTCCCGTCTTCTGCCACAAGCTGAGCCGCGCACCATGCACCGTGCAACGAAGGAAAAAAAAACCGGGAAGAATTAGCTAGCAGAGGCCGGACTCGAGGAACCTGACGAACTGGAACAGGTTCATTCTGCCGTCCCTGCTCCCGCAGCTCGCCGCGATCATGGCCCCGCACGCGGCGGCGTCCTCCCGGAACCCCAGCCTCGCCAGGGCGCACTGCAGGTCCGCCGCGTCGATGAACCCGTCCGTGTTGCCGTCGAACACGGCGAAGGCGCGCCGCACCTCTGCGAAGCTCGGCTCGTCGGCGTCGAACAGCCTCGACACCTCGTCGTGGCCCACGCAGGGCTTGAGCCCCTCGCCGCCGCCGCTCACCCCCAGTCCTATCCTCTCCATGATCTCCTCCACCTCTTCCCTGCTCAGCACTAGAGCTGCCTCCTCCTCATCTTCCTCCTCGACGCCGTCGCCGCGGCACGGCTCGAAGGGCGACGCCGCGTACGCGCACTTGGCGGCGGCCGCCGATGGGAGGAGCGTCCTCGCGAACGACTGCAGGAAGGAGTAGTAGCTGTGGAAGAAGACCGAGGCGGCGGTGCCGAGGAAGCCGAGGAGGTAGGGGATGAGCAGGAGCGGCTCCCGGAACGAGAGCACGCGGCGGAGGAGCGGCCGCGACGTCGCCCTCATCTCGGCCATCGCAACCTAGAGATCGAGTCTGCTCAAAAACGTTGTGATCGATGTGCGTACAGGCCGAGGAGACGACTCGATTATGTGCGTGGTTTGGGTGTGGAGTTTATATATTGACCCGGCGCCGGCGGGGCTTGGAATATTAATCGCGGAGCTAGTGAGCAAGTTTGGTCGAGAGGAAGCTCCCCTGCATGGCGCGGGAAGTTGCCTGCGTGCTTCGCTCAGTGAGAGGGAGGGACGGATTGGCCCTGTTATTTTCCACTGCGTAACCTTTGACTGTTACTAATAGTTTTTATGTTTTTTTAAGATAGTAGAGATACCAACGTCAATAATATGTGCAGCTTTTATCTCGAAAAATCATTTAAAAATCTATTTTAAAAAATCTATTTTATTTATTTTTATTTTTGAAGAAGCCAAAACTAAAAAACAAGACCTGAGAGAAGAAAATAAAAGCGGAAGAATAGGAGTGGATGGACAGGAGAAAATGGAAGGAAATTTTAGGAGTGGTTACTTGTCGCTGTGGTACGTTGGGTACGGGTTCAATTTGTGCATCAGTTGACGCTTGACAAATGTATGCATGCTTCAGCAGGGGAAGCTTCCGGGAAAGTGTGTTGTGGCTGCCTCGTCGTCTAGTTGTGTGCCTGGCCAGCCGGCAGCAGTACGGAACAGACTGGCCTACATGCATCCGGCTATCCGAGTCCATGTGTTCTGGTGTATTTTCAAGGGGCTATCATTTTGAATTTGACGCACTTAGAGTGAAGACAAGGACAATTCGGATCGGAGTTTCCTAGTTGGAGGCATAAATTGTGAACGTAGTGGAGAATGAAAGACTGAGTTTGCACTCGCGTGTGTACATGTGTGATGGTGTGTGCGTCTACTTTGATCGTAGAAAAAAGAAAAGAAAAGCTATCTGAGTTGTGCAAATGTGACATGGACATGTTCAGATCCGATCAAGCATGTTGGTGGCCTCTCTCGCTTGCTGGCACGTCTGATCGCACGAGTCCAAACTAATAATTAGCCCTAAAATAATGGCTCTCATGACCCTCTCGGCCATTTTCAATAGACGCACGTACACTGATCCGGATCTAATGTTGGGCTAATCAAGCTTAGCGTTAAGCAAATGGCTTCTCGCTGCCTGTACGAGTGTCGGGGCAGTGTCGCTGCGGATCAGGATGATACAATACTTCACAGTTTACAGCACGTAGTAAAATCCAAGTTGGCTCGATATTTTAGTTTTTTTTCAGTTTCAGCTTCTACCTTCAGCTTTTTTTCACTATTCAGTAATTCGTCTTTTTCTGATTTTTTTAAAGATTTTTTCTTTTTTTCTGTGTTCCTTTGCATTGTCTGTGATAGGCTAACATATTTTTCTATTTTTTATATATTTTTTTAAAAAAATTTAATTATGCCGAAAAAACTAAATCAGCTACAGCAAAAAAAAAGTCAACTACAGTGAAATTGCAGCCAAAAGTCAGAAATCATCGCTAAAATGAATACCCCCTTAAAAGACAAGCCCTCCTGTGCGTGCGCACATAGGTGTGTTTTTTTCCCTACTACCGATAGTTTATAGTTACGATGGATACCTTTTAATCTTAATATAAATGTTTGTAGGAATATATCGAATGACTATAAGTCGATAAGTTATTTTTAAAAAGTTATCTTGATAAGTTATCTTGAAAAGACGATGAAGAAATCGTTTGTCTGTTTGAAAAAACAATAAACTGAAAAAAAAAAGCCTAAAATCTGTTGGATTCACGTGTGTGTTTCGTTCGTTGTGGTTTGTGTGTGGTTTATTATTAGCTTTGTTACGGGCTTGATCGACTGATTTAGCTGGCATCACATTCAGTACGTCCATCAGATCTGATCGGGCTGCAATATGACAGCTAAGTAAGAGTTAGGAGTACTGGTAACGAAGAACATATTATGAACTTAAACTAGTAGGAACCAAGCGTACAGCAGTTAAGTATCAGTGTCGGCTGTCGCATATGGGACATTATTTTATCCGTATCTGGTTGTTTGAAGTGGTAAAACAATTAGCCTCTGTATTTATTTTTTAATTTGCTGTGGAAAGTAAATTATGTAAGTCTATTAATCTGTTTGGTAAATAAGATTAAAGTTAGATAATTTTTGTTATCCAATAGACCCTCTCACATTCATCGTATATATTCCGGAACGCAATAATATATTCAATCGCAACTCGATCATAAAAATAAGCAGTTAGCCAAAGGAGACTATCACAATCCACGCAACGCCAAACTGGGCTTTAATAGCACAAATTGTGCATGTACAAATGGAAAAAAATGCGGGCCGGCCGGTAGCAAATGGTGCTTAATTGGGAGATTTTTGAGTTTGAACAAGGACGTACGTTGCATGGATGCTAGACTCCGTCGGCAGAACCAAATGTGCAACAGGTGTCGGCGCAGAGCCACAGACGACAGACTGAGGTGCTCAATTAACCTTAATAAGTCATAATTTATAGCTTATTTTTATTATACCTGACTTATTTTGCACTATAACTGATGATAACTTATTTAGTATAATTAAAATTTTAAATAGAAAATGCAGATTAGCCTATCACATAAAATTCAAACGAATACAGAAAATATAGAACCGGCAAAAAAGCTCAAAAAAGCCCAAAAACTATAAAAGGATGAAATTTAATAATAGTAAAAAAAGCCATAAGCTCAAACCGAAATGAGGGGGCTCAGATTTATGTCCTATTTGGAACTATAGGACCGTGACCAACATCTACCAGAGGAGTGATGAATAGAAACCAAAAGCTTAAGTCGAAATGCCGCACTCACTTCTTATCGATCCGACTTAACCAAAGCCTGGTAATATGGGTCTGGTCTGACCATGGCCCCAATGCCGGTTAGACCACCCAACTCTCAACTCAATTTGATCTCTGGAAAAATTCAATCAGCTACCAAAGCCCGATTGAATCACACACACTAGTCTAACCTCACTTCATGTGCTAGTCCGACCACGCTTGCCTGAAACTCACCTGACAGAAGTGCAAGGCCAGTCTGATCGCTTCCACAAATCGGTTAGGCCGCACTTGACTTGACAGCAACACGAAATCAGCAAACTCTCCAGAATCAAACTCAAATCCCGACACACTAGTAAACCAAAGTCAATTACTCATTACAAACTATAGGTGAACTCCACATGATTTTACAGGAACACCTCAGTTTTATAGGATTCTTCCTCCCTAGCATGCCTTAGCCATTGAGGCTAACTCGGTTATGTAGTGATGATATCAATTGAGATTATTCATATCCTCATGAAAATTGCATGCTTGACAAATCTTAGGCGACTACTGACTATCTAAAAAATTATTAAGTGACCAGGCCCATTCAAAAGAACAGACGAGTTAGATTTGTTCAAGAGCTGGGCGCCTGGGCGTGGTCATTGTACATGATTTCTAGTTCAATTTGTACCTGCGAGTTTCCTCGCATATATAGGATTGTTTTTTTTAAAAAAAAACCTGCTCACATAGCCACATAGGTACTGCGTAGCTAGCCCGAGAGAGACTAGGCTCATGTAAAAGCAGCAAATCCCGAATGAAATCGATCCGTGGCCGGATGATGAGCAGACGTTGTTGGTGGCTGCTCGACTTGCGCACGTAGGCCGGGAATCTGATGCATACGTGCGAAGTGGAAATTTAGCTATTTAGCTTTAGGAAGTATTAAGATGCACTTGAATATTTTTTTTGGTTGAAAGTATTTAGATTTTCAAACGTTACGGATCCAACATACCTTAAAAAAAGAATATAAAGTGTTGGATTTCGATCTAACAGTTTTTCTATACTTTCTTCTAAAAAAATGTTAGTACTTGGAACTAAAACACTAGATTAAAAATCTAACAATAAAAAATCTAAGTGTTTCTAATATAAAAAAAATACTCAAATGCCATCTAGACACCACCTTTAGCTTTAGCCAAACTCCAACTGCCGCAAACACTTCAGAGAGAACCCCGTATCGTTGACCGGCTTACCATCGAATTAAACATGCATTCCAGCTTCTTTCGACTCCGGCCAACATCGATGCGGTTGTTGTCTCGCTCTCGGTCGCTTTTTCTACGGTTAGTCTTCTTGGAAGAATCAGGGGCGGCTTTGCACGAGACTTCGCTATCGGAGTGAAGCTTCATCCAGTTATTTCATAATCGGCCGCTAGCAGCGGCGGCGCGCAGGCTACCTGGCAGCGCAGAGCATCGGAGATATCCATTCATCGGTGATCAGACATCGCATGCCATGCGATGCTCACAAGGGTAGCTGGTGTTGAGATTGCGATCCGAATCATTAGTATCTATGATTCAATTCTACGATCGATAGATCCTACCATGCAATTTCGATTGTAACCCTATGTCTGACCTTAAAATCGCAAAATAATGGCCATGCTGTTCGGAATAACGATTTTTGAGATACCATGCTACCACGATCCTACGATCCGAACTTAAAAGATTTTTTTTTTTGGATATACGTGCGGCGCAGGCGCACCGCAGCGTGTACTTACTTGCACTTTTATGGGCCGTGGTTCTTGACACCTCGTGAAGCGTGGGCTCGTGATCAACGGAGTGCAAGAACGGCGGGCCGACCCATCCTTTCATCCTGGATAGTGTTGTGCTGCTTGGCCTGCTTCGTGCGTGGCCTTTTAGAGGCAGTATTGGGTGCAGTAAGTCGAGCCCTTTCTTTTTCTTTGGCCTGCTGCTTCTTTTCTACCATGATGCTTGTAGCAGCCGAGGACATGCCCTGCTTGCCAGCACTGCACTTCTACTCCTATGTGAAAAGAGTAATCTACGATTTTTTTATTTGACTCATATTACCACCTTAATTTCAAAATTAGCCTTATACAACACCAAATTATAAATTTAACCTTTTTACCAAGTGTGAAAGAACCAACGATCAACATATAGGTTGTATGGCGATAGCATCTGACCACTGTAACACCGTCGACGAGTATAGCACAAGCTGACCTAACATGTGAGACCCACAAAGATACCACGTGATCCAACCGTGAAAGGGACCAGTGCTGCAGGTCTGCAGCTGCGCCACCCGGCCGCGGAAGGTAATAGCATAGGCCTATCTTATTGCACAACACACTCATATTATGCATATGGCAGATCGAGTAGATCTGGTAATGTTGATACTGAGCATGCATATATACTTTTGAGTTGTTAGCCTAGAAAGTGATTAAGCATAATTAAATTAACAGTCACACATGGTGCATATTATCTATGCTATACTAAATTAGAAAACTATACGTGATACAAGCACTAGCCTGTTTATCTGTAATCAAACACACGAATCAAATCCGCTCTAAATGGTTTTAGTTTTTAGTTTTTTTTGTCTTTTAACTTATTTAAGTTAGAAATCATTTGAAATACGTCAACTTCTAATTGTGGCTTATTTTAGCTTTTTTTCTTTTCCTTTTTTCCTTATTCCCTTCCATTGTCCGTAGCGATATAACAATTTTTTATTTATTTTTCCTTATTTTAAAATTTTTAAAATTGAATGACTAAGAAAAAACTAACAGCTAGTACAATACAATTTCAACCAAAAACCAAAAGTCAAAGCCAGAAATCGGAAGTTTAAGCTCTTTAGAGTGGACCATGTGACCATGCATGTGGTAGGGAGGGTCATGGTGCTGCGATTTGGTGGCACAGTTGCAGTCCTGGTCCCTACCACGGTAGGGTGGTGCGGCACCTTCGTGGGTCCCCCACCCGCCGCGCCAGGCAGGCTGCGTGGTGCTCACCGATGGTGCCGTAGTGGTCAGATGCTGCTGCGGTCGGGTGGTACGGTAAGAGTCACGTGTCAGCTGCTAGTTTTTCTGCGCTTGGTAAGAGAGTTAGAATTGCAATTTTATATCGTACGAAACTAATGTTAAAATTAGGATGGTACTGTAGGGCCAAATAAAAAAACTCGTAATCTACGGCTGGTGGATATTATCCTCCGTTTCATAGGCCATCAATCCACTTAAAATCTCAATGGCATAAATGCACCTAGTGTTTGGCGCAAGCAAAAGTAGCCATGTAGGATCTCGGTTGCCGGCTTGCTGTGCTGAATTGGAGAAGCTACTAGAGTCCGTGAATCGATCACGGTCCACCTCCCAAACCCGAATGTCCCGTTTGCTCTCATCATGGTCCTTCATTTTTTTTTTGATAAAGTTGCACCAAGTTTCGTTACAGAGTTCAACTACTGAAAGGGCTCTACTCAGAAGTTCAGAACACTATCCGGCACTATCGCTTGTTTAAATTCTGGCTCTTCTACACTGAGTCGTTTCAAACTGATTAAGGTTCAGATGATCAATCATAGATTATCTATGTGTCGACTGTGCAGAGGTCCTGCTGACGTCTGAGAATGAATTATTTTTTATCCTCGCAGAAATTGCACACTGAAAGTTACCTGTGCAGACTCCACATTAGGGTCTTAAAGGTCAGAAGCAATTAGTCGTTTGCGTCGACTTGACCACTTTAGAAATCGCATGATGAACACAGTTGACCTTGTTAGCGTAGTTGGCCCATCCTAGTGTCCACCGGCCTGCTTTCAGTTGTCGTCTCCGAATTCTATTTAGTCGTGTCACGCACAAAGACAATGACAATTAGCTCAGAGAGCAGGTAGTAATAGCACTCAACGAGTGGCAGACCCAAATTTGTTCAACACTCTGACCTATTCAACACACATTGGCTCATCTATTTTGTCGAGAAACTGAAAGCCTGGTACTCAAGAGACGGAAGGAAGTAAGCAACACATGTCAGGCATTCCAACGCAAAAAAGGAAAAGGAAAAAGAAAAAGCAGAAGCAAGAAGCAAGAGAATCAATAAATCAACTTCAGATTTCTCCATCCAAAAGCACGCACTATACTACTAGTACAATTTCATTCCGTTGCTCCTTATCTTCACGTTAGCTTATCAGTAAGGATGTGAGTGTGACAAGAATTGTGGCGAACATGGAGATCTTGGGAAGCTAACCTTTCGGGCTGTGCAGCCAGCAATATCTTTTCGGCGTATGATAAAGTTAGAGGCTGGGAGGCTGCGACTTCTTGCCCCTTATCTTTTGCAAGATAAAGTTATGTTAGGTAGGTAGCCAATTGCATTAAGGTGGGCGTTAGGAAAGACTTCTTTTCCGCGTGATTTCCAGTCCAGTGCTCCATGATTAGGTGCCTACCGTCGAAGAAGCAAGAGGGCGGGCGGCTCATGCCCTCGCAGCCGCAGCTATTTAATCTCGGCGTATCATCGAGCCAAGACTCGGAGACTGCTGCTAGGAGTCAGAAGGCATGGGAAGATCGGCGGCCGGCCGTTTGCTGGCGATCCTGCTCTCTCTCCATCTCATCGTCGCCTCCTCTCACGCAGCTCGTTTCACAAGTAATCCAATCACCTCGAGATTTCATCATCCTTTAGCCATGGAGGATCTGAATTAACTGTTGATGTGGATGCAGGGAGCTACAGGATGATGGTGGTGGAGGCTCCGGCGCTTCAGGGTGTTGGTGATTCAGCAGAGGTACTTTACTTCAGCATGCGCACGGCTGTTAACCGATTAAGGTTTAGCTGTTTGCCTATTCTGTTGTCTACCGTCTGAATTGAATAGCTGTCTTGATGTCGGCTAAGCTCGACAACTACACATAGCTCCAGTTCTCACCTCATGAAGACCCGAGAATTAAGGCTCTTGTTTCAGAATTAGAAGTCAAAACAAAGCCATGTGCAAGCGCAACTGTGCATTTTAACTTTATCCCATTGTGTGGTTCCTGGTCATGAGGTCTTGTGCTCTGTTATATCAGTAAAGACTAGAGGTTTTCATGCTTGATCGCTCATTCTACTTCAACATGTTTCATTTAACTGGAGTATTTCAGAACACATAACAGTTAGGTCAAGCAGTGACAAATAGCAGCCTCAGGAATCAGGAACCAAACCATAATTCAAAGAGTAAACCATGTTCAGATAAATGTGCCTGTTTCATTCCAGGCAAGCCTGTTCCAAAAGCTCTTCTTAGTAGTTCCTCCAGAGCTAATCTTACTGCTTGTGTCAATGTTGTAGGATGTTGGGAGGAGAAGCGATGCAATCGTGGAGGAGATGTTTGGAAGGATGGCTCTGCAGACGACTGATTACCCTGGTTCAGGACCTAACGATCGTCATACTCCCAAGGCACCGGGGACATGATGCCCCAGTCAAGGCAAATCACCAGCTCGCTGAACCGTGATGATACATATGTACAGAGATTATTATTTTGCTGAACCGTGATGATAAATATGTACAAAGATTATTATTAGTTCATCGATCAGTTAGCACCTGGCAAAATAGTAACATTCAAGTGTAAATCCGTATACCTGTGGGGGTTCTGTATGAGTTCTTACATAGCCAGAGGATACAGAGACTTCTCCTTTCCGTGTTTCTGAAGATAGTTAACATGCTAGCTCGTTGGGCTATTCCTAAAACTTCTCGTTTCTGTGTGTTCTATTAAGAAAAGTGCATGCTATGTGTTTTGTTACTTTGTGCAACCAAATAGCTGAAATTTTCTATGCACGGACATAAACATAAACCCCAGGAGAAGTATAGACAAGAATTACTAACCTTTAGCTCTTGGGTCAAAATTACTTGTCACTGCCTCACTGGCATCAGTTTTCAGCTCAATGCATAGATCCAGCAGATTTTTCTGTAGCTTCGTGCCTTTGCCTGCAGATAGATGACACTGGAACACTTCGTGCGCACATTGCAAAATTGCAAACTTCTATGCTATACAACACAAGCAAGCAGTTAAAATCTGCTCCACCTTCCAACTAGAAATATCACACAACAAATTTGACAAGATCATGGCCCAGTTCGAAGGAATTGCTGCACAATTGTTAAGCACACAAGTGCACAGCAGAAAAAAATTCGCTCTAAAAATGCGTTTCGTTGACACTAGGAAGCTTGTACATAGGCCATCTACAATGTACACAGTTCGAAGGATTTGTCACATCAGTGCCATATTACACTGGTGCTGATTTGTTCTCTCTCCCGCCGTAGTTTTGCTCCTGCACCGGCGGCTAAGCTCCCATGCACGCTTAGCCACCGCTCAGGCACTCCCCATGGAACCGGTGCTCGCACGGTATCTCCGTCCTGGCCTCGAATCCGTCAAGGCATACCGCGCAGTCGCCCAGTATCTTTCTTGAACTCTCTTGTCAGGCCCAAATTCTTTTGTCTTTCTCAGCCCAGTGCATGCATATCAAGGCAATAATCTTTTTCGTTTACCTCAATTTCGAGACTGACGAGTGAGATCAAGATCGCATAATTTAATAATAATTGAGACTTGTATTTACAGTGGCTCGGACCGGTTTCGAAACAGAATTCACCGGCTACCTCCCCTCGCCTTCCGTACCCGCAACACCTGACCCCTCTGACCGACCTCTCTCTCTCCCCTCGCCTTGCGTACCCGCAACACTTGACCCCTCTGACCTCTCTCTCTCTCTCCCCTCGCCTTGCGCAGTTAGCTTTATCGCGTCGTGCCGTACGTGAGGTCGTCGGCGGCGAGGCGGGGCTTAGGGTTTCGGTGCTCGGATCCATGGCTTGGCCGACGGGACCCCGCGGCTTCGAGGCCGCCATGGCCGCGTGCCCCGCCGCCGCCCAGGCCTACTGCAAGTACTGCGGTGAGCTCCCCTGCCTTCGGATTCGCTTCGTCGTTTCTTTAGGGGGTTTGGATCGATCCGGTAGTTTTAGGGTTTGGTTCGTCCGTATCCGTGCCGTCTTTGTGGTTTAGAGAGGTAATTTTGCGAACTTGTGGTTTTAGTGGTTAGCTGTATGGATTTTTGGGTATCTTTTCTGCAAATTTGAAGGAATTTGATGCTCTTTAAGTTGCGAATTGTGCGGTACGGGTGACTTTGAGGGGTAAAGAAGTGACCTTGGGTTATTCGTTGGTCAATTATCTGATTTCTTGTGAGCAATTTTAGTAATTCTTGATGAAAAGGGGTCGTTGGCTTTGTGCTTCTACGGTTTATATGATTGCAAAAAGTTTTAGTTAAGCGTGTGTCAGCAGCAAGACAAATGCTCGAGGCTAAAATCACAATTCAAGGCTTTATTAGATAATTCTTGGCACAGTTCAATTACGTGGTCCTTCTGTAACACCCAAAAGCACAATCTTTTGTCAGAATTAAAGCTAGCAAACCATCGTGTGCAGTGAACAGTTCTTGCGCTAGAAGATTACCTACATTATGTTTGTTTAGATGCTGTCTCAATCTATTGGTTTTGTTCATTGTTTTGCTAGATATTGTATCAGGATGCACAAATACGAACACAAGGGAAGGATTGGTTGGGCTTTCAAAAGCTATAGATAGCATGGAAGGAATGAGGTAAGCTGTCTTAGAGTATGGTATTGTAGGTATTGTAGGATTTGACGGTTGTTTACTGTAGAAAACGACGTGCGTTGTTTTTTTTTTATCATGAGGTAGTTCACACCTTTATTGTGTTTTTTATGCTACTCAGTGACGAAATTTTACATGAGTATGCATGCGTTTTTTTTTTAACTTCTTGCCTAGATACATAAAGAGTTGAAACATTGTTGAAACTAAAGAAACCCACCAACTCTCCTAATGTGCAGAACTTCGTAGAGGTATGATTCGACCGATATTGGATGATATCTGTAGTTGTTTGTACCTGTCTGTTGTTGCTCTAAATTTATAGTTGGAGCTTATCTTCCTGTGTTAATATGAGTAGCATGTTAAACCTTAATATGAGTAGCATGTTAAGGTTTAACTGCTCTTACTGCAAACATCAGAAATATCTTGGCACGTTTTCCATCGCTTTGTGTCTATATTTCCTGGTCGGGAGACTCACGCACATCCATAACTTGCACAGGACAAACATGCAACTCCCATGTCATGAGAACAGTCCGCTTCCTTTTTTCTTAGTTTTATGTTTGGCTCTATTTTTATTTTCTTATTATTCTTTTTACCTTTTGGCTGATTACATTCTCTAATACTCATCCAGGGGTGCAATATTTGGTGATATTCACAAGCTCATGTCATTTCTTGAGTTAGTAAGCGACGCTCCCCAAGCAGATCATGCATTTTTCATGTGCTTCTCTATACCTTGTGCTGATTGAGAACTCTCTTTTAGGATGATTTGCACCGATTCAATACCTTCTATGATTTTGTCTTCTTCATTTCTCGTGAAAATGGCCAAAAGAATATCAGTAAGACCTATTGTCCTTGAGCATGTCCATGCATGCTGCTGTTATAGTTTTTATACTCCCAGAAGACTAATGAGAATGTCACTTTTTATGATTTTAGCCATTCAGAGATCTGTGTTAGCATGGAGGATAGTTCTTAATGGGAGGTTTCGGTTGCTTGACCGCTGGTGTAACTTTGTTGAGGTATGAAAGTTTCACCGCTTATCAACTATACGGAAATTCCCATAATTTCACCTCAGACAACTGTTATTTGCATTTGATGATTGCTCCTTTATTACTAGTAGTGTTTTCTTTCTTTATCCAAGTATCTTGGCCTCTTGGGAATAGTAAAAGCATTGGTTAAAATATAAATTTTATTATTCCCTAAAAATCATAAATTTTATTAGATCTCTTCTCATTATATCGACTAACAAGTTCTTTAATAGGAATATGTTAGATACATGAAGGGGCAACCACTTGACATCAGTCCATTGAACTTTATTAGTTTCATTGAAGTGGGGACTGGTGTACACTTTGATGGTTTAATACATGATGTGTAAATAGATATGTTAAGATGTTGTTGACCATGGCAAATATCAGTTTGTTTTATGTTTGCAGTTGTACTAGTATGTCTGATACTTCTTTCTTCCGGAAACTAAAGTTGTATTTGATATGGTGAAGAAAACTCATAATTGGTTTGGTCGGCATTTGTTATCTTATATTGGGAATAACAAATTGAAAGTTGAAGCTACTAGTTTTCAGCAGCTAACGCCTAGTTTAGATGGTACTGTTTTGCAACAGTTCAATTCAGCTGTGCATGTAAAGCAATCTTGAATCCTTGGTAAGCTGTTATCTCCCAGTTTCCATAATGTGTTGATATAAACTTTACAAAATGTTCCAGTTTTGGACTCTTCATTTTGACCTGAGACCAGTGTTTGCCTTCTGCTATAACTCAATAGTTTTTCCTTTTAAAAATCCTACAATTCTCAAGTTGTTTTTACTGTCCATAAAGGGGGACTACCATTAGCTTTTGTGCTCCCATTCTCATTATAAACTGCATGTAGTAGATTTTACCATATATTTTTAGCTAACTGTATCTTTTTCTTTCTCAGAAGTACCAACGTTACAACATATCTGAGGATGCCTGGCAGCAGCTGCTAGCTTTCAGCAGGTGTGTAAATGAGGACCTGGAAGGTTATGATCCGAAAGGTACAATTACTTTTCTTCCATATGGCTCCGTTTGCATTCACTCCTATATCTGCAGCTTCCTTCATAGATTTAGCTCTGTAAGAATCAAGACAAAATTTACTGGTTACTATTTGTTTGTGACTTTGTGTATATTTTCCTCAGGTGCTTGGCCTGTTATTATTGATGATTTTGTGGAGCATATGCACAGGTGTGTCGTTCTTGCCCACAATATACTATTGGAATGCTTTGCAATTTAGTTTATTGATTTTATTCCCATCGTCTGAACCTAAAGCATGATCATTCAATTTGCCGCTGTGAACTTCACTAGAATTGAAAAATGCAGCATAGAATTTACTATCAGTATTTGTCTAAATGCACAAGTACCTTAGTGGATTTTGGCTTTCCCCAGATTGACTATCGCTGCTGCCCACATGTCTCTTATGCCCTAACGTTTAAGAGCGTGGTCAATAAGCACTTCTGGCAGAAGAAAGCGCAAAGGATTTCCTTTCTGAAATGTTTCTTTAAACACTATGGCATATCTTTTACTTTCACTAGCGTAACCTTCATTCTTCCCAAGTAAAGGTGACTAAACAAACTTAAATTAATATGTGCACAAAGGCTCCACGTTTTCGTCCAACTATTTTGCTTGGCAAGGGGGTTTTAGGAATAGCCCAAGGATATCTGAGCTTTGGTACAAGCTGGACTGGGAGTTTTGTTGACATGTTAAGTAACTTTTGGGATTTAGGATTCAGCGCTGCTTGCTTTGGATAATTAGTAGCTTTGTATCATACCATGTGGTTATTCCTAGTACTTCTGCAAACACAAGCACATACTGAATTGGTGACACTACTGTTCTGCCATATTAATAGTAAAAAAAATAGTTAATTTTGTCCGATTAGTGCATATTATAAATTGTCATATTTTCAGATGCCGTAATGGCAATTTATACCTAATAGCGGGTTCAAGAAGAAAATAATGTAGAGATCAGATTGGTCACCATCTGCAGATGAATATAAATTCCAGACAAGCTAGAATATATACATGCTAATGAATATATCCTACGTGATAATAGGCTTGAGAAAGTCTTCTGCTTCTATGTTCACAGGTTGCTTGTATTCCACAAAACTATGATATTTATAACATGCTCCATGAGTTAGTCTTGTGTTTTTTCCTAGTTGTACTGTTTCTTATGGGTTTCCCTTGTAAATGTAGAATTTATCACTCCAGTGACTTCTCCAGTGCAATGGAATCACAATGCAGCATATCCAATACATTTAGAGGTATTGTTTTAAGGTTTTACTGTTTATAATGGTTATTTAGTCAGCTTTATAGTTAATTAGTTATGTAGAATTTTGTGTGACAGGACTAAATCTTCCTGGATTAAAGAGGAAATGCCCTACTCAATCTAACTCCAATGAGGATGGAAAACTTTCAGATGATTTTACACGCTCTGTCCATCTTACACCGTTGAAGCGACCGAAGGAAAGTTCTGTCCCCACTAAATATGGAGTTTTTGAGCACAATACAGGTACCCCTTTCTTTAACAGTTCATCGGATTATCGTGAGGATACAAATTTACACAACTCAAGAGGTTGTCTTCAGAACTCGCCTTGTATTGTTGAGGATAGTTTGTCGAAAGGGTTTGAAGGTTGCATTTCAATGAAATGCTCCTTTTAATATACTCAGGAATGCATGGCTTAGTCATTTATAACAGTCCATAAATTCTATATATTTCCATTTGCATCACCACCATTCTGTATTTGTATTTAGTCAATTTTCCAGTGGTGATATTATTTTGTACCCAAATTACGTTGTTATGTATTTTTGAGATTAGGTATATGCGACTGAGTTCTCCTGCTGTTATTGAAGACATTTGCGTTTATTCTTTTATTATATGTTTTGAGATGTAATTGATTAGGTATATGTGTTTGTTCTTTTTTGTCCCCTTTGTTCTTGATATTTTCCAACTACCGTCTTAATCTTGCCTGGCTACTTGGATATTAGTATCAAGCACATTTTATTAAGATATTGGCAAGTGCGATTAGGAACGAGGAAAATGCCAAATTATAGTATAGAAGAGTTTTCATCGCTTGAGTTTGCACCCTTAACAATACCACCGATATACTCTAAACATCAATACCGGCTAGATATGTACATCTCTGATATCTCTTTTTACTTCTTGATACCAATGAAAATTTGCCTCAGGAAAGTCAATAGTCATCTGGTGAAGAAGATACCGGCCCCAAGCGATGGGCACATGCCTTCTATTTACAGAAACCTAGGTTAAACTGTGTGTGGATGCACATTCCCATTTGTACAACTATTTACTGGCATTGGTATCTTATATGTGCACACTCATTCAATTGTGGATCTAGAATTTCATCACACCTAGACCTAAATTCTAATAAGCTAAAATCCTAGAACTAACATCAATTTATACGGACAATACGGCATAACAAAAGTAAACCATAAATGCATCATCGATACGAAACATTAGCTCAATACTTTAACATAAAACATAATGAAGAAAACATAGTAAAACATAAACAATGTAGCATGGCAAAGATATAATTTGAGTACATAAATAAAGAAGATCCATTCTATATCATTTTGTGCCCCAAATTCCTAAATAGAAAAATGCAAAACGCATGGCATTCAATATTTCAATTCATTTCCTCATTCAAAATTCAGATAGGGATGGCATTCAATATTTCAATTCATATTCTCATTCAAAATTCAGATAGGGATGGCATTCAATATTTCAATTCATTTCCTCATTCAAAATTCAGATAGGGATGGCATTCAATATTTCAATTCATTTTCTCATTCACAATTCAGATCGGGATGGCATTCAATATTTCAATTCATTTTCTCATTCAACCAGAGGAGGTTGTGGTTGTGCTCTTGCCCTGGCCTGGGGCACCCTGTGGCCTTGCCGGCTTGCCCGGTTGCCCCTGGACGGCTGCACTGGAGGACCGAGGCACGGCCAGTAGGCACCGAGGGAGGAGGCGCAGGAGGCCAAAGGCAGGCCAGGAGGCGCAGGAGCAGCTGGAGGAAGGCGGCGACGTTGGCGCTAGAGGGATGCAGCAGCGCCAGTGCTGGAGAGAGGCGACGTTGGATGGTAGAGGGAGGCGATCAGGCGATGCTAGAGGGAGGCAGCACTGGAGGGTGTCGGGTCGGGCGAAGGGTTCGCCGGGGGTTGACCGGGTGATTAACTTGGCTATTGGGCTTGTGCCGCTGGCGCTATGAGCTATGGCCACCGGATATTGGGCTGGGCCCATGACTCAAGTTGGGCAACTAATGCTTGATTTTTCTTGGGTCTATATTGAAATAGGAGCACTGCCAATTTTTTTTGGGCATCTCGCTATAACCTATTTAGCCCGAGGTCCAGATCCGCCCCTCACTCTTTGTCGCTATAACCTATTTAGCCCGAGGTCCAGATCCGCCCCTCACTCTTTGTCAAGGTACCTTTGGTTCAGGGCCTTGAGGCTCAAGTTCCCGTGCTAAATTTTGCTTGCAGCCAGAATTCACCCAACAAACCCTGTTCTTCTTTCCTTTTCTTTTCTTTTTCTTTTGGGTGCAACTCTGAAAATAAAATTTTGCATGGCGTACGTCTTCCATTTATTCATGCATGCATTAAAAACAGAGGCACATGCTAGAACTTGTTAGCAGTCCACAAACAACACATTGCGTTATTTCTGTAAGGTTGAGTGCATGACAGATGTCGGATTACAAGACATACCCTACTGCCCTCATCACATTGTACATTAGTATTCTGAAAAAGCATCACCCAGAAGTATGATATGCTGAAGCTGTTGTTAGTACACAGATCAACGCCATCTATGCATCTAAGGTCATCATCTGAATGTTTCTGAAGAATTTATACCCAGAAAGTAATCGCAAAACAGCAATTCATACAGTTCAGGTGTTGTCATTGGCAGTAAGCACTATTGCCAGTGAAGTTTAGCCCTAGAAGTACAAATGCTAATCCTTGGAGATAGAGATCAAAATAGTAGCTAGTCTTCCCATGGAAAACAAGGTTGTATGATGCACAGAAGAAAACAAACACCGAAAATCCAATCTCAGGAAAATTAATTCTGCAACAAAAAGACGATGTCAATTACAATATAGCGAATGGTATCTGATAGTTTAAGATGTGCATTACATTGACTAAGAGGTTTACCTCTCTCTTAACCTTTTCCTGGTTTTCTGGAGCAAGGGAACTTCATTGTCCTCCTTAAAATCGTTCCCTACCATCTTTGTCACAATCCACTGGTTAAACTCTGATAATTCCAGTATACCAGCCAGTGCAGCTCTCATGCGATGCATTGTCATCACGCTTTCAAACAAAATCCAAAATGGCATGATGTGTATATTTCTGCAGGGGAGATAGATTCTAGGGCATTAGTATGCAGGGAAGCAGAGATGAGTAATTGTATTGGAACTAGAGTCAGTTCTTGAGAAACTAACTTTGGATTTCTTATGGCTGTAACCATAGGAATATAGGCGACACCCCAGATTGGTACGAATAGCTCCGGGATCATGACTGATATGGGGACTATGACATTGTAGAGAATGCAGGCGACGGTAGGGACCACAACTCTCCGCACCAAGAAGAAGCTATAGAGCATATGGAGCTTCTTGAGAGTGATACATCCTACCGGGGGATGAATTTTCAGGTTTTTTTTCGTTTCTTTTTTTATTTGTCAGTGAGGGAGAGCTTACCTTAGCAGCCAAAATTTCCTTTGCATCTTTCGGAATAAGTTTGCACCACCACAGGCCCACCGGAATTGATGTCGACAGTAGGCCTTGTAAGTGGACGGCAACTCACTCTTAACCTACAACATGTTTGCATAGTCAAATTATTACATAGAACTATTTTACTTTTGACAGCATTATCGTAGGATGAGGTCTACTTACTCTGATGTCTCCAACATATATATAAATTCCCACCCCTTCAGGGTTGCTCGAACTGCCAAGTCCATGTCTTCAACTGTAGTGCGGTCCTTCCAACCTCCTGCCTAGTTGATGGCTGTTGTACGCCACATTCCAGCGGTTCCCTTAGAATAGACATGCCTTTAGAAGATTGTTTGGTTTTATAATCTAAGTTCTGGAGTCATTTTGTTTACTTCATGATCTTTAGAATCCGTAAGTTAACACCAAAATCCTCAAGTAACCACCGTAGCCAAGTAATCTCTGCTGTCAAGAGAGCCATAGCTCGCAACTCAGCCTCTGCACTCGAACGGGACACTGCAGTCTGTTTCTTCGTCTTTCAGGCAATAAGAGAACCACCAAGAAAAACACAGTAGGCAGAGAGAGACCGGCGATCAGAGGGATCACTGGCCCAAGTAGCATCCGAATAGGCTCAAGTCAGAATGAATCGGGCGTGGAAAGAAGAGACGGCGAGAGATAGTCCCACGAAGGTATCGCAGAACTCGAAGAAGGTGGTCATAGTGGACTGAGTGGGAGCTGAAACAAACCGACTCGAAATATGAGCGGGATAAGTGATATCCGGACGAGTAACAAAGACAAGATAAACAAGACTCCCAACAAGGTGACGATAGCGAGTCGGATCGTAAAGAGGCTCGCCATCAGAGGGTCGGAGGTGGACATTGAGCTCCATGGGAGTCTCAACGATCTGTTGATCGGTGAGAGAGCGCGATCAAGAAGATCTGAATATATTTCTCTTGGGACATAAAGAAACCATCCGGAGTGGAAGTAACCTCAATCCCAAGGAAATAAGCGAGAGGACCAAGATCCGACATAAGGAACGCTCACTAAGACGAGCCTTGACAAAGGCAATGTACTCGAATCATCTCCGTAATGATCATATCATCAACATACGAAGAAGAAGAGTCCACCACGGGGCGAAGTGTGGACAAAGAGCGCAGGATCATGATCACTAGCGGAAAAGCCAGCAGCGGTGACCACGAGGAGAAGCGCTCAAACCAAGCACGAGGGCTTGCTTAAGGCCATAGAGAGAGCGGCGAAGGCGGCGGACCATGCCCTCGAGAAGAATACCCGGTGGCGGATGCATGTAGACCTCCTCACGCAACTCACCATTAAGAAAGGCATTCTTGACATCAAGCCGAGAAGCAGACCGGTGGCGAGCAGAGCGCCACCGGCGTAAGAGTGCGAGCGGTGGTCATGTGGGCCACAGGAGCAAAAGTCTCGTCATAGTCAACGCCATGCTCTGCTGGAAGCCACGAGCAACAAGACGCGCCTTGTAGCGCTCAAGAGAGCCATCGAGCGAGTCTTAATCTTATAGACCCACTTACACGTGATGGGGCGAGAATGAGATGGCAAGGGAACAAGATCCCAAGTACCGATGCGCTCGAGGGCGCGATCTCTCGGCCATGGCAAGCTGCCACTCGGGGTGAGTAACAACATCCGTAGGAGACAGCTCACGAGTAGCTGCGCCAAAAAAGGCAAAGCGGGCGGAGGCGAATCGGCCGGCGATCGCGAGAGCGTAGCGAGGAGAAGATGACCCATCGGGGATGATGGAGCATCGAAGAAGGTGGATCATTAGGAGAAGATGACTCACCGGAAGAGCCTCAATACGAGGTCGACGAGTGTAAAAAGAAGGGGAGGCATCAGTAGTGAGAGGAGCACGGGAGTCGGAGGAGACGCGCAGCGGTGACAAAGCGGAGAGGCCACAAGGGAATATGTGGAGACTCGGTGGGACAAGTGGGCGAGGGCAAAACAGATATAGGTGTATCCGGAAAGGTCAAGAAAGACAGAGACTCGCAGAGGAGTCGAAGGAGAGGCGGGGCGTGGGTAGAATGGGCGAGACTGCGTCGAAAGTCACATCCCGAGAAACCCGCATCCGACGACCAACAGATCCCAAAGACCGATAGCCCTTGTGCTCGGCATCAGTATCCCGAAAAACACACTCAACGGATGGCGATCGGTTTGGTGCGTTCGAGGGCGAGGAGAACGTAGCAAACGCAGCCAAACAGATGAAGAGTAGAGTAGTCGGAAGAAGGCCACGAGACGCTCAACGAGGATCGCACCACGAAGAGCGAAGAGGGTGAATGTTGGCGAGATAGGTGGCGATGGAAACGGCTTGGCCCAAAAGTGAGGTGGAATAGAGCGGCGATCATCGAGCACGAGCCGTCTCAAGGAGGTGACGATGCTTGCGCTCAGCGACACCATTCTGAGCATGGGCACCAGGACAAGAGAACTGAGCGAGAGTGCCCTGCTCAGCAAGGAAGCTGCGCAGGTAACGAGAGAGGTACTCGCCAGCAGAATCAGCACGAAAAACACGGATAGGAGTGGAGAACTGTGTGTGTATCATAGTGGCAAATTGTTTATAGATAGACAAGACCTCACTACGAGAAGACATGAAATATATCCAAGTGTGGCGAGAGAAATCATCTATAAATATGATATAATATCGATGACCCCCTTTCGAAACGAAGGGAGCCGGACCCCAAACATCTGAATGAACAAGATCAAAAGGACGCTGGGACACAGACTCACTATGAGGATAGGGAAGCTGAATTTGTTTACCTAGCTTACAGCCCTGACAATCTAAAGATACGTCTCCTGAGACAGACCCCAGAAGACCACGACGAACTAAGGATGACAGGCGAGATCCACACAGATGACCAAGACGGTGATGCCACTGCTGAAAAGAGCCGGTAGACGAAGTGGCAGAAGCGGAGAGACTGGCGGCGATGGTGGCAGCGGAAGGAAGGTGAAGCCAGTCAAGCTCCCGAGACGCCGTGAGTCACGCGCGAGGCCGAACCAACGAGCTCCGTGTGGCGGTCTGAACACAACAAGAGTCGAGTCGAGAATGACACGATAACCAAGGTCGATGTCATCCCGTGAGAAAGAAGTCGCATAGTGAGGCGAGGAATATGAGCAACGAAGGAACATGAAAGGATGAGTTGCTAAGAGATCCTCGACTGAGACGAAAGAGATGTACCATCGCAGTAAGAACACCGGCGGAGAATCAAGAGGTGTAATAGAAGACAGTGGAAGAATCGGGGTCATGTGAAAGATGCTCCGAATCAAGAATCCACGGGAGGTACTGACCGTGTGTAGGGTGGTTTCTCGGTGCACAAGAGTCGATGAGCGAACTGCGCGAACACATCGAGAGAGAACACGAGCGGCAAGCGGCGTCGAAGTCGGCTATCTCTTGCTCGGAGAGAAACTGCGAAGAGGTCGATGCGACGGTGTCGTAAAAGCACTAGTGCCGGAGAAGAACGGCGTGATGGATGCCGCTTCTTCTTATAGCACTGACTCAATGTGGCGGCCTTGTCGCAGAGGAACAGTGAGGACGGCCACCTCGAGACGAAGGGCGGCCACCACCACCACCGTGGCGGCCAAGAAGGCGATGTAGCGGTAGACGGCGGCGAGCACGAGAGGAGTGGCATCGGACCAAGCACCACTCGGGCGAGTCTCCTCTGCGCGTATCTCGGTGAGAGCCTCGGAGAGTGACATGAGGGTGGCGTGCAAGCGGTGAGCACGCCTTTGCTCGAACTTCGGGGCGGCGAGTAAGGAACTCGTGAGACCCGCCGAAACTTCAAGTCAAGACGTATATCCAAGCAAAGACGGACAGAACGACGGCCGGTGCGGAGAGAGTCCAATCGACGCCGCATGCCAGAGCTCGGCGTAAAGGCATCAACGATAGCATCACCTGCTGAAGAGAGTGCTCTTGGCGAACCACGGACAGTGCAGGGCATCACCGGAGGGCTCGTAGCGCCGACGAAGATGAGTCCACATCCGAAAGCGAAGAGTCCCACAACCTCGAAGAGAATCGAGGCCGAGGCGGCGATGAAGACAGCGCGGCTCGGCGTCGTCATCGCACCACCGAGTGTAGGTGGTGAGACGATCCTTGTAGAAATCCGGGGCCTCTGGTAGGCGAGGCGCTTCATCATCAACAATCGGCGACCTCGGTAGCAATCTTGTCGGTATCGGGGCAATGCAACAGCGTGGGCTCGTCGGAGGAATAGGGCAAGGCGGGCGGTGACATCGCCGAGAGGACGCCCGAGACGTAAACCACGCATGTGAATGCGCATGTGAGACACGGCCTCGGTGTAGTTAACACCATCAAAGACCACCGGCAGCGAGGAGGAAACGGTGCCCATTGGTAGGCGGCGCCGGGCGGCGCGGCGACCAATACAACGAAGTCTAACAGCGGCGCCAACGCGCGCGGTTAGATCGGCGTTTTTGGAGCCGAAAACCCTAACTTAGTGGGCCTTCGCCCGCTACACACGCACACACGAAGAGGCGGCGCGCCTTGGCGAAGCGGCGAAGCGGCGGCGCGCGCGGCGGGCGTCGGCGGCGGTGGCGCGGCAAGGCGCGGCGGGCGCGCGGCGGCGTGGCGCGCGCGGCGCAGCGTGGCAGGGCGGCGGCGCGCACGGCGGCGGCGCGGGGCGGCGGCGCGGCGGCGGCGGCGCGCGCAGGCAGCGGCGTCGGCGGCGGCGGCGCGAAGAAGCGGCCGGCGGCGTCGGGCAACGGCGACGCGTGGGGCGGCGCGGAAGGAGCAGCCGGCGGCGTCGGAGAGATGGAGACGCGAGCGGCGGCGCGGAAGGAGCGCCGGCGCGCGGCGAGCGAGCGCGAAGCGCGGGCGAAGCGGCGTCCGCGCGTGGAAGCGGCGCGCGCGAGGAGCGGCCGACGGCGTCGCCGCGCGAACGGCGGGCGGAGTCCGCGCGTGGAAGAGCGGTGGCGCGGAGGGAGCGGCCGGCGGCGCCGGCTGCAGATGGAGACGAGCACGGTCCTAGGTATGACAAACCCTAGGCTCTGATACCATGTTATGAATAGTGCTTGTATCTATTCATGAGGCCCAAAGGGCAATATATATAGAGGTACAAGGGATGTACAAAAGGAATACAACACAGCATATTAGGAAACAAATATCTATTCTATCCTTAACAGTAAATATGCGTACCATTGAAGCTGAAGAAGGCAAAGGTTGCCGATCCTGCTTGCTCAACTTTGAAGTGGTAATCGAAAAACATCTTCTGTACCCTTGTCAACAGGCTTGTAGTGTAATTCACTGCAAAATTCTGTCAATTAAGAATTGGATCGATCAGAGTAAATAAATGTTTGCGAAGTTAATACACTAGCAGTATTTTCCATGTCAAAATTTCTTAGAACTGTTTACATACCTTGTTTCTGGCATCGTCATGAACGATAGTACATGGGATCGGTCAAAATATATTTTAGATGTTCATGAGAGTGCAAGGAGATATTTGTTTTGTGCAGACAGAACAGTGAACTGTTTTGTCCAGCGTTTCTGCAAATTTTCCAAAGAATGAGATGTAGAATGGAGAAAGCATTCCTCTCTGGTGATTTACTGAAATGTGGAAGCATATATGACAAGTTTACATGGAGGACTCAAAATACTTCTGTAATTTAGTTTCGGTTCCATGGCCTAATCAAAACTGCCCATTTGTGATGGACTGGTAGCTGGAAAGATTAATGCTCCAGAGCTCATAGGAAATGGAGTCCTTACCGAAGGCCCACCGAGCTTGAACAAGAGCAACTTCTGGATTGTGCATGAGGAATGGCACTGTTCTGAGCAGGAAGTCTGGTTCAGCCTGGAAATCAGCATCCATTATGGCAACATATTCGCACTGCTTGGCATAGTCCCATTCCATTCCTTCCTTCAGGGCTCCTGCTTTAAACCCTTTGCGGCTGCTGCTTGTGGCATACTTGATGTTCACATCCTTGCTCACCCAAGTCTCACATTCGAGCTCCACCAAATTCTGCAGCAAGAAGTAATCCAATCAGCATAAATGCTTTAGATTTCATATCTACTACATCCACCAATGAATGCAAGATGGTTTGATATCTTGGGCTCTGCTAGCATATCTTAGCATGATACTCTTGTTATTCCCCCCTGTGAAGTCTGACCGCCTGAGGCTAGAGAAGTCCTATGAGTGGGGACACGGGTGAACTAAAATTTCAATCACTTGGAAGCATGTGTCCCGGTGGTCCTCAGGCAAGGTTTAGTTTTGTTACTGTATCAGCACAAATGGTTGCAGCAGAGTGGGTGGCTGAAGTCGACCGCGCCGATGGAGACGGCTGCCGCGAGGGCGGCGGCGGCAAGGACGGAGGGCGCCACCAATTTCTCCAGCCTCCATGGTTGCAGTGACGGAGGAGGCGAGGGGAGAGAGGACAACTGGACGGGACCGCCGAGGCCAATGGGGCTTTTCCCAAGTCTACACCTATTTTGTACCTTTTTTTTCTTCCACTTTTGTTGTTTTTCTATGTAATGTATGTGCTCGGATTCGCAATTTCACACATACTAATGCAGTATAGGTGGTTTTTTTTTGTTACGGTTTATAGCTTATCGCTACGGTTTATGATTTTTAGCCATAGTACAAACGGTTGTGTAAACGAACTGAATACAGATAAGCCAATAAATTGCTTCGAAACAGTTGTCCTGATAAATCGTTTTAAAACAATAACAGAAAAATTGTCTTGTTTATTTATTCAAGAAAAATCGTAAGTTATAAACTGAATAGAATCGGACTAGTTAAGACTTAAAGAACACAATTGGTCACTACTAGTGTTCACTGTAAAATTTTCATCTGAATGGTAAAACACAAGAGAATGACATGTAACGTATCTTTGTTGGTCTGCAATGCTTAGAACTTATAGTGGGCTCAAATTCAGCTAACGAAGTTACACTGTTTGAACATCATGACTGTTGATGGGTTGATCTCTACCTGTACCTAATCAGCTCAGCTGGCCTTTTAACGTGGGGAAATGAATGTAGTGTGTGAGTCATGGCCATACGTGGTCTTGTAATTAATGAGAGTCATGTCAAATTAAGTAGTAAGGGAGCAACGTGTATTCTCAAAAAGGGACACGTAGCCCCAAGTTGAACTATAAGGGTTTGTATAAATACCCCCTGGAGGGGTTTGGGACAGGGAGGAAAAAATCTGGTTCCCCTGAAAGAAAAGGTATTTTGTATCATCTGTTGTGTTTATGCAACAACAATAACAGTAGCCAGTAGGCTTCCTTCAGTTATTTATCAAGATAAAATAGTTTTTTTTTTGGCTTAAAGTCACTAAGATGGTATTTTTGCTTGGTAAGCTGCAACCACATGCGTCCTTTTCAACCGAAATTTTGTGGCTCTGGTGGGCTCTCGAAGAAAGCACGCCAAAAAACCCAAGGCTTGGCTGCATCGATTGGCTGTGGCCTTTCTTCCCTCGCACCAGCCACCGCCCTACCCCCTTCAATATCCACCGCTCGTGCTCTCTCTCTCCTCAGGTGCTCTCTCTCTCCTCTCCTCTCCTCTCCATTTAATTCTGTCTGTCGATCTACCTGTTTGTTCCTCTCCTTTACGTAAGGATAGATTAGTGCCTCTGATGGCTCTAAGCAAGATTCTTGGCTTCCTAAGTTCTCCAAGAACGCATGTTTCTGTCTGCACTCGAGATGCTGTTAGAGTCGATGTGTGTGCCTGAAATCTGAATGCATAGGCCCTAATTCTTGAATCGAAATGCTTGTCGATGCGGTCATTTTTCCTGATTGACGTGGATTTAATGGGTACATATTTGGAGAGAGGGTGCTAACATATGAACACAACCACACAATAGTAGCTGATGCCCCGTTCTTTTTAATTTATAATTTATGCCTTCTCGCTGACAAATAAATAGAACGATTTCTTTGCTGTTGTTTCGAAACGACTTATCAAGATAGTCTTTTCAAAGCAATTTATCGGTTTATCGGTATTCAGTTCATTCATACAAGTGCTTAGCTAGATCAAAAGCCATCAGCTGTAGCCGCTCAGCCGCAAAGAAAGCATCCATCATAATAATACAGATGGTTATCATTTATCAACAATTCAGCATTGTCTGTCAGATACTCTATCTAGTCACAATGCACATTGTTTTGGGATATGTGCAGTTAAACTTTTAAAATTTTGGCTATTGATATATTTTTAAATATTTAGATTGGATACATGAAAATCACATGTATTATTTGTTTCAAAAAATACTTTTATAATATTATAATTTTATTGGGTGTTCTAACTATATTACAATAGAAATTAGTAATCAAAGTTGTGTTTTTGGGACTGTGTCAATATTTAAAATGATATGTATTTATGACTGGATTGACAATTTGAAACGTTTGAGAATCCAGAACTATGCTTTTATGATGTAATTGCCTGCAAAACTTTATGACCATGAAATTCCAGCATATACTTTTCTGTATTTGGCATTTTTGTATAGAAGTGTTACTGTATACTGAAATGCCGCACAATACAATATCAAATTTTCTATGATAAAGAACTGATTGTCTAGGTTTTGTGTGCCTAAGCATTTTTGCTATTTATGCTACTGAAATCTGTTCTGTGCTCTTTCAGGTACAAATTCCCTGCAAATAGCTTAACTGCAGTACTACTAAGTTCCTGCTGTTAATTTCTGAATCTTCGCTGCATTATTTATACAGATCGTAGGAGATGGCAGCTGCTGCAATTTCCTTTCTAACACTCGGTTCAGCTTGTCTGAACAAGCAGCTCCGACCTGGAGCCTGTACCTTCACTGCAGAGCATTTCAGTGGTTGCAGCTCTCTAAAACCAGCTCCATCAATGAGCTGCTTTCTTGGCCAACCAAGCAGTAGCAACTCCTATTGGCATTCAGTCAAGCTGAGATCAAGAGGGCCAAGGCTGCAATCCGGAAACCGGGTCGTCGCGCAGGCCGGCGGCGGCTACAAGGTGACCATCCTTGGCGCGGCGGGAGGGATAGGGCAGCCTCTTTCGCTCCTGATCAAGATGTCTCCGCTCGTCTCGGCGTTGCACCTGTACGACATTGCGAACGTCATCAAGGGAGTCTCTGCCGATCTTAGCTACTGCAACACCCCGGCGCAGGTCGTTGGCTTCGCCGGACAGGAGGAACTGGCCGGCAGCTTGGCCGGCGTGGACGTCGTTGTCATCCCCGCCGGGCTGCCCAGGAAGCCCGGCATGGCGCTGGACGACCTCTTCAGCATCAACGCCGGCATTGTGAAGGAGCTCGTCGAGGCCGTGGCGGACAACGCGCCGGGGGCGCTCATCCACATCATCACCAACCCGGTGAACTCCACCGTGCCGATCGCCGCCGAGGTGCTCAAGCAGAAGGGCATGTACGACCCGAGGAAGCTCTTCGGCCACACGACGGTCGACGTCGTCAGGGCCAACACGTTCGTTGCGGAGAAGAAGAACCTCCCCCTCGCCGACGTCGACATCCCGGTCGTCGGCGGACACGCCGGGATCACGATCCTGCCGCTGCTGTCAAAGGCAAGACCGAAGACATCCTTCACCGACGAGGAGGTCGAGGAGCTCACCGCGAGAATCCAGAACGCCGACACCGAGGTGGTGGAGGCCAAGGCCGGCGACGGCTCTGCCACATTGTCCATGGCGTACGCGGCGGCAAGGTTCGTCGAGGCGTCGCTGCGCGGGCTCGATGGCGACGGCGACATCTACGAGTGCGCGTACGTGCCGTCCCAGGTGACCGAGCTGCCGTTCTTCGCGTCCAGAGTCAAGCTCGGGAAGGAAGGCGTGGAGGAGGTGATAGGGTCGGAGCTCAAGGGTCTCACGGATTACGAGGCGCGCGTGTTGGAAGCCATGAAGCCGCAGCTGAAGGCGAGCATCGACAAGGGCATCGCGTACGCGCGGCAGCAGCCGGTGGAAACAGCGTTGGCCTGAAGAGTGAAATCGCGGTCATTTTGCAGCGTCGCTGGGAGCTTTGCTGTGCCAGTGTTGTAGCACTGCATGTTGGTTTTGCCCTAGAGTAAAACTCACATATTGTAAATAAACAAAAAGAACATAAGAGAATTTATGAATTTCCGTACTCTCTTGCTTCTTTTTACTTTTTTTATAAAATTAGTTATAAAACTTCTTATTATATAAATTAATAATATCTTACTAACATAAGTACTCAGACTTCAACTTGGATATAAATTAATAATCTCTTACTAACGTACCTACTCGAACATCAAATTGGTCATGACATCAACTTGAATTATATATGTAGACGGATTCTACTATGGCTCAGACTCGATTTAAACTCTAAATTAAAATTATTTTCAACAAACTCCTCCTACTCTTGACTCCACATACTCCTAGTTAATCTTGATGCATTATGAACAAGCAGCTATACCTCTATACGAAGCGTTCTACATATAAGCTACATATAGAAACTCAACTCAACTAGTATAAGTCCATTCAGATGCAAAAACTAACTTGTTGAGTCGATCTCATCTACGATTTACCTAACTTATACTCGACACACTCAGTTTGAACGGTGAACACATTTTCTTAACGTTTTGGTCTCATATCAGCTTACTTGTTTAGAGCCATATGGAGACATATTCTACTACGTCTCAGACTTGATTTAAACTTGGTATTTCTAGTGATGGAACTTGGTAGGGAACTTGTCAGGTTAACAGAGATGATTAGCTTCACAAGTATGACGGAGGATACTTGTTGGTGGATTCACCATTGGGATATTGGTGAGGAATAGGCTGAAAGTTCATCGTAGAACACATGGAATTAATCAAAATTTCGTTGCATCTTACTGAAATAT
The DNA here is from genome assembly GCA_036346265.1 of Melocanna baccifera. Lineage (NCBI taxonomy): Eukaryota > Viridiplantae > Streptophyta > Magnoliopsida > Poales > Poaceae > Melocanna > Melocanna baccifera. The sequence goes on along the minus strand of CM070696.1, from coordinate 18,625,301 downwards.
TCACTCTCCGTGGTTTTTGACTTTTTGGTGATAATGCTGTTGATTGGTTTCTCCTCTTATTTTGGTACGTCGATGCTTCGTGATTTAAGAACTTACAAGAGTTGTGTATGTAGTGTGTGCTCCCATTACAACTGAGCAACCTGCACTGCGTGATGGAGAAAGTGCAGAGTTTGATGCCTCAATGAACCTAGAAAGTTGACATCAAGCAGGATGGACAAAATGCTGGTTTATCTTAGGCCAGACAAAATGCTGCCTTATCCACCCTGGCATAAGAACACATGTAGTGGTAGTGCTTAGCCACCAGTGCTTCAAAATTTGATGGTCACAAAATGATCCGTAGTAGTAAGTAATTAGTTGGCTATGAACAGCACATTCATCACATGAATGCAGGTTGCCGATCGAATAGCTTTCGTCCCGGCAAGATCGTCCGGGAGGAGTTGACCTGTTAACCGTTTCCCTTTTCAACACAAGCCAAACAATTTCGAGTTCTTCCGTTCCCTTCCATGAAGAAGGCGACAGCCGGTTTCCAATGCATGGCAGCTGATCGGCACTCTCGCTCTCGCTGCCCTTGTTCTTCGTGCCTTATTTGTAACAACGCTCCTGAGTTGTGCTCCGTGCAGTTGCAGTGTGCTAATGAGCAAAACGCAGCAATATTTTTGTACTTGTTGGTTTCACGGCACACGACGCAGAACCAGGGACGGAGGCACCGCCGGGCTCGCCGGCGGCAAGCCACGGAGGATGCGGTGTATCACGGCCGTGCCGGCGTACCTCCATCGCCTAGTTCCCGGGCACTCTTGCTGTCTTGCGGACGACACCGACGCAGAGCCTGGGTGGCTCCTTTCTGAGCGACTGGGCCGCTACATGGGTCATGGCCTCATGGGCCCTGGAGGACCGGTGGCAGCCCGTGGCCCATATGGCATCATGCCATTGCCCCGGTGCCCCCGAACCCGATCAGCCGATCCCCAATTCCTTCGGCCATGTAGCGGTTCCCTCCTCCGCCAGTATAGTCCCCCTCAGACCTCACTCTCAAGCCAGCGGAGGGTATGTGAATCAATTTGCTCCGAGTATTTAGTATGTTAGGGAAAATAAGTAGCTTCATTTAGTTCATGGATAAAATTACATGATGTAGATTAGTACATGCTCAGAAGGTCCTACCTTTTTAGGTGTAGGACTACCGACACATTTACAAATGGACAAAAGTTATGCTGAAGTATTTCTAATCTGCTCGCATATCTTATTCTGTTTTACAGTGTCAATGTCCGTAGTTGCATCCTTTAGGAAGATACGCCCAATCCACCTGGTTCTTGATTACTTGTTTGCATGTATTTCACATCTTTGCTTAATGAAGACATATGATTTCATTAGTTAAATCTAGGAGATGGCTGCCTCAATGCAGGGATGAAACCAAAAACTCATCTATTTAGAAATGTGTATTATCCTACTGCAGGTCTGCAAGAGCTATCCTGTCATGCTCTTGTTCTATTTCCCTTTATCCAAACACAAGGAATGCTTTGTAGTTTTTATGGTTCTCAACTAAAGCTTCGGTTTTTATCATCTGTAGGTTGTTTCAGATGATGGGAAAATGGTTAGACGCCGATTGCCCTTCAATGAGGCGGATGCTGAAGAAGTTCAGGTTTGCATCCAATTAGTAAAACAATCTATTCATTATGTTTGTCATGTTTCTGAACTTTTTGTCTTTTACGTACTCAGTCACACATTGTTGTTGCTGAAAATTTACCTGAGGAGCATCACTATCAGAATCTTATGAAGATTTTCTCATCTGTTGGGAGGTATGCTTGTCTGTTAACATGAATAATTGCGAAATACAATGTTGAACCCACGATGTCATATGTTGCAGTGTGAAGTCAATACGTACTTTCTATCCACAAGGGATTGAAGGTGCTGGACCTACTGCCGGCAAATCATCAAGGATTGAGACACTGTTTGCTAATAACGTTTGTATAAGGATCTATATACCTGCTATATCAATGTTAAAAGTTATATTGTTTGTATACTTGGGCTCGCGGCTCGTCCAGGCTCTGCGCAGAACGTATCTGTTAAGGAGATGAGATAGAGTTGTATTAGGAGATAGAGTTTGTATTCTATTCCACATATGCCTTATCTCTATATGGCATATACCCCTTGTACTCTCCTATATATATGATCTTTTGGGTCTCATATCAATACACACAATATTCATAATATGGTATCAGAGCTTAGATTATCCTAAGCTACCCTCGATCTACTTCCGCTGCTGCTGCCCCTCGACCTACTGTCCAAGAGGCTGGATCTGCTCAAGAAGGCCATGGATCTCTTGAACACGCCTGTCCAGATATTGGAGTTTTTCTTCGAAAAGTCTTCGAGGACGAAGAGGCCGCGGAAAGAGGCACCGCCTTTGAACTTCCCTGCTTCGGCAAGGCCATCAAGATCCGGCTGCGCCTTAGGTTTCTCGGCCTCGCGCCTCCGCCCTCCAGTGCATTCGCCTTCTCCTGCCACGGAGGCGTCGGCGCCGCAGCCAGTCGTCGTCGCCTGCGGCGCGCGCGTGCTACGCGCCAGCTCCCAATCTCCTGCGCAAGGAGGCCACCGAGTTTGCATAGGAGGCGACCCGAAGCCGCCGCCCTCAGAGGAGACACAGGACGACCTCGCCGGCGAGGGGAAGCCGAGCTCCAGCTCCCCCTCCCTCCCAGATCCGCCGCCACCCTCCCGGATCCGCTACCTCCCGGCCACCACCCGTCGGATCCGGCTGCAACCCGTCGGATCCGATCGCCGTTGCCTTCAATCCGGCCCTAGCCGTCGCCCGGACCGCTTTCAGCTCGGGCTGCTGCCGCTTGGGGCCGCCGCTACCGGCAGTCGCATCCGCTGCTGCCCCGAGTTGCGCGCCACCGCATCTGGCCGTCGGGTGTGCTGCCTCCACTGGGCGCGCCGCCCCTCTGGGTGTGCCGCCTCCACCAGGTGCGCCGCCCCCTCCGCTGACGGCTACTCCTTATCCGGTTGCCAGCAGCTCCTCCGGGCGCGCCGCCCCTCCAGGTGCGCCGCCTCCATAGGCGCACCGCTCCTCCGGGTGCGCCACCTCCACCAGGCGCACCACTCCTCTGCTGCCAGCCGCTCCTTCGGGCGCACCGCCCCTCCAGGTGCGCCGCCTCCACAGGCGCACCGCTCCTCCGGGTGCGCCACCTCCACCAGGCGCACCACCCCTCTGCTGCCAGCCGCCCCCCATCCGGCTCCCGGCCGCCACTCATCCAGCTCCCCCTACGCCAAGCCATCTCTTTGGTGAGATCCGATCTGGATCCAATTAAGTAGGCAAAAAAAAAAAGATAGAAAGATAAAAAGAAGAAGAAGAAGAGTTTTTGATCTGGTCCGTCGCTGCCCTTCGTGTGCTGCCCTCTGCGCGTTGGCCTACCCACCAGTCGCTGCCCTCAGTGTGCCGCTTCCGGGTACTCTCCGCCCTTCAGATCTGGGCTGCCAGCGTTGTCCGCTGCCTTTGGTGTCACCCTCTACACGTCGGCCCACCCACCGGTCGTCGCCCTCCGTGTGCCGCATATGGGTACTCTTCGCCCTTCGGATCTGGGGTGCTAGCGCCGTCGCTGTCCTTCATGTGTCGCCTCAAAGAAGAACAATTCAGAGAGTAGTGCAAGCCCCTCCGTGCGTCGGCCTACTCACTGACCGCTGCCCTCTGTGTGCGGCGTCGTCTTCTTTTCGGCCCACCCACCAAGAGAAGCGCAATTCAAATAGTAGTGCAAGACCCTCCGTGCGTCGGCCTACCCACTGACCGCTGTCATCTGTGTGCGGCGTCGTCTTCTTTTCGGCCTACCCACCGGCCACTACCCTCTGTGTTTCAGATTTTGTTTTACTATTTTAGTAATAACTCTTTTCAAATGCAATACTATTGCATACGTCTTGCATTTGAGGGGGGTGTTAAGGAGATGAGATAGAGTTGTATTAGGAGATAGAGTTTGTATTCTATTCCACATATGCCTTATCTCTATATGGCATATACCCCTTGTACTCTCCTATATATATGGTCCTTTGGGTCTCATATCAATACACACAATATTCATAACAGTATCAACATCCTGCTTTTGCCCCGAGGTGACCGGTGAATTAGTCTGAAGCTACTGCTAAAAATATCTGGCTTCATTCGTGCAGTTTCAGTTTAGAGGATTTGGGCATCGTCAAGTCGGCAGCGATCTTAAGATGCCCCACTCATCCCATCTGCAAAGTGACTGAGATCTCCCTGTCCGTCGACATCAGAATTTTTTCGCAGCATCACAGATGCCAATCTGTGCGGCTGAACTGAGTAACCTTCTAGCCTTCTAGGCATATGTAAACAAAAAGGACGCTATAATTTGCTGTTTAAATGGCACTTTCCTGCCATTGTCAGAGAGTGACAAGGTCCACGGAGGATCTTAGTACCACATACTCATCGCTTTCAGAGTAATTAGGCCTGTTCTCTTGAATGATCCAGCAATAGCAGTGCTGAACTTATCATCATGCTAATTTATGGCCTGCTGCCACATTTTCTTCGGCTCCAGCTTTCGTTCCTACCATCCTAAACCTGTTATTGTCCCTAGGCACTATCTATTCCCACATTAACAGTGTCCTTTTCAAATGGGGACTAAGTTCTTGGAAATGAGTTGAATCGAATTTTGTTTGGTTAATGGTTCATTCCCTCCAGTAAGTTCACGTCTCACTTGCTCATTCCTGATTGAAGTTTGCCTCGATATGACAGTGACAACATAAATTTGAGCTCGAGTAGATCAAGTAGTCAATTTTAGTGTGCATGAAGTGATGTTTTGACTTTGATCTGCTCTAAGAGTCAAACATTCTAGCTAGACTGGTAAGCGGTAAACCTGTCGATAAATTTGACACAACTCTCTGCTTGTTCTCTCTCAGCATTTATGTTCTTGTCAGTACACTTTGTTTGACCTCCTCGGGTAGTACTACTGCTGCTTGTGCTCAGTTCTGTTGTCTCGATTAATGCAAGATTCTGACGAATTGTACACTTGTTTGGTGGAGTACTAGAGTAGTGAGTGCTTGCCTCTGGTTCATTAACTGATCAGTTTGCTAGTCAATTCTTGGAGCCGTATCAAGTTGCTAACCCAATAAAACTCCTGTCATTAGCTGTGCCTACATCTCTGAAACTAATTTCAGACCTGATGGTTTGATCTGACGAAATTGTTTTACCTAAGAGAAGTGCTCGAGCTGCCTTCTTCTGGCCGTATCGACCATAAAACTTCTAGAATTGGTCGACGCCCATTAATACTGCCATTGATAGTGCTCATGACATTCTGTCTAGAGTAAATTTATGTACAAAGACAAGGCGAGATCATTTTTTTAAAGGGAATATGTATGAAGCAGATGCTAAATATTTGTTCAGCGTGAGCTGAACGAAAATCTAAACTGCCCGACGCAATCTTTTCGCCCTTTTTGTGAATTCTGACATCCTCTTGATACAATCTGAAACAGCCACAGCTCGTTCCAACCATCGAAACGGTTGCATCAGCCAAGTTGATCAGTTTTTTAGTCGGTGTAAATTAAGAGATTCATATGACCTAACTAGATAAGTTGGTTCAGCGTAGTCGGTTGGGCCTGATTCGTCATGAGCCCATAACTCGCCGCATCAACAGACTTGTCGGGCGATACACATCCTCTCATGTTGACCTCCTCTCATAGAGCATTTAAGCTCTTGCCTACCTAATGTTGAAGTTTCGGCGCCTCCTGTGGGCTCGGCTGCATTGTTCGTTCCTGTTGTTGAGGCACGGTCCTATGCTTTGCTCTTTCTTCTGTCATCTCTAAAATATAAATCCACTGGGTTCCAAGCATGAACTATGAAGTGAAAGAAGTAATCGATCCCTCACCTGGCTTTTCGGATTCACACTAATGCCTAACACTAGCTATAACACAATACAGTAAATACATCAAAGCTTTAGGGGTGTTTGTATTGGTCTCTAAACCAGAAGTTAATATGAGCATTTGTCTTCTCCACTCATCTTACTTTTTTCTCGCTTCGAAGATAAGACAGAGACTGCGGACACATCACGCAACCTACTCATCTAGCTCCTATCTCACGCATATATATCTTGTTCACTTTTTCTATCACCTACCCCTCTTAAAAATAACTTCTTTCAGTTATTATTATTTATTTTCAATCAAAAGCCATACGCCGACTTAGTATTGTTTCATTTGCTTTCCTTGGACACAACCGTAGACAGGGCATTGACAATTGTGTAGACGCTGCATTCAGATGGTGTGAGCACGGCGCGTCAGTACGGCTGGACGATACTATGTACTCCACCTGTGGGAGAGATACGACGCTGTCTAGAAGCATCAATGAAGCCTAATCCTAACAAGCTTTGTTTGACTTCATTAAGTGTAGGCGCTCTCTGAATTAATTGTCGTGGCCATACTCCTTCGGAATGGGTCACGTGGGCCCAGATGTCATTGGCGATGGCGTAGGTAGACAGTGGCCGCCCGGCCCCAACCCAATCATGGGCGCCACCATCGCATGGCTCGAGCTCCATCGTCTCGCGTCCACGTCCCCACGCGCTGAGAATGGCAAGGGAACTGATCGGGCGTCATGGGCATCGCCGCCCGCGGTGACCGCGAACGGGTGTAGCGCGCGCGCGTGCGGCCGTGCGCCGTCGGCGTCTGGAGCGTCCAGATTTGGCCTCGCCGACTTCGGGCCCGAGTCGCACAAGCTAGCTGCACACGGAGGCTCCAGACCTCCAGAAAATTGGGACATGGAGGAGATGTCTGTAATGTGAGTGAGTCAGTCGCCGGTTTATCCGAGTGGCCGCCGATTCGGTACAAGACGAGTGACGTTCTTGTTTGTTGTCAGAAGACATGCACTTCGCGGCATGTGCATAGGCGTAGTGGCCGTACGAGGTTTATGAGCAGTTACGCACGAGCATCGCTGCGTGCGTCATGGGACTCATGGCTCCGGCCATCTAGCCTGCTGCTGTTCTTGTTTTTTTCCGATTTTGTTACGGGCCAGTCTCGACCTCGACCCTCCTTCTGCTGCTCGCAATCGCTGAACTTTACTCCGATCGGCCGATCTGTATGACCGGATCCGTTGCACCAGGTGGAGTTCTATCCTAGCTAGTCGTTCATTTCAGATACATTTGTAGTGTGTTGCCCCTTTTTCTCTGTGTAATCTTCTCTGCCCGGGTGGAGCTCGTTGTTGTCTAGTAACACTTTTGTTGTATAACGATTCTACGCCTCCGTCCAAGTTTATAAAACATATTTTCTTTTGTTGTATAACGGAGGGAATAATGTAAATACATGAGATAAGTATTTTGTACTTAATATAAAGACACCTAAGTCTTACGCTTGTTCTTGAAAAAATAAATTAGATCCCAACTCCAAATAATTTCAGCTTCTAAATTTTTGCTTATTTAAGTCAGAAGCCATTTGGAACACATCGATTTCTAATTTCGTTTTTTTTTTTGCTTTTTTAAGCTAGAAGCCAATTGAAACATATCGACTTCTAATTTCATCTCTTTTTTTTTTGCTTTTTTGTCTTTTCTTTTTTTTTCACTCTTATATCTTTGTATTGTTCGTGACAATAAAATGGTTTTTTCAATTTTTCTTAATTTTTTTCTTAAAAAAGGTTAACAGCCGTTACAATACAATTTCAGTCAAAACTGCAGCTATAAAATTAAACTAATATCTAGTTGAAGCACCACCCAATCGTGCGTCGACATATATAGCCTATCTGAGATCCAGAAGGATGAGATTCTAATATTGGCTGTCGAATGGGTAGCGAACGGACGAGATTGTCCCAGACGGACACTATGAGGACGAGCCCCAGCTAGGAGATCGACGTTGACTCGTTTGGACCAATCCATTTTTCACTCCACATCGACCGATCATGTCCAAATTAATCTTGCCACCAGCAAGGACGGCTTCGAATTGATCATGGCTACCTGCTGAGTTGCTGCTGTACTATCAACTGTGAGGAGACATGTGAAGTCGATGTCTCGAGTCATCTCACCTTGACGTAATCTCAATCCCCTGATGATGATCTACAATATGTGAGTAATTAGTACTAGCAAGCTAGCAGCAGTCAGCAGATTAGCCGAATCTAGCAAGTAGCTAGCTATTGTTGCTTCGCCATGGATCCGTGGAAGACACCATTGAAAAGCTGGTCATTAGGACGTACTAGGAGAAGTATAAGATGTCACAGTTCGTGATTAACACGAGTCTAAGTTGTCACAGTACGTGTACGGATCGGATCTGGCCGTGTGTGAACCCTAGCTCATCTGTTTTCCGTATTTTCGGCGCAACTTCTCTTTTTCAGCTATGCGATAGCTGCATACTTTGGGATAGAGTAATCCATGGCTTTTTTCAATGAAGTTATAGATATTTTTTCTCTTCAAAGGTGGGTACAGTATGATATTTCAATATCTCAAGTTAGGGCAACGACAAAAGAAATATGCCAAATAGGGGAAGCAATATGCGGTAGGCGTAGTTCGCACTGTGTAAAAAAACTAGGGTTAAAGAAACTAGATAGTCCTTCGGAGTTTTCTATGCACCGACTGGCCAATACGTATCGGTATCACTGTATCAGCCCGTAGCTTGCTGTACACAGGCAGCAAAACGATCACACAACTAACACATTTCTGGAAGCACCAGGTCGTTCAGAAATAAAGAGGAACCTGATTGACACAAGAACCACTTTGTTGTTGGGTTCTTTTTTTTTTGACTTAGACTTATCATTAGTTATATATGGTATACCTTTTAAAATAGGATCTATAGATAAATTATAGTAGATATTATATCGAGCACAGTTATATTAACCTAAATAGCATGTGACTGTTTCTACCTATGTGCCAAAAGAAACCAATGCAGTACTAGTACTCCTAGGCCCTGATCGTTTCGGTTTTTTTCGGTTTCAGCTTTTAGTTTCAGCTTTTTTTCACTATTCACTATACTATTCACTAACTCAGCTACAGTGTTTTTTCAGCCAGCTACAGTGTTTTTTCAGCCAAAAACCAAAAGACATCGCTATTCCGATCACCCCTAAATTATAGATAGATCAGGCGAAAATTATAGAGACACGTGCAAAAATGCTCTCTACTACGTACTTCATCTTGCAGGGCGTGTCTACTGGATCGCTAATTTCGCGGAATGTGCAGGCATCTTTGAGCAGCCGGTGGCATGGTACACCAAATTAATTCTGTGGATGGGAGATGGTATCATCTCATGCGTGTATCGGCTGACCAAGTCTTCAGCTCGCCATGCCATGCCTGCAGTAGTGTCTTTCTCAATTCCTTCTCGCATTCAAACGACGTGGATCGTGCAGTAGTAGACGATGGGAAAAAAAATTGTGTGCATGAATACTAGCATAGGCAAAACCTTATACCTCGTATGAATACTAGTATGTAGTAGTATCAATCTTTTTTCTAGAATCGTAATTAATTAATATAGTACTCTATTGACTGAGTTCAACTTCGACCTATCAAATTAATAGAGTTGAGATTGGGAGGTTGGATCTGTCAAATGTTTTCTTCGTGTTAGGCTCGTCTAAAGGGTTTAAGCTTTTAGCTTTCACTATTGATTTTTAGTTAAAATTATACTATTGTGACCGTTAGTTTTTTCCAAGTTATTTAATTAAAAAATTAAAAATTATATCGTTACAAACAATATAAATAAAGAAAAGTAAAATAGAACAAAGAGTAGTGATTTTTAGGCCTAGGGGCCAATCTACGGGACACAAATCCCTGGGAGATTTTGAAATTGCGACAAATCCCCATTTTCGTCTTGGTGCAGCATTCGATTAAACCTTGGCTAGATGTCTAGATGGGTTTAGGCCCCCTCCAGACGACTTGTTTTTTGGTTTCTAAAATTTAGTTTTTTTTCTTTTCCTCTTTATTCTTTGCTTTGTTCTAAAAGATTTAGTGGTTTTTTTCTATTTTTTTAAAAATAATAGCTGTTACAGTAAAAAAAGCATAGACAGAAAAAAAAAGAACCCAAAAAGCCAGGCCTTCATCTGCAGTACATTTGCCCTGCACATAAAATTTTCGGAAACCCTTAAAAAAGTAGGTTGCATATGGTTTGAATAGAGTACTGCACTTGTATGCCCTTTAAAAGACGAAGGGTATATATTAATTGGAGACAATCCCAAGAACCGAGCATACAAGCAAGCTACACCTAGCCAAGCCTCGTACGCCTGTCCCGTGGACACACAGTTGACCTTGGGTCCTGCTCTACCCGCATGCGGCTAGCTAGCCCATGCATGTGCCGGTGCTAGTACCACTAGGCTAGCTGCATGCGGCTCGCTAGGCCGACGACTGAGATCGATCGGTTGGTCTTCTCCTGCGTTACAGTAGAGCGAGCGAGTTTGGTGCGCTCCTACTACGTTAAAGTGGTAGTGTGCACGCATACGTTACAGTACCAATGCAAGGTACACAGGCCGGCCATTACTCTACTGCTACTGCTACTCTACTTCATTCATGTCTCCTGCGCTGCTGCCTCGCCTTGCGAGCCCTGCCGCTGCTCTCACAGGGAACGGTAAGTTACACAGGCCAAAAAGGCCACTTTTTTAATGCTTTCGGAGAAGGTGACGTCGACCAAAACTTGCCGTCCGATACGGATGTCAGTGTGTGCATATATAGCAGGTCTTATGATCAGAACTGGGCAGTCAAAAACTGAGGCCGGCGACCTGTTCTCCGCTACGAAACCCGGTAAAAGTAGAACCGGAGAGAGAGAGAGAGGGGGGGCTCTTTGGTTCTCTCTTCGGTAGGGAACTAGGGATGACTCTGTGACGCGATACAGCCCGCGACCTGCGAAAATTCATTTACAGGAAGTTTTGACGAAAATTCATTTAGACTGAAAAATAGTGGTTTATGATTGAATCTATAATGTAGATGGTTTATTTTACATTATAGATGATAGTAACTTATTTGGTATAATTAAATTTAAAAGAATCTTAAAATAAGAAAAAACAAGTTAGCTTATTATGTATAATGCAAATGAGTACAAGAAAAACGAACCAAAAAGGTTTCAAAACTGAAAAGATAGATAAAAAAATTAGAAATAGTAAAAAATAAATTAGAAGCCATAAATTCAAACTAAAATAAATAGAACCCATAAATACAGAAAAAGAGTCAAAATGCACGCAAGTAAGCTAAGGGACGAGGAATGCCAATGCTGCTACATACCGTACGCGGCCACGCACCGGGCCATGGGATAGAAACCAAGTGCGTTGCAACATGCCATACGCAGCCACGCACCGGGCGCGATAAATGCACGCGGCACGGCCGGGGTGGCATGCACTGCAGCAGTGTACTACCGCCCCACCACCAGGCTGACTTTGTCACGAGACCGGAGTAAATGCACACTCGCTGCTAGCTCACTCTCCTCTCTCTTCTGTCGAGTCTCTCTCTGCGTTTGACTCTTCAAGGAAGCTATAGCTACCTTCGCTTTGCCTGGTCGCGGGCTGCTTGCAGCTGTCTAGCCGTCTCGGCACCCTGGCCGGGGTAGCCCACATACTAGGTCAGCGCTGTGCTTTGGCCATGGCCTCCGGTGTATAAATACGCACCTACACCTGTAACACCTCTCCCCTGCTTCGATCCTTGTCCACAAGCCTGAGACGCAGACGCACGCTAGCTCTTCGATCTCTCGTCTCGCACACACAACAAAAGCTCTCTTCCGTTCATTTGCTGAGAGAGGGGGGGTCTTTCGGTGAGCAAGAACGCGAGAAGCGACCATGGTGAGGCCGCCGTGCTGCGACAAGGAGGGCGTGAAGAAGGGCCCGTGGACGCCGGAGGAGGACCTCGTCCTCGTCTCCTACGTCCAGGAGCACGGCGCCGGCAACTGGCGCGATGTCCCAACCAGGACCGGTATGCGTGCGTCACAGTCCGAGTTTGTGGATTATTGGTTCTGTATACATGGATTCTGATGTGTAGGGCGTGTTTGTGGATTGATTTTGCAGGTCTGATGCGGTGCAGCAAGAGCTGCCGGCTCCGGTGGACCAACTACCTCCGGCCGGGGATCAAGCGCGGCAACTTCACCGACCAGGAAGAAAAGCTCATCGTCCACCTCCAGGCCCTCCTCGGCAACAGGTAATTAACCACGGACATATACAACTAGCTATCTGTCGCATTAGCGCAAGCAAGGAGACTAATGGGTCTAACACATGATGCGTGGTATGCAGGTGGGCCGCGATAGCGTCGTACCTGCCGGAGCGGACGGACAACGACATCAAGAACTACTGGAACACGCACCTCAAGCGGAAGCTGCAGAGTGGCGGCGCCGCGGCGTCCAAGCTGGCCGCGCAGAGGCCGGCGTCGTCGTCCAAGGGGCTTTGGGAGAGGCGGGTGCAGAAGGACATCAACATGGCGCGGCGCGCGCTGCGCGAGGCCTTGACGTCTCTCGACGACGTCAAGCCCAAGCCCGACGAGGGCGGCGCAGGGGCTGCCGACGCCGACAGCCCGGCGTCGAGCTCGTCGGGCGCGTCGCAGAGCTCGCCCTCGGCGGCGGGGTATGTCCTTACTACGGAGAACATCTCCCGCATGCTTGACGGGTGGGCTAGGAAGGAACGCGCCGCCGGCGGCGGCGGCACCGGCAGTGGGCCGACGACGCCCGGCGCGGCGGAGAGCGCATCCGGGTCGTCGGAGGCGTCGGACGTGTCATACGGAGGCACGGCCGCGCGGGCTCTCGGGTCCGTGTTCGAGTACGAGACGAAGCCGGCGGTGGTGGCGCCGGAGCAGACGCAGCTGTCCGTGATCGAGTCGTGGCTGTTTGCTGACGACATATATGACCACCATGGCCAGGGCGGCAGCTTGCTTGACGTGGCCATGGATTACGCTTTCTAGCGTGTTAAGCGATAATTAGCATGGTTAAACCATGCGAGGAGTGTATGTACCTACAGCCCAACTAAAGAAAACTACATAGATCCTATAGTATTTGGGCGGCAAATTGTTCATCGCCAATTTGCCCTTTAATCTCTTGTTTACTTAGGATCTGCATAGTTTTCATTTAGGAAAAAGGGTCATGGAATCACTCTGTTATTTATCGGTGTTATTGTGACTTAATATATTATTAGGTTTTTGTTTTAGTAGTAACAACTTCTGAGTATATCCGCGTTTGCAAGCTGCAAAGTCTGGAAGAATAACGTCAGTATGTCACAAACTTGTCATATATTGTATCATTAACTTAAGTCCGTAGATTAATCAGTGGACTTTATTAATATCATTTTCCCTTCTTTGTCAGAGTGGTAGTGCAATCAATTTATCTGTCAAAAATTCATTGTCAGAGAAAATGAAAAAATCATCGTCAGATAAAATATATCCTCGCACATCTAGCAATAAAACTGCCTGGGGAAAGATGATATATATATATATATATATATATATATATAAACACAAGATCTATGTACTCAAATTTGTGATGCACTTATCGTGCACTCCAACTAAAAAATCATAAAAATTCTCAAAAAAAATTCTATTTGTATTTCATAGTTTATTCACTTATATATAAAATTTTAAGTTTAAACTTATTCTATGTTAAGAGTAGTAAAAAGAAAAAATTTTAATAAATTTGAACTCTTAACTGTTTTCAGCTTTTCTCTTTTTTGCTAGTGCTAACATATAATGAATCTGAACTTAAAATTTTATGTGTAGTTAAAATAAATTTAGAAGTATAAATTTTTAGATTTTTTTTATGATTTTTTAATTGAGATATACGGTAAATACACCACAATCTTTAGTACGTGGGATATGTTACCACATAAGTGTGCCTGTCTAGCACACACGTATGGAATGGAATATTTCGAATTTTAGTTATATTAAACTAGCTAGCACAAGTTTGTGTGGTGGCCTGGTGGGTAGTCCTACAAAAGTTCTTCACCTCCATGTTAATGTGGATTACTTCTTGAATTTTTTACAACGAATATTTCAACAAATCAGCATTTATGTATTAACGTACGTAACTGATTAAGAGCTACCAAATTTACAATGTAGGGGGTGATCGGAATAGCGATGGCTTTTGGCTTTTGCTGAAAAACATCAGAGTGGGCCGAAAAAACATCAGAGCAAATGACAAAAGCATCAGAGTAAATGAGAAAAGCATCAGAGCGCCGAAAGAGTACTGTAGGAATAACTGTGCAATCAACATAAATATGTTGTGAGTACCTTGGCGTCGCCGGGAGGGGGTCCGAGCTGGGTGGTCAGAGCACCGGAGCAGGGGCGCACCCGGCCCTGCGACTCCTTCGGACGGAGCGGCCTTGCGAACGGGACCGGACGCACTTCACGACGGGGACGCCGAACCTGCCGCCTTGGGCCCAAGCCGAGGAGCCGGATGTGCCGCGGGAGTCGCCGGCCCCTGATCACGGTCTGCACCACCGAGAGGCCGCCGCGGCGAGCACGAGGATGACGAGGCGCCACTGGGAAGGGCCCGAGTGCCCTTGCCGGTGTGCGTCGCCACGGTGCCGGAAATGCTCGACGAGGCCGGATCCGGAGGAGGGGGCCGCCGGAGGTGGGGGGCGCAGGAGCGGGGCGGGATTGGCGGGGCCGATCCGCGGAGGGGCGCAGAGGATGCGCGAGCCGGAGGAGGGGCGCAGGAGGAGGGGGGCGCAGGACGATGCGCGGGTGCCGGAGGAGGGGGTGCGGGGTTGCGGAGGTGGCGAGGGTGCCGGTGGAGGGCGGATCCGCGGAGGGGCGCAGGAGCGGGGTGCGGGATTGGGCGGGGCCGGATCCGACGAGGGGCGCAGAGGAGGGGGCGCAGGACGGCGCGCGGTGCCGGAGGAGGGTGCGGGGTTGCCGGAGGTGGCGAGGGTGCCGGTGGAGCGCGGATCCGGCGAGGGGCGCAGGAGCGGGTGCGGATTGGGCGGGGCCGGATCCGGACGAGGGGCGCAGGAGAATGCGCGGTGCCGGAGGGTTGCGGAGGTGCCGAGGGTGCCGCGAGGCGGATCCGGCGGAGGAGGGGCGCAGGCGCGGGGTGCGGGATTGGGCGGGGCCGGATCCGGAGGAGGGGCGCAGAGAATGCGCGGGGGGGGTTGCCGAGGTGGCGAGGTGCCGCGAGGGCGGAGGAGGGGCGCAGAGCGAAGCGGCGTCGTCGCGAGGCGAGGAGAGGGGCGGCGGTGCGATTAAACTTCGGCGTGAAGTGTGCGGCGTCGGTGGGTGCGGGAGTTATTCCAACGGCGGCTCGCAGGCTCGCCGCCCATCGCGCAGCTCCGACTCCGCCCGGCTTCGGCTCCCCGTCGCTATCGCCCGTCGCTGCCGCCCGTCGTCAATCTGATCGGGCCCGTAGTTGTGCCACGGCACAACCGAGTACACCTTCATGCTTTGCCTGAAAGCTCCAATATTTTGTCAGCTAGTACCTGAAATATTATATAAGACGTATCATTTGGATTTCATTGCCTGATGATTGTGACTCTAACTTGCTCATAAGGGCATCTCCAATGGTCCTAGCTAGCAACTAACTAGGAGACTTCCACATCATCAATCAAATAGCTAGCATACAAAGGACTGTCTATAAGGATAGCTATTTGATACTTACATGCACACACAGTCATTTATAGAGACTGCCTCGTTTTCTGTTATAGCCTAGTGCTTAAGGAAGAGCCGGCTCGATTTTTTTTGCATACTCTCTTTCCTCCACATAGGATTTATGCTGATGTGTACATGCAAATAGCCAGCTGACTCAGACCATTGGAGATGCCCTAAACTGGATGCACAGTTTCTTTCCCAACGTAAACAGTGCACTACAAGTAGTACACAGCGAATCCTTAAATACACGACATGTGAGGGGCTTCACTCCCACGGACAAAATAACGTCTTCTTCAACTAATGCATCGACCAATCATGCTTGCACTGCACTCCGTTTCCAAGCTGTAAAGATGGTGAAAAGAACTAAAGAGGCTATCATTCATGGACACCCTGCGCACCCAACTTGCCAAATGGCCATGTTGCATGCCATGCAAGTATGGCCCTAGCTCTTTTAGTTCTTGTTGAATTAACTTTAGGGCCTCTCAGCCACACCAAGAAAACTTTGCATCCAAGGCCTTGAATGCCCTTCCTAAAGTATATGCATTATGTACTCAATTCACATGACCTCATTACCTTTGAATTTAGAATAAAAGGATTGTCTATATGTTGGGATACGGATAGACTACGCTAGCACAAATTAAAATTTTTTACCACGTAAATCACGAAGCTATACGAGTAAGAGATCATAAATCGTTACCACTAGACGCGCAATGAAGCGGAAGTAGAGTTGAAGCGGCCGATTTAATGAAGAGCACGTCGATGTAGTAGAAGCAGTCGATTGTCCTCCGGCCAATTGTCTTCTCCAATCAGCACCGCAATTGTAGTAGCGTCTTCACCGAGGTCCACACGTCTAAGGATGGAACATTGTACATCAGCATGCTAGCACCAGCGAATTATGAGAGGCAATGGCTAGAGTTTCGATGGGTGTGTTTCGGGATGCCTCCCTCAACCCCCACTACTCCAATCGGATTCTTATCAGATACGAGTAGAGATCATATCCAACCCCGGATACGAGTAGAGATCATATCCAACCCCGGAGACTATCATCCGAATTCTTATCGTTCCAGCCCAATAAGTGTGTGACGTTGTAGGGTCATGTATATTTATCCATAGGCCGAAAACTCCTTTCTGATTCATAAGTCGGTAACAGTCTCTAGTAAGACATAATAACTCTCAAACATACATAAGGATCATATCGGATAAATCTATATAGTGCTTTTGTACCGATCCATTTGCCTCATGATACCAGATTGAACTCAAAGCAAAAAGCATGCTATTCTATGATAGCTTGATCCTTTACTCGAATCTGTAGTGGATTTCTCAGTTGTGATTGACTCCTCAACCATATTCGGCATGGTCATACACTTCCTTAATTTAACCACACCGAGAGGTCTAGAGATATCCCTCTTGTTATATAAGAGGAGCAAATTTCATCTTAATTGCTTATATTCCCCCCACATATTTCATAGTAAACTCGAAAGCTACCTTTATGACCATCTAGTCACGGAATAGTGTTTAGTAATATCTAAGTAAACTATTACACATATATGAAATAATGATGATCTCAGGTCTAAAGATCATACATACACTATGTATGAGACCAACTGATGATATTTAATAATATAACAATTCCGGCAGTGTCTCATGATGAGTTAATCTAGCATCATGTTCTCTAACATATGTTCACATTATTGAATTAATATTCTATATTTATGATCCGTGAAATATAATCATCAATTAATATATGTACTGATATGTAAATCACAATTATCTACATAATTATATAAGATCATGGATAATTTAGAAAAATATTAAAATATAAATAAAGAGTTTTATAAACAAGTTATATACTTGTTGATCAATATGAAAAGCATTTATTCAAGAAACAAAATATTATATTATTCAAAAGATCATAAACATATAAGTGATACAATCATCTCTATGATTGCTTCTTTATATCACTAACACTATATAAATGCAATCTTTATAAGAAAAAACAGACGAAAATTTAGTCAAATGGACAATCTTTAAATTTAGTCTGAGTCCATATAAAAAAAAGAAATCTTGTTGTTTGGGGATTAATGTACATGCATTTGGTTATTCTTGCTTTTGAAAATGCACAATGGCCCATGCTTGCCCTTGGTTACAATACAACTCATTTTCTTCCCCCATTCCATTTGATGGAAGGGGACATCGCGGTACATCATGAGGTCCCATGCCTGTTATTTATTTCATGTTTGCATTCAAGGGTTTCCTCGATTGCAACTGATGGTGGCCAGCAGCTCAATAGATGAAGACAGAACGCACGCACTTAATAGTGTTATGTCATATTGTCACTATAGCAATGTCGTACACACGCACTTAATAGGGTTTACGGAGATGTTATTAAGCCGTGTAAACAACATGCATTATGCTGATCTCCTTGTGGTCCTATTTGCTATGCTATCTTGTTTTAGGCACTGTTAATGGGTCTTCTCGGACAGAGTACTGTGCATACTTTGTTGTAGCCTTGTAGGTGAGCCTCCCATCTTATTCCTGTACCATCTGGGGTACTTTTGATCTGTGAGTTAGCAAAAGTACAGGTCACTAATTGGTATGCTAAAATTACATCAAAGGTGGCCCGTAATTTGTAATGGGTGTACCATCTTAATTACAAAGAGGAGGATATGTTACAATTCAATGCAACTATTGCCTCGTTCCAAACAACGATATAGCCAGAAGCTTAAAGCTGTTTGAAACGTGTTAACTTTTTAACGTAATTTTTTCTTTTTACATTATATGTGAAGATATATATGATGTTTTTTATTTTTACTATTTTTATTTAATTGAATATCTTAAAAAAAAGTTAGTAGCTATTATAATATTATTTTAACTAAAATTCATAAGCCACGACATTTTGTTACAGGACCTATGGCTCGTGCGTGAATAATTATCTTAGTGACGTCTTGGGATTGCACTTTGTATTTGTGTCCACATCGCACTGCCTTACTGCTCGCGGTTTCACAAGTTTTTTTTTTTTTTTTTGAGCTGTGATTGCACAAAGTTAACCAAACCGAGCGCATCACACCCGTGGACAAACGTGGAAAAGAACGAAAAAAAGAGAAGAAAAGGGAGATTGCACAGTAGACCGTGTATCCTAGTCTCCCGTGGGCCACGGCAGATTGGCTCGCCCAGGCTGGGCGACATGTCATGTTTCTTCATTAAATTGTGGTGTTAATCTACCATAAGCATCGATCAATTAGTAAAAGGGATTCGATTAAATTGTGGTGCTAATCTTCACGCTCACGACGTGACACTGTCGAAGTTACTTCCCTCCCAGAAGGTAAAATACTCCTATATATCTACCAGAGACCCCATGAGATGATTAGGAGATTCCATTCTTGGAACTACATGTAGATCATACCATATAGTGCATACATATGACACTACTACAAAGAATTTAATACTAGACTCCACATCACAGACGGTTTTAGTTTAGTGACCGTCTGTGTTGCTACTAGTGTAAAAAATAATCTGTGAAGATATAATATCACAGACGATTTTTTTCTTTTGAACCGTCTGTGAAGTATCACAGACGATTTGCATTAAAAACCATATGTGATAATTTCACTATATTAATTACGTGCAGATCTGTCAACCCTCTATCTTAAATTCCAGATCTAAGCTGCTGATTTGAGTTGGAGGGGTTTTAAGGCCATTTGATGAAAGTAGACTATTTGGCAAGAGTGATTGAAGATCCAATAATTTTTTGACTACTTATAGTTAGCAATTTGTTCCTAATTGCATTATAATTTAGATATAACTTTTGGTGACAAAAGAATTAAAGATAGTTTAGATCTAGCTAGCTTGATATGGAGAGAATATTATTTACATTTAGCATGGTTTAAGATTTAAAATTTAGTTAAATTATAGTCTATTTTCTACTATGTCATGCATGTCAGTGCTCATCATGTAGGTCAAATTGGTCAAATAGTTGGTTACAATTGGTTCTAGTGAAAATGACTTTTGTGTTAAGCAAAGTCTCATGCATGTGGTACATATCTAGTATACTAATTAATTAATTTAATACTAAATTGTTATATATGTGTAACGTAGGACTGAAACTGGATGTACACTAGGAACTGTGTGAGTGAAGAGTACATTAATGACTTATCTGCTTTTACAAGATCTACCGAGAAGAATATGTTGAATAAGAGGTGGAATATATATACTATCCATACATTGACTATGAGAATCTAAATATGTTTAGAAACTAAGCACAGATTGAAGCGCATTTGATTTGAAAGGGTTTCAAAAAGGGTATGCACGTTGGACCAGTCATAGTGAAAAACATATTACACAGAAAGGTTGTTATAATGATATCACTGATGAAGTCAAAGATATACCGCCGAATGATGTCAATTATAGTTCTAATTTGGATAGGCTGCATGATGATAATTTAAATCAATCAATCAATCAGAGTGGTTTTTTTATCTTGATACAAACGTAAGAATCAAGAGAGGTGCTTAAATGTTTTTCTCAATAGTGATTTGCACAATTTTTAAAGCATGACGAATGTTGGATAGATGTTACTTACCTCTTCATTTGCTTTGGGATTAGTGCTACTTTTATTAGAGAGGAAAGCATTGAAGTACTGCTCAAGAATCAATCAGACGATGGCGAGAGAATAGATATGAAGAAATGATCTCTTGCTAAGGTGGTATGATATTTTTCTGTAATTCCCTGTTTGAAGTGGTTTTTTATTAATTTAAAGGAGGCAAAACTACTACATTGATACTTAAAGTGCAAGAAAGATGTAATGCTAAGACACCTTGCTAATTCCGTTCAGTGAAAAAAATATGATAAGATGTTTGCTAATGATCACGAAGCTTTGTGATCCTCTTAAAAGTGGCCCAGATTCATTTAGTCAGATGGCCCATCAGCCCGGCTCACGAAAGGGCATCCATCGAGGATTTCCATCCACCGTCCCACCCTCCTCCAACCCCAAAGCCGCACAGGCGCGAAAAACATCAAATTCCCACCGCGCGCCACTTCCCTTGCCCGCCAAAACGAACCCAAAACGAACCGGATCGCCACTATTTCTTCTTCCCTCCAAGGCAATGCCAAAACAGCACCCCGCTCCGCGACAATCCCCACCAACCCACCAGCGGCCATGGACATGTCGGCGATCGCCGCCCGCCTCGGCCTCTCCGGGAACCGACCCGTTGTCCGCAAGGCCGCCGAGCTCCGCCGTCTCTGCGACGTCACCTTCGACTCCTCCGTCCTTGGCATTGTTAGCAACCCGGACTATTCCCTTTTCTCGTTTCCCCCCTTTTCTGTCTGGTGTGTATGTATCGCTGATGTTTGTTTTGCGCAGGGGGAGGTGTGCAAGGCGATCATCTGCCTTGAGATCGCGGCATCCAAGTGAGTTCGGTTCGCTCTCCAAGTGTTCGACGAATTGCCCACGTGGGGGATCGTGTTGGTTAAAGGTGTGACCCGTCTTGTTTTATCTGTGGATTGCGCAGGTTTCAAGTGATATTTGATCGGGCAGAGGCGGTGCGTATGAGTGGGATGTCGGATAAGGCGTACATTAGATCGTTCAATGCACTGCAGAATGGTCTTGGCGTCAAGTACGCTTCTTTGCACTTCTGTTCCGCCAATTGGTGCGAACGACTCTTGGTGAATAGACCTAAATTTCTTCTTGTAGGACAACATTGGATGTGCGTGAATTGGGCATCCAGTTTGGCTGTGTCAGGCTGATACCCATCGTGCAGAAGGGATTGTCACTGTAAGTCTGCTTTGTCTTGATTGTTTGGTTGTACTGGAATCCTAGATTTGTGTCCATTAGTCTACTGGTGGAGAAGTGTTACTGCCACACCAGTTACTAAATTGAGATCACTAAGATCATTTGACTACCGTATGGCCAAGTTTGCAATAAAGTGTGAGATGCAAACTATTTGATGCTTCAAAATTGTATTGAGGGTAGGAATTTTTTTTTGTTTCAGCTACAAGGAGCGTTTCTTGGCTGCATTGCCACCTTCTCGCCGGGCAAGCACTGACTTCGGTCGACCAGTGTTTACTGCAGTAGCATTCTATTTATGTGCGAAGAGGCATAAGGTGATAGCAGAATCAATAGTAATGCTTTATTTGCATCTATGCATTTGTATAAATGATTTGCCTCTTGTAGTTCTGAAGCTTTCCCCATTTTTCTTGCAGCTCAAAGTTGACAAACTGAAGCTGATAGACCTATGTGGTACATCTAGCTCTGAATTTACAACGGTAATAGGTTGAATCATCTCATCTTTGCATGTGCATTGTTGGTGCCTGCATCTCATCTTTGCACGAGTGCCGAGAGAGAGAGAGAGAGTATGGATGCACATGTTTGGATTGGTGCTCTGGATCATCCCATTTTGAATATTTAATTGTGCTGCTTGCAGGTTTCAACATCCATGGGAGACCTTTGCTTTGATGTTTTTGGGATAGCCAAGGAGAAGAAGGATCCAAAATCCGTAAAAGGGAATAGAGGTATCTGCATTATCATGCTCTATCTCTGATGCATCCAGTGTTCATATTGATGAATTGCTCGTTCATTATAGATCTGACATGTGGTATGGTTAAAGTTTGTAGTTTGCCAGAATTTTTTTATAGTACTCTCATATAATCTGTAATTGTTGTTGTAGAACTGCTGGATGTTTTGCCTAGCAAAAGGAGACATGAGGATGATAGTGATTTATCTGGTGAATCCTCAGGGGATGACCAAGATGAGCTAGATGTATGTACCCGCTTAGTGTTCATTACATGCAGAGTATTGATCGTGTTTTTCCTTTTGAAATGCATGACATAAAGCTATAGAAAAGAATTTAAGCTAAGCTGCCTTTTATTTGCTGGCTTCTGGTAAGTAAAAAAGGCTATACTATGCTGCTTGGTACTTGAATAAACTAGAAGACACTAATGAAGCAAGATGGTGCTTATTTATTGCCACAAGGGAAAAAACAGTAGCAAGATGTGCCTTGCTTGATGAAAATGGTTTTGAAGAGGCCCTTTTGTTAGGACTTGTTACTCTAATGTTAAGCCAACAGGCAGTGTTTTTGTAGATTCAAACAATTTTACTTGTTGCATTTCTCACGGAAAAAAAATGTTGCAAGCTGAACAAGCAAACATGGCCAGAAGATGCATTTTAGTGGTCCCGTAAATGTCTTGATCTTCACATAGTGCATGTTGCAATATTTTTATATAAGAATCCAGCTACAACTGTACAAGAATGGCTGTTTAACTTAATGGAATTATGGAAGTATCATCAAATAAAGTTGCACATACATACTGAATAGCTTAAAAGAATCAAGACAAATACATCATGTCAGTATGAGCAGTGATTCGATCAGTATTGACGTGTAGGGTGTAGAGTACTTTTCTTTAGTTTGAAGGAAATCATGATTGTTGGCTCAATTTGTGAAGCTACCTAATATCATGCAACTAGTCCTTGTTATAGCTTCTAATTTCTCAGACATGTAGCTCCATTAACACGTTCCTGATGAGTATGTGCATTCTTTTGGATCATTATTGTGACTGCTGCCTGATTCTTCTAATGGCAGCTACCAACTTACAAAAGGCACAAGAAGATGGAAAAACAAGCGTACAATCAGTGGAAGTCATCAGTTCTCTCCTCCAACAAGCAAACCAAACCAGGTTTTGACTTTGGGCTGCTCTACACCCCTGTCTAATTAGTGGTTCTCTTATTCACATGGTCGATGAGCTTATATTGCTCTCTTTTGTCGCAGGCCCTACTAAGCCCAGGAAGCAAGCTCAGCTTAACTTCAAGAAGAAACCTTCCGAGGTCTCCTTGGAAGTATCATCAGCAGCCAACTAAATTAATCTGAACTCATCGCAAGAGTGGATTGCTGAGACTGAGTGCTCTAGCATCATAGAAGTTCCTTTTGAATGCAGAAAGGATACCTCTGTTTCCCTTGTTTTTGATTTGTTTTATGATGCTGACATAATGCTACCCATGAAAATTGTTATCAGGCAACATTCGTGTGTAAATGATCACATGTTTATTTGTACATGAGGAATGTCTCTTGAATCGTTCATCTTCATGCTGTCATCTGTTTCTTGGCGCCATGTTGCCATGGCATTAGATACTCCGTAGTCAAGTGCTCGGAGATTAGAAACAAATGTCTCTTCTGTTAGATGAATATTGTGTGCATCTATTCATGAGGCCCAAGGGGCAATATATATAGAGGTACAAGGGGATGTACAAAAGGAATACAACATAACATAAAAGGAAACAGCATATTAGGAAACAAATAAAAGCCCTAATCTATTCTATCCTTAACATCCCCCCTCAAACTCATGGTGGATCAACAACACTGAGTTTGGAGAGGTAAAAGCTGTGCTGTGCTCGAGTCTGGGCCTTCGTGAAGAAATCCGCTATCTGAAGCTCCGAAGGCACATACTGAAGAGTAATCACCTGATCTTGCACACAAGACCTCATGAAAGAAGCATCAACACCAATATGCTTGGTGAGCTCATGCTTCACAGGATCACGAGCAATACTGATAGCACTGTCTTTGTCGACAAGAGAGGAGTCGGTGTAGTGACGAAACACCAAAATCCTCAAGTAACCACCGGCCAAGTAATCTCTGTGTCAAGAGAGCCATAGCTCGCAACTCACCTCTGCACTCGAGCGGACACTGCGATCTGTTTCTTCGTCTTCCGTGCAATAAGAGAACCACCAAGAAAAACACAAGAGGCGAGAGAGACCGCGATCGGAGGATCGCCGCCCAAGTAGCATCCGAATAGGCACGGTGAAACGAATCGGAGCGTGGAAAGAAGAGACGGTGAGAGATAGTCCCACGAAGGTATCGCAGACGAAGAAGGTGGTCAGAGTGGACTCGAGTGGGAGCTGAAACAAACCGACTCGAAATATGAACGGGATAAGTGATATCCGGACGAGTAATGACAAGATAAACAAGACTCCCAACAAGGTGACGATAGCGAGTCGGATCGTAAAGAGGCTCGCCATTCGAGGGTCGGAGGTGGACATTGAGCTCCATGGGAGTCTCAACGATCTGATCGATGAGAGAGGCGCGATCAAGAAGATCTGAATATATTTCTCTTGGGACATAAAGAAACCATCCGGAGTGGAAGTAACCTCAATCCCAAGGAAATAATCGAGAGGACCAAGATCCGACATAAGGAATCGCTCACTAAGACGAGCCTTGACAAAGGCAATGTACTCGAAATCATCTCCGTAATGATCATATCATCAACATACGTAAGAAGAAGAGTCCGACCACGAGACGAAGTGTGGACAAAGAGCGCAGGATCATGATCACTAGCTGAAAAGCCAGCAGCAGTGACCACAGAGGAGAAGCGCTCAAACCAAGCACGAGGGGCTTGCTTAAGGCCATAGAGAGAGCGACGAAGGCGACAGACCATGCCCTCGAGAAGAATACCCGGTGGCGGATGCATGTAGACCTCCTCACGCAACTCACCATTAAGAAAGGCATTCTTGACATCAAGCCGAGAAATGCACCGATGGCGAGCAGCACGCCACCGGCGTAAGAGTGCGAACAGTGGTCATGTGGGCCACAGGAGCAAAAGTCTCGTCGTAGTCAACACCATGCTCCTGCTGGAAGCCACGAGCAACAAGACGCGCCTTGTAGCGCTCAAGAGAGCCATCAGAGCGAGTCTTAATTTTATAGACCCACTTACACGTGATGGGACGAGAATGAGATGGCAAAGGAACAAGATCCCAAGTACCAGTACGCTCGAGGGTAGCAATCTCCTCGGCCATGGCAAGCTGCCACTCAGGGTGAGTAACAGCATCCCGGTAGGAGACAGGCTCACGAGTAGCTGCACCAGCAAAGGCAAAGCGGGCAGGAGGCCGAATCGACCGGCGATCGCGGAGAGCGTAGCGAGGAGAAGATGACCCATCAGGGGACGATGGAGCATCAGAAGAAGGTGGATCATCAGGAGAAGATGACTCCGCTGGAAGAGCCTCAATACGAGGTCGACGAGTGTAAAAGAGAAGGGGAGGTACTGTAGTGAGAGGAGCCTGGAGAGTCGGAGGAGACGACGCAGGCGGTGACAACGACGGAGAGGCCACAGGGGGAATATGTGGAGACTCAGTGGGACAAGTGGACGAGGGCAAAGCAGATATAGGTGTATCTAGAAAGGTCAAGAAAGATAGAGACTCCGCAGAGGGAGTCGAAGGAGAGGCAGGATGTGGGTAGAATGGACGAGACTCGTCGAAAGTCACATCCCGAGAAACCCGCATCCTTCGACCAACCGGATCCCAAAGACCGATAGCCCTTGTGCTCGTGATCAGATCCCAAAAGACACACTCAACAGATGAGCGGTCAGTTTGGTGCGTTCGCGAGGGGCGAGGAGAACGTAGCAAACGCAGCCAAACATATGAAGGGCAGAGTAGTCAGGAAGAAGACCACGAGACGCTCAACGTGGATCGCACTCAAGAGCGTAAGAGGGTGGATGTTGATGAGATAGGTGGCGGTGGAAACGACCTCGGCCCAAAAGTGAGGTGGGGTAGAGGCGGCGATCATCGAGTACGAGCCGTCTCAAGGAGGTGACGATGCTTACGCCACGACACCATTCGAGCATGAGCACCGGGACAAGAGAATCGAAGAGAGTCCCTGCGCAGCAAGGAAATCGCGCAGTAACGAGAGGTACTCGCCAGCAGAATCAAAGACGAAAGACACGAATAGGAGTGGAGAACTGTGTGTGGATCATAGTGGCAAATTGTTTATAGATAGACAAGACCTCACTACGAGAAGACATGAAATATATCCAAGTGTGGCGAGAGAAATCATCTATAAATATGATATAATATCGATGACCCCTTTCAAACGAAGGAGCCGACCCCAAACATCGAATGAACAAGATCAAAAGGACGCCGAGACACGCACTCACTATGAGGATAAGGAAGTCGAAGTTGTTTACCTAACTTACACTCGACGGTCTAAGGACACGTCTCCTGAGACAGACCCCAGAAGACCACGACGAACTAAGGATGACAGGCGAGATCCACACAGATGACCAAGACGGTGATGCCACTGCTGAAAAGAGCCGGTAGACGAAGTGGCAGAAGCGGAGAGACTGGCGGCGATGGTGGCAGCGGAAGGAAGGTGAAGCTACCAAGCTCCCGAGACGCCGTGAGTCACGGTGCCGAGGCCGAACCAACCGAGCTCCGTGTGGCGGTCCCGAACACAACAAGAGTCGAGTCGAGAATGACACGATAACCAAGGTCGATGTCATCCAGCAGAAAGAAGCTGCATAGTGAGGCGAGGAATATGAGCAACAGAAGGAACATGAAAGGATGAGTTGCTAAGAGATCCTCGACCAGAGACAGAAAGAGATGTACCATCAGCAGTAAGAACACTGACAAGAGAATCAAGAGGTGTAATAGAAGACAGTGGAAGAATCGGAGTCATGTGAAAAGATGCTCCGAATCAAGAATCCACGGGAGGTACTGATCGTAGGGGTGGTTTCTCGGTGCACGAAGAGTCGATGAGCGAACCCGCAGAACCGTCGAGAGAACCTCGAAGCGGCAAGCGGCGTCAAGTCCGGCTATCTCTTGCTCGGTGAGAGAAATGCAAGAGGTCGATGCAGACGGCGACGTAAAGCACTAGTGCCGGGAGAAGAACGGCGTGATGATGCGCTTCTTCTTATAGCACTGGACTCAATGTGGCCGCCTTGTCGCAGAGGAAACAGTGAGGACGGCCACCTCCAGACGAAGGCGGCCACCACCACCGTGGCGGCCACCAAGAAGCGATGTAGCAGTAGACGAGCGGCGAGCGCAGAGGGGAGTGGCATCAGACCAGCACCACTCAGACGAGTCTCCTCTGCGCGTATCTCGGTGAGAGCCTCCAGGAGAGTGACACGAGGGTGGCGTGCAAGAAGGCGAGCACGCCTTTGCTCGAACTTCGGGGCGAAGAGTAAGGAACTCGTGACCCGCTGAAACTCCAAGTCAAGACGTATATCCAGCAAAGACGGACAGAACGGCAGCCAAGCCGGTGCGGAGAGAGTCCAATCGACGCCGATACAGAGCTCGAGCGTAAAAGGCATCAACGAGAGCATCACCTGCTGAAGAGAGTGCTCTTGGCGAACCACGGACAGATCTGAGCATCACCGGAGGGCTCGTGAGCGCCGACGAAGATGAGTCCACATCCGAAAGCGAAGGAGTCCACAACCTCGTAAGAAAATCGAGGCCGATATCGGCGATGAAGACAAGAAGACTCGGCGTCGTCATCGCACCACCGAGTGTAGGTGGTCGACGATCCTTGTAGAAATCGAGCCTCTGGTAGGCGAGGCGCTTCATCATCAACAATCTGGCAGCCTCGGTAGCAATCTTGTCGGTGTCGGGGCAATGCAACAGACGTGGGCTCCGTCGGAGGAATAGGGCAAGGCGGGCGGTGACATCGCCGGAGGACGCTCGAGAGACGTAAACCACGCATGTGAATGCGCATGTGAGACACGAAGTCGGTGTAATTAACACCATCAAAGACCACCGGCAATGAGGAGGGAAGCGGTGCCCATTGGTAGCGGCGCCGGCGGCGCGGCGACCAATACAACGGTCTAACAAGCGGCGCGAGCAACGCGCGCGGTTAGATCGACGTTTTTGGAACCAAGCCTAACTATTAACGCCTTCGCCCGTTAGCCACACACGCACACACGCACGCACACACGAGAGGCGGCGCGCGCCTTGGCGAGCAACGGGCGGCGGCGGCGCGCGCGCGGCGGCGGCGGCGGTGGCGGCGAGGCGGCGGCGGCGCGGCGCGGCGCACGGCCGCGCGCGTGGGCGGTCGGCGGCGGCGGCAGCGCGCGAGGCCGGCAGCGCAGCGCCGGCGGCGAGCGGGCGGCGGCCGCCGGCCGTATGAGTGAGTCGCCGCGCCTTCGGCGAGCATGGCGGCGCGCGGCGGGCGGCGCGGCGGCGGCGGTGGCGCGAGTTGCCGCCGCGCCTTCGGCGGCGCAGCGCCCGCGAAGGCGAGCGGCAGCAGGAGTCGGCGGGCCGACGGCAGCAGGGAGTCGGCGGGGCGACGGCGCAGGGAGTCGACGGGGCCGACGACGGCAGGGGAGTCGACGGCGGTGACGAGTCGACGGTGCAAGCGGACCAACAGGAAACCCTAGGTATGCTCTGATACCATGTTAGATGAATATTGTGTGCATCTATTCATGAGGCCCAAGGGGCAATATATATAGAGGTACAAGGGGATGTACAAAAGGAATACAACACAGCATAAAAGGAAACAACATATTAGAAAACAAATAAAAACCCTAATCTATTCTATCCTTAACATCTTCAACCGCCAAAAGAGCTGTTTGGATTGGAAAGTCAAACTAATACGCTTCTTACATATCAAAGTGCACGTTGCGTTCGTCATCTAATGCAGACTTTGCACTTGTACCCTCAAGTTGTTTGGATCTGCAGTAATAATTTAGACGCTGACATGATGCCATCTATGAAAAATGCTAGTGCTTGGCATTCATGTGTTAATGGTCACACGCATTGTTTTTTAGGATGAGGAATGCCCCGTGAACCGTCCATCTTCATGCTGTCATCAGCCATCACACGCGTGCTGCTCCTCGACGCCATGGCGTTAGGTGTTCTGTAGTCTAGTGCTCGGCGACGAGGCAATAATATCTCTTCGACTAAGATATGTGTCGTTTTAGATCGTAAGTGCGAACCAAATGTTTCTCATATCATACTGTTTGGAGACTGCATGTTGCGTCACTTGCTCTCGTCATCCAATGCAGACAATGCTATCCTCTTACCCCAGGTAGCATTTTATTTTGTGGTCTCGAAGTTGCTGGAGTTGTAGTTTTCTAGTGCTAAGTAATCAGTAGTTCTATACGATGGTGCCGCTATCTTGCGCTCCCTACTGGCCCTTGAGGTGTGGCCGTGTGGGGAAGAAAATCTAATAGAAAAGGGCCTAATGTGAGGTCTCTCATGAGCCGTTGGATCGAGATGATCCAACGCAATCCAACGGTTTATTGGCTGGAGGCTACGACAAAGGGCAAGGGGCACGAGGCCGGAGGCCACCAGGCACGAGCAAGCCCGTGGAACGATTCAGGCTGGGACGGATAAACTATGCGCTGGGCCAGCGGTGCCACCTGTCGCCTGGAGGCTTGTGCTCATCACACGCTCGAGTCGTACAGATCAGATCAGATCAGATGACTCTATAAAAGTTTTAACATTTTAGTATTGGATATATCTTTAGCACTAGATATACTCTCTCTTTATATATGTAAGCTGGTACAGTTGCACATAATTTTGATTCTGTTTTAGCTAGGAAAAAATATGGCCGGCAGAGGCGGAGCACCGGAGGGTGCCGCCCACGCGCGGCCCCGTCGCACGCCTACCCTTTTCCACCGTCGCGTGGGCCAGCGCGGCCTCCAGGCCCACGGTTCGGCGAAACCCGCGTGGCACGGCAAGTGGCCTCCCATCGTTTTCTCCCTCCGTGCTCGACTTCTCTCCGTGGGACCCGCTCTCCTCGTCCAACACGATAAGTAGAAGAAGAAACGCTCGAATCGGACCGCCACCCCCTACTCCCATCAGCCGTCGACCCTTCTCCGCTTCAATTCGAGCGACTGTTGTAGAGGTTGGGGGTTAGTTCTTCCATGGTTTTTTTCTTCTTCTGTGCTGTTCTTTCGATGCTGGATTGTGGTGCGGGGAACTCATGGGGTTTCCTGATTTGCGACTGCAGGGGAGAGGTGTTGGATCGAGTTTCTTGGTCAGCATGGTACCCAGGGACAGGGTAAATGCCGCCGGCGCCGCCTCCGTCGGCACCGCCGAGAGGCTCGTCCAAGGGTGAGTAATTTGGGTCTGCCTTTTAAGTATTGTCTTGAAGAGGAACAAGAAAATAGTAACATTCTGAGCTGGTTCTTTATGGATAAGAGTTCGGTAGGTTTCGGTCAAAGTGAATCATATAGCATCTGTGTTAAGTTTGTTTCAAGAAAAACGTAGGCAAAATAATGATATCGATATCTTGAAACTCATATGCTGTGTACTTTGCTCCTAACTTTAAAGTAGAGGAACCAAAATATGGAGGTTTACCTAAAAGAATCACTTTTTAGGAAATTGAGTGTCCATGTAACGCATTGTGTATTTGTGTTGTGGTTGTGGATAAGGGCTATTGGGTTAGGCTTCTTGCATTCTTGGGGCATCACAAATTTATCAGGCCCAATCATGTTAACCACCATAGCTTCTGATTCAGCAATCTTCTTCAGTTATCCTACTTCATCTTGAACTGGCCCTAGAGGAAATTGATCCAAACAGATTGGATTCTATCGTTGATGTTTGAACATTTCTCAGGCCTATATTGAACAAGCAGTGTGAAAAGAAGGTTCCAAAGAAAATCCATAAATCTGAGAGGGAGAAACTTCAGCGCGACAAGCACAATGGCCTCTTTACCGAGCTGGGAACCATGCTAGGTATGCATTTCTTACAAAATTGCAAGCTGCAACAACATGATTTCAGGTTGTATTACAGAATTAGAAATTTTCTGTGCTTATTTTATGGTGTACCATTCCATACTCTTTACATCACTCATTCCAGTCCAATAGGTAGAGCTCTTTGGAGATCCAAATCCTAGGTTAATTTCAGAATAGAGCGACATTACAAATGTAACAGTTGGCAGGGATTTAGCTTGTATTTACATGGTCATCTGGCACAATGACTTAACTTCTACTTTTGACAATGTAAGACAAAATTTGCAGTGAGTGCAATTATCTTATCGGTATCACCATGTGTCTATGATTAGTTGTCTCACTTCTAAAAATGCATTATTATAAATTGCATTATTATAAATATGCATTTATATTTCCCTAAGCAATGCGCAAACTCTTTTCAGAACCAGATAGGCAGAACAACGGGAAGGCATGCATACTGGGTGACACTACACGAATACTAAAAGATATACTTTCACAAGTGGAATATCTTCGAAAGGAGAATAGCGCACTGAAGAATGAATCTCATTATGTAAGCTCGTTTGATCTGCTGCAAAGTACTAGTTAAATAATTTCCATTCCTTTGATTAATTTGATGATCTGTAGCTAGTATATCATGGATATGAAAATGTTAGTACATTTGTTACTGTGCTAAGAGTTTATTAGAATAGTGGCCCAATTCCATGGGCTGTTAAGTTCATGCCAGTAGCATCATTTCAGAATAAGTCGGCAATTAATTTATGCCAGTATCATTATTCGGAAAATATTTCCTCCTTACCACTGATTCAATATCCGACTTTCCTCATGCTACAAAACAGGTTGCACTGGAGAGAAATGAACTACATGATGATAACAGTATGCTTCGCAATGAAATATTGGAGCTTCGGCACGCGCTTAGGATGCGGCTGGAAGGCAACCCTATTTGGAGCCAGGGCACTACAAGATCAGCTCTCACAGTACCTCATCCCACGAGTAGAGTGTTTCCAGTACAGCATTCGGCACATTTACCAGTCATCACTACAACGGCACTTCCTCCGCAGCAACCAGTAGTCATTGAGCAATGCTATGCTGCCCCACCGCAAGAGCTACAACTCTTCCCAGAAGCTGCATCCACTGAAGACAGTGAACTGTCACAAGACCACGAAATTTCCAATAATGTGACACGTCCCCAGGCAAGGTACCCAACACCAACGGCGACGTTGCCTGTAAACCGATTTCCAATCCTTCCAAGAATAGGAGACGAGCAACAATGTAGCAGTGGCACTACTGGCATTAGCGAGGAAGATGGCCTAGACAGGGCTTAAGTACATAATGAGAAATCTACTTCACGATTTGAAAAGTTTCTAGTTCCAAAGTTTGACCTTTTCGAGTATAGTGAACGTGCAACAGAAACCTGTGCGGTTGTTCATGTAAATACCACTCCAATCTGTATCTCTAAATCTTAGTCTTAACTGGTTAAATAGGTGGCATACACGCTGAATCTTCTGTATGGTATCTCTGTATATGTATGGATCGCTCTCAACAAAATTAGTCCACATGATGGTGCCATTTAGTTACCTATACAGAAGTATATTTTCGCATTGACAATCGCACCTTGAGATCAGTTGGTGGTTGCTTCAAATCAGCAGGATAAACCGCTAGATATCTTAGCAAGACACTTCTATGGAGCTGCAGCCTGCTTCTTTTTTGTCCACGACCATTTTCTTCCCTTTTGAATCCCTGACCTGTGCTATCTCGTCCCATCGGCCTTTCAATGCGTATGCGTTTGACAGGAGAATGGTATCTGACGGATGGTAATCTCCCATGCCGTCCAATTGTGCCTGTACCACCCTCCCCAGCTCGACATTGCCATGGACTCTGCACGCCGCAAGCAAAGCTCTCCACGCCATAGCATCACCATGGGACGATAGCCTGCTTATGAGCTCATAAGCTTCTTCCAACCGCCCCGCTCTACCCAGGAGATCGATGATGCAACCATAGTGTTCAGGGTTAGGAGATAGGCCATTTTGCTGGACCATGTTCTCGAGGAACTTCTTCCCTTCCAACACCAACGCGCCATGGCTACAAGCATTCAGCACCGCAAGAAAGGTAACCTCGTTAGGATCCACACCGTCATCTTCCATTGCACGGAATAGGGATATCGCAGCATCTGACTGCCCATTAACCCCGAAACCCATGATCACTGCAGTCCATGCCTTCACATCCCTCTCTTGCATTGCATCAAAAACTGCAATCGCCTCATTGGGGCACCCACACTTGAAGAACATATCCATGAGCGCTGTCCCAAGTGCAGTGTCAAGCTCAAGCGCTGCCTCCTGAGCAAGCTCATGCACTCGTCGACCAACCAACAATGCTCCAGATGATGCGCACGCGGACAACACGCCCACAAGAGTCCCTGCGCTTGGTCTTACTCCATCCTGCCTCATCTTCTCCACCAAATCCATTGCCTCCTTGACACGCCCCATCTTTGCGTAGCCATCCACCATACAATTATACAGTACCAAGTCCCTCCTCGCCGCTTCATCAAACACCTTCCTTGCACACTCAACACCTCCCTCCCTGACATACATCCCCACCAATGCTGCAGCCACCTTCACACCCCTGCAGAACCCTGCCTTGACGCAGAACCCGTGCACAGACTCCCCTCGCCACCCACCGCCAACCACGGTGACCACTGCCGTCGCGTTGACATCCACGCCACAGCACCTCATCGCACTAAACATCTCCACCAATGTACCCACCTCCGCCGCCCTGACATACCCCCCGATCACCGTGTTCCAAGACACTGCATCCCTCTGTGGCATTTCATCGAACATCCTCCGCGCGTCCCCCATGTCCCCGCAGCAGCAGCAGTAGAAGTGGCACAGGACGTTCCCCAGGCTCACCACACCCAAGAACCCGTACTGCACCACGAGCGAGTGGACCTGTCTGCCGAGCGACGCCGCGGCGCCAGCGTCGGGGTTCTTGGCGCAGAGCGCGACGAGTGGCTGGAACGCGAACTCGTCCAGCTCATTGAGGCGCGTCCGCGCGGAGGCTAAGACGGAGACGGATGCGGCGAGGGAGGCGGGGGAGGGGGCGGCGGAGAGGGCGCGG
Source organism: Melocanna baccifera (assembly GCA_036346265.1). NCBI lineage: Eukaryota > Viridiplantae > Streptophyta > Magnoliopsida > Poales > Poaceae > Melocanna > Melocanna baccifera. The sequence continues at coordinate 18,591,273 of CM070696.1, read as the reverse complement.
AGGAGGGCGGTGTGGTGGAAGAGGGTGGGGGTGGGGATGGCGGCGAAGAGCGAGAGCGCGTAGGGGAGCGGCGCGAGCGGGGAGGCGAGGAGCTTGGCGGTAGGGAAGTCGTGGTGCGGGAAGAGGGAGGATTTGAGCATGTCGGCGTGGAGCTGGAGGAGGTGGACGGGCCGCGTCGCGGACTTGAGCAGCGCCGTGATCAGGGGCTTCCGCGGCGGCAGTGGCATGGCTCGGTCGGGCCGGGCGCGCGCCGAGCGGGAATCGCTCTGTTTTTTTTTTTTTTTTTTGTGAAGCGACGGCGGACGTGACAACTGACGAGGCACTGGACGAGCCGCGCTTGAGTTTTTGGCCCAGATCGCGACGGTTTGGCCGGTGCGCCGTGAGGGCGTGCCCGACCACCGCCCGCGCGGCCGTTTCCTGCTCCTGGTTCACGCGCCGCGCGCCGCGGTTGTCATGCGCCGATCCGCGCCGCATGGGCGTCGCGGACGATCGCTGCGCCTGTGCCCCCACGAGCCAAAACGCAGCTAACCAGAAACTGCCATGCCGGCGCGGTGAAGGGAGCTAGACTGCTAACCGCACCAGACTTCTACGTGTTTCAACAATGTTCGATGTACTTACTAGGTGATTACCGGCTGGTTACGATTCAACCTGACTTTCGCATCGCTTATTTCCTAGATGTGAAGACAGTAGTCCGAAATATGTATTTCAGCAAAAAAAAAAAAGGAACCAGCCATTGTCAGTTCTGTAAAATTTTGAAAAAAAAAGAGGAACCAAACTGGGCCTGTTAGCACTGGCAGCCGCAGTCATACTACCATCGGGGTAACACAAGGCTGAATTCAAGTGTATTAGAGGCCCGTCGAGTCAAAAGCCCATCTCAATCTAGCCCAGCTTTTTCCAAGCCTTAAATAAGCAAACAAGGCAGGAGCTCCAAAGCACGGCCCAGTTAGGGTTTAGTCCCCCGTATAAAAGGCTCTTCTCCACAGCTTCTCCGGCGGCGCCCAGCTCGACGACCCACGCCACGCTGCCGCGGCGGCAGCCATGGTGCACGTCAGTTTCTATCGCAACTGTAAGCTCCCCTTCCCACCCCCATTGCATCGTAATGTGTGTTGCGTTGTGAGAACCGTAGCTCTCTAGGTGGATGGATCCAAATCTGTGCTGTTATTTTCCATGAGGTAGCTTCGGATGTGTTCTGTTCTGGAAAATACAAATGCTTAGCCGTCGTTCTCGGTGCTGGTTTTTTGCCTGGATGAACTAGACGCGTAGTACTTGGTGCTGGATACGATTTTTAGATACGTCAACTAGTAGCAGGTTGTGTTCTAAAACGATAGTTTGGCTATGTTCTGGTTCCTCAAGCGCTAAGCTTGAGCCAACAGGGTTTTGTGAGTTGATTGCGCAAACATCCAGATCAAATAGCATGGGATGAGACCTCCAACTCTCCAAGACATATGCTTTAGTACTGTCTTTTGATCAGTCAAATAATGGGTAGAGACTGTAGAGTTGCCTTTGGAAAATACACCCCACCCTGAAGTTTTTTATGGTACAGTGTGATGTTGATGTGAAAATAATTAGCTATAGCTGTGACTGTGATTTAAAGGCTCAGTGTGATGTTGAAGTGAAAATAATTAGCTATATAGCTGTGATTTAAAGACTAGAATCTTTCTCTGTCGCTTGACCTTTTGGTGTTCAAGCCATGCGTTTCTGGCAACATATTTCACCCTGTTCTGTTTTATCTCATTGCTATTTTTTTCAGTGCAACAAGTAGCTTATGATGTTGACATGTTATAGATGGGAAGACTTTCAAGAAGCCAAGGCGTCCATATGAGAAGGAGCATCTCGACGCTGAGTTGGCGTGAGCTGTGGCACGTGCAGTATGCCCTGAGCCGTATCTGAAATGCTGCGAGGGAGCTGCTCACCCTGGATGAGAAGAACCCCTGCCATATCTTTGAGGGTGAGGCGCTCCTCCACCGCATGAACCGCTGTGGTCTCCTTGCTGAGGGCCAAAACAAGCTCGATTACGCGCTTGCGCTCACCGTTGAGAACTTCCTCCAGTGCCGCATCCAGACCATCGTCTTCAAAAATGGCATGGCCAAGTCAATCTACCATGCTCGTGTCCTTATCAGGCAGCGCCATATCCAGTTAGTCATCCATCCTTCATCTCTTACATGCATTTCAAAACTTACAGTGCTGCACTAGTTAGTCCTATCACACAATATCACTAGGGAATCAGTAATTCAGAATTAGGCCATCTCCTATATTGTCATTTTATAGATAACAGTTTTCTCTTAAAATTGTGATATATCATATAACAGTTTTCTGCTCAATTTTGTTATGCATTTCTGCTGGTAGCTCTATACAAATTGTAAAATGTTAAGTGGTGCTTGTTCATTTAGGATGGGACATATGATGAGAATCCATATGCAATACTCACGACGGTCGTCTGAGACACTTAGTGTGTCATGTTGCAATCATATTTTCTCTGATGCCCCTTGCTATTATTCAACTCTGAGATCTGTAATCTTCAACGGATCATTTTGTTTGACCTTGTTCTTTGCTGCGTCGGTTCTCATCTTGTTGTAAGTGGATCTTTGTTTAATTTTGGGGTGTAATCCTGGAAATATGGTGCAATCTGCTTTTTTGGAATATCTTTTTAAATCTATATACAATTATACATTATGGCTTTTCACTTACATAGTCTATTTGCTAATATATCTATGTTTGAAAAGGTTGATTATGTTGAAATCTTATTAGAGTGGTTGGATCATAAGTTAGGCAGTTATTTTGCATATTAGGGTGTTGTACTCTTTTAGTTGTTTTAGATCTGTCCATCACTGTTATGATTTAGTTTTTTTTCTGCGGCACAATGAGGAGTCAATTTAGCTAATGTATCTCTGAGGCCGGAAGGCCAATGACTCTGTCTTTTTCATTCTGAGTGCCCTATTTGGCTGCTGAAGTTATTTGTTTCTATTAATCTATTTCCTGTTTATTTCTTTCAATTTGTGATTCTGTTGTTTTCTTTATCTTCAGCTTGATAGCTTCATTTCCTTCTCGTCCTTCCATACTGCACAGATATGTGTGGTAGTTGGTTGGTTCCCGTTGCCTTGTCGACTCTGTCCTTTTCATTCTGAGTGCCCTATTTGGCTGCTGAAGTTATTTGTTTCTATTAATCTATTTCCTGTTTATTTCTTTCAATTTGTGATTCTGTTGTTTTCTTTATCTTCAGCTTGATAGCTTCATTTCCTTCTCGTCCTTCCATACTGCACAGATATGTGTGGTAGTTGGTATTGGAATACGCGTAGGCTACGGAAGCAGAAAACAAAACTTTTCTACCGCGCACCCAAGAACATCATGCTAAGGAAGGATCATGGATCGTTACCACTTAGGCCTTGCCGCAATGAAGAAGAATTGGAAACCGATTCAATCTCGCGTCGAGGTAGTAGTGGAAGTAGCCGATCGTCCCGACGGATCGTCTCTCCACGCACGCCGATCGACCTTTGCAACGCAGCGGCGCCTCCACCGTATCCACACGTCCCGGCCGGGCATGTCGCGAGTGTACTAGCACTCGTGGCGGCTAGGGTTTGGCTCGGGAGGTGGCGGCTAGGGTTTTGCTAGATGTTAGCGGGACGAATCCTCCGCCCCTCGCCTCCATATATATAGACCTCCTCACGTGGGCCTCGTGGACCGAGGCCCAATAGGAGTCTATTCGGATCTCTATCCGAATTGAGCCCATATCCGAATCATATTCGAATTAGTGTTCCAACCCGTTAAGCGTGCGACCACAGCAGGTTCACGTATACTTGGTCGTGACCGGAAACGCCTTTCGATTACCATGTTAATAGCGGCCTCTAGTAAGACATATTAACCCCAAAGTATATGTAAAGATCATATCGGTGAACTCGTAATGTTCTCTCATGTACGAATCCCTTTGCCTCACGATATAGATTGAGCTCAAGGCGAGACTGTGTCATCCTCTTAATAGCTCAATCACTCTCTCGATTCCGTGATGGATTATAAACTCGTGATTGACTCCTCAATCACCTTGGCATGGCCATGCACTTTCATAATCCATTACATCGAGGGCCAGAGATATCTCTCCCATAAGGAGGGCAAATTCTATCTTGATCATTCACATCCCACTACATGTTTCATGGCAAACCCGAAGACTACTTTTATGACTACCCGATTCACGGAGTAGTGTTTAGTAGTCCCAAAATAAGCTACTACTCATGTTGGGAACCATGATGATCTCAAGTCTAAGGACTCTACATAAACACTACTTGAGACCAGCGATGACACATGGAATCTCTGCGGTGTCTCATGGCGAGTCTATCCAACATATGTTCACTAACACATGTCCATATTATTGATTTGGTATCACCATACCATGATCCATGAGACATGATCATCAATCAATACATATCTTGATCTTTGTCTTTGAATCATATTTGTTCCTCATATGATATACGATCGAGGATCATTTAGAAATAGCAACATCTTAGTATTTAAGAGTCTCATGAATAAGTCACATACTCACCGATCAATAATGATGATGTCTATTCTAAGGAACAAAGTAATGTATCATAAACATAGTATGTGATATATACAACATCTCCATGTTGCCTCTAGGGCATATCACTAACAGTGTCCCACTTGCACTAGAGTCAACCATGTAGGTATCTAATACCCATTGCCCTAGTGTGAGCCTCATGCTTTGGTGGGAAGCGGCTTTGTCAACGGATCTGCAATGTTCAAATCCGTTTGTACTTTGCATATCTTCACATCGCCTCTCCACTATCTCGCGGATGAGATGAAATCGCCGTAAATGTGCTTGGACTTACAGTGCGATCTAGGCTCTTTGGCTTGCGCAATGGCCCCACTATTGTCACATGAGGTCCATTGGGTGGAGGCACTAGCCATCACACCAAGCTCGAAATAAATTTCTTGATCCAAACGGCCTCTTTGGCGACTTCGAGTGCTATGTACTCGCTTCATGTTGTAGAATCGACAACCGTCTGCTGCTTGAACTCTTCCACTTACCGCACCGCCATTCAGCGAACACAAATCCAGTTGCGATCTAAAATCATCTTTGTCGGTTTGGAAGCTAGCATCGGTGTAACCATTTACAACGAGCTCTTCCTCACCTCCATAGACAAGGAACACATCTTTAGTTCTTCTCAAGTACTTCAAGATGTTCTTTACGACAATCCAATGACTTTCACTGGATCATTGGTATCTACTCGTAGCACTTAAAGCATCTGAAACATCCGGGCGTGTACAAAGCATGGCATACATAATGGACCCAATAGCCAAGCATATGGAATCGCATTCATTTTATCCCGCTCATCGGTGTACTAGGACACCGATTCTTGCTAAGATTTATACCATGTGACATAGGTAGAAAACCTTTCTTGGAATCATGCATGTTGAACCTTTTCAACACCTTGTCAATGTCGTATCTTGGCTTAATCCAATTAGCCTTTTTGATCTATCTCTATAGATCTTGATGCCTGAATATATCTTGCCTCTCCTAAGTCTTTCATAGAGAAACTATTTTTAATGAAGACTTAATGATTCGAAACAAAGGAATGTCATTTCCGATCGGTAATATGTCATCCACATATAAGACCGTAAATACGAGTGCGCTCCCACTAGCCTTTTGTAAACACAAGGCTCTTCTTCGTTCTTGATGAAACCAAACCCTTTGATTACTTCATCAAAACGAATGTTCCAACTCCGAGATGCTGCTTTAATCCATAAATGGATCTTTGGAGCTTGCATATCTTTCCAATCGATTGCGGATCGACAAAACACGTGGGTGTGTCATGTACACATCCTCACTCGATTTCCATTAAGGAAAATTTGTTTTGACATCCATTTGCCATATTTCATAGTCGAAATATGCGGCAATCGCTAGAATGATCGAATAGACTTTAGCATTGCGACGGCGAAAAAGTTTCATCATAATCAATACCTTGAATTTGTTTGAAACCTTTGGCCTAATCGCGCTTTATAGATGTGAACATTTCCATCTATATCTATCTTTTCTTGAAAACCCATTTGCATTCAATGGTTTTAACACCATCAGTGGATCAACCAAGTTCCAAACTTGATTCTGTGCATGGATTCAATTTCGGATCTCATGGCTTCAAGCCATTTCTCAGTCCGGTCCCACCATCGCTTCTTCATAGGTCTTAGGCTCATCATTGTCTAACAACAAAATGTCCCTTTGTTGAGTAGTCAAGAACATGTACCTCTCGGTGCAGCGTGACCTTCGACCTACGTGGTCTTTGGTGTGTCCACAACGGTTCTTCAACGATTTGTTCATCTGTTGTGGTTACTGTAGGAACGTTATCAGTGTTTCTTGAATTTCTTCAAGTTGCACTTTGTACTCCCACTATCCCTTCTTGAGAGAAACTCTTTCTCTAAGAAGACACCATCTTGAGCGACAAACACTTTGCCTTCTCCTCGATTATAAAAGTAATATCCTTTTGTTTCCTTAGGATACAGATAAAGAAGCATTTATCAGTTTAGGAGTGAGCTTATCAGTTGTAAGCGTTTTACATAAGCCTCACATCCCCAAATCTTAAGAAAAGACAAGCTAGGGCGTTGTCTGTCCACATCTCATATGGTGTCTTTTCTCACGATTTTGATGGAACCTGTTTAGTGTGAGCGGTGTTTCAGAGCGTACCCCAAAAAGACAACGGAAGATCACTTTGGCTCATCATGGGCGCACCATATCTAATAAGGTGCGATTTCTCGTTCGAATACCCGTTCCATTGAGGTGTTCTGGCGGAGTCAATTGTGGAATAATTCCACAATCCTTTAGATGATTGCCAAACTCATGGCTCAAATACTCGCCTCCACGATCGGATCGTAGAAACTTGATTGTCTTGCCTAAATGATTTTGCACTTCATTTTGGAATTCTTTGAACTTTTCAAAGGATTCGGACTTATGCTTCATCGGTAGATATACCCATATCTACTAAAGTCATCGATAAAAGTTATGAAATCACGAAAACCACCTCTGGTCATTAAGCTCATTGGTCCACATACATCGGTATGTACGAGTGCCAATAAGTCATTTGCCGTTCACCTTGGCCAGGTGAAAGGTGCCTTTGTCATCTTGCCAAGTAAACAAGATTCGCATGTCTCTAATGATTCAAAATCAAATGAGTGCGAATACCATCTCTATGGAGCTTACGCATGCGTTTCTCATTTATGTGACCTAGCGGCGATGCCAAATAAGCGTGGGATTCAAATCATTGGACGTTGCCTCTTGGCATTAATGTTATAGACCGGTGACCCTTCAAGAGTAAGAACGTATAACCCATTCACCAATGGAGTATGACAATAGAACATATCTTTGAAATAAAGAGAACAACCATTGTCCATAGATTTAAAGTCATAACCTACGCTTGCAAACATGAAGCGAAATAATGTTCTTTGAAAGAGATGGAACACAATAACAATTATTCAATTCCAAAACTAATCACGAAGGTAAAGACAATGGCATGGTGCCAGCAGCTACTGCGGCAACTTTTGCTCCATTGCCAGCGCGAAGATCCACTTCGCTCCTCCTCAAACTTCTACTTCTTATTAGCCCCCGCAACGATTTGCGGATGTGAGCAACCGATCCGGTATCAAATACCCAAGAATTAGTGGAAGAAGTAGCAAGATTGATTTCTATAACATTTATACAGGTGGAAGTCATACTTCCCTTCTTCTTCTCAAGATCCTCCAAGTACTTTGGGCGGTTCCTTTTCCAATGTCACGATTGCTTACAGTAGTAACAATGCGCATCGGATGAGCATCGCCTTTCTTGTCTTTCTTGGCCTTAGAAGCGCTCGCGATCGCATCGGAGCTTTCTTTCTTTTGACCGCGATTCTCTTGACATAGGGCTTGCCCTTGCCTTTCTGCATCATCATCACATGATTCTTTGCTTTTCTTAATGCTTTCCTCGTGATTTTAGCATCCCATGCAACTCGGCCGGTCTTGTCAAGATTGTTCATGTGAAAGTTCATTATGAATGGCTCAAAGCTCGGGGAGCGGCGGAGAATCACATCGATAGCCAACTCTTGGCTAAGGGAAAACCAAGCTTTTCCGGACTCTCAATGTAACCAATCATCTTAATCACATGAGGGTGACGGGATTCCCTACGCAAGCCTGCACGCAAATAAGGACTTTGAAGTATTGAACCTCTCACCCTTGCTTGGTTCTCAAACATACCACGTAGCCCCACAATGATATTGTAGGCATCTGTGTTCTCATATTGCTTCGAAGCTCGGAGGACATTGTGGCAAGCATGAGACGACTCACATCAAGGCAATCATTCGTGTGCTTCTCATAAGCTCTCCGTGCGACCACGAGTAGCATTATCGAGCAAGTCTTGGGGTAAGGAGACTCAAGGACATACTCCTTGCGCTCTTGCTTGAGAACAATTCTCAAGTTGCGATACCAATCCAAAAGTTTGTTCCATTGAGTTTTCTTTCTCAAGAACGGATCGCAAATTAAAAATCTTTGGATGCGGCGTTAGCTGACATGATCTACAACACAAGAATATGCAAAGTTTAGCACTATGTTTATGTTCATCTTTTATTAAACTATTTAGCAAAAGACTCCCACTATGAGTTTTGCAACAAAAACTCCCTCCAAGTTACATAGTGGGTAAAGATCCTCATTTCACTAATTCCTAGTGAGCTTTGGCATCACGGCTAGAAAACTAGTGACATGGGTAAGCAACACTTTGCTAATCACATCTCTATGTGACTCTACTTTGGGTGACATTAGTATGCCTCGGCCCCAATCTATGCCCCAAGGTCCAAAACTATTTTGATAACCTTGTTAAGTAAACCAAATGCTTCCGCATGTAGATGTCCGACATCTACCCCAAATGATGATGATAACCGATGGCACTCTACTTTGGTAGACCTACCATGCGGTGATCATTATCTTTTAGTGCTGACATATGGAAGGGCATTAACACCTAATTTTAAGAGGATTCTATCCTACCAAAGCAACATATCACATATATCATTGCATAAGAATAAGATAGATAACATCATAGATAAACACATTTAACTGTGAAGTAGTATGGCCCAAAATTGGTGATATCCATCTCCAAGTAGGTGTAGACGATCTCCATCCTCCACATCACTACTTTAGGCCACCATGGTTAAAAGCTTGTAACCTCAAAACTAGGCTACTACCTATAATAGCTAGAAATTGAAGATTACAAAGATAGATTCAAGCATTAAGGTCGACACGCAGTGTCGTTAAATACAATGTATACTGACTAACAATAGCTGAAATAATCATGACACGCAGCCATGAGCAGATGTTACATGCATCACATACATCTCATACATTCAAATAAGCTATAGGGCCATACTATTCACATCATTCTCTGCAAAAACAAGTTAGACGTAGAATCGCATTCTACCTAACGATGTGAACCCAAGACGCTATACAAGGGGGGGATACACACGGCGGTCCCGCGGCGGTCGTGAGCGGGGTCGAGGGAGCGCCATCAGGTTCGGCGGCGCCACCAACTCTCACGAATTACATAGATCGCATCTATGAAATCGCTATGAAAATCTCATCGGACCGATGAAATCAACCCAAATCCGAGCCATTCAAAATGTCTCAATTTTCATTAGATCAATCATATTGATCATCGCGATCGGTATACTTGAGGAGACCACAACACAAGACCTCGATCTGTTGACTCGATCTCACGATTGTGCGCGCGATTAGCCCCGATGGTGATTCCGGTAGGTAGGGGCAAGTCGCGCGTACATCAAAGAAGAAGCACGAACTAATCTTTTGGCCTTGTGATGCTATCAACTCATACCAATTTCAACCCCTTATGACCGATTGATCTCATCAACCCGTGCTACCTTATTTAGACCGTAATAGATCCAATCTACTACTATCGCATATCAACATATATGCGCGATCCGGATGGCAAACTAAGCAAGATGGCTCGATACCACTATTGGAATACGCGTGAGCTACGAGGCGAAAAACAAAACTTTTCTACCGCGCACCCAAGAACATCATGCTAAGGAAGGATCATGGATCGTTACCACTTAGACGCAGCGCAATGCGAAGAAGAATTGAAACCGATCCAATCTCGCGCGTCGAGGTAGTAGTGGAAGTAGCCGATCGTCCGAGCGGATCGTCTCCTCCACGCACGCCGATCGATCAAGATCGCAACGCGGCGCCTCCACGGTATCCACACGTCCGGCCGAACGCATGTCGCGAGTGTACTAGCACTCGTGGCGCGCTAGGGTTTGGCTCGGGAGGTGGCGGCTAGGGTTTTGCTAGATGTTAGCGGGACGAATCCTCCGCCTCGCCTCCATATATATAGACCTCCTCACGTGGGCCTCGTGGACCGAGGCCCAATAGGAGTCTATTCGGATCTCTATCCGAATTGAGCCCATATCCGAATCATATTCGAATTAGTGTTCCAACCCGTTAAGCGTGCGACCACAGCAGGTTCACGTATACTTGGTCGTGACCGAAACGCCTTTCCGATTACCATGTTAATAGCGGCCTCTAGTAAGACATATTAACCCCAAAGTATATGTAAAGATCATATCATTGAACTGTAATGTTCTCTCATGTACGAATCCCTTTGCCTCACGATATAGATTGAGCTCAAGGCGAGACTGTGTCATCCTCTTAATAGCTCAATCACTCTCTCGATTCCGTGATGGATTATAAACTCGTGATTGACTCCTCAATCACCTTGGCATGGCCATGCACTTTCATAATCCATTACATCGAGGGCCGAGATATCTCTCCCATAAGGAGGGCAAATTCTATCTTGATCATTCACATCCCACTACATGTTTCATGGCAAACCCGAAGACTACTTTTATGACTACCCGATTCACGGAGTAGTGTTTAGTAGTCCCAAAATAAGCTACTACTCATGTTGGGAACCATGATGATCTCAAGTCTAAGGACTCTACATAAACACTACTTGAGACCAGCGATGACACATGGAATCTCTGCGGTGTCTCATGGCGAGTCTATCCAACATATGTTCACTAACACATGTCCATATTATTGATTTGGTATCACCATACCATGATCCATGAGACATGATCATCAATCAATACATATGCTGATCTTTGTCTTTGAATCATATTTGTTCCTCATATGATATACGATCAGGGATCATTTAGAAATAGCAACATCTTAGTATTTAAGAGTCTCATGAATAAGTCACATACTCACTGATCAATAATGATGATGTCTATTCTAAGGAACAAAGTAATGTATCATAAACATAGTATGTGATATATACAACATCTCCATGTTGCCTCTAGGGCATATCACTAACAGTTGGTTGGTTCCCGTTGCCTTGTCTACCAGCATTTTCATTTAGTTCTTGTGATTTTGACATAAGCAAAGCTATGGCCTCCAAATCAGTTGGCCATTGGCCATTTCTGAACGAACATGTCTGGGAAACAACGGTCTAATTTTCGGCTATCAATTTTCTGAATGAACTTTCATTTCTGTATTCATGTGCATATATCTTCATTATTAGCTTTTCTGTATGGCTATATGCGCAGAGCAGTAAACCTCTATGCCGTTTGTATTGTTCTAAAGTTCTGAACAATAATTTCTTGTTCTGGTTTATTACAGTAATCATACTTGATACATTTCTTGTACAAGCCGGGTTTGATGCACCAGGCCTGAGATGAGTTGTTAACTTGTTATTGGTGGTGCATGATAAATGTGAGGCAGCCTATATTAATAGTAACACTATTAGTTTAAATGTGCTTTTTAGCAATCAGCACCTGGCATTTCTTAGTGCTGTCTTTTGTCCTTTGATCTAACTCTTGTATGTGTTCCACTTTCACAGGGTGGGCAGGCAGCTCGTCAACATTCCTTCTTTCATGGTGAGGTTTGACTCCGAGAAGCACATCGACTTCTGCCTCACCAGCCCACTGGGTGGTGGCCCTGCTGGAAGAGTGAAGGGAAAGAACCAGAAGAAGGCCTCGGGTGGTGGCGGTGGCGACGGTGAGTAGGAGGAAGAGTAACAGCTCAGCCTTGCCTCGTAGGACTTTGCAACAGGATTTGGTTGAAACATGGATGGATTGAACTTAGAAAAACTGAGGTGGGGCAGTGGGAGAGTTTTGTTGTCTTAAATTTAGAATCCGGCATTGGGAGACAGTTTTGCTTGGTTGCTTATCGCCAGGCGAACATGTGAATTCAGTGACACCCATGTTTAATTTCAAGCCTTGGCATTTCTTGAACTTACCAAAATGTATGTCGGTATCGATGGCTACTCGCAGGGTCATTTGTTTTTAGTTCCTATTTTTCTGTTCAAGTTCTGACGGATCGAATTTTTCGTTCATTGTACGTTGTTCGCTAAATGGTCGCGGGAGAGAAGGGAGTGGATAGTGACACTATTCCCTGAGCAATCCAATGGCGAAGGGCGTATAATCCCTTGTGTTTTCCCCCCCTAAATATGGTGGTGCGTGGCTTCTCGCCACCGAGCACCGTGTAACCGTAGTATGGTAGGAAATCTCGGGCTTTGGAGAAATCAGCAACTTCCCGGGACCTTGTCCCCGTTGCCGGAAGAAAATACAGTGCGGAAGAGCCTTAGATGAGATCTTTCTTATTTACCGTTGATCTTAATGAATTACATCAGATCAACGGTGGATGGGAAGAGACCTCAACTAAGGCCTAAAAGCTCTTCCTCGTTGCCACCCCTACCATAGCTACCTTGCCGGCTTTCTTGCCTAGTATACCCTCTTGTCCCTGGTCTCTACAGGGATTTGTACCCTTCGAAGATCCTCTCAGAGATTAAAAATTAAGTTAGATAATTTTTGAAAAATAATATAGTTAACAGATCTATATATCTACAGATATCTATATCTACAAATAATATTGCTAATATAGTAAATTTTTTGTAAAATTAAGTTAGGGAAGAACATATCTATATATCAACAGATCGAGCATATGAGTTGGGCGACGAAAAGATCAAATACAAATGAACTAGCTAATGTATTCCGGTTTGTACTTTGTAAAATAGACTAACTGGTTCAGATCCTATAGCTTTGGGTCGTTCTAAAACTACTGTAGACTTTCACAGTAGGATAAATGGATAATGGATTGTAGGGTGATTTTTAGTGGATTCAATGTACATAAAAATAAGTGGAGTGTACCAAACAACTCGATCTCTTTTTTGGGAGTGGGCCCAAATACACATAGGCCGGAAGCAACAAGCGGGCCCCAAATACAATGGCCGGTTCCAGTAAGCAACAAACCAAGCCCAGGAGTCCCTGTTTTTCCATCCTCTTTCGCTTTTTTTTTTTTGTTTTTTGGAGGGGCGCTTTCGCATATTCTCTCCTCCAGTGTTTCTCCAGTTCTTTTATCTCCCCTGCTCTTGCCATTTCTTAATGAGCAGCTCCAGCGCATGGCAAAATCTCCGTTTTCCGATTTGGCATGAGCATTGCAGACACGTGAGCAGAACCACGCATGAAACCACTGAGATGGAGTGACAGGAAACATTGGACCCGTATCCTCTGACTTGGCAGAGCTAAGTCATCAGCGAACAGCGACAAAGAGCGAGAGCAACTGCACATCACTGTATAATTACTGTTTGACACTGTAGCACAGATTGCTGTGCACTTGCGCTGTAGCGCTCGATATGGTCCGGTCATCTGGGATCGAACGGCTGGAATTCATCAAAAATCAGGGCAGTGGCTTCTCAATCCGGATACATTGGGCGGGTTGTTAATACTTAATCATTAGGTGTTTTTTCCCCTTTGTGTATGGATCCAGAATGGTTGCCTCTAGATTACAACAGCAAGAGGAGGAGGGATAAAAGAAACAGTTGAGTGATTACGGTTCTGTTTTTTTAAACTTATTTTAACATATAACTTATCATTTTTCTTGAACAAATAAATGGAACAACTTTTCCACCGTCGTTTCAAAATAACTTATCGGGATAACCTTTTAGAAGCGATTTATCAGTTTTCGATTCATTCATATGAGCGCTTATATTAAAGATAAAAGTCATAAGCTATGATCATAAACCATAGGCCAAATGAATAAACCCTATATCTACTAGTTGATTTCACCAGCTCATGACTGAGTTGGGCAGGTCTCCTTGCATCGCCTGGATGGCCTAGAACGCAGTAGCATTATGTCAGGGTATCAGCTCCGTGATATAATAAGACTGTAGTAGGAGCTTTTGAGCATGGTGATTCATATATGTAGAGCATGTTCTTTATGACTATAATTTATAGCTTTTGGTTGAAATATTTGAATTTTGACTGTTTGTGGCGAAGATTACGAGAGAGATACTCACTTGTGTTTTTAGCTGATACGGATGTTAAGATTTTAACATGTACTATAATTAATTTGTAGATCTCGTTTTGAAAAAAAATACTCTGTTTAAAAGTTAGTCACTATAACAAAAGCCAAAAGTCGCTTTTAAAAGCCGTATCAAATATGCCCATAGTCTTTTATTATTACCGTAGCAAAAGTCAAAAGCCACTTTTAAAAGCTATATCAAACACGCCTATAGTCTTTTATTATTTAGAAAGGTATGATATAATGAGTTATACATGAATTCTAATAGGATTAGTATTTTTATTTCCTTGTAAAGTATGATTTCTACTCCATTTTAGAGGACTATGGGATACTATATAAAGGCATAAGGGATGGTCATGAAGAATCCAAACAACAAAGTAAAGAGATTACTCATCCAAAAGTAGAAATGCACGAGAGGATTAAAGATTGATTATTTTTTAGCACTAGATTCTTGTATAGAACATCGATACGAGAGTCCTAAAAGGTTTTAAGAGGGTTATGAGAGAACGATAATTTTTTATATTTTTTTGAGATTATGTTTGAGAAATTTATAGTCGGTTTCGCTAAATACTCTCTCTTTTGTCGTGATTGCTTTAACGTCGTTATTTTAGTTTATCTATGAGATTCATCTTTTTGTCTTTGCTTTTACGTGTGCTTATATCATATCTCATAAATTCTTATTTACTTCAGAGATTATTACGTATAAAAAGAAGGTATTAGAGTGTAACCGAGAGTATATTGATAAGGATTGGCTGCAGTGGCGGCAGAGCTCACGTGCGAACAAGTATGAGTGACCTGGGACGGTCCGCTCTTTTGTGTTGCAGATTCACAGCGTGTAAAATTTCTTCACAGTGGAATGGTCATCTCAGTTTGGCTACGGGCTACCAAGTGGCTGCGGTTGATTCTAGACATCCTCCTGTAGTATCAAGCGGTCAAAAAAGGGACATTCCAGGAAACACATGTGATGTGATTTGATCACAGAAACCGAGGCGGACTGAAGTGACCGAGTATTCTACCATTCGTTGGACACTTTCGGCTGACAGGATCTGACAGGCCCAAAAGGCTGGTGAAAGGAGGTGAGCAGTGGCAGCGTTCAAAAGGAAAGGTAAGCAGTGTGGTCAAAATCTGATTTGCCGCGCTCACATCAGCGACCAACGACAGCCATCGGCGACGAATTTCACTGTTTAGCAATTGGTGTACTGTTTATCTTTTATTTTTATCTGAATTTTTTTGTTTTTTTATATTTCTTTGTTTTATTTTTTTCGTATTCCTTTGCATCGTCCGTGATGAACTAACATGCTGCTTTTATTTTTATATTTTTTAAATTTAATTATGTCTAATAAGCCAACTCAGTTACAGTAAAAAAACAATCAGCTACAATAAAATTTCAGTTAGAGATCATCTCTATTCCGAATGCCAGAAGCCAGAGGCGATGCTTAAAGTAACTTCTAGCTTTTCACCGAAAAAGTACTTATAGTTTTATCTAAATAATTAAATTTAAATAAATAAAAAAATAAAAAGTTATAATATCACAGGCAAATATAGAGAAATAAGAAAAATCTAAAAAATTAAAACGCCAAATAGATAAAATAAAAAGAATCAACGTATTTGAAAAGTTAAAAGTAGGAGTCGTTTGGAATGGGACTTACAGGGGAAACGTACGTACCAGCCGTTCATCACATCACATGGCATGCATATAATAACTATACGCACATCGGCACATGCACTGCACCCCAGTTTGCGGGATAGGTGATGGAATAGTGCGAGTACAGCTATTATGGGGTGATCGGAATAGCGATGGCTTTTGACTTTTAGCTGAAAAAAACACTGTAGCTGGCTAAAAAAACACTGTAACTGAGTTAGTGGATAGTATAGTGAATAGTAAAAAAAAACTAAAACTAGAAGTTAAATCCGAAACGATCACCCTTAGACTATTACCGAAGCCTATCTGCTGTAGAGCTCTGCATTCCTTCATTTCGGAAAGCACTTCTATGGGGACAGTGCTCACGTGGGGACTGCCCCCAACACCGTCCGATCATGCCAGAGCATCGACCCATCAAAGTTCCCATTCCTTCATTTCATCCCGGCTGCTATAGCTTTTTGGCAAGCTCTTTGGTGAGCCTTGGGCTTCCTCTTTCTCCTTTGCCTCTCTTTTCTTCTTCGTAGGATCATAGGTAGTGAAGTGGAAAAAAGAAAGCGAAGAAGTTTTTATTTGATTTGTTTCACTTTTGAAAACTTTTATTTCTGCACTAGCTATCAGCTAAAAGGGGCAAGTTTACTGAGATAAGGATGTAAGTATGTTGCTTCCTGACTCTGGAAGGCATTGGCTTCATACACACAAACTCATGAGAACTTCGCTGATTACTTGCGCTATGCAGTCACCGAAGCCTGACAGCCGCAGTAGTCATGTTAACAGATATGAACAAACTATGGTTGGACAAGGAAAATTATTCTTGTTACTTGGGAGTTTCTCCATTAGCCGTTTGCATCACATTCTGAAAACGACTTTCTTAGGCCACAATCAGCGTTCGGCGTTTTTTGCACTATTCATTTGTTTATTGTTTTCTATTTTTTTCCGTATTCTTTTACATTGTTCATAATAGATTAACATATTTTTTTATTTTTTATAAATTTAATTATATCAAATAAATTAACTTAGCTACAGTAAAAATAAATAAATCAGTTACAGTAAAAAAAATCTATAAATCATCACCATTCTGAACACCCTTAAAACCAAAACAATAGCTAAGGCCTAAAAGGTCACAATCACGTATAGCGGACAGCCAACGACTTTCACTAAACTAGTAGCTAGGTTGTCGAACCCCTAGCTAATGCTCCGTTCAAACCCTCTTGATTACTTACTACCAGTACCTCTTTTATCCATTCAAATTCTCAAGCATGTTTTTCAAACCACGGCCTTCAAATCGCTCTTGAAAAATTGCACAAGCGGATGCAGCAATTGCGGGACGACGTACGTGTACATGCCATCCCTTGACTTTCACTAACAAGTCCTCTTGGCTGAAACCTGAATGCTGGAGTATTTAGAGTACTTACATAACTCCACGAACAGCCAGATTAATCTGCCGTCTCATTCAAGTATGCAACAAGCTTAATTTTGAAATAATCACTATTTCATACTACACTATATTATGATAAATCCTATATAGTATACTATAAAAAGTATAATTTCGTGGCAGCAAAGCCAAGCAACTTGAATAAGATAAAACTTAAATGCTGGGTTTAGAAGCGCCTAAGGCCAGGTACAACGGAGAGATAGGTACCGTCTTTATCATGCCAACATAGCAAAATTATCCGACGTGGACTGTAATTAAGGAAGAGAGAGACACAAGCCGTCATCTCACGAAGAGACGGCCTACGCTCGTGCTCCTAGGCGAAGAGACGGCGTTACGAGCGTTGTACGAGCCGTTTTTTTACAAGCTGTCTTTTTTGTTGTCTTTTTTGATGAGGTTGTAGACAACTAAATAGACAACCCATTGTACAAGCTGTCTTTTTTGTTGTCTATGTGTGATGTGTATGTATATACAGACAGTAGTTATATAAACTGTTGTACGTGCTCTAAAAATCACGGTGAAATTTAAGCTAGCTGCAGAAATGGAAAGAAAGCCATCCGCACTAAAATTTGAAACAAGGAAAGTTCGAGTTTTTTGTGCGCAAAGTTCGAGGTTTTTTTAGTCCGCACTCAAATTTGAAAACTGAATCGATTCTTATGCATCGCATAACCTTTCAGCACCCTTTCAAACAGCCGACGAAGCGTAGCCGGAGCGTGGCACCATAAACCGAGTCACACGAACTCACCACTGCCCCCATGCATGCGTGGCACGAAGCATGCATGATGCAACTCATGAACACAATTCACCAGCTAGCGATACAGAAAAAAAAAGGGGGAATAATTAAGTGTGTTCGAGTACGCTTATCTGTATCTTAATTACATCTGTCAACTGCTAAGAAGTGACTTCAGACGAGCGGTCACTGCCTCACAGTCACACTGGCCTTCCAAGTTTTAACGGCTAGGAGAGCTTCCCAAAATGCTTGGATGAGGGTACAACAACGCTGTTTGGAATTCCTAAAGATTTCCCCTTCATCTAAACGCCTCAAGGATTTCATTCCTCCATTTCGTCTTTTCTTGGTATTTTAGTTTTTTAAACTTTTTTGTCAATTTTTTCTCATATTTGTTTACATTATTCGTGATAGGTTAACATATTTTTTCTTCTATTTTTATTTTAAAAAAATTAATTACGTCAAATAAGTCACCATCAGCTACATTATAATTTCAATCAGGTACAGTGCAATTTTAGCCATAAAACACTAAATTTTAATCCAACTGAGCGACCTCTACATACACCCTATTGATTTGAACTAAATCCTAGAACTGCTTAAAGAAATTCGCTTCATCCAAACACCCCCTGAAGAAATTTTTGTCCCCCCTCTTTGCTACTCCCTTCTTCAAGTTTATAAGACGTATTTTTTGAATGATCTTATCCATAAATATAGAATGTATTTTATATTTTAATATAAAATTAGTGTGTTGTTCTTTTTATACCCTTAATAAATATGTAACTTTATTTGCTATTTTCTATATGTATATATTGAATATAGTGTTTAGAGATAATAATTAAAAAATAATCTTACTATTTTACTATGATCTGTATAAAAAATGCACCTTATAAATTTAAATAAAAGAAGTACTATATAACCTCACTTAATTCCCACATGAACCGTAACCCTGCCCTATCACAACCGCCGTCGCTCCACCACCCACGCCTCCTTCGCCCCATTGGCGCCGATGAGCTTAATTTGCTGGCGTTCCGACTCCTCCGCCGCCTCCTTATCCTCCTCCACACACCGTCACCTTCCACACCTCTCTTGTCACGCCTCCACCTCCTGCATAGCCACCGGAGGCGCCACCATCGCCAAAGCTACCAGCATTCGCCTCGCCTCGCCACCGTACTACCCATCTCTATCGCCCGCCACCCTCCTCTGTTCCTCTGGGCTCTGGCTGGTGGCGCCGCCACTACCTTACAACTGGTCTTCTCGCCATTTTGCGGCGTTGCCAAAGTTTGCACGTGAAAGCTTTCAGAGTCCACTGTACCACCGTTCCGTAGGAGTCGTCCCAAACGCCACTTCCCTTTTCACGCCATGGCCCATCTTTAAAACCCACCTCCACTTCTCCATCGCATTTCTTCCCTTCTTCGCTGGCTTCTTCTCCAGGCTCGGGTTCAAAAATTCCTCCGCTCGCGCCCAAATTCCAAATTCTAGCCGCCCCGATTCGCCCCGGTCGGAGCTCTATATCCACGGGATCCGTGCACGGAACATGCGGGATCTCGGCCCATGGCGACCGGCCCCGATATAAGCTCCTCCCCCGCCGGCGTCGCAGCCGCGCCGGCTGCCAAGAAGGACCGCCATATCGTGAGTTGGAGCGCCGAGGTTCGTGCGGGTCGTGTTGTTGCATAATTTTGTGTGCGTCTGTGGTTTCCTGTTCGATTTCGCTGCCTAGCATTTGGGACTCGACGTATGTAGCAATTATTCCCCTCCTTTTTGTTTGGAAATTTTGTTTTTTCCTCGCATATTTCGATATAATCTGTATAAATTCTATTTTTTTTGTCTGTGATTCATGGAAGCCATAGCCTAATTTCGTGTTTAGAAGGCATATTTCGACTTCTTAGCAGAGAGGGAGTGTGTGTGAGTGAGTGTGTGCGCGCTTTGTGTTCGCATATTTCGACAAATTATGCAAAAAAAAAAAAATCGATCATTTTCGTTTCGAATATTGGATTCCTTATTTAATTTCGAGTTCAAAAGGCGATTGCGTTTCACCTTTCTTCTCGTAGGAGGATGAGGTGCTTCGTGCTCAAATCGCGCATCATGGAACCGATAAGTATGGATTCTTTTCTCTCCTCATCTCAATTAAGTGCCTTTTTTTTATTGCCTTCTCGATTTAATCATCGTGTTTTGCACTTGTTATCTTTCGGTAGCTGGGCAATTATAGCGGCACAATTCAAAGACAAGACGGCCAGACAGTGCAGGAGAAGGTGTGCACCTCTCTCTACCGATAAAGGAGGGATTTTTTTTCCCAAACGAGAAACTCGGACTCCATTACTAAGATAACGGAATTTATATAGTTTTGTTTTGATGTTTCTTAGCTACTGCTATTGCGGGTTTACTTTTTTTCTACTCTGTCCCCTGTCAAAGTGCACCAAGCACAGCCACAGCTGAGACCTAAGTGAGAAAACCACAACCAATGCAGCTGTAGTTTGACAAAAAGCAAAAGAAGGAAACTGATAGCTAAGCTAGATACAAAAGACTAGTTTTTCTTTTTTTTTTTTCATAGAAGTCTGAATCATCCTGCGCTTGACAGTGTCTTTAGCTTCCTCTTCTCAGGCGTCCTCTTCAGTTTTGTATCCTGAGGGCTTCACTCTGTAGTATATTAGCACCGGCCACCAAGACTTCTTTCTCCTCTTTCTTGTGAAGTTCTGCCTAAAATTTTAGGAATGTGCATATATATAACATATGATCTCAGTTGAAGATTTAATCAAGTTCTTCTCAAAACTTACCTTGTTCCTTAGTTTCCACATAGCTCAGCATACAGCCGACAAACCAACCATATGAAAACTAGATTTACCAAGTAGATAATGACTAGCCCATCACAAGAATTGGTCAAAAGAACCAAGCCTACAATTGGCTCCTAGCCTCCTAGGGATATTTAGTTGGACATTGTTCGATTTCTAACGTTATTTGTGTATTCGTTCAACTCCAATTTTTTGCTTGGTTGTTGCTGCAGATGGTATAATTATTTGAACTCGGAGTGTAAGAAAGGTGGGTGGTCCCAGGAAGAGGACATGCTATTGTGTGAGGTGAGATCTTGATGTGATCTAGCAATTTAATTATGAGGTCCAGGCTGTGGATTTACTTGAAACTAGGCAATGCTACATCAAATGCTTATGATTTTTTGGGTCAAAATTTAGATGTTGGAGCAGGACGGTATGCGTTGGATACTTATTGAACATTAATAACCGAACAGACAAATAATTGTGACCACGGAGTTTAACACGTATGCACATTGGAGCTTATCCTCCATTGCTTACCTTTGGAAAAAGGGATGGGATTGTTTTGTGCTTTATAGGGATCATCCATCTCTTAAGATCTTGTAATATCATTTCCAATTCTTTAATTTGGCTGCAATGTTTGTGTTCTGATACATTTGCAATGGTGCATTTCAGAAATGCTAAACCACTTGTTGTGCATTGTTCTGCTGTTGTCTTCATAGCTATTTGTTCTTGCTGTGCAACTTTTACAATGCCAAATGATATATTCTTCTCTACGTGGAATTGAAATGCAGGCTCAAAAGGTTCTTGGTAACAAATGGACTGAAATAGCGAAGGTTGTGTCAGGCAGGTGGGTGTTTTGCATTTGGTTATTGTTTGCTGTTAGGTGAAGAGAGTAATAACATAGTTGATGTGTGAAATAAGATATCTGACACGTGTGTTCGTTTGCTACAACAGAACTGATAATGCAGTGAAGAACCGGTTTTCCACTCTATGCAAAAAGAGGGCCAAGGATGAGGAGCTATTCAAGGAAAATGGTGCACTATGTTCCAATGCAAATGCAAAGAGGGTACTGACACAAACCGGATACCTCACATCTGGTGCAGCTGGTTCATCACAGCCTCTTAAGCAGATGAGGTATACATAATACCAGCGGAAGTTGTTGGTTAACTATGTGAAGCAATGTACACATTTTTACCTTTTCTTCTTGTGCAACTAGGTCGTGCAAACCCGATTTCAAGGAGAACATATCACCAAATATGAGGTTATTTGGACAAGAAAAGAGCACACAACAAGATTCTCGGCAACCTCTTGCAATCATTTCTTCAAATAATCAAGATAATGCGAATATAGTGGAAACCCAAACTCTTGTTCCTAAAACCACAACAGAACAATTATTTGGTGGGGAACATAATTGTGAGCCTATTCTCCTCGATTCTGAACATTTGATTTGATTTAAATGCCCTCTGTCAATGTTTGAATCGGCTCCATGTGCATAGTTTCAGGTGGGAAGCATGAGGGTAAGTTTTTGAAAAAGGATGATACCAAATTTGCTACTTTATTTCAGCAAGATGACCTGCTCTGCTCCCTAGCAACAAAAATCAGTACTGAAAATACAAGCCAAAGCATGGATGAAACCTGGCAGGTATGGCAACGCCAACATGGTGGTCTGAAGTTTTATACTTAGGCTCATAGTACTCTGTTTAAAATAACCTGTCTTATACTTGATTGTTTTTTCCAGAAACTACAGCATCATTTGGTTAATAAAGATGATAATGACATGTCAGAAAGCAGCATGTCTGGAATTGCTTCACTCCTAGAGGAGCTTGATGATTTAATTGTAGACCCCTATGAGAATGAAGAGGAAGATAAACATAAGTCAACGTAAATATTGAATAATCTCTCATCCTTTTGGTCAAATCTATTGCCTTAGTTGTTGATCCACCCTCATTTTAATGAACAGGGTGCAGAACGGACAGATTGATGTGGAGCACTCTAACTGTTCTTCGCAAACTAGCATGGAAGTAACATCACAAATGGCTCCTGATAAAAAAATGGATGATTTCCCAGTATATAAGAGCACAGAAGATAGTAATCTTTGTAGAAACATGCTTTCTAGTAGTATGGACCCTTGCCGAGGTAAGTTGTGCTCTTACTCATAACTTAGGTACATGATTTTTCATTCACATCGAAGAAAATTAATTGAATTATTGAATCTAAAACAGGTGCAGAAATACCAGCATCTGTAAACATGAGTGAGGCTGCCAAAGATAGCAGGCTTCAATGTATGGAATACACCTCTCCTGCTCACACAGTTTTGCAAGCTAAAGCAGATGCAGAAATTCCAGAATCAGAGAACTTTAGCGAGGTTGATGAAGACAGAAGGCTTCAATGTATGGAATGCACCTCTCCTGCTCACACAGCTTTGCAAGCAAAAGCGGATGAAGAAATACCAGCATCAGAGAACTTTAGCGAGGTTGCTGAAGATAGGAGGCTTCAATGTATCGAATTCAACTCCCCTGCTCACACAACTATCCAAGCTAAAGCAGTTGCAGAAATACCTACATCTGAGAACCTTAGCGAGGTTGCATGGATGGAATTCACCTCTCCTGCTCACACAATCCCAACATTCCAGCTGTACGCAAATGATATGCCAACTCCGAAAATTACTGCCAGTGTAAGCTTTCGACTGCTGTAACCTGTGATTGCGATTCCCATTTCGCAAAGAATACCATACCCGAAGCACATACTTGGTAAAAGCTATTTACATTTGTTTTTCTTGAACTTTTCCAGGAGAGGAATTTTCTGTTGTCTATGCTTGAGTTGACCTCACCAGGGCCGAGGCCACATACTTCTCAGCAGCCTTTTTGCAAAAGGGCTCTTAATAGCCTTTGAAAGGGTTATTTGTCTGTCATGCAAATGCATCTCACATTTTCTGCAATATAGGTTTGCATGGGATCCAACTCCAAGCCTGCCATGCTCCTCAGCGTGTACATTTTGGATGATCTACATCTTGTTATATCTGGGGTGTAGCAACTAGCAAGTAGTTCTGCCTCATACTCCTACTTGCATCTAGTGTGCCTACCTCATATCCGAGCCCAGTTGTTTGTGTGAGATCTCAAATGTTGTTTCAAGAGTATCCTAGTTTGGTTTGTTGTTGGTTGTGCATACTGCATTGGTGGTGTTGTAGTAGCATACAGAAATTAAAGTGGGTGATGTGCCAAAGAGTTTACAGTTTGTATTCAAATTATAGAATAAGGATTTAATTCTTTGTGTAATTAACTCAATCCGGTGCGAAATATATTGGCTTGGTGTGTAGTGTGATGAAATGGCTTCTTTTTGCTGAACTTGTGAGGTCGAAGAGTATATCCCTCCTCAGGTTGGGCACCTATTACTCTTTTGATGCTTATTTTTCTGTCCAGTTTCAACACTCATCTTCTATCTGCCACTCCAGAGATGTGCATATTTTTGCATGGTAAAACATAGCATGAGTGAAGTTGATGGCTTTCTCGACTCCGCCCCGGTTACAGAAAGATGATGAACTTATCTTCGAAGGTAAGGTCTGCTTTTCAAACCAGATCAGTCCGTTCTTGTTTCCCATCCGATAAATCATGTGGAACTCCGCTTGCTCGACAAGCTGACATGGTTCTTGGGGGTTTACACTTGCCGCTTCCTGCAATTCGCAGACACAGTGCTGCTTAACACTTGCATATGCAGAAATTTATCAGATAGCAAATTTCCAGTGGCACTTGCACACTCACAGCATCTAATCAAAAGCTCGAGACCGAGCTCGCAGGGGGTTCCTGCCATTTGCACGCATTGCAACATATATGGGCAAGTTTGTGTATTATTTCTGTCACATGAGCCCAAGCCTATCTCGGGGGGACAACCAACCGGCCCAAGACCCAAGCCCATGGAGCTATTTGCTATCTGCCAAGCCGGAATTAATGGAATCCGAGGAGAAGTAGGGCCACGTGTACTTTAACCTGGCCCACCTCCCGTTCCTTTGTATCGTCCCATACTTCGTCTTCACTTCCCGCCCGGCCGAGCACGCAGCCGCAGCAATGGGAGCGTGACCTCCTTGCGGGCGAGCGCGGCGGGGAGGAGGCTTCTGGAGGATTCCACGACCACAAGGTCAACGAACTGCTCAACCTCACATCATCTATCGAGCCCCTCTCAGGGTTTGGAGTTTCCGCTTTCTCTGCGTTCGTTTTGGACTTATTTTTGGGGGATTTTTCGGGTGCCTGAAACGTCAATGCCTGTCCAATCAAGCGGCTCTTCTGGGGTTTCTTTTTTGGGAGTTTTTTTTCTTTTCGGTTTGATGATCTCTTCGTGCAGGTGAGATGGGAATGGCTACGAAATTTGATCGATTTCTGAGCTGTCTTCTTCAGCCTTTTCGGATTTTTTTTAGATCCTGATTTGCCAGCCTTTTTGGATTTTTTAGATCCTGATTTGCCAGTTCGTGCCGCACTATTCTAGGTTTTGGACTTCACGAACTGTTCTGTTGCTTTCTGTCGTGCGATCCGGCTAAAATAAGTAATTTCCTTGTCGATTTCTGCAACATTTGGTTCATTTTTTTGAATTTTATTCTTTTTTTGGGAGTTTTTTAAATTCCGTTCGATTCCGCGATCCAGAAATCCCCACCAAGACAAATTATTCGATCCCTCTTCTGCGCGCGGCTCGCGTATTAATCGCGAGTTCGCAACCGCCTGCTTGGCTGCATGCGCCTTGCCGAGAAAAAAGGGTTTTTTTTTTTCTCTCGATCCGATGTTTCCTAACCACGGGAGCCCTAATTTCCAGTTGTAATTTCAAATTGCATTTCCCCGTAATTATCGCTTTCCGAATCTCTACATCTCGAGACGTGAATCCTTTTGGCGATTTGTGCTGCGAAGGCGCGGGCGAAAGCCGTCGCGATGGACCTCGACTGCGTCCCCGCCTCCCCCGGCAGCCGGTGGATGGGCGAGTCGGCGGCGCGCAGGCGGCAGCGACGCCTCTCGTCCCCGTCGCTGAGGGCTTACCTCACGCCGGCCTTCGACGCCGTCGCCGCCGGCGAGGGAGGCATCCCCGGGTTCTCCTCTTCGTCGGGTGGGCTGGACCTCGGGTTCGACCCCTCTCTCCTCCGCTTCCACCGCGCCTGCATCTCCGCGTCCACCGACCTGGACGGCCGCCGCCTCCTCTACTCGCCGCAGTCGCCGCAGGCGCGGGCGGTGTACCCGGCGGCGGACGATGAGGTGCTGGTCGCTGGCGGCGGACGCTACGGCTTCAAACTTGAGGTGATTATGCTTCTCTAGATCTAGTTTCACTGACATTTTGAGTCCGATTTGTCATCGGCAGAAGTATCTAACTGATCGGGGCCAGGAAATGGTTAGTTATTTGTTCAGGTGGTTGGTTCCTTAGATGTCTACTAGCTTGGTTAATGCCATGATTGCATAATTCCAGTACTTTCTTCTGTTTATCCCATTAATGCCATGGTTGCATGATTCCAATACTTTCTCCTATTGATCTCAAAGAAAATGGGGAAATAATCTAATGTTGAGTTTTAGATTGTGTTGTTTTACATGTTAGGTAATTAGTTCTTGTGTCATACTATACATTTATTGAAGGGCTTTTGTCTGAGAATGAAGGATTGCTTAGAGTGTAGAAAATAAGAAACAGATTACATCGAGCCCACAAATTTTAGTATATGTTCTCTGTAAAGATTAGGTATATGTAGACCAAATTTTATTTGGAATCATGGCATGTATGTTCCTAATGCAACATAGTATCAGACTACATTTGCTTCTAAGCTGCCTAAATTTATTCCGGTGGTTATAGTAAAGTCCATTTCTTTTACCACAGTAGTTAATGCTGTGGTTTTCATTTATTATTTATTATTAGATTTGATAATGCATTGGAGCTAATGTAATAGCTAGGTTACTACCTTCTACAAATTCTAGGAAGTGCATGACTTTGTGATGCGTGATTTTATTCTAATTGTTGTTCTTGCTAGCGAGAGAATAAGAATTTCTGATGTATCATATATTAGACTTGTGTTGTCTGCTCTAAGTGGAGAGATAATTTTGGATCTTGTACGATTATTAGCTTCAGTGCAAAATTACTCTCATACACGCAGAGCATCGGCCTTGTTTTGAATCTAGTCCTGCTGTTAAGATTCAACACAAGGATTTTTCGTTTCCTTGCCTTCTTATTTCTTACTAGCTGAATAGCAGGATTTTTTTTTCAGTGTATTAGGTAAGACTGGATTTATTAGACTATTATGTAGGTCGGAACAATTTGATCTTTTTGCGGCACGAGGAGTATGGGACTATTGGATAGTCCTCCATCTAATAAGCCCAAGATATCATATCATCTCCAATTATTTGTTACCTGCTATGCTACTCTTTTCTTCATTCCTCACCTGATTTGCCTTATCAAATGGTTAGCATGTTTATTCAGCTTCACTGTCAATCAAAACAACCATAAATCAACAGTACGTAAGGTGGTTCACTAACATCATTTTTTTAAGGTAGTTTGGTCACTAACACCGTTCTTTTACAGTCCTCCATTATCAAAATTTCTACACTGGGCTGTACGCAAATAACAGATGGTCTTTATCGTGTTTCCTGTTGCATAGGCCGGTGGGCTGACTGGTGCACCAGGTTTTCAGGACTTCAAAGACTGCAGTTCTTTCATCTCGCCATGGCGATCAAGTGTCGATCTTCCTTCTGCTGCAGCTCGGGGCGCCTCCAACTCCATCAAGCTACCCGCTGACCTCAGATCACCAGAAGACACCATCCTAGCAGCCAAGGCAGAGCTTTCAACACCAAAGCCTGAAGCAACACCGTCAGCTCAGGCGACATCTGCAGAGCCACAGCTAACCGAGGAGGAAGATGACCTCATAACTCAAGTTCTTTATGGTCGCAGTGGTCGACGCAGGCTGCCTATTTTCAAGGATATCTGCCCAGAATGAGTAAAGGTCATCCTCAACATGGATAATGGATTCCGTTTGTCCTGTATATTCTGTGTACCTCTCATGCATTCATACTTTCATAGGCCTAGCAAGTAGTAATTACTCTAAAAGATCATTTCTAGTTTCCTAGGGCAGAATCTCTTTTCTTTAGGTGAGGAAATTATGCTATAGTTATGTAAGTCGACAATTGACTCATTTGCTTGCCGTTGGTTAAACCCTGCTATGCATTGGGCAAATCCTTCGCTAATGTACTCTCTTATGCAATACAAGCTTGGTATCTCTCCTTGAGAAGTATTCCATAATACAATGGTCATTTCTGTTGTCACTTCCGACTCTGACATTTCATTTACATGTCTGCAGACTGCTGTAATTGTCGACCTAAGGACTGGCCGACGCACTCACTGCACCTTCTAAGCATTATTATGATGCATCGCAATACGTTAACATGTTACATTCACAAGGGTACAGAAAACAGAATAGCAGAGCTCCCGCCCTTGGTTAAAAAAAAAAAGAAAACAGAATAGCAGAATACACATACACATTGCAACACGTTACAGTACACCATGCATCCTTTTTTTCCCCGCAATAGTAGAGACGAAGTAGAGAATACAGAGGCTTGCAAAATTTTGCCGTGCACGTCACAGGTCTCCATCGAGGCGCCGCGCCGACGGCGAGACCTTCCTCTTCACCTTCTCCGTGGTCTTCTCCAGGGTCTCTTCGGCGGCCCTCGCCGCCGACTCCGCCGCGTTCTCCACCGTCTCCTTGCCCATCTCCAGGCTCGTCTTGGCCGCCTTCTTGACCGACGCCGGGCTCCTCAGATCGCACCTTGCCACAAACACGTCATTAGAATACACATTCTACCATGTGATTTGATCGTTGATTACAACTAGTTGGAGTTGAACGTATGCAAGATTAAAAGGCACGGACTACAAGTAATTTACCGCGGCTCGGGTGGCCGGAGCTTCAAGCAGGCCAGCTTTGCCCAGGCGCGGAAAGCGTCCAGCCAGCCCTCGTGGCCGGCGATGCCGATGGCCAGCTCGACCGGCTCACGGGACCCCTTCCCGTCAACCCGCGTCGCCGCCGGCGGCGACAGCAAGAAAACGAAGACCGACGCCACGAGGAGCAGGAAGACGAGGACGATGGTGGCGGCCGTGCTGCTTGCTCCCGCCGGCGACTCGACGTCGTCGGCGCCGTCTCCTGTTCTGCATTTTTTGCCTCCCATGGTTGGACTTGGTGACGGAGAGAAAAGCCTAGCTAGGAGGACTGGATTGGGGCGTCCATGGATCGGCTCGGACCGTGGTGGTGGCTGGCTGGGAGTTTTCTTCGCGTGCGGGCAGACACGTTCGGTGACACATGTAGAGCGCGGGGGGAGGGATCGCCGGAGCGGGGAGCGAGGTGGGCGGCTTCGCCGGCACGTACGCAGCTGCTTGATAAAACAAACCAGCCGCTATTTTTACAAACAACGTTTCAAACTTTGCCATTTCGACCAACCACTCGTCGTTTTGCCCCATACAGTATAAAGCATGCTTATTTTTTTGGGAGATAAAAGAGCCTGTTTTTTTTTTAATTTTTCAAAATAATTTTTAACTTTTGCTACAGTATCTAACTTTCAAACGGAGTTTTTTAGATGAAGTCTACAAATTAATTATAGTACACGTTAAAAGCTCAATATCTGTACCATTCAAAATCGCAAGCGAGTATGTCTCTCCATAATCTCTGTCGTAAATGGTTAAAATTTAAAATTTCAGTTAAAAACTACAACAAAAAAAACAGATCCTAAGTATACTTATACGTGGTAGTAGTTGTACATGTCTTGAACAAATTGGGTGTAGTTTAGGTCTGTACTCGTTGTGCGCTCTGTAATGGCCGGGGAGTTGACTGCACGCAATTGACGATCACAAATTAAGGCCACGCAATGCGTAAGTGAGGCTGCCACGACTCACTGGTGCGGCTCATGATCAGATCGTGAAGCGTGACCTACAAAATCTTGTCACGTAGGTACGTGTTTGGCGATCATTAAACACCGGGAGAGTACAACAGGACGAGTCGTTCATCAAACTCGTACTATTTACAACAACTGGAATCGACTCTTACCCAACTCTGTTCGGTCTAATCCACTCATTCCGGGACGGCACCTCTCTCTCCTGCCCCGAAAAGCCAAACCTAACAACCACCCGCTGATGTCTGTTGAGTATGCATATTCGATGCTAACTATCGAGCTAATCCCCTTTTTTTTAATGACAGCTTGGCTAGGTTGCTTAGAATGAGACAACAAAGGCATATTAGGGCTGGCATCTCAGATTAGTGAGAGTGATCAGGCTACCATGTACATAAACTAATGTCAGATCTAGGAAACCGAGCCGTTACTGCCAAAAAATGGAGCCCATCGCAGTAAGGTTGGGTAACTGAAGCACAGAGCAAATGTAGTGTAATATACAGGTCATGGTAGAAGCATCGTTTTAGTGCCCCATTTAGAACGTAGAGGTTTCACAATTCGTTTCGTTGGCAGACAGATCATGACAAGTAGCTCGTTAAGTAGCACTCACTACAGGATCAAACAAGAAAGCAGGGGAAGAAGACGAGGAAAGCCACCAACCACGCCATTGGTCCAAAGTAGGCGCAGAAGCCGACCGTTAGTTCCAAACCCAAGAAGAAGAGCACCACCCCACCAGAGCGAAACCCAAACACGCACTCCAGTCCAGCGCAAGCAGACGAACGCATCTCTGCTTCCTTCCCGTCTGCCGCGGCCACACCAAGAAACAGGCATGCCCCACCACCACGGCGCCTGCGCGCTCGCCGATGAGCCCCCCTCGCCGCGGCCCTCCGCCGCCGGCTGCTACGCCTTCCTCCGCTCCGCGTCCCGCCGCGGCGGGTACCGCCGCCTCGGCTCCGCGCTCGGTGCCGTGAGGGTGGAGGTGGGGACGAGGGAGAGGACCGTGTTCCACGTGGACCCCGCCGTGCTGGAGGCCGAGCTGGTGCGCCGGCTGCTGGCGGCGGCCGGACGGCGGATCCCCGGCGGCGCGGTGGCGGTGGCGGTGGACGCCATGCTGTTCGAGCACCTGCTGTGGCTGGCGACCGGCAACGAGGGGCTGGATGACCCCGCCGCAGACCTGTCGGAGATCGTCGAGTTCTACTCGCAGGACGACGGGTTCTAATGCTAAGTCTCTTCAAACTTGCGTCATTTAGCTGTTCCTCCTTTCATGTGCATACGATCTAAAGAATTACGAGGAGAAATATAATGTGGCGTTCTATAATTTGTCCACGCGATTAGGGAGGAGTTAATTAATGTAATAATGGGGTGCTAGTTGCACATTATGGTTAATTAATGTAATATGCGATGAATTGCTACACCCAACTCCTGTGCGAAAGTTCATCCGGCTAGCCGTGCCAACTATCCAGGCGGGCCGTCTCGCCTCACGACTCACTCACAGGGGGTCGTCGTCATCGATAATCCTTGTCGCTATAATGTATACATCAAGTGTAAGTAGATCATGCTCGTGAGAGATCATGACGCTGCCCGGCAAACAGTGTGCTGATTTGATTTGTATTCATTGAAGGTGACGTGGTCTTTTAGGAGGCCTGTAGATTTCACAGGCGAATGGCATGCATGCGATCGCCACCACACCTGTTTTCAGTTTAGCCGTGAAGATTTGCACAGAAGAAAGCTCTCGTCATTCTTTGAGATCAATGCTTTATCGATCAGCTACCTTTACCCATCCAAAATCCACTGCAGCCACGGCCCTGTTTTTTTACATGACTGATAGTTTATAACTGTTAAAGATATAAAGTTGTAGAAGGATACAGAGTTTGTATTCTATTCCACATATACCTTATCTCTATATGGCATATCACTATCTTATATATATAGCCCTTGTGCCTCATATCAATACATACACAATATTCATAACATGGTATCAGAGCTAAGGTTCATACCTCTATAGCCCTAGCCTCTCCGCAAGTTTTCCGCTGCCGCTGCCCCCGGGAGGATCATCTCTACTCCCGGGG
Organism: Melocanna baccifera; assembly: GCA_036346265.1. NCBI lineage: Eukaryota > Viridiplantae > Streptophyta > Magnoliopsida > Poales > Poaceae > Melocanna > Melocanna baccifera. Next base: position 18,559,425 of record CM070696.1, on the reverse strand, counting down.
GCGGTCACCTCGTTTTTCGGGCCTCCTCCAGCGTCCGCACCGGATCGGCTCGTCGTCGTCGACCTCTACTCGCGCCGGATCTGGATCGGCCCGTCGTCACTGATTTCTGTTCGCGCCCGCGCTGTCGCCCTAGGAGCCTCCGCCGCTCCTCATCACCGCGCTCTGGAGCCCTCCGACGGCGGTGAAAGTGGACGTGTACTAGGGTTGGCAACGAGTATAAACCCGCTGGGTTTTGCCGTCCTAAACCCGTGCCCGCGAAAGTTGGACGTACCCGCTAAAAAACCTATACCCGTGACGGGTACAGATTTTTGCCCAAACCCATACCCACTGGGTTAACGGTACCACGGTCGCCCATGCCCGACCCATGCCCACCGAGTTCATAGTTCATAGTTCACTGAGTTCATACCATACTAACAGAACAGACAACTCAAAATAAAAAAGTACTAAAATTACTTATAAAGGCAAACTACAATGGTAGCTAAGTTCTCAAAAGCCAACATACCCGAACCCGTATGGGGCTATGGGCTGGCTTGCTCGGTTTATATTACCCATGGGTTTACGGGTTTGGGTACTATAGGAACGTACCCGAACCCGTAGACCCGATGTGTTAGATTTTTTGCCCATTAAGAGACCCATGGGTTAGAAAATTGACCCAGACCCATACCCTAATAGAGTAAAAACCCATCGGGTATCGGGTTTCAGGTACCCATTGCCACCTCTAACGTGTACCGGTCGCCGCCGCTCTTTTCGGCGGGATGGTGACTCCGTCGCCGGTTTCTCCACACTAGATCTGTTCGATCCGGACGTCTCCGGGTCGGATCCAGTGCTCTCTCCCGCCGACGTCACTCGTGCCGACTCCTGCCTCTTTCCGCGCGCCGGCCTCTTCAGATCGGGTTGGTGCTCTTCCGGGCCGGCCGCCACTGAAGACAGAGCCGCTGGCCGCTGCTGTCCTCACCCCTGGAGGCCATCGTCGACTCCTCTTCGCTCACCGCTAGGGCCGCCGCGCTCGGATCTCCATCGATCCGGGTCGGGTGGGCCGCCGACCTCTTCTTCTTCGATAGACCGTCGCTGCTCTTGCCGACTCTTCCCGCCGGCTGCTTGGCTGCTCCTGTTGGCTGTCGTGAAGAGCACAAGGAGCGGAGCCTGATCGGTGTGGCCCTTGCGACGCCGCTCTGATGGAGCTCACGAAGCACAAGGAGTGGAGCCTGATATTTTCCGATATCTTTTTGTCCTCCGGTGCCTCTGATGGAGCCTGGTCTGGGTACTTTGAACCTGGTCCTCCCTGTGTGCGTCCTCCATTGCGATCAGCGATTTTTCTGGGGTGAACCGCTATGATAGATGGATGGCCTTTATGTTTCTACGAGCAGTGGAGTAACAGACAGCTGGTTTTTTTTGTGTTGGCTAGGGAGATTGCTCATTTAGGATTTTGAATTTTTTTTAGGATTTTAAGTCTTTCATTGCGTCCACTTAAATTCATAGTCTCTATTTTCAGTTCGTCTACGCCATGCGAGTCCACAAATTTTTGTGTCAGTCAGTTGGTTGCTTTCTAGCCTCAGTCCATCCTTTAGGTTTTAGTGTGGTCTTTCACATAGCAGCAAACGCTGCTCTTTTCTCTCATCCGCGTGCAGGTCGTCTGTATGGCTCTTCTCTGGTTCATCTTCACCGGATCTGGCCTTGCCTCGTTCGGATGCAGTCTCATTCGTGCTGGATCCGGACTCCTCCGTGGGCGGTCTCTCGCGTCGCATCCCTGAGCTTTTAAGGCCGTCGCGCTTCTTGTGTACTGCGTTTCTATTGCGCTTCTTGTGCACTGCGTCGCCGCTGTCTCGGTCTATGATGCCGCCGCTCTTCTTTCTGAGTTGCCGCCTTGAGCTTTTAAAGCCGCCACGCTTCTTCTGCACTGCGTTTCTATTGCGCTTCTTGTGCACTGCGTCGCCGCAGTCTCGGGCTTTGATCTGCTTTATGAGCTGCCACCATACTTTATGAGCTACTACATGACCTCGGATGGAGATCTTCTATTTTCGACACAATTCTCAAGAGCCGCATGCTACGACGACGTTTACAAGACTTGGATTTTGGATTTCAATGTCAACTCTTTCAAATGCAATGCTATTACATACGCCTTACATTTGAGGGGGGTGTTAAGGATATAGAGTTTGTATTTTATTCCACATATGCCTTATCTCTACATGACATATCTCCTTTGTACTCATATATATATATATATATATATATATATATATATATATATATATATATATATATATATATATATATATAACCCTTGTGGCTCATATCAATACATACACAATATTCATAACAATAACTATGATTAATTATTTTTATTTATGTTTTTTAAGATGATAATGTACAACAGAGACAATAATGTGAAAGACACGTATAGTTTTAGACTTAACGATGACAAATGGGCCCCTGACCATCAAGATGTAAATGTAATGGAACCAGTTGGCCAGTCCAAACTACAATCCAACAAAATGCAGGCGGTTAGATGTGTGGAATGGAGGGGATAAGAACGGTTTTATGCAATGGATTGCTAGATACAAATCTTTGGTGAAAGTGAAACCAGACGTGCCAGCTACCAAATGGCGCGAGGTCAGTCCACTGCTCACTCGCGGGGTAGTCATCATCCATCCTTCTTCGAGTGGTGTTACGCTTATGCAGCACACAATATATCACGCTTATGAGACAGAACGACGATAGCCGACAAATAGTCCCGTGATTTGAAGACGACAATAAGTGTGTCTTTTTAGCACATATCTAAAAAGATAAAGACTGAGGATAAATCCATGGCGCTGACCCGTTTGTCCAAACCGTGCAAGGCCGGGCTCCCTGCGGTGGCTCCCGACGGCGGTGTTCGCGCCGGAGGCACTCGTTGTGCAGATCGGACGGATGTTTTCGACCGTGAGCCAGGTACGACGTTTGGCGAAACAAACTGGCGCCGGTCTATTCTCATCATTGACAGAAGCCAGCAGGTGCTCGCTCCCAATGGTCTGCAGAGCGACGCCTCACCATGTAGCACTGGTTGGGACTCCAAGCTCAACTCGTGACTTCCTGGCATCGCACTGTAGGATGCACCTGTCCCACGATACAACAGCTCACCGTTTTCTGACGGATGACGGCGACGGGTTCCAATTCCTGATAGAAACACCGCCACAGTCTGAAGCGAAAGGAACTTCAGATCTGAATACAGATCTACCGGCATGCAATCCAAGATATGATGAGTGGTTTTCTTGATTTCGTCAGCTGCCACATGGAGCTATCAAAGCTTGGCATTTTCTAGTGCCAAACTCTTGGCGTTTTTTTGGTGCAAAACTTGACATGTGTCTTACTTGGAACAACAACATAGAGATATGCTCTGTTATTTTTGACTTATAGCTTCCTTAAATAAATAAATGGGACGATTTTTCTGTCGCCGTTTCAAGACAGTTTTTTCAAAATGGTTTATCAGTTCATTAGCATTCAATTTGTTCACATAAGCGCCCGTGCAAAGAACGCACCCGTACTCCACCAACCGGCTTACTCGATGAAAGACGATGTATTGCTAGTAGCTGCTACCAAAAGCCAGGCAATGTAACCAATTGGATCCTAGCTACATTCTATATGGCTTTGCCGGTGCTTTTACAAGCTAAGCTGCAGCAGGCGTTTGATTTCCAACATGTTATAAAAGCTTTACTTCAAAATGTTCATATCAGGCATTAAACATAAACAAACCAGTGTGACCTCAACCGGCCTACAAACCATCAAAAGACTATCTGAATTCTCATCAAGGTTACATCTCAAGCATGAGTGAGTACCATCAAAGTTGATCTTTGATTGATCAAACGAAAACTGTACAGCAGTAGCCAAATATAGGTTTGAAGATAGTGATCATGCCCAGAGATTCAATTACATAAATAATTGGGTGCATACAGAAGTGTGATTCCAAATACACTATCTGCACAGCAATGTAAGTGACAGCTATGCACAAAAAAGAACCATGATAAGAAGAAAACCTTGAAGACAAACCATACAGTGCCACACACATTCGAGGTGAACACTTAACTATATTAACTTCAGGAAAAAGAACAAGCAACGCGAGGGCTTCAGTGTCTTCTCATGTAGCGTATGGCTTCCACCAAGACACGAAAAAAGAACCAACAGTACTGGAACAGCTTCATCATCTTACAAGTTAGATGGCTCCTGTGAGCTTCTAATCATGTGAAAGGGAGGGCAGAGCATTGTATCTCAATGAGTCGCTGGAGTTCTATACACTTCCATGAGTTCAAGCTAGTTTCGCAATGGCCTTGCTTCGAATCCCCCTTCCTTCCGGCTGACTAAGTTGTAGGGCATGTGGGTTCCTAGAATTCTGTCCCAGATTGAGAAGAAAGGCTGAGAGTAATTGTATTTTGAGCCTTGGAGTTGATGGTGGATATCATGGTAGGCAGTATTATTTTGGAATAAATGCTGGAAGATGTTATATGGTAACCAAAGTCCACAGTGATCATCAACCGTCTTGAGTACAGCAAAACAGAAGAAGAATACAGCAGTCCTTGGAGTCATACCAGAGACCAAGAAGGAGATTGCACCACCTAAAGTGTCCAAAAGGAGTCCCTCCAATGGATGGTTGTAGAGAGCTCCAATAGCATAAGGAACAATCAGCCGATGATGTTGTGAGTGGATATGCCGATACAGGAATTTGTTCTGGTGCATGTAGCGGTGCACAAAATATTGCCATGCATCCATCACCAGCATTGCAACAGAAAATTGAAAGATTTGAACAACGATAGGTGGCTGGACTACAACTGTAGAACTATCCGAAGTAACCTGCAAATAATCATGTAGAATTGGGTTAGAGAAGCTAAATGAGGAATTGTTGGTCATTAAGAGAATTTAAAACAAACCACAGGTTCACGTATTGAAATTCCTCATCAACCTGACAGAACATCACAAGTGCAACATAAACACGCCCACACACATGCAAGAAAGCTACAACCTTTATAATAATATCGTCAGTATCAGCCAACAATTCTCTTACTTTCTGGTTGTTTAATACGTCATACACTCATACCATGCATGGCCGGCTATGCAGTGATGAAATTTACACTGGGAGGATCATGTACCGTGCTTGGCCACTGTACATCCCTATGGGGAATATCCACAATTCAACATATGTGCCCTGTCAACCTAGCGAAGAATCTGGTCCAAAGCCTATCACCATCCACATATATATTGCCCAAGTAACTGAAATTTAGAACAACAATCTAACCTAATTGCACCCTAATCATCCTTAGATACAAACAAAACGCAAGAGGTGTCACAATTTTCGCATAACCCCCCCCCCCCCAAAAAAAATGTAACATCACACAATAACATGTACAGGGCATAGCCATGAGATAACTTTTTTTTTTGCACCAATACATACGACAGTTGCTTATCTATATGTAATCCCAAGGCCCCCTCACAATGCCAAGGACGTGATGCAGCAGCCAATGCTCAAAAGTCCATTTGACTTATTTTGCCTGTAGGAACAGTTGGCAGTTTTGGTGGTCCTGGTCGGAGCTAGGGGCAGGGACTGAAGATATGAAGAGTACATATGAATATTTACAGATCCAATGAGACTTCAGTATGCAAAATAATGATGCTCAAGTATTATGGGCTGAGAAATTATGGATTGTTATCTCGTGTTCAGTTAAGCTACCGGTTTTGGTGAGACAGTGATGCACTAGTTGTGCATTGGATGGGTTATTTGTTTCACTCTGCAAGACAAGTACAAGACATTATGGCTGGAATAGAAACCAGAATCAATCGCCATCCTGATACCAAGAATGATGATATTAGATCAATTTATCATATATGCCATCCCCATCCAAATTGCTAACTAATTCAAGCAATCATAATTCCAGTGCCAAGCAATTTCTCCACAAATTAACTAGCTAAGCAGAAAAGTTACTGTATTCAAGATCATTACAAATGTAAATCCACACAGAGCAAAGGCCAGAAGTCATGGAACGTATAGGTTCACTGTCCCAAGGACAGCAGTAATAATCTTTGCAAAATGGATCGCCCATGTACAAAATGCTAAATAGAGAAAACTGCCTATAACTACCTATTAGCTTATATAGTAATTGTGCAAAAGGATGCTTCTCTTCGAAATGTCCAAGTTCCTAACCCACAGAAGACTCCTAATTTTTTTTGTCCTGCCTAAACTACCTCAAAAAAATCATCACCAGAAAGACTACAAAACTGCCTCTACATTCCAAAGGTTTTCCAATGAAGTAATTGAGTAGTCCATAATTTACCATTGTATTGAAGCAGTATTACAGTAATGGTAGCAAGCGGGCAAACCTACTGGTTCAATGGTTTGTGATGCAAAATTACCTTATAACAGTAACAGTAACAACGACCAATTGATGAATGTCTAAACTAAACACTAAACAGTGTGAGGAATTACATTCCAACATCGTGACTATCATTATACCATAATCGAAATGTACAAGTTCACAGCAATGTCAATGGAAGAGAGCTGATTGTATCCTTACCATGAACAGGATCATCGCGACGATGGCCTGCACGAGCTGCTGCAGGAGCACGCCGCGTACGACGGCCGGGAGGCTGACGAGGTTCTTCTCCTCCTCCTCGGCCCGCGTGTGGAGCCTGTACCGCTCAAGTGGCCGACGGTGCAGGATCAGCTGGTAGCCGCCAGCGTAAACCCAGTACAGCAGGATGGGCGCGAAGGTGCCCATCGTCTCGTCGCTCACGTAACCTTCCCACGGCACCATCTCTGGCTCCCTCCTCTCCTGACCACCCGCAACAACACGCAGGAACAAGAAGAGGACGCACAGCCGCCAAGATTGGATTTTGACGGCGGAGTGGCCCGCTCCTGCTAATCAACCACAAACTCTTTTGCCGGATTCGGGTTTCTTGCCGCCTCCACGCAGATCTAGGGAACAAGAACACGACCGGTTCTTGTTCTGTGAGGCCAACCCGGTTGGGGGGAATGCGGATTTGATGGGACGAACAGAAATGGTAAAACTGAGGAACACCTCTATAAAATTTTCTTTTTTGCTCGGAAATGCAAAGAGAAGGAGGATCAGCTGATGGTATGCGAAAGATCAATCTCTTAAAACCGTGAAGAAGATTTTGAAGGGAATCAAGAGGAAACCAAATGGAAGATAAGAAAAGATGACGCCTTGCAGTGGTGTCCCTTGCCCCTTGCTTTTTGTTTCTGGAGGTTCCAGAGTTGAACACAAGTGGATATTCCTTGTTAATTGACAGGGGAAATTTGGCTCCCAATAATTAACTCTGCAATCTTCCTAAAGAAACGGAGGAGACCTCAGCACAACGAGCAGGTCTACGTTTTGATGCACGATTCCCAGTTTACTAGGGCTCTACAGGATGTACATTCCAATAGTGTCAGGCTGTGCCAGAGAAGGTATTTTCATCTGCTGTTTTCTTTTTCCCCCTTCTGTGCATCGTCCACATGATTGTCCGATTGAGCTTACACCTAGCTCGCCCATGAATGCAGGAGTTTCATAATTATTTTATAGAAACTTTATAAAAAATAATTTAATTTCTACAAAAACCAGAAAAATAATTCCTATGTTTCTAACGATCCATAAAAAGAAAAGTGTGTATTTTTCAATTAATTAAAATTAGATCGGCCTCTCAAAGCGGTCACCAACGGTAGCATTAGAGAAGTCAAATGACCCAATTTCAAAAAAAAACCATCAATAATCTACCTAACATGTAGGATGTAGCTGACAGGAACCAAACATTAAGGGGGCGTTCGGAATAGCAATGATTTTTGATTTTTATTAAAATTTTACTGTAACTGATTTTTTTACTATAGCTGAGTTGGTTTTTTAGGCATAATTAAATTTTTAAAAAAAATGTAAAAATGAAAACGGCATGCTAATCTAGAGCGGACGATGCAAAAGAATACAGGAAAAAAAACAAAACACAAAAATACAAAAAAAATTACCGCTAAATTGCTACAGTATATCCAATCACTAGCTACAGGACTTCGATCGTCGAACGCCGCGACTCGTCGCTACTCTGAACGCGGCCTAAAATTCATCCAAACAATAAATACATGCAATCACGGGAACGCCGACCAACAAGCAACCAATACATCGGTTGACAATTGCACATAGTAGAATCACCTTAAAGAAAAATAAATTGTAAGTAGTAGAAATTGTGCCCACAAGTGACCTTTCTTTTTAGGAGATGAGAAATTATTGTGTATGTCCCAGTTGACCGTGCGCACTTGTGACATTTACATCAAGTCAACTGCTCCTGGCCGTTACGTCGAGGGGTCACATGAACCATAACTTTCAGACTCTTAACGTCGAGCATATATAACATGACATTAGCTATCTATAAATTTTATTATGTAAAACATAAGATGATATGAAAAAAAGAAAAAATATAGAGACACCTACAAATAACAGAGCTAATATTGTTTCTCATGTTACAGCTAATTATTATATGATGTTCTATTGTAAAAGTTATCTTTAATGATATTTATAAATAACAAAAATAATATTATAGACAATAATTATCTACATCGTTGTGCATATCCTAAGGCGGCTGACTGATTACCTGTCGCACCAAATAAGCAGTATTAACACCCAAGAAAAAGTCAATCCAAGCAGTAACCAAACAGAGATCTACACGCAGCTGATATCGAGGCAACAGCGCACTCCAATCAGTAACGGCCAACATGCCCGAACAGCTCGTTTCCCAATCTCCTCCCCACATCGAGCTTAACCACTCATCACGTGACAAGGCACTGTCACATGCAGAGAACAGCAATACTCCGTACAACGTTCTAATTTGTTGCATACTTGCAACACACCACCTCCATTATAGGATAGGGCTTGGGTCAAATAATTCACAATCATAATACATGTAGCGCTGCGACAATCACCATCAACAAGGAGCGAATCGATAAATAATCTGCAATAATAATCGAAGCGCAACTAACACGTTTCTCAAGTTGTCCTCACGTTCTTCATCAACAAAATGATTAGGTATTAGCAGTCTCAATAATGGCTAGTAGGCATCATTAGCCCAATAGGAAAATGCAAAACTACCATAGGAGTCATCTTTTTATCTTCTAAAGATAAGCAAGCATCTTTCCGTGTGTTCGACGGTAGTGGCAAGATCGGTGACTCAAGTACAGGGAAGAGAAACATCACAATTACATGGCCAAAAAAACTGCCTACAGTTGGAAACGGTTTTATGCGAACATCCAACTCATCTATGGGCATCACAGTCACAGCTTAGCCAAAAGAAACGCAGGTTCAAGTTTCTCCAGTGTAGCTGCTTCTCAAAACTCTCAGCGGATAGCTCCTTCCAGTTTTCAGCGGATAGCTCCTTCCAGTTTTCCAAAACACCATCGTTCCAGAGTGTGTACCTATACTTTCTTAATGATCTGAACAACATCCTCGTCTTCAAGCTCATGCTCCTGCATGAAGTCATCCGAATTAATGCTAGAAGCAAACACCAGTGAAACATGGTAGTGGTAGAAGACTGCATACCTTGCCAACTCTCTGAGGCTTATGCTTCACGCTAGAACCCCACACCAATGCACTGCAAGTTTTTTTGAGCAATTAGCGGCGCATATTGATAATAAGGAAACAAAAATTTGGCCAAGAGTTAATATGTCGGCACTCACTATTTAAATTGTTTCACCATGTCCTTGTGGATTCTGTCGCAGAAGTCTTCCACTGTTTTCCTCTTAGATGATACGATCACAGGGTCCTCATAATCTGGGTTCAGCCCTTTGGGTTTTGTGTATATCCTAACCAAATCTAGGTATTCCCAGATTTTTTCTAGAAGCCCATCGAGATTCCACTCAAGATGTGCACTGTTAGCAAATAGAAAAACAGCAGTAAGTTTTTTAGTTGTTGGAGGAAAATGAAAAGAACCAAGCACAATAAGATTCCAAGTAAATGCTCACCTAATTGGGCAGTAATGGGGAAGTTTGTCTAAGATTTCCAGCTCTTCGAGTGTTATCTGATCAATCTTGTTAACGACATAGATGCAAGGCATGTAAATTCTACTTCCCTCAATGACATCTATGAGATCATCTGCTGTTGCGTCGTATCTAAGGGAGACATCAGCATTATGTATCCTGTACTCACTACAGATTGCTTTTACTGTCTCAAGGTCCAAGTTTGTGTTCGTCACTGTTGATGTAAAATTGATGCCACCTTTGTCCTTTTTTCTAAATGTCAAATTGGGGGGTGTCTTGTTCAACCTAACATTGATGCAAAACTCACAACCTCAGCCTTCTTTCAACAGGCAACAGTATGGTATAAAAATCTTTTGAAAACGAAATACAATCACCATGGAACTTCATCGTAGAAGGAATACGATTGTTGGAACCGGGTTTTACTCCCCGAGCCACAAGTCTAAATGGGCTTAACACAACTAAGCCCACGGAGACGGAGCAACAACCTTATAAGTGGTATTGAGCATTCTCTCCCCAAAAGACTAATCCAATGGGTGGGGGCTCCCTCACACTTATAAACTGTGCTTTCTCCTCTCCCACAACCAATGTGGGATTATTCCTAACAATCTCCCCCTCATATATTGGTTGGACACATCTGCAACCCTGAGGTCCAAGGAGATGTTAGGCACCTGGCTCTGATACCAAATGTTGGAATCGGGTTTTATTTCCTGGGCCACAAGTCCAAATGGGTTTAACACAACTAAGCCCACGGAGACGGAGCAACAACCTTATAAGTGGTATTGGGCCTTCCCCAAAAAGACTAGTCCAATGGGTGGGGGCTCCCTCACACTTATAAACTGTGCTTTCTCCTCTCCCATAACCAATGTGGGATTATTCCTAACAACGATCACATGGAGGATCTAGAATTTGGCATGATTCAGTAGATGTGGATACCCTTGATTTAATTGGATGAATGCCAAACCCACAACAAAACTAAACCGGATCATGTAGGTAGCTGATAAATGATGTCTTACAAATTTGGGGGGAAAGAAAGAGAACCAATGCAGAGAACATCATAAGAGAACCACTGCCCTAGCTGTCAAGCAGTTCGGTATACTAGCACTTGTCAAAAATTGCTGAAACATCTTCAACACTAAAACTATCAACGTACAGACTTACCTAATGCCGAATCCCTCGAGCTCCTTCTCAATAAGACGCTTGTGAGTAATTGGTTTTATGGCATCAAGAACAATCAGAATAACATTGCATGTCCTAGCTGTGCTGATAACCTGAAAAAATAGTATAAACCATTAAGCCGAGGAGAAATGGCAGAACTCCTTAATGCACAGAACAGGAAATATTTCAAGAAATTCCTAGACCAAAGTATGCTAAATTCCTGCATTGCCTTGTATCAGGCATCAGGACCTTCTTATATACACAGCAGCTGGGACAGCCAGAGCTATTGCCAGATTACAAAACAGTACAGAAAACAGGGAGGCTCTGTATCGGCAGCGGTATGGACTTCTAGTCCTATTCAGATATTAGTCCGATTCAGATACTAGAAACCTAAACCGGAATAGATTACAAGACAAGCGGACTAGCTATTCCATCTAGAGCTCATACTACAAAAAATTCTTTACTCAAGGCAAAATAAAATTTGTTTGTTGCAATCAGGTTATATATCAATGTAAAACTAGCGTGAGGAAACTGGCAGAGTTGGACATATTACCTGCCTCCCTCTACCCTTTCCATCTTTAGCACCTTCAATGATTCCCGGAAGATCTAGAAGCTGAAATAAAAGAACTGATAGTTATCAACCAAGAGTAGACATGCTCAGACAACGAAGAGTCGAAGACTAACTAGTAGCTTCCTTTATGAAAGTAAATCGTTACCTGAATTTTAGCCCCTTTATACATAATAACTCCTGGAATACATGTTAAAGTTGTAAACTCGTAGGCTGCAACCTTTTGGATCAGAAAACAAGCAGAAAGTGTGTGTTACTATACCAGATTACCATTAAACAAACTAACAGTAATAGTGGTAGAAAAATTGGTATTATTGCACAAGAAAGTAAAAAAAACAGCAATCAGTTTGATCCATAGAAACAACATTCGCTGTAGGGACAACCCATCAAATTCAGATCTTGTTTGGGCATATTCATATGATTAGACAGAATAACTTACGAACATTGTGCAAGTATAAACATGTGTTTCTTGTTTATCTAATACAAAGAGGGCAACTGTCATGGGCGTAGGCCCTGAGCCCAACCAGTCCAACGGGTTCATTACTAGGAAGTTAGAGATTAGTTTCTATTTGTTAAAAATATGATTAAGATTAGATTCTATCTGTTAGAGAGAGCTCATCTACATAAAGGGGACTGCTGCATGCTATTGGAATCAAGCAAAGAAATAACAAAGTCATTCTCATCTATAGTCTCCTTTCCTTCCCCAAAGCCATTCGCCGTCCGGCCATCCTCTCGACGGTGTTTACCCTTATGAAATCAAGTCCATAACAACTTGGTATCAAAACCAACACCATGACTTTTGCTGCCTAGTTAATAGGAGGTAAGATCATTGCTGGCTACGAAGAAATCCTCGCTGAACTCAAGAAGGTGAAAAGCATGTTGAAGAAGATGATGGCAACAGAAGAGAAGGCACAAGTAGTTGTTGCTACGCGATCTACAATGGCACAAGGGGCAGGAGCAATGGTAGCAATGCCACGGCAACGGCGCTGCTACTAATGCTCCTTCATCTGGCGCGGGCAGTGGTACGACTTCAAGCGACGCCGACGTGGCATCTTCCTAGGTCGGCGCACAGGGTACAAGCCGCACCTCGTGACGACGGTGGCGTTGCTTGGAGAAGTGGATGCAGCAATGCTGCTTCAAGCGATTCCGGGGTGCCTTCCGGTCAAGAAGCACGCATATACGACACCCCCTCCGAACACGAATGCATCTGCCTGCGTCTCGGCTAAAAAGCGCGCCCATGCCCTTGCACGCAAAAACTTCCAGTGGGGCATAGAGAGGCGTCCCGCAGATGGTGTGGAGGAGCGCCTCCCGGCGCTCCGTGTCGGCAAGGGCGGAGAGCCCAAAGTCAGCAACCTTGAGGTTGCGGTGCTAGTCGAGGAGGAGGTTCCCGGGCTTGATGTTGCGGTGGTACACCCCGACCGCGGTGGGACACCAGCCGTTGGAAGATGCGGCGGGCATCATCCTCACTGTAGCCGTTTCTATTTGTTAGAGATATGATTAAGATTAGATTATATCTGTTAGGAGGAGCTCATCTGTATAAGGGGGGCTGCAGCATGCTATTAGAATCAAGCAAAGAAATAACAAAGTCATTCTCATCTATAGTCTCCTCTCCTTCCCCAAAGCCATTCGTCGTCCGGCCTCCTATCAGCGGTGTTTACCCTTATGAAAGCAATCCCATAACAGCAACAAAGTAAGGATAAACCTTTGTACATGAAAGTGTAAAGAGCATTAGTACAGCAGACCTCTGAAAAAGTTCCTGTCAACTTGTTCAACAATGTTGATTTCCCAACTGAAGGAAAGCCCACCAAACCAACACGTGCATCTCCACTTTTTGTCACATCAAATCCCTCACCTGCACCACCACCACCTTTGGATGTAGGAGTGAGCAACTCCCGCCGTAATTTTGCAAGTTTAGCCTGATGAAAGGAATAACACCAAGTAAAACAAAGATTCTGTACAAGTAGAAATAATAAGCCAAACAAAGGGACAGGTTCATAATCATATACATCAAACCCTAGCACCAAGCATACTATAAAATGAACACACAGAAAAATGGAATGATTCAGCCAGGTGGTGGGATTGGACCTTGTGACCCATCCTTTCAAGCACTTCTTGACTATACAAGCAAGCTCTTACAAAAGTTAGCATAGTACCGTGGCATAACACAGATAGAGGTCCTCATGCAAAAAAAAAATGCATCAAGGTTCATGCACAATGCAAAGAACATATAGCCATGCTATCTAATTTAATCAAATCAACGATATTCATTACACACAAGACTGATAATCCATATTAGAATTCATTACACACATGAGGCTGATAATCCATATTAGAACTTATAGCACCGCCATATGGATGGACATGAAGAAAGGTGAGGTATACAGCACAAACATGAATGTATAAATTAGTTGTAAATTGTGAAATAGCTAAACTGTCCATAAGCAGGTTTTTTAGGATTTTGAGAGGAGACAACAGCATAAAATATCGTGGATAACAGATTACAATTATTCCAAAATAAAGATGGGAGGAAGTTCAAATCACCTTCAGAAGACCAAGATGGTGTGCGGTGGCTTTGTTTTTCTGCGTCCTTGCCATCTGTCAAGTCAAAGAAAAGCAAATAACATTAGCACAGGGATCAGAAAGTGGGGAAGTCTGTTTTTTTACTATTTGAAATGTTCATGTTCATTTCTTCAGTCCTTAGATTGCAGTAAGAGCAGCTCAGCAAGATGCGTACATGAGAAACAATTCTCAGTTTCTCACATGACATAACAACTATGTGATTGTTGTTAATCACAAACCAAGATAGTAACTAAACGCCATAAGCAAGCTAATCCAATGGTTCCATCTGTCAATCACAAGCAATAAAGCCACAGATCAACTATAGTGAATTATCATTGAATCCGACCACTTTGCCATTATCGACCACAACTAACAAATTCGATACTCTAGCTGCGTCAGTTCAAGAGCATCTCAGTCATAACTCATGAGCAAACAAGACGCTCCTCTAAATCTCTAATCACAAGTAACACTGCATCTCAAGAATGAGCACAGAGCTCCATCATCAAATCCCATTTGATGAAACCACCACCCCCGATGTTTCAAATCACAAGTTCACAACTCTCCTCAAGTTAAAGAAACTTTGACCTAAACCATTTCGATCTGTAGCTAAGACAATGAAAACCAGCCACCAAGGCTAAAATGCCACCCAAGTATCACTAGTCCCCAACCTTCGCCAAGCACAAGTCTAGGAACTATGGTTTAGTATCCATCCCATCGAATCAGAGCAGCCCACACGCTCACAGCTACATGAACAACAAACTCCCACCGCATCACCCACATAGCGTGCTGCTCGCCGCGAAACCTAACAGTTCCAAAACGATACTAAAAAACCTAAGCCCCCTGCTACTTGTAATCTATTATAGCTCCCCAAACCAATCTGTCTACAATTCGAACCGCAAAAGCAGCGCACATCACAACCACAACGAATCAGCATTAAATCATTTCGATTCGAAACTAAGCAATCGAAACCCTAACCCCCTACATACTACCACTAGAAGCCTACCGCTCCTAATCGCAAGCATCAAATCTATCCGCCATCGCGATGGATCACTGGAGGTTACGGTTGCAGTACCTCGTCCTCGATGTCCTTGATCTTCTGCATGACGGTCGCCATGGCTGCGGCTCGGGGAAAGGGCTCGGGCTTGGGAAGGTTCTAGAAGGATCGCCTGCTCCTCGCTCGCGCGGCTTCGTCCTCGTGGATGCGGGAGGGGGCGAGGAGAGGAGAGATGGAGAAGGTTCGCGAAGTGGGTTAAGGGTTCTGGTTTGGAGGCGGTCGAGGCAGTCCCCTGGGCATATTTATGTGATGGGCCTTCGAGTTTAGCAAGAAAATAAGTTGGGCTTCATTTATTATTGAGAATTCTGTTTAGAGAGAAATTAGGGCCGAAAACAAGTTTATGTATGGGCCTTCGAGTTTAGCAAGAAAATAAGTCGGGCTTCATTTATTATTGAGAATTCTGTTTAGAGAAAAAAATTAGGGCCTAAAAATAAAGCAAACCTTGGACCTGGGATTTGAACCCGACGTGAATCGAACACGCAACCTTCTGATCTGGAGTCAGACGCGCTACCATTGCGCCACGGATCCGGTTCTGAAGACAGTATACCGTCGTTAATAGTATTGCTTTACTTTCTCTAGTAACAACACGGCAACAACACCACCCTCCGCGTCACACACGCTCCGCCGAATGCCCAAGGTTGAGAACGATGTCGATGAGGTAGCAACGCAGGGAGGAAGAGGTGGAAGGAGGTGCTCGTTGGCAGGAGACGCTAGCGAGGCGGCAAGGGTGGGGTGGAGACGGGAGGCAGTTGGAGGCTAGGGTTTGATCTTGCTTCGTAGTAGGTTCTATCTTTTTTATTATAGTTGATGGCTGTTAATCTTAGTATAACATTTTTACGAATGAATCAAATATCAATAAATTATTTTAAAAAAACTATCATGATAAACTGTTTTGAAACGGCTAATTATTTCATTTATTTGTTCGAAAGAAGCTATAAATTATATATCATAAATCATAAATTAAAAAGAACTAGACCTTAATAGAGGTGGTGAGGGGCTACTGATTCATTGGATTAAGATCCAACATCTCAAATAGCTAACTGACTTCAGAGTGATAGACAATATCCACTTTTGTAATTCGGATAAGAGTAAAGCAGTCGGTGCCTTTGACCTTAGGAACAAGCCCATGGTAAGACATTGAATTGTTAGGTTGGTAAAAAACAACTTTGAATCTTTAAAATCGTTTGAATATCAACTCTGAACTACTGATACTAGATCATGTGACCTCCTCGAGTGAACTCACCCTGGGTTTAGGATGATCTAGCCATCACGTATGTCATTACTAACAAAGTTGACCACGTCAGCTCCTCACTGCACCCTACGACACATGTTATAATTACCCTCGACAAGAGGATGACCCAGGCACACTTGTATACATCTTGTTCGATGAATAGAGAAGGAGAATTATAGCACGTGATGTGGGAACCAGTGAGAAGCCGATGTGGTCAGCTTTGCTAGGACCGTGCGGCCGATTCCTCGAGGTACCGGTGCTTGGTGGTCAGCGCTAGCCGTGACATGGCGGCCATGCAGTCGAGCTCGGCCTCGTCGTCGGACATGCGCTCGATGCAGGCGGTCTACAGCATGAAGGCGCGCATCAGCCAGACGTGCGAGTCGAGGGACTGGTCCGAGACGATGCGGCAGCCGAAGACCACGGGGCGCCGGTGATGGTTCAGCCCGGCGAAGGGGACGAACGGCACGCCGTACTTGTTCGTCCGTTACGTGGTAATCGCTGCGCGAGCCGGCGTCCGACCAGAAGAGTCTCTTCAGGCGCCCCTCGGCGCCAAGCTCGAACCCGTAGAAGTTCTCGACGTTGTCCTCGGCTCTCCTGCCGCCCAATTCTTGAAGAACCTCCTCCGCGTCGTCGCTGTCGAGCCGTGGCATCTTGTGCCTACCAGATAATCAGAAATCGGTTTGAAGAAAATTGTAGTGCACCACAAACTGGATGCATTAGATATGTTCTCGTGCGAACTATGCATAAGACGAGAGCTCGGTATCGATCTTAATTGTTGTTTTCTTCAGAAATTTGAGATGCAAGATCGAACGAATAGTGCAGGCACGAGTAGCAATGTAGCTACCTAACTACTCCCTTCATCTTTTTTACTTACCTTCTAGAATCCACATCGTCAAACTTTCTAAAATTTAACCACTAATAGATTTAAAACTAACTAGATTGGCTATATAAAAAATTATATAATTAAGTTTATCATTAAAAATAATTTTATAATTTTATTAGTATATCTTAATGTAAAATTATAAAAAATGATAGTCAAAGTCTCATCTTAAAGAATATAAAAAGTCAAAAATATTCAATAAAAAAGAACAGAGAGAATACTTGGTAAGGCGAGAGGCCTAGTAACAGACGGAGGAGAGCACCTCTGGGCTGCGCCTGGGGAAGTGAAGGAGGTGGAAGATGGCAGAGTTATCGGCGGCGGCGACTCCGGCGATGGCTTCTGCCGCAGAAGGAACATGGGGAGAGTTCAAGGCCAATCGGTTCAACGGACTATGGAATATATATTGACTACCGAGGACAAGGAGATTGGAATTTGGAAATGTCAAAATACCCCTAAAATCATGGGAGTGGTTGATGTATGGCCAATGACTGATAACAACACAAATCCGCTTGCCATTAAGAGATACTAGCAGTATAAGCACGGCGTCACACCATGCTAGATACCATATGGACCAAAATAAAAAAGTCAAAAATTCGTAAGAGACTCCTTGTTGGAAAAAGCGAGGATCCATTTGTATTTTCCAGAGAAAATGAAAGGCTTTTCCGCATAAAACCAATGACCCATACATAACTTTGAGGAACCACTCAAGAACCTATGCGTAATTTTGGGGAATCACGGAGTGTTATCTAGCAAAAAGGAGGGGTCTCCACGAAAAAACCAATGACCTTTTTGTAAAAACAAAAGATCTTTACAATATTTCACAAATTCAAAAGAATATTTTTTAAAAAATGGTGACGTGGCATAGATGAGAGACCATAAACCCTCCATCTGTAGTATAGGGATGATATCACATAGTGTGTTATCCATATATGCTCTTTTCTACATTATGCACGTGTAATCAGTTAGCAAAATGAAATATTTTTTTTCCATAAACAAATTCAGTTACAATGAAAATATTTGTTATACAGACAAGTAAGTATCATGATGTGTTCAGTTTACTAGAAGCAATTGCCCCAAAACCCGAAAGCCCCCGGAAATGGTCTATACGAAACTCATCATACAAATAAGGGCACGTGTAATCCTCTTTATCCACCATGCAAAGCCATCTGCTTCCATAGCTTTTCAGCCGTACAATGGATTGCAAAGTAGCCAGTTAACAAAGGAAATACTGTGTTTAACAAATGCACACAAAATGGACTAGGAAAAACTAAGCTGATATAGGTCAAAGCATAAGCTGATATAGGTCAAAGCATCTACCTGTTCCATAGCTGACCAGTTTCACTAAATGCATCAGGTGGAACACCGCTAACAAAAGTAGGAAAACCATTCTTGTCCTTCACAACCAGAGACAATAATCAAGAACCACAATATATAACATTTTAAGCCTTCAACAATAGGAGTATGTTATTTGGGAAAATAACTGAGGTATACCGGCAAAAATGACTTCTTGTTCACCCAAACATCTGCACTATAGTAGCCAACATATATAGGCATGTCGCCATTATGCTGATGCCCAGCTTTTGTGCATGTGTACGAATTTGCTGCCATTGCCTTTGAAATAAAAACTGTTGAGCCATACATATGTCTGTCTGCATAACGCATGCAACATATGAATCTGCCAACATTTTTGTAAAGATCGTTACAATGCAAATCATATAGTCTGAAATGCTTACAAAGTCCAAGATGGCGATTTTTCAGTGGTTCAAGCCACTCATACCAGGAGAATGCATCGATGCTTTGATCAATAACAGCGAAAAGTGCATCATCTTCAAGCCAACCTGACAGGAAGAGGGGACAAGGCTTCAAGCCACTATACTGTGTATATCACTTCAAAAAATCCATGTCACTGCTACCTTTGAATGGAAAAGGCATGTATTTGTAAAAGAATCCCGCTAAACTGAGGTTATTATCTGATAGTCTTGATGATTGTCCAACATCTAGCTTTGTATTAGAACTAGTACGACAGTCTCTACTGAGGTGCAATTTAGTACTTATCGTATTACCCATTGATTGCGTAGTTTATGTTTTCCCATAGAAAAAATGTATACCTTATATTTCCAGTAGACATATTTGCTATTCACAATAAGAGAATGGAAGGCTAAGAAAACATGGTTTGAGAATTGGCAGTCATACTACGTTCTGAGCTCTCCATGGCTCAGTAGGAGCCTCTCTGCTGCCTAGAAGAAAAGATTTATCTATAATTTTCAATGAAGCCAATTATCAAGCCGAAGATGATTTTTCATCAATTCAGCAATAATATTATTATTATAGTCTCTACTCAAACAAACCAAGAATGTTTAAACTAGAATGTCCGGTACATAGAGTGAATAACGACCACTTGTATATTCCTTTCAAAAAAGAAAAGGAACAATCATTTGTACATGCTGCTGTCCAGCAGTAGTCTAGATAAGCCAAATGGAAAGGCAATATCATATAGATAACTGTATTCGAGCCTTTTCAGACTGTAGAAGCAACCAACAATGTTGCAAATGCAATCAAACGTCCAAGCATAGACATATTGTGCTCAATAGAGCAGCAAATTCAAGGGAGAAAAACAGAAGTACGCATAACCTTGCATATTTAACCAAAAAGGAATGACAAAAAAGGGGATTAATAACAGACCTTTGCAATAAGAGGTTCTTTCAGATTAGCAACAGTGTCAAATTCAATATATTCCATATCCCTGTCACTAATTTAAAAAATGTAAGGGTTAAGGGCAAACTTATAGATGCCTTGCCAAGAGATTGTGAAGAAATTCAAACTTACAAGGGATCAGGAAGTTCATGCTCCATCAAGAGTCCATCTTTTACAAGCTCTTCAAGAGAAATCAAAAGTGTATTGTTGCAGTTTGTATCCTGCAAATGTTGACCCATGTAAGTGTCCGTATAACCACTAAAGGACTGCCATAAAATAGGCAAGAGTAGAGAGTCACAAAGTTAACTCCAAATCGAGCAAAAGCAATCTAATTTGTATACAGCATCACCTGTCCTGGATAAGGTGAGACATCCTCCCCGGACTACCTACTCAGAGGATCAAGTGGAAGAACCTGTAAACATGGACAAAACCAACAGTCAGCTATTGGAAACTCAGTTCAATGGTTAATGCACGTTTTTTAAAAAAAAGAAACACCACCGCCAAATCAGTAGCACAGAAAAAAAGCAGAAATTCAGCAAAAAACGACAAAGTCACTGAATAATTTCAACGGTCAGAGAGAGACGAGCAAGATTGCTTTTGTAATGGACAGTTGGAAGTAAATCCATGTCTTTTGGCTTATTTTAGTCCTCTAGGTGGTTATAGTTTCATGGGCACCACCGTTTCATCCAGTGCAAAGAATCTTGAGAAAATCCAATCACCATCACCATGTGTAGCAAGAATGTTAAACTATACTGCATTGTAACTACTAGACATGATTTGAAATTCCTCACTCCTCACCCATGTTTAGCAATCTAGTGCTTCTTACCGTCCGTAGGTGTGACCAGGGATAGAAATCTCCGAACCGGAGAAGTTCCCGCCCGGCGGCCGGTAATGGTAACCGGCTGGTTACTAGAAAAAACCAGAAAAAACTCGGTTGAAATTCGAATATTAAAGTTTGAATTCAGGCTATTTTCGGTTACACGGAAAAACCAGAAAATCGCTAAAAACCAAAAAACTGTTAAAAAAACCAGAAAACCAAATTAAAAAAGCTTGGGAGTATAATAATTGATACTTTTTTAGTTCATACAACAGGTAATCTAGTATAAAAAAAGTATAAATTAATCTAGAAAGTGCATTATACGGTCATAAATATAAATTTACATTTGAGAATTTTCAATCGGTTTTTTTTCTACCGGCTCTGACCAGTTTTTTCGGTCACCGACCGGTAACCACCGGGTTTTTCCATTCCTAGGTGTGACAATCAAAGCTGCCACATCAAATATTTTCAATCAACAAAGTACTACTGTTGCATGACAATTTTCAGAGTGGCTGTGTTGGATCGTAAGGGCCTTCTCACCCCAAAATCTAGCCTATGAAATGAGGGACTCCACTTTTAAACTAGATTTCTTGTCCTTCCACAACTAATGTGGGACTATTCCAACAATCTCCCCTTCACACATTGGTGTCTTCCAGCCGTTCACTACCCCTTCACCGTACACCGACGGTCCCTCAGGGTCCCCTTCACCGTACACCGACGGTCCCTCAGGTTCACAGTCCATCAGGCATTCACACCCTAGTGTCCATTGGGCCAGATATGTTAAAACCGGGCTCTGATACCACTTGTTGGATCGTAAGGGCCTTCTCACCCCAAAAGCTAGCCTATGAGATGAGGGACTCCCTCACTTTTAAACTAGATCCTTTGCCCTTTCACAACCAATGTGGGACTATTCCAACAGGCTGAGCATTTTTTTTCCAGCAATAATAATGGAGACAATGTCCTTTTTTTTTTGCTTTGGCTTTTAAGTTGCTTTTGCTTTTTATCTCTTTCAGCAATCGCTATTTATTAGAGGAATAAACAGTAGACACAGGCCGAAAGAAGAGGCCCAATGCTTGCTCCATGTACCGAACAGCTGGGCCCAGCTGTAGGCGAATGCCACTTGCTGGCCCCCCGGGTTTGTCCTGTCCCCTTGTCACAGGCCCACAGGGTACCAGGCCGATGGTTCGGCCCAGCATCGCCCGCCCAGCTGCCACGCAAAATCCCAAGCCCGCAAAAATCGCAATTAAGACACTAATGGCAACCAAATCGCGCGAGCAGAGTGGGTAATTACAGGGGTAATGTGATAGATCTAATCACCTGCCAGAGCGTGCAGCCGGTGTTGCGGAGCCAGCGGAGGAAGGCGACAGCCTCAGCGTCGAGGTCGCCGATGCCAAGCGGCTGCGCAGCAACGTCGGGTAGAGTAGCACTCCTGCGCGCCGCCGCCGGGACTCCTCCACGGTCGGCATCATCTGATTGTACCCCTCCGGCAGCTCCTCCCCGACGCCCACCACGGTCGCCTTGCCCGGAGCCACCGCCATCGCGGCACGGCAGGCGATCCGCGCGGGGAGCCCACGCGCCCGCGGGGGGATGAAGCAGCGGCGGGGTGGGGCCGGGGTGTGATGCGGGAGCGGGAGCGGGAGCTGGAGGGTTCGCGCGAGAACCATTGCGGGGAGGGAGAGGTGCGGGGCGGAGTGGAGTAGGGGAAGAGGACGAAGAAGAGAGGTAGACATAGGATTGCGGGGGATGACACGTGGGGCCCGCCTGTCGGGCGCGCGGACCAGGTCGCGTGAGATGAGGCGTCGGAATGTCGGATCACGGGACAAGCCTCTCGTGGGTCGGTGACACGTGGACGGTGCCGTCAGCAGGTGGGGTCCATACATACTCCATACCCCTGAAATACGTCTTCCCCGCAATATGCTTCTTACTCTATGTTACGTAGACATGTCTACCGTCTTAGTTACGTACATGTCAGAAGTTGACATAGCGTACAGCGAATGCGTCCGGACAGAGAGGAGGTTACTTAGCTTCAATCCAAGAATTCCAGATAAATTTGGGAGAAATAGCTTTTGAAGTTTTGCTACTCCTTGATCTCTGACACAAGTATTACAATCGAGAGCATCTTGCTTCTTAACAAACAGAAGACTTTATTCACTCTAGCGCTACGCCGTGATGTGGAACAAAAAAGAAACTAGAGCTCTCTTCAATATAAAGCATCTAGTCTTTTTTATTTTAACAAATTACAAAGGTTGATGTTGATCTGATCACCCCCTCTCTGTTTCATATCTCATATTTACATTGTGGGATTTCCCTAAAACCTACAAAAATTTCGTGATTCTGTGAATCTTTTCGGTGGTACTGAATTCCCACCTTGTACAGAAACCTGCAATCCTGTTATTGAATCTTTTTTACTATTACCTGACCATTACACAAGGGAAAAGATTGACCTTTCTGATCTTCACCACAATGGTAATGCAGTCTTCCAGGAAAGCAAAGAACTCCGAGCCGTCTGGGCCTCCAGTGGAGCAAAATGGATGGACAATGGCATGATCTTTCTTCGGGTGACGATGCCGAAGGTGACCATGAGTGGAGTGTCATTCATGAATCAGCTATCCTGGTGACTGAAGTTACTAATGCATTGCAAAAGAAACACCTTTGGCTGTTCAGGAGATGCCTGCTTATGCAGCCGAAGCAGGATCTGTGATGGCACGGTTCGAATGTTGCATCTGAATCACAGTTGTAGCAGATGCAGCAGTTGTCGTCTCCTTCCTCACTGCCAGTGCTGAAGCCTTGCTCTTCTACACCATCCACTGACATTGTGATGCGTCTGAAGTAATCGGAGAACTCTTCAAGCTGCGCTAGCTTCACAAGGGAGGCATCCCCTCGGAGGACATTGCTCTGAGAAAGAAATATGCATATTGAAACACCATGTTATCAAGCGAGCAACAGAAAATTATATAAAAATAATCATAATCAATCAAATACGACTCTCAAGAATAACACTAATTATTAGTAATAACCAAGCAAATCTAACGAAACCAAATACGAAAAATACAGAAATCTAACCCAGTTGTAGCTCAGTAGGTACTGCAACCCAAAATGGATTGTAGCAGGACAATCCATGCTTGTGAACACCGTAATAACATCATTTAACTCCCTATGGCCTGATATGCTGCTGCATTCCATAAGATTGAGGATAATGCCAACAAGAGGAGCCAAGATCATAGTACGATTTGTTTTTTCGTGATGCTGCCCTGGCCGTCTTAGTGTCCTGCAGACAAAAGTTTTGACTGGTGAACACAATGTCCATTTACTTCTCTATAACAAATATTACTAGCGGAATGAAGGAAGCATCCTGGGTTTACTGTAAAACATAATGAGCTACCAAGATAAAAGCACAATGATTCATGCTCAACTGAGTCAGCTCAAATGAATTGCGGTAGCAATGCATTTTAGGTTCTGAGCTCACTAAATTGAATAGCTTTCAAAGATCGTAATCCAACTTACAAGAACTACAGCACAAGCTAATTTTCAGACTTCCTGTGAGGACATTGAACCACTCCCTTCATATTTTTCAGAAACTTACAGATTAAGATGTGGACTTACATGTCAAAGAACTCTGCATCAGCTGCTGATATGATGTGGTTCAGAATAAAGACAATTAATTCGGTCAACCTGCGCAGATTCATATCTGGTCCCATGAGGAATGCACAAGGAATCTCTCTGGTGCAGAATTCCAAAATCCTTGCAAGACTACATGATATATCAAAAATAACACTGCACTTTCTTTGCTGCAAATCAGCAACCTGAAAATAGAAGAAACTGGTTATAATTTCATAGTTGCATGGCCACACCAGAGGAAAGAAAGAATATAGATTTTTTCCCTGCTTGTAATAAATCCCATTGAAAACATAAACTGGAACAAACAAATTACTGAAAGTGATACCTTTCAAGAAAATTCAATAATGTATGACTGCATTTCAATGCAATATGCTTTTCAGTTTTCATAATGCACTTTGTCACGTGAAAAAAGAGCTGGCATGATATCACACTGTTACTTAAGTCGACAATGTTAAGGGAAATAAGCACTACAAGCTAGCATCAATCAACACAAAGTTCTAAACCAATAAGGAAAATACAAAAGAATAGTTCACCTGGTGCTTATCTTGCATCTCTCGGATGGACATGGAGAACTCAGTCATAGTCCAACTGAGTGTGTTGAAAAGGCGATTGAGAAAGGATAAGAACAGTTCTTGTTCATGAATACATGTCTCCCTGAGTAGAACCTTTAAAGTAAAAAAGGCAAAAGATCAAATAGATAGTTCGCATACTATCACACAGTAACATACACTCAACAGAAATAGAAGATCGAATAGAATTAAAACAGAATTCATAACGTTTAAAAAGACCTGGAAAGTTGCAGATGATGAAGAATCAGCATTTTTGGATGAAGCAAATCCTGAACCTTTGCAGAGCCGGAAAAGTATGTTGGTAACAGGTATCCATGATCTATTATCAAAAGCTGACAGAAGTGACCTTGGCATTCTATTTATAGCCTCTCGATTGTTCTCAAATACAAGCATGAATTCTTTGTACTGTACAAGGGCCGATATTGACTGAAGAAGAAGATCTTTCAAGTCTGCACTCACTATCCTCGAATCATCAAAGTGTTTGACGATAAGAGTGACCTATTAATAAGAAAATAGAGCTCTTAGATAATAATGAAACACTGAAGAGCATGCTAAACACACCTCAGAAAATTGCCCATGACTTGACTCAGCTATCAGTTCAAGTAGTTTTTTGTTCTCTGCGATATTTTCCGAAGAGAGTAGCATATTGTGAAACAAAGGAAAAACACAAAACACTCCTATTATGCACATTCGAGCCACAATTTTGCCATTGAATGTAAACCAGCAAGACTATTTCCAAATTTACCTCAATTTCTTCAGTCATCCAAACATTAGTACTACAGGATTGTAAGATTATGAATGATGGGTGTAATTAGGTTTTATAGCAAGAAAGATAGATCAAGCAGCAGCAAGATGCTTTGGTACATACAAATGAAGCTAGCCCTTGCTTAAGAAATACTGCAGGCGAGACAAAAGGAGGATCGCTCCTTCGCAGAGCATGGAAACAGTCAACCTGCAGAAACAACAAAAATATCCATTTGAGACTTGACTCTTGAGTAGATTGTTTCAATGCAAATAGCCAAGTTGGCTGCTAAAGGACACATCAAACCTACCAGTGATTCCACATAGAACTCAGGAATGTAGTGGAAAATGGAATCTGAATCACCGAGGACCAAAAGAAGCTCCACAACCCACATGCAGGTTGCATACATTCCCCTTTGCTTCCATGAAGAAAAAAGTGTGGCACGATACCTGAATGCACCATAACACAAGTAAACAGGTTAACTCCCTAGCCTACAAAATGACTGCATCAGTCTGTACAGATTGCCCTGCTGCAACTTGCACAAATGTTATTCATACCAGGGAAAGCAAAAGAACATAAATTAATGAATACATGTACAAGTTAGAAGCTGGCTTCTAATCCATGTACAAGTGAGAACCTGGCTTCTAAATGACGTATCATGAATAGTTCTAGAAAGCTCCTACTTCAACAATATTTTTTCCCCTTTTTTTTACATACTGACAACCTTTTGAATCTATTGTGAATATGTCAATATGATCATTTCATCATTTCAGAAGCAAATGTGATCTAAAAAATAATGTCTATGGCCGATAGTGTTTGCTAGCAAACCTTTTTTTGTCATTTTACCATGGAACAGTATGGTAAGATAATAAAATAGGTTTATCCTTTCAGAAATCATACCAAACGCAATGCCTGACACAGTCCACCAAATCCTCATGGTAGCTATTCCGGGCTTCTTTCAAACGTCTTACTTGCTCAGGGCATGATTTTTCTCTTATCTGCCTATCAGTTTCTTCTAGTAAAGAAATGGATTGTGACTGCTGGGACATGAAATAGAATGCCTAGACAGAACAAACTTCAAGTCAGTACCATAATATAACGCAGAATATACAAATAACCTAGTGCGCTGATGGGTATCAATGGGTAAGTAGTATCGAAAAGTAGACTGGCTAGGGTCATGTCATTCCTTTTGTCTGAAAGGGTGAAGTCAGAGAACAACTAAATACTTGCACATCTGGAAGCAATGTTCAAGTATCGCACAAAGTGAAGCCATTATCTAGAAAATTTGCATATGTTGGCCAAGCAAAATGCACGCATTTGCAAAGCACATGCATGTCTAAAATCCTGAGATTGAACACATGCAAATGCAAGAAATTAAGGCAACTTTCTACAGATACTAGTTAGGAACAGCATGCCGGTAAGTTTGCAGGTCATGAGAATCTCCATGGAAGCAAAGTTATGGATCATTGCTGCAACACGCATGTGTTTGTCTAATTCAAGAGAAGATCAAAGAAACATCGCTTGCCTGCCTAAAATTTGGTGAGATGCCTAAATGATATAACAACAGCATGACATCAAGCAGCTCTTCTTCTTTTAACGCTTCTGAGGAAGATTGATTTGTCATTGGCATGCTTTCAAAAGTATGCAGTGCTTGGTATCCATATTCAATTTCTGAGTGAGTACTTGTGCTAGGTTTGTCTTCAATCTCGTCACCCAGACTTCTCCCACTGCACTCAGCAGCAACATGAGCGGATCTTTCAGGCATGCGCTTGCATGGGCCTTTTGAAGTTGATGGTATGTACTTGGCATTATCTTTCGATGTTAGGCCAACAGTGGCATCTGTGATTGAGCAGCAGCAAGGCTTCTGTACTGTAGTGTGTGTCACTCGTGTCTCTTCATCATTCATGCAGCCTTCATCCCACTGTACTTCATCTTCCTTGGTATCAACTTGGTGAAACATCAACAAGTGACTTACTGATCCACCGATTCTAGGAATTACACTATAATAGGCATCATTCCTGAATAATAACTGTGTGGGAAACCTTCGTTTTCCACCTTTGTGAAGAAATCCAACACCATTCCCACAGTTCATTCTAGAGGATGATGCAGACCAAGAAGAATCCATAGAAAATCCTTCAGACAACAAATGGAGGATTACAGTATACAATGAGACAAGCACAGTGTTGTTGAAAGTCCCATTGACAACCATCCTGTGATCTCCACCTCTGGCCTTTAGTATTGAACTTTGTACAAATGACCTAAACACAGATCCTGGAAGCTGAGGGGGAGACACTGGTGGGACAAAGCATATTACCAAGCTGCAAAGTTCACGGTGCATCTCCTCAATCTGCAAGACGCAAAGCCATGCAAACTATTACAAACAGATATACAAGAGGAAGAAAGGGAGGAGGGAATGAGCTCCAGCTATTTACAACCAATCATGTCTTTAGTTATATTTTAAAAGGCTAATACTCAATAGGACAAAGCATAAAACTTCCGTTCACTAACCCAAGGAAGCAACAACTATCCAGTTATAACAATGCAATTCACTGAGAAAACTAAGAAAAAACAACAACGCAGTCAGAACTTGGAACTAGGCCAACTACAATACACCATGTAAATCAAACCACCAAATGGTGCAACATGGATATCCAAGAGTCGATACAAATAGTGGAACAATTCAAGCCAACAAACAAATGGATGCAGAATCAGAATCACCAGACTGGAAATTTTTTGTGATGCTAGAATATAAGTTATTGCAGTGGCATCATTATGTCAGAAGTTCACGCAGTTGAAAAAAAAACTTCTCTAAGCATCATGGAATTCCTGATTTTCATGAGGAGAAATGTCATCTAACAGTAAACTCCATGTGTAGCTAGAGAGGCAAGGGAAAATTCACCTTCTTAATTGCATCGGAGAGTGTTGTCATCGACAATGTCATGCTAACTTCATCCTCAGAAGACCCAGGCCACCAAACAGAAGGTACAAGGCACTGCAAGTCCTGCTTGTTTGGAATCTTCCTTGTGAGAAACCCTTCAAACGACAATGCAAAATCTTCTGACTTCCACCATAGATGCATTACATCTTTATGCCTAAGGATGTGGCAAGCCAGCGCTAAAAATGGATATGATCCAGAATATGGGCATTCTGTTAACACAAATGGTGCAGCTTTGCACATAAAAGAAAGTGCCACAATGAGCTCCTGCAATAATGAAATGCACCCTGGGAACCGAAGAAAAAGGTCAAGAACCCGATCAAGGCATAAGAAATCATGTGGCTCACGTGCCCTGAAAACATCTATAAGAAGGGCAGTGAAGGATCCCCAAGCAATATACTCAAGACACCCCTGGCTTCTTTCAATAGCACTGAAAAACTCTGCACATATCCCTTCCGAAATTGGTCGAAACAGTTCTTGTAATGGTGCAAATTTCTTGACCCTCCTTAGTTTCTCGAAGTATGCTGATTCAGATTTCTCCAGATTTTGAACTTCTAGAAGTCGGAACAAGCATCTAAGAAGATATGCCGCAAACATCCAAGAATGTGGTGGTGCCTCGATTGGATCGAACCCATCTAAAGGATACCTGAATGGATGTGAGCCAAAGTTTAGATGGCAACGCTCACCTTCTGAGAGAGAGATTGCAGGATAGTAGCCCTTCCTAGGCCCCACCTTTTGAATCCCATCAAATGCAACACCAAGAAAAGTCCCATTCCTGTAGAAGTTGATCTCTCCCGCATCCAAGTTGAGGCAGCAACCGATCACATCCCCTACTGACCATGGCTGTCCATATGGCTTTGGCTCATTATTCCATTTAGTCACCCTCCGGCCATCAAATGCATA
The DNA here is from genome assembly GCA_036346265.1 of Melocanna baccifera. NCBI lineage: Eukaryota > Viridiplantae > Streptophyta > Magnoliopsida > Poales > Poaceae > Melocanna > Melocanna baccifera. The sequence continues at coordinate 18,529,724 of CM070696.1, read as the reverse complement.
TGAATCATCAGCATCACCAACACCTTTCTGATCAGTGAAGGGGCACGAGAGTGTAGCCCATCCAAGCTGCTGAACTCCAGAAGTCTCCAGGATCACCTCATACATCCACTTGCCCTTCCACACGCAGGCATTAGCCCTAGCACTGCTGAATGGTGCAGAGCTCTCAACAATCAAAGGTTCCCGAATGCTCTTGAACTTACCACAAACACTTGATTCATCAAGAACAACCTTTGTTTGCCCAGCACCTTTATCCACAATCAAGACGCTGTCATTGTACTTACAGCTATCTTTGTCCCAACCAAGATCAAACTTTCTTGCCTGGTTCCACAATACTGAGCGCACAAAGCCCGCATCAATTGGTCCAGGAGGCCGGACCACCGACTTGTGAGGGAGATCAAAGATATGCTCTATCGTCCTCTCAACAGCCTGGTGCCCAATTTCATCATGGTAGGATACCAAGTGCGACTTCTGGGGGCTAACCCTAGCTTCATCACCAGACAACAACACAGCCAGCCCGGGGGGGAACCCACTCCTCCGATGGCTACTGCTTCCTTCTGCCATCAAGCTCTCCAATCTCCAACCTTTGCCAGCCTTTCGAAGCTAACCATCTATTGTTTAATCAAATTAAGTGCTTCTCAACCAGATTAACAAACAAACTATCTCCAATGTCCAAAAATCAACTGCACACCAAATTGTTCAAATAGTCACTTCAATTTGACCTCCCGATATGTGATTTTGACAGGAAATTCCAATTACCTGGTCAAATTGGGCGAATTTTAGCTATGCGAAGGGAGGACATGGGACTAGATGCATACTTACCCAATGGAAATTTTGACCACAAATGATTTATATGGACCCAAATCGGAGCACCTTACCGGGGCGGACGGAGAAACTCGGAGACGAGGAGGCGGTGGACGTGCTGTGGGGACGCGTGTGACGGCGATCGGCGGCGGCGGAAAGGTTGGAGCTAGGTTTTCTTCCCCTTGGACAAGTCACGGGGGAAGCAGAGGACGAGAGAGAAACAGAGTAAAATTGATTGATTACAGAATTTTTTGTCACTTTTTCAATTTGGTCCTTTACATTTACCGTAAATAGAGTTCTATAGTGGCTCGTGCTGTGTCCAATTCAACTCTTCCTTTATTTATTAGTAGTTTTTGTAAACGTCTGGTTGTACTTGTACATATGGCTTTGTTCATATAATTTGTACTCCTTTAGTGGTAGCACAGAGAATATCAAATTTATCTTTTTCTAGAAGTATTTCATCTTTGTTAATATTTCTTTCGGGGCCAATCATGTAATTAGTCAATTTAATTTTGTCAAAGTAAAATTTGCACCTAGTTGTGCCCGACAAAATTATTTTTAAAAATAAAACTTTACTACAACAGGAAGCGCATGAATCTTAAAGCACAATGGATGTCTATGATAGTGTATGCAAATGCATATACAAGTGGTTTTGATTTTTTTGGACAAAGTGATCTTTTTTAAAAGAGTTATGGCAGAATCTTTCTCTGATAATTTACTTATATAGTGTCTACTCATTTTTTGCTAGTTTGATCACATATTTTTTTATTAAACATTATTCTTAGTATTTCGAAATAGATGTCATCTTCCGCAACTCCATTGGTCTCCCTTTCCTCTCTTCCCCGGCATTAAGCAGATGGGGGGCTTATTAACTTTCTTTCTTAGATCAAGTTTTTCTAGTTGTGGTTCTTTGACAAGTTTTCAATAGATTTTCCATTACCTATGATGGTTTTTTACCTAACCAACTTGCTTGGACAACGATGACAATGCCTACACTAGAGATTGACACTGGGCAAAATTGGGTACAAATAAATCTTCGTTGATTTTCTTCCAATGAACAACACCATGTTTGAGACGTAGGTCCTATACACCAATGGAGATCATCAAAAATCTACTTCCAGCTATCGTGATCATCAGTAAGATTTGGAGTCTCGTAAGAGAAAAATAAAGAAGTCTAACACGCTCATTGACTATAGGTATCAATAGTGACAGATTGTCTATCTAGAGTGTAAAAACTTGGTATAGTTATGTGCTTAGTTGATGAGTGATTAAAATGGGTATTGATAGCGCTCCTATATCTGATGCATAATAAAAAATATCATACACCTTTGACTGTGAGACTCATTACTGATTTCTCTTCCACTCGTTCCTCATCTACATCCCCAACCCATGAGTGTCTCCTTCTTTCCACAGTTCTCTCACTGCTCTGACCAAAACCACCATGAATCGAGTTCTCTGGCAAGGCAGCTATGGCTAAGCACCACTCTCTCCCACGCGCAAGCACGCGAGCTCCTTCCTCCACTCTCTCTCCACACACAATCGAGCTCTATCGTTGGGGAGTAGGCGCCACCAACGTGGACTCCACAAAAGCACTAGGGCGAGCTGAGTTTGGCCGCAAGGCGTGGCCTTCACGAGCACCATTGGGACCATCAGAGGTCCGTTGGAGTCGACTGGGGGTAGTCTACTGGAGGCTACCTGTGCTAGTGCTGCCCCTCATCCAAGGCCAATGATGTGGACGGTGTTGAGTCCGTGGTGCTGACAAAACGGTGGTGTGATCAATTATTGTCTCCTTCACTAAGCTTGGGTGAGTTGTTGTACTAGTTAAATTGAGTTGTTGCAGATATTTTCTTGAATTTGTAGACTTACGTACCTCCTCAAAAATGGATGTTGTGATCAGAATTATTATTTGTTGCAACTGTCTTTCTGTTTATTGCAACAATAATTTTTTTTGTTGGATCAATTATGTTTATTTGCTGCATGAGAATTTTTTATTTTGTTGTAGTAGTTATTTATTGATATTGCATCAAAGTTCTTGTGTGTTGCATCATGATGTTGAGTTTGTTTCCTTGCAATGTGAAGTTATTTTTGTTTGTGGATGGTTATTTTAATCTGCTCCACGAGCTATAGTGAGATAGATCGTGCCCTCTACAAGCTCCCATGGCATCTCGAGCTCCGCCACTAACGTTGGCCATGGCCTCCATGAGCTCTGCTGCCGGCAATGAGCCTCACAACCACTGAGCGTAACCTCAGTTAGCTCCATCATGGTGAGCCAAGCTTCAAGCATCAGGCTCCTTGCCGTGTGTGGCCGCAATCTCCTTCTCCAATGGGTTATGCTACTCGTTGTCGTTCATACGTCTCCTTGTCCAATGATAGACCTTCCACGGGAAGGAAATTGAGGAAAGGAAGAGACGCAGGTGGTGATTTGTCGTGCATCTAACTGTTGATTGCTGCGTCAAATGGTGGGAGTGAACGTACGACGCAAGCGTTCAGATCATACACCCGAGCGCTAGTCGGCCCTATTGAAATAAATGGGAGGATCTTTTTTCAAGAACTGAAAATAATAGTTTGCTACATTATTTTATCAACAACACAAATTCCAGAGAAATAGTTGGGGCTCTGTGTGAAAGCGCCAAATGGAAATGCGGAACGATGACAAAGGATCGAACAGGAAAGAAGCAAAAAAGAAACCTTTTCTTTTCCCGTCCACGTGCAACGCGCCGGACCACTCTCCACCCGCGGCTGCCCGTGCCGAAAAAACGCGCACACGGCGCACGTATCTATCCACCGTTAAAATCCATCGCTTTACATACCTCAATATCCGTGAGACAGATCACAACTGTTCGTTAGTTCAGTGCTTCATAACGTGTGAACTGCGCATCGCGACGGAGTGAGGAAGTCTAATCGTCTGTACCCTGAACTCGCCGTTTGATAGGAGTAGTTTGGAGCCAAATGGTAACATACTATTACGCAGCATGGACGTATGACCAGCAGGGACCTGTATAACTTACCAATAGAATAAAATGTCAGTGTTGTTTGTTTATCTATGCCAACGAACTAGTCTCTTTTTTTTCTTTGTATAAAGGGGAGGAATTCTGCTTTTCTTTCACTACTAGCCTACTGTAGCTACACGAAGGGAAAAAGGGAAAGCGTAGAAAGCTTGAGGCTCCGCTCATTTTGACGATGATTTATGATTTCTGTTTTTATTTTACTATTTCTTAATTATGTTTTTTTATTTTTTAAAGATTTTTTTTATCTTTTTTCTCGTATTTTTTGTATTATTCGTGATATGTTAATCTGTTTTTAATTTTTAATTTTAATTATATTAAATAAATTATCTCAGTTACAATAAAAAATATAAGTCATCGTTATTCTGAACGCCCTATATACCGGAGGAGAAAGGAAGAAAGATGCTTTCTAGACGTCGAGGTAGACGTAGCGTACCTGCTTAAGATTCGTCGATCATTACATGCACCATGGACGGATGGGATTAGTTTATCGAGCACGCACGTGCAATCGTATCTTTTCAAGGATTTTTCTCTCTTCCTTTTTCTCGTTGCCTTTAGTTTCTTGCTTGCTTCCTTCCTAATCATTTTGACGACGAGGCCTTCAGCTTCTTTAGATTTTGACGGGGGTTGTGTACGTGGTTGATCGAACAGCAAAATACGGAGTACATTCGTAGACAAAATACGGGGTTGTGTACGTGGTCCGCGTCCCGCAGAAGCACAAACCGCGTGTTTCGAACGGTACTAGCTATACTGCGGTATGTCACGCACCGACTGCCTCGTGGTTTCGTACCGTTCCGAGCACGGCACTGCGTCTTTGTCTTATCGGAAATGGGCAGTCAGATTTTATGCAGGTGTTTATGCACAAGAGACACGGTTTATGCAGGTGTTTTCTACCAGGACAGATAGGGCAAGATAGGCCGGGTACTTGAAACGGCTATTACTCTACGAAGGATCTGTTTTTTTTTTACTTCTAAAAATAGTTTTTAACTTTTGTTATAGTATTTAATTTTTAAACAGATTATTTTTTAAGATATGATCTACAAGTTAATTATAGTACATATTAAAAGCCTAATATCTGTATAATCCAAAATCATAAGTGATTATCTCTCTCCGTAATCTCTATCGCAAATAGCTAAAATTCAAAAATTTCAACCAAAAACCATAAATCACAACAAAAAAGAACAAACCCATCCATGGTTTCCATCGAACAGGATCTTAACCGTGCACGAGGAGATTTTTTTCCTTTTTTAGCGACAGCACATCTTTAATTTGTGAGTAGTGTGTGTTCTTTTTTTTTTGAATTGCCATTCCTATGTACTCGTACAAAATGTTAATTTGTGAGTAGCGCTAGCTAGTACTTCTGTCTCATTTAAGATGTATTTTCTCCAACAAACTAACGACATCCGATTAATTGGAGTATTTGGAAATATATGCTGACTCAAATTATCAAAATGAAGTGTTAAAACTAAAACCAACATGCTAAAAATAATAACTATTTTGAATCCGAGGTAGTGGTAGTATGTTCCAATTCACTTCACTACAACGCCAACGGTTAAGGACTTGCAGGGTTAAAATTGAGCAGGAAGGAATAGATCAATATCCTCTAAAACATTAGACTTCTTATTTAAAAAATGAACATCACATGTGAAAACAAGATTATTGGCTGATGAGGTCCAATAACAGTTACTATTATAATTGGGTTGGGAGAGTCTGATTACGATGGTGTTGACACAGAAGGGCCCACACATACAACACATTTTGAAGTTTTGAACCGCTAAAAAGTAAACTTCTTACATATGAATCCTACTAAAGACAAAAAACATTTGAACCATTGGTCGTGGTTTTTTTAGATATTGTTTTAGTTTTATGGTGAAATCAATATAAATTGGGTAGTTTTTTCAAACAGCTCTCTAAGTCTAAAATCATATACATTATTTACATAAATATTTCTATCATATATTTATTAATTTAAAAATAAAAATAAAAATTATTAGCTGAGCCAAAAACCACGAGCCGCATGAAAAACCAAAGCCAGAGCCCCAACCGGTCAACGGGCAAGTGCCCAACCCCAAACCGTTCACTTCCGATCCGTTCTCCGACGACGAGATAGATGGGTTCGATGGAGGCGCCGGAGAACGGCGCCGCCGCGGGCGCTGCGGCCGCCACGGCGTGCAACGGCCCGGGCGCCGCGGCGAACGGCGGGGTGGAGAGGAGGCTGAGGTCATCGTCCGCGTCCGCGGCGTGGCCGTCGCATCTGCCGCTGGAGGTGGGCACGCGCGTGATGTGCCGGTGGCGCGACCAGAAGCTCCACCCCGTCAAGGTCATCGAGCGCCGGAAGTCCTCCTCCCCCTTCTCCCCCGCGCACTACGAGTACTACGTCCACTACACCGAGTGTAAGCAGCCTCCCCGCCTCGCCCCCATCAGGATGCTTCGTTTCTAGGGTTAGGTATAGCGTGCTTCAGGTTGGGGAAATTTGGGGCTTACATGGTTAATTGAGTGTATAGTTGTGGAATTCGAGGGGTTCTAGTGATGAATTGGTCTCTAGGTTTGCTTTTGTGCGGGCAGGGGATGGTTGTTTCCTTGGTGAGTTTTAGTATAGTCGCGCACTTCTACCGCGAAATTTTAGCTGGAATGGGAGCTTAGCACCTCGCAATAGCTGCAGTGTGGTGTATTGAGGACTTGCGGACTTGTGCTGTCATAGAAATGAGTCGACTTAAAGAGTTATCACACTTGTTCTGATTTATTGACTTATCCATGCTTACTAATCGTATTTAAATGATTTGTACTTGCAGTCAACAGGAGGCTTGATGAGTGGGTTAAACTTGAACAACTTGATCTTGATACTGTCGAGACCGATGTTGATGAGAAGGTAGAAGATAAGGTAAGGGAAATGCATGCTGTTCAATTGTGGTGTTACATGTTAATGATACCCGTGCCATTTGCTGTAACATTACATCTGTGGTTGTACTGTTATGGTGTTGGTTGGGATAATCTTCCTGAAGCAAAATGTATAACTCTCCTTTATGCGAAAAGAATACTCATATGACTCTTTTGACATTTACTCAGGCAACAAGCTTGAAGATGACACGACACCAGAAACGCAAAATTGATGAGACACATGTGGAGGTATGCAATGGATTGTTAATACTGTGGATAATTTTATTACTTTTCAGTCAAACTGTTATGTGAAGATTTATTATCTGAATGTTGTACCTCAGGCTTTAGTTTGCTATTCATTGGCCACAAATAATGGTTCTTCCTCATTTCTAACAATTTTGGAGAAAATTTTGGAATAGATTCTCAATTAGATTCGTTGATTGTCTTGTACTGGAATTATGTCTTCTTTTTGAATTAATGGGCTAATATTTCACTTGATTTCGATTGTCCTTGTAGCAAGGTCACGAGGAGCTTGATGCTGCTAGCTTGCGGGAACATGAAGAGTTCACAAAGGTGAAAAATATAGCGAAGATAGAACTTGGGAGATATGAGATAGATACTTGGTATTTCTCCCCTTTCCCACCAGAGTATAATGACTCTCAAAAGTTGTTTTTCTGTGAATTTTGCCTCAACTTCATGAAGCGCAAAGAACAGCTTCAGAGGCACATGGTGAGCTCTGCTGCTTATTTGTTACTGTGTTGTAAATTCCCTGCTTGTCAGATAGGCATTGAGAGAAAAGCTCCTTGTACTTGCCTAGATACCCTTCTATCTTGATTTTCTGTACATCTACCATCCTTAGATTTAGTCCCCGTTTGGATCACGGGAACTTTCCCAGACTGCCACGAGAATTTATTATAAGGCTCGTTTCTTTGACTTTGAGGAGGATTCATTCCTAGCTTACTCCAACTTGTTTGGAATCAAAGGCATTGTTGTTGTTGTTTCTGTTGTGAATTTCCTGTGTTCCAAACTGGCCTTTAGTTTTTTTGCCCTTCCGGCAGTTGCTATCTCTAAATTGATCGCAGCTGTTGTTACTCATTTAGTACAAGGAACTAAATTAAGTAACAATGCAACTCCCCTGTTCACGGCTTATTTTTCCTGGTGTCTCAACAAAGCCACCTTTAACAAGCTGAAGTCATGGCTGCCGGTTACTGTTATTACAATTCTATGGCTCATTGGCTTGGATGGACCTTGCTGGTGCAACATATTCTGTTCCTGAGTTGATCTATAATCATGTTGTAATGCATTTTTTTGTATCTTGTTTGCTGCACACATGTTTCGTTTTGGTGGGTTCTGATTCTCTTTCACGTTAAATCACCATCAGTCATAACCCAATGGTTAATGTCGTTTTTCTTTTACAGATGAAGTGTGATCTTAAACATCCCCCAGGTGATGAAATCTACAGAAGTGGAACTCTGTCAATGTTTGAGGTATTTGATATTCATTTTGGCTTCCTCTAATGGCATTTTCCTAGCCTGGCATTTTAGTTCATGCCTGTTGGTCTGTATTTGCATATTATGTTGATCGGGTCCTGAGATTGTATTGTTGCTGCTTTTGAGACAAGACTGCTATAGCTGCATATCTGCAAATAGTTGCTTTCAAAAATCTACTGTACCAAGCCAGAGCTATAGTTGCCAGTTCTCCCATTATAGGCAGAATATCTTAAGGCCCTGTTTGTAACACAAGAATTTCATAGGAAACAGTTCAATTCCGCAAGGAATTGGGAAAATTTTTCTGTGTTCCAAACGGAGCCTAAAGTTTCAAGCTAAACAGAATAAAAGGCTCTGCGTTTATTTTGTCAACAACTTCATCCAGTTTGGTGGTTCTGAAAAAACATTTCTGGCAGAATTGGTGGAGGGTTGTTTTTGGCCAATTAGCAATGGCTGTTAAAATTATAAAATCAATCTGTCCAAAGCTGGTGTTTCAATATTTAGAAACACAAAGATTGACATGTATTGTTCAAGAATTAAATTTCAAATTGTATGTCTGTCTACAGAGATTAAATGATGCATATGAAATTTAGGATCCAGTTATATTGTATAGTTAGCTGTTATTTTCTATTTGGAATGGTATGCTGAGTGGTTTTGCTTTTGAATTGCTTCATTCTTACAGGCAAACTAGGACCTCTGCAATGGAATTGACTAACCTGATGTGTTTCCTTAATTATGCAAAATAAGATCTAAAAATGGATATAAAATATGACTGGAATGCACCTAACCTTGTGTGTTTCCTTAATTATGCTGAAAAAAATGTTATTGTTTTTACACATTCATTTCATCATCTAAAAAAGTATATGCATTCATTTCTTTGTAAGCGAAGATGGCAAGCTGACTTGATATAACAAACTGTCGGTTAGTTCTTATGATGGCTACATGTGAGTTAGGAGGAGCAATTGGTGCCACTTATCAGTTTTTCATATGAAAAACAAATGCGAAACTGCTTGATTTTTATCTTTGGAAGCCCTGTAATTTCTTTTTGTTCACTTTTGTTTTTTTTTGTACATATTGACGATAAGAGTGTTTGCACAATGGCAGGTTGATGGCAAGAAGAACAAGGTTTATGGACAGAACCTTTGTTATCTGGCCAAGCTATTTCTTGATCACAAGACACTTTACTATGATGTTGATTTGTTCTTGTTTTATGTTCTGTGTGAATGTGATGATCGGGGATGCCATATGGTGGGGTATTTCTCCAAGGTAAAGTTCACAGCGATTCTCTTTAAGAGGCATAAACGCATGATATTTGTTTTTTTTTGCCAATGGTCAAATTATTTGTTGGTTTGAATGAACTGAAATTTATATTGTGTGAAGATGCTTCAATAATTTGTCTACAAGATCTGATTCACATCAGTAGTAATGAACCATTTGATGCTACAGAACAAGTGGTCATGTTTTGTTAATTGCCTTTTATCTCTTTGCAGGAGAAGCACTCTGAGGAATCTTATAATTTGGCTTGCATTCTCACTCTCCCTCCATACCAAAGAAAGGGATATGGAAAGTTCTTGATTGCTTTCTGTATGCTTCACCTCTTATGCTATATTCCATTATCTCATTGTTACATTTTGATTCTTTTGTGAACCAAACTTATTTCTGCATTCAAGCATTTTGTTCATAGAGGAATTGTCTTTACTATGGCAGCCTATGAGCTTTCTAAGAAGGAAGGTAAAGTGGGGACACCGGAGCGTCCTCTCTCTGATCTTGGTCTGCTCAGTTATAGAGGTTATTGGACCAGAGTGCTCCTGGAAATTTTAAAGAAACATAAGAGCAACATATCTATTAAGGTAAGAACCATCTTCCTTTCCTTCTATCCAGCTGTATTGCTTTAGTTTTTATTCTACCCTTTTCAACAGTTGTTCGAACTGTTGCCATTTAGGCTACTTTCTCTTGGGTCTAATTTCTTAAACCTTTGTCATCTGTTCTCGGACAAAGAAGAGTGATCCTCTTTTTAAAGATTGCACTTAAAGATAAACTAGTAGGTGGATATTCTATACTACAATGCTGCATTAGTCAAACATTCCATTATAAGGAAATTCTGAAGTATTATTCTGGAACTTAATGTATGCTAGAAGGTCAGGTGGAGCCAGTAGCAAGTGCCTCCACACAAGGACATTGTTCGGTATATTAACTGGCTTTTCACCTTATGACTTCCTGTTCGTCTGGCCTGGGCCCTGAAAACTTTTGGATGTATGCGAAGCAGACCATTTGATGCTACATATCAACATTTGGATGTTTCTGGATGTCCATGGGATTGCGATCTTCAACTCAGTGTACTGTGCCACTATTTATGGAGACAGTAGATACATGCAATTCAGTAGGGTGAAGTGGGGGCAGTAGATTCCTATACTTGGCTTAATTTTTCTTTAAAAAATTAACAATAATGGAAAACCATGTTCATATAATAGTGTAGTTGATGTCTTTCTGCAACTAAGATTTCATTTATGTAGCTGTAACCACTATAGTGGTATTATACGCAGCTATAACTAGTATTTGGTCTTCACCTTGTGGTGGCGTCAAGCTTTGCACCAAGTCCCTAAGTAGCAACGTAAGTGTTTTAATTCTCTGGTCGTGTTGGTGGTTTGGCGGGTTTGGAAACATAGGAATGGTTGTATTTTTGACGGTACCTCACCCAATATCAGCATTGTTTTGCAAGACATTAGAGATGAGGCTGAATTGTGGTGTTGGGCGAGGGTCAAATGCTTTTGTATCATTTGGCTATAGGTACTGTGTTTGTTTGTTTGTGGTTGGTGAGCGTTTCTCTAGTGTTAGCTTTTTGTTGTTAGGCTCGCCTATGTGGTGAGGGTTGTACGAGTCTTCTTAGACTCCTTTTTCTTTCTTAATATAATGATGCGTAGTTCTCCTGCATGTTCGAGAGAAAAAAATAACTAGTAAAATACGTGTGCTCCATTTGTTTTCTGAGCAACACCGTAAGTTTTTGGGTCTTGGGATTGCACAAAAGAATAAATCAGCCGTTAGATTCTCCAAGCTGCATTATATCCTTAATAAGGAAAAGGTGTACTGAATATCTTTTTCCTGGAACTAAATATATGTAGACAGTCACGTGCAACTAGTGTAATCTGCAGAAACTTCCTCCATGGAAGGACATTGATCCATGTGTTCTCTGGCTCCTCAGCCTGTGCCTTCCTGTCCATCTTGCCCGGCCCTCTCAAACTTTTGGATGTATGCAAAGCAGACTATTTGATTATACAAAAGAACAATTGGATTCTGGACGTCAATTGTTCTTGCCTCCTTGTCTCTAACCTCTACCACAGTGTTTCTTGTTAGACTTAGATATAACTATTAACAGATCTTTAGGAAAACTCACAAGATTGGATTGTACTTGAGAGTTTACTTTTCACGCAATAAAATCGTGCAGTAAGATATACAGTGAGTGCCTCTATGGCTGCATCTACTGATGTTTCTGAATCCATACCGGCATACCCATAACTCTACACCATTGAATCATCATTTTTCTATCTATGTGCAGCCACAACTGTTTCTAACAAGATCTTGCACTTGCACACAGGAGCTTAGTGATATGACGGCAATAAAAGCAGACGACATCTTGAGCACGTTGCAGAGTCTGGACTTGATCCAGTACCGGAAAGGGCAGCACGTCATCTGTGCTGACCCAAAGGTCCTCGACCGCCACCTCAAGGCCGCGGGCCGGGGGGGCCTCGATGTCGACGTTAGCAAGCTGATCTGGACCCCGTACAAAGAACAAGGCTAAGCACATGTTCCATGCCATGCCAAATTAGATAAGCTGACCAATTCAATCCTGTACATTACTACATTTACTAGGAGTAATCTTTTGACTTGTGTACCGTGACTGTAGTCTGTGTAACATCCAACATTGTTGTTTGTGCTGCAGTAATCTCTTACTATGAAAGAAATAACTCACATGGTTTGCCAATCTTCACCATATCTGAACATCAATTATGTGTCTTTTCCTTCACGGCCAAATTCATTCCGAGGTGAGAAACCAAACCAGCAGCAAATCGAGACTGGTCTTCTTCCTCCCATAGTTCAAGGGAGGAACAGCACAGCTGTGCTGCTGAATGCTGATTACCTGATACAGATCCTATCCAACAACTCACTTAGAAAGGAGGGCCTGGCTCGATGCCTTGTTTAGTCCATGCTTGTACGTTTGGCAGTAGACTAGCTAGCAGCTTGCATTACCTTGGGTACACTTGTATGCACATATGGGTGGAGCATGCGTGTATGCATGCATCATGTGTGAGGGAGACAAACTGGGGGAGTAAGGGATGGGAGGAAGAAGACATGCGGTTGGGGATTGAGGCGAGGCAGGAGAGGGGATGAGATCCATCAGAAGGGGTGTCATGTGTGCTCCACCAATCCACGAGCCCTCCGGCAGGGCGCAGGCAGGACACCCGTCCCGGCCCCATGGATAGAGAGAAACTTGTATGCTACACGGATACAATTATATATATATATTTTCCTCGAAGATAATACTAATAGCGATGGTAATATGTTTCCTAACGGGAGTGAGTAGTAATCAAACATATGTTTCGTAAACAATCTAAGAGCCATTATTTGTTGAACATTTTGTCTCAGGTCTTGAGGCATGCATGTTGGAAACATCTTGCTTGCTCTACTGAACGCTGAACAGATGATTGATTGCCTTATCATGTTGGAAGAGAGTAGAAGCTGAAGATCTCTGTGGGTTGGGACTTGGGACGTCACAATCCGGTGCTCCCCTCCCACGTTCGTCCCTCAAGAGGAGAGAACCGAGAAGGCAGGCACCTAGCCAAAACAAAACCCGAAAGGGCTCGTTTTGGAAGGGAGGACGGGTGCACGTACACCAAGGCACCCATGCCACGCCGTGGGCCTCTCTTCTCTTTACGCAAACACCGATGCGACCGCCTTTTCACGCGCCCTAATCACGCACAGGTGTCGTCGTGTTGGCTCGTCGGGTGAGCGCGCGGACGGTGAAGCGGAGCAGGGAATATTTTCTGTTTGCGCCGCGCCGCGCGCATGAGGGTTTGAGAGGAGGCTCGGGTAATCCGCGCGCTCTTCCGGTCTCCCCTTTCTTTTCTCGTTGCCCCGTTGATCTCTGCCCCCACATGCCCACGTGCTCTCTGGCATCACGGCCATGGCACGCCACAGGAGCACCACTACGGTCCGTTCAAACTGGTGTTCGCCGATGGCTTTCGGTTATGATCCTTGCTTTTAGTTGAAGTAGGCACCGCAGTGATTATTAGTTTTTGGTTACTATATTTAATTAAAAGAAATTAAAAAATCGTTACAATGCAAAAGGAAAAAGGAGAACAAGTTGTGTTTAAAAAAAACAGTAAGTCCAAAACGACCTTCAGCTTCTAAAGTTTAAAATAAAAACCGTTTTAAACGAACCTGTATTAGACAATCGATTGCAACGTCCCGGACCTTCAGACGAATAGTAACGTGGTTTCGATACCATTTGTCTTATTTATCCCCTGGCTAGCCCTACCCACCCTTGCGACGAGCATCGTTTTGCATTAAAAAGTAACGTGGTTTCGATACCATTTGTCTTATTTATCCCCTGGGAGAGATTTGCTAAGAATACTCTCTTCTCTGCTGCTCCTACGTGACATCCTACTTCATCCATGTTACGGTACAAAATACATAGGAGGAAAAACATCAAAGCAGACGTGAAAAATAACCTCGACAGGATGTGGTCCATGTTGAGGTACATAATAGAAGGCAATCCAAGCAAAGTTTGATGTTTCTTTAAAGATAGAATTGAGAGATGGGAGGTCCAAGCAATGTGTGATGTTTCTTTAAAGATAGAATTGAGAGATGGGGGTCTGTTCTAGACTTATAGATGGTTGGGTGATGATTCTGGGCCTGTTCTTTGCGGTTTCTAAAAGCTGTTTTTGACTTTTACTATAGTAACTAACTTTTAAACGGAGTATTTTTTTAAGATAGGGTGTACAAGTTAATTGTAGTACATGTTAAAAAATTAATATCTGTACAATCAAAAATCGCAAGCGAGTATCCGCAATCTCTGTCGCAAACAGCCAAAAAACCATCAGCCACAGCTAAAAACCATCAGCCGCAGCAAAAAAGAACAGATCCTCTATCTATTAAGTTCATTGCGCCCACCTTGTGGCAAATAGTGGGCAAGAAGTCAAGGTAGCAACGACTGGTGAAGGAGGCTTTAAAACTATGGAACATGGAACAGGGATATTCAGGGTAATAACGGCTCTAAATGAGCACTTGATGGTTTCGAATCGGTTGACACAAGTCCATCTGCAGGAAGGGATACAAGACAACATAATTTGGAAATGGTCTTCTTCATTTCTGTACACAGCAAGATCGGCTTACAAAACATTCTTTCATGGAGTAGTCAGGTGATTTCTGCAAGCGGATTTGGAAATCCAAGACACTACTACGATGCAAGTTTTTTTTTGTGTGGTTGGTTGTTTAGAGGCGTTGTTGAACAGCTGATCAGTCGCAGAAGAGAGGATAACTTTACCTTGAAAGTTATCATTTGAATGGTATGAAATTGACAAGCAGTGAAAATAAATAGTTATGAACAGTGAAAACCACTATTCATGTGGAATTTTTTTCCATCTCTCAAATACAATCCATTTGACTTTAAAATTTTATATGGATGCAGGACATATCCTCTCCTACATCTCCTATTTTTTTTTAGGAATTTTTAAAAACCTTTGTACATAAGTAACATAAAGGTAGCAACGTAAGAGGGTAGCATACGAATTACACTCACCCACCTTTGCTTCTTAGGACTTGTTTAAAACAACTTTTAGCTTTTAGTTTTCAAAAGCTAAGAGTTATTTTGAACGCGTTGACTTCTTAACATGGTTTTTTCTTTCTTTCATTTGTTTTTTTCTTTGCGTTGTCCGTGAAGATATACATTTTTAAATTTGTCTTTTTCTCCTTTATTTTTCTTTATATAAAAATGAAATTCCATAGCCACAACCAAATCAGCAAAACCGTGTTAAGCGGAACCTTAATCACATGCATTCGTGGGGCCCGGCCGCCCTGCCAGCCTCTCCAACCCCACAGTGGCGTGCATGCCCTACCCAACGGTCATCGCCCATCCAGTTCGCACATGGACACGTTCAGGACAGGAGCCATACCTACATATTGACTATGGTTTCTTGATTTTTCTTCTTCTTCTTCTTCTTCTTACCCGTTTTCCCTTTTGTTTAGTTTGGTGTGCCCGGTTGGTTATATTAAAAAGGTGTTCAGAATAGCAATGATTTTTGATTTTTACTAAAATTTTACCGTAGCTAGCTATTTTTTTACTGTAGCTGAGTTAGTTTTTTATGCATAATTAAATTTAGAAAAATGTAAAAATAAAAGTGACACACTAATCTATCACAGATAATGCAAAGGAATACGGAAAAAACAAAACACAAAAAAGAAAAAAAGAAAAAAAAACAAAACTGCTACAGTGCGCTACAGTGATTCCATCGTCCATCACCATCGCGCGAAAAAAGTCATACTGAGCGGTCCCTGACTCAGGTTCCTTAATTAGCTATAGGGTTAATTATCTGTATACAAACTCATGCAATTCCGATCGAGCACATTCGTTTGTCCAGTCTGAAATCGGCCTAGCCGATCTGTACATTCTATTAAAAAGCTAGCCTGGAAGCAGCAGTTGTTGATCCTTTGACCGGCAGATATGATTCAGTTCTACACACATGAACCAACACATGAGATCAGACTGCACCTACTGTTCAAAACGAGACCAGATTATTACACCGTTCTATTTTGTCCTAATTTCTAAATCAGTACATACGGGGTAAGGATGTGAGATGTGACGGGAGAGTGGGCTCGAGAATAGTAGCGCCTTCAGATTACAGAGAAACTGAGAGATTTTGCATGTAGAGGAGGCAGCACGCACGAACGACAAGAAGACGCAGCGTGCGCTGTAATCCGCGGGGATTACTTCTGTAAAGCACATGATGCCATGGAATGGAACGCGCAGCCACGCAGGGCGGTGGCGGCCTTCCTCCCCTCGTCGTCGCTCCCTTCCAGATATTCTATTGCTCGGAAAGCACTCGTTTGTGTTGCTGTTCCTCGGGAGGCACCTGTCTCTGTAGAAGAGAGAGAGAGGTCACAGAGAGCGAGTCCTTAGCAGCAGTCACTCACTCTTACCCTTCTGACACCTTGGGTCCACGAGCCCTTTGGAGAAGAGAGCCTTTTCCTTGTGGACAGAACGGACTGTCAGTCTCTGGGCTCCACCAACAAAAGATAAGAGTAGAATGAGAAAACCACATCAACGGCGGCAAAAATAAAAATAAAAAAAATCATGTACATCCATAACCTCAGTGGTTTACTTTACCATCATTCAGGTTAAAGTTCGTGTCTCAGCTGCCTTTCCCCTGAGCACACCGTACCATGCACCATGATGCTGATGCGTGCCTGCATGGCTCAACTCCAATCGATCGAGTTAACCAACCCAGGTTTAGCTGCAAAAGACGCACGAAAAACATCATCTCATGCGCCGAGTGGCAACTTTACCAGATGTTTTCAAATCGAAGCAAGCTCCACAAGCCATTGAGGACACCGAGCGAGCAAGCAGCTTTAAGTGCCACTAATGGTCTTTCTTCAGCGATCTTTTTGCAGTGAAAGTGTCCTGGTTAATCCACGCCTTTTGTACTGCCCATGTCTTTGTGGTCCTTTTCCATTTAACCTTAAATCCCGTTTCAAATAGCTTCTGCCTCATAATTTTAGAAGTAAAAAATTATTTAGAATGTGTTAGGTGCTTAACATGATTTTTTCTTTTTTCTCTATCTTTTTCCTTTACATTATTTATAAAAATATAATGATATTTTTTTTATTTTTTTCTTTAATTGAATACATCATAAATAGCAACACCCGTTAAAGTGTCATTTCAACAAAAACAAAAGCTACGACATTTTTGAACAGAACTTCAATAATTCTCCTTATCTCGTAGTACAAATTTGCCAATTTGCTGCAAGAATATCGGACGATCCAAGCATAAAAAATAAGACCTTTTTTTTTGTCTTACTACTACATGCCAATTAAGGCCGTTCTACTCGGTTTGGTTTGGTTACAGCTCATGCGTTGGGTTGGTAGCCTAACTAATTTCTACTCGGTATTATTTGATTCTTCAGTGTGAAACATTACTTAATTCCCTGCATAAATTAGTATTAGCATGTTTCAAACCAACTAATTACCATTTCATTTCATTGCATTGCATTGCCCCCAAGAATTGCAATTCAGAACGAACACACGGCATGGTAGTATATAGTACTGATGAATCTCATACCTAATCAATCTGAGAAACTTCCTAAGCACTTCACAATGATTACAAGGCCATGCATGCATGCATGTATATGAGATTCATAATAGTTTGATTACTCGTAATTCTTTATTGTTGAGAGAGATGTAAGTCATGTCTTAACCTACTAGAATTTAAAAATGTGTGCTATAAGAATTCTTATGTGAATCCTAAAAGGATTAGAATTTTGACTTCTCTTTAAAGGAGAATTACGGGGCATTATAGGCTAGTCATCCAAAGCAAAAGGCGTATGAGAGGATTAGAGACTAATTATTCTTTAATACTAGATTCTTATAAAGAGTAAGGATCTTATGGTCCTAAAAGGTTTGAGAGGATTGTGAGAAAGCAGCAATCCCTTGTACTCTATTGAGGTTATGCTTAAGGATTTTGCGGCCGGCTTCGCCATATATTTCTCTATCATCGTGATTGTTTTGACATCATTGTTTTGGTTCTCTCTACGGGATTCATCTATTTCGTTTTTTGTACCATGCATGCGCATACCGTATCTTGTAACTTTGATCCAATATGAGGGCTACCGCACATAAGAACAGGGTATCAGACTATAAGAGTATAACAAGTGGTATCAAAGTCAAGGTCATATTAGTCTAATTTGCAAGAAGGTCAGCAAAGCATCAAATGGCACAAAATTAAGATCAATGTCTACAATATGGAATCAAGTGGAGAAATTTAACGACAGAGGAAATTTTAGCATGTGACAATATGTGGTGAAGGATGTCTTTATCCAGCAAAGGTTAATCGATGCTCTTGAAGGGGACAGACTGAAAAAGATTTCCCTTAAAGAATGAAAGGTGATGAAGCGGAAGACTATTAGCACAATAAGAATGAAAGGTGCATTCTTTTCGACTGCGGCTTATGATTTTTAGCTCTAGTATGAACATTCGTGCGAATGAATCGAAATCCAATAAGCTGATAAGCTAATTTTAAAAGACTATCTCAATAAATCTCTTCAAAATGGTAGCGGAGAAGCTGTTTCATTTGTTTGTTTGAAGGAAAAGCTATAAGCTGAAAAGAACGAAGATGATTTATAATTTTTCCTGAATAAACAAATGAGATGATTTCTCTGTAATTATTTTAAAATGCCTTATTGATATTTAGTTTATTTATATAAATACTTCTGTTAGATTTAAAAGTCATAAATTGTAGTAAAAAATAATACACCATGATAACCTTGCACAGTAACAAAAAGTAAACAAGTCACAGCAGTCTCACAGCTAGATAAAACACACCCCTACACTACTGCTGCTGCTGCTGCACAGCCGCTTGTAATTTACACTCCAAAAAATTGGCCTCTCTCTTGCACATCTCCACCACCTCTCACTCACTCACAGCCCCCTCCCCCCTCCAATGGCCACCACCACCACCTCCCGCAGCTCCTCCATACCCTAACCCTAGCCCCGCCTCACCTTCTCAGCCCGCATCCATGGCCGCCCTCCTCGTTCTAGTACTTCTGCTCGTCTTTGGCGGCGCCGCCGGCGACGACGTGGCCGCGCTGCTCGAGTTCAAGAAAGGCATCTCGGACCGGGCCCAGGACCCGGTGCTGGGATCCTGGTCGCCGCCGGCGACGCCTGATGCCGGTGGAGGCGGCACGGCGTGCCCCTCCGGGTGGCGCGGCGTGGTGTGCGACGGCGGCGCGGTGGTCGGTGTCGCGCTCGACGGGCTCAGCCTCGCCGGGGAGCTCAAGCTGGTCACGCTCGCCGGCATGCGCGCGCTCCAGAACCTCTCCCTCGCTGGAAACGCCTTCTCCGGCCGCCTGCCCCCCGCCATCCGCTACCTCTCCTCGCTCCGCCACCTCGACCTCTCAGGCAACCGCTTCTACGGCCCCATCCCCGGACGTCTCGCCGACCTCTCCGGCCTCGTCCACCTCAACCTCTCCTACAACAGCTTCTCCTCGGGCTTCCCCACCGACGGGATCCGGCAGCTCCAGAACCTCCGCCGCATCGACCTCCGCAGCAACTCCTTCTGGGGCAATGCCGGCGATCTTCTCACTGAGCTCCGCAACGCCGAGTACATTGATCTGAGTGACAACCAGTTCACCGGGGGCGTCGATTTGGAGCTGGAGAGCTTGACCAGCATCGGGAACACGGTGAAGTATCTGAACCTCAGCCACAACAGGCTGCATGGCGGCTTCTTCCGGAATGAGACGGTGGGGGCGTTCAAGAACTTGGAGGTTCTTGATTTGAGCAACAATGGGATTGGTGGGACGGTGCCGAGGCTTGATTCATGGTTCTCACTGGCGGTTTTCAAGGTGGCTGGTAATGGGCTTTTTGGGATGATGCCTGAGGCACTCCTGCAGAATTCGATGCGGCTTGTTGAGATTGATCTCAGCGGGAATGGCTTCTCAGGTATCTTTCTTTTCCTAGTCAATGGATGTATCCTTTCGAATTGTCATGATCTACTAGTAGGAATCCCAACATAAGTTGAAATGGTGGTGATCTAGTAGTTGAGTTCTGTTGTGTGGATGCCTTGACAATGTGGATGGCCAGTGAGCTGCCACAATGTGGTGCTTAAATCGCAAGCAGCGAATCAGGTGTTGAGCATCGGTGGCATTCGTGACATGAATATTCCAAATGATGGCAAATTCCTCATGACGGCATTGCAAAATGTTCATTGCATCTTGAATATGGAAATGTCCATTTGCTTGGAGGATTCGATGAGCATACGTAACGCTTGACTCTTGCATGAATGCCGCTTGTCGTGTTGTAGAAATTATGACATTTGCCTTTTAAAGGAGACGTGATGTAGAAATTATGACATTTGCCTTTTAAAGGAGATGATCAGTAGCCTTGCACTTGCATGCATCGCTGGCCTATAGACGATTTTAGCAGCCGTGTTTTTTCGTTTTATTCATGTGTGTTGCTTGCATAGCAGTTGTCATATTAGCAATACTTATTTATATAACTGAACATAGTTTTAAGTATTAGCCAACATTTTTTTGCTTGATGGTGATTGATAAAGCTTTAAAGTCAAACAAACCCTTTTATGCTTACTGAATGAACTATCATGTTGACTCTTGATTTCTTCTATGTTAGACCTATTGCTGGATCCATTCCAGTTATGTAGCTAACATGACTTCACACACGGAATTTCTTCAATCAAGAACAAGGATGCAATGAACTATTTCAATGCTATGACATGAAATCTACTGTTGCCAATATATATAGAGAGTTTTCTTGACATTTGAGCATGTACTACTTCAAATAATATGCTGCCTTGCTAATTTTTTTTAATCTTATTTACAATTATCACAGATACCCTGGTCATTGACATTTGCCTACAGCTGTATATGACTCGTGCGCCTTGTAATTTTGCAGGATCAGTGCCAGTTGTGAACTCAACGACTTTGAAAATCTTGAATCTCTCTTCAAATGTGCTGTCAGGTTCATTACCAGCCACTGTTGGCAAGTGCATCTCAGTTGATCTGAGTGGGAACCTGCTTTCTGGGGAACTAGCAATATTGCGTGCTTGGGATGGTATAGTGGAGGTGATTGACTTGAGTTCAAATAAACTGGAGGGAAGCTACCCAAATGATGCCTCCCAATTTCAGAACCTGGTCTCCCTGAAGTTGCGGAATAATTCTTTGTCAGGATCTGTCCCTTCAGTGTTGGGAACCTATCAAAAGTTATCCTTCCTTGATCTCAGTCTGAATGGATTTGGGGGACCTGTTTTGCCTATTTTCATCCTGTCGCCTACTTTGACAGTGTTAAACCTTTCTGGAAACAACTTCACTGGGACTATTCCATTTCAGAGCAACCATTCAACAGAATCAATACTGCTATCTTCTCAACCTGCTCTCAAGATGGTTGATCTGTCCAGTAATTCTTTATCTGGTCCATTGCCACCAGACATTTCTAACTTGCAAAGACTTGAGTTCCTTACTCTTGCGATGAATGAGTTGTCTGGGGAGATTCCAAGTGAAATAAGCAAGCTTCAAGGATTGGAGTATCTTGATATATCACACAATCACTTTACTGGCAGAATTCCTGATATGCCTCAGACTGGTTTGAAGATATTCAATGTATCTTACAATGATCTTCAAGGAACTGTTCCTAAAAGTGTTGAAAAGTTCCCCTTATCTTGCTTTAGACCTGGAAATGACTTATTAGTTTTCCCAGATGGTCTGCCTGCTGGAAATGATGGTGATACTGGCATTGCTCAGAGTCGATCGTCTCACGGACATAAGGCTGGTGTGCGAGTTGCCCTTATTGTTGGCAGCATTGGAGCTTTTTTGCTTGTGATCTTCATAGCATTGGCACTCTATGTGGTCAGGTCTCAAGAGCTTTGTGGAAGAAATGAATTTAGAGGTCAGATTACTATTAGAGATCTAAAACTGGGGAGATTAAGCCGTCCCAATCTGTTCAAGTCTCCAAAAGATAATGTGATACCAACTAAAACAAGTTTCTCAAATGACCATCTCTTAACATCCGCAGCTCGATCAATGTCAGCCCAGAAAGAGCTATTAGCTGAAGCTGCTGTTGAATATGCCTATGCTGATCCAAAGGAAGTTGTCGAGTCCACAGGTTCTACTGTGGCTGAGACCTCTGCCACGGTCCCTGTTCATGAGTCCTCTCCACGGTCTGCGTTGCCAACATCACCACATTTTGTCGATTCTAGATTCCATGATGAACCTGTGGCTTTTGAGGTGTACTCACCAGACCGGTTGGTCGGAGAATTGATTTTCCTAGACAGCACTTTGGTTTTCACAGCTGAAGACCTGTCCCGTGCACCAGCAGAGGTTCTTGGAAGGAGCAGTCATGGCACAACATACAAAGCTGCACTACAGAGTGGGCATGTCCTGACGGTGAAATGGCTGCGTGCTGGTCTTGTAAAGCATAAAAAGGAGTTCACTAAGGAGATTAAGAGGATTGACACTATTAGGCATCCGAATATAATTTCATGGAGAGCCTTCTATTGGGGGCCTAGGGAGCAAGAAAGATTAATTATTTCTGACTACGTCAATGGCGACAGCTTGGCACTTTACCTCTATGGTAACTATCTCATGCTCATTTTCTTCTTAATCAGCAATCTTTGGAATTCATTCCTTTAGGTTGATATACATTGCTTGTTTACGATGGAATATCTTAATACTCGCATTGTCTGCGAAATTGTTTTTACTGCTATTTATGTATATATTATTATCGAATATGTTGTTGCATGCGATTGCTGTGTCATTCATTTCTGCAGACTTAACACTTCTGTAATTGCTGAAAAATATGATCTCCTTTTCTGTGCTGCAGAGTCTACTCCCAGAAGGTACTCCCGCTTCTCAGTTTGTCAACGGCTCAAAATTGCCTTTGATCTGGCTCGTTGCCTCCAGTTCCTACACCACGAGAAGGGCCTGCCTCATGGCAACCTAAAGCCAACTAATATATTCTTGACTGGTCCTGACCTCTCTCCAAAGCTGGTGGATTACGGTCTGCATCGGTTCATGACTCCAAGTGGCACCGCCGAGCAAATACTGAACTTAGGAGCACTAGGGTATCGAGCCCCAGAACTGGCAAGCACAACCAAGCCTACGCCGTCATTTAAGGCTGATGTGTACGCATTTGGGGTGATTGTTATGGAGATGTTGACGCGGAAGAGTGCTGGGGACATCATTTCGGGCCAATCTGGCGCGGTTGATCTGACCGACTGGGTTCAGATGTGCAACAGGGAAGGACGGGGAACCGATTGCTTCGATCGAGACATCGCAGGCTTGGAGGAATCTCCGAGGGTGATGGACGAGCTGCTCGCAATCTCCCTTAGGTGTATTCTCCCTGTAAATGAGAGGCCTAACATGAAGACGGTCTGTGACGAACTGTGCTCCATAATAGTGTGAGTTTCGTTTAATTTCCTGTGTACATGTAACCGTTTTTTCGTTCGTCCCATTTTTTTGTGGGTTTTCCAGAGCCTTGTAGCCAGGGTTGGTTTGATTGGTAACTCCTAGTGTAAAGAGGATTTGTTCCATCCATCCATTGATTTATTGATACCATTGCCATCTTTCTCCTTTTGGGTTAATTAGAGACCAATGTTCACTCATCAAAATTTTCCTACAGTACAAACCCTGTGAACTGTACAACATGAGCCCATATTGCGCCCCTTATTTTTAGCTTCTAAAAGCCGTTTTTTCACAGTAACTAGCTTTTTTTAAATGGAGTGTTTTTTTTAAAAAACGGAGTCTATAAGCTAATTATAGTAGACACTGCAGCGACTTTATTTATATTGTTAGACCAGGTGGCCTGGTCTCGGCTATTTTAGATGATGAATAATTGACAACGTTGGTTATGATTTTACTTATGGTATGTTGCGTGTGCGGATTGACATTTGCGTGTTCGGATTGTCGTATGTTGCATGATACGCTCGTGTGAGGTATTGTGCGGATTGACTTGAGTCAAGTCGTGGACTTGTGCTCGTACGTGGTTGGTTGTTTATTCATGTGCAGGTGTTGCTTGAGGCGGAACATGGTCGATGACGGGACTGAAACTAGGTTCGGGTGGAACTGAGGTTTCAGGACTAAGTTCAGGGAGGAACTGAGGTCCTATTGGTCAAGGATGTCATGCGGGATGTTCGGGCTAGAGAACAATGCGCATGAAGTTGATACGTGGAGAAGATACAGGAGGTGCGGTCCTGGAGGCTTCGACACGTGGAAGGCTGGAAAAATCGGAGGTTGAAAAACCCGTGTTAAGAAGGGTTTTGGGTCCTTGAAAATAATGGGCCAAAAAGCCTGTTGAGGCAAAAAGGCCCAAGATGAGTTGTATTAGGGCTGAGAGTTTGTATTGGAGTAGGTTGAGGAGAGCCCTAGATAAATAGAGGGCTGGAGGCTGCTTATTGTACTACGGCTTTTGGAAAGAAAAATAAAGGCAGACGGCGCTTTCGTTGGGCGGCCGTATTTTGAAAGAAAAAAAAAACAGAGTTGGATCGGAAGAAAAGAGCTTGCGCGCTTTCTGGGAAAAGAAGAAGTAGGGCGGCGCTTGTAACGAGGTTTTTCGATCTCTTGAGGAAAAGAAAAAGGCGTATGCATGTATCTTGGCAATGGATCTATCGGGCCGTGCATGGTCGTTTGATTGCATGCGAGACGTGAGCTTTGTTGGAGTGTAGTTCACGTGAAATATTTGTGCGGCTTTGCTAGTGCACCGCTTGTTTTTGTTCGTCATCTCGATCGGTGTCGGCCTCGGCTCTACGTTCGCTCGACAGCTCCTACTTCCCTGCGTTGTTTCCCGGCTCGTAAGAAAGAAGGAGCAGCGCGACGGTTCTTTTTGCGAGGAGGAATCCGGCCTTTGGATCGACGCTTGGATACCCGCATACGAGATACTGAGGCGCAGGCTACGTCATCAGTATACAATCGGCAACACAAGTGCATGCATGGTTTTTGTTGAGCCGTGACGTTAAAGAAAAAGTGACGACTAGCAAATTGGAAGTCCCGCTTGCCGTGATCTCCAAAGCAATAAAGAAGATGAGAGACTAGTAAGTTTTTTTGCGTGGCTCACGTATGTAGTTTTTCTTTATGGCTCACGTATGTAGTTTCGCATGGATCATGATTCTAGCGTTTCCTCGACTTGCTACTTTGATTGTTCTTTCTAGTTAAAATTTCTTGCTACATTGCTTTCTCTTTATCAAACTTATCTTCTAATTTTTCACTTGAATATTATTTTTGTGATCTGGAAAGTTTGGTTGAATAATTTATTACGGTTTTGCTTAATCACATAATTATAGCTTAATCAATTCACGTCACCATTTACATCAGCAATCTTGTTTATTTTATATCTCGAGTTCTAGACCTCCGATTGACGTACTTCCAGTTGGGTTAGTTCAATAACTTTCTAGTTTATTCTGACAAAGTTTGAGGTAAATCGGAGTTACAGATTTTTATTGAGATCAGTTTTAATAAGGATACAGTGTTCTGTCCAAAAGTTAAAAGAGGTTTAAATAGGTTTTGTGTTTTAGGGGGAAGTCTTAAAATTTATTTTTAGCTTCCGCAATCATTCACCCCTCTCGATTGCCTATCTTAGTGTGTATCGATCCTACAAGTGGTATCAGAGCAGTTGCAATGGCATCGATCGGGATCGTTTCTCAGGTAAACCACCCTTTTTCGATGGATCCGATTATCTTTATTGGAAAACACGCATGGAGGTCTTTCTACAAGCACAAGGTAATGCAATTTGGCAAAAAGTTGAAAATCCATATATTGTGCCTTCATTGTTACTACGAAAATTCACGATGTTGAAGCTAATGCTAAGGCTAGAAATATTTTGTTGCAAGGTCTTAGTAGAAACGAATTTGTTAGAATTGCTCATATTAAATCTGCAAATAAAATTTGGACTACTCTAGCTGATTATCATGAAGGTTCTAAATCTGTTAAAGGTGTTCGTCAGAACCAATTTAAAAAGGAGTATTCTAAATTTGAGATGAAACCAGGGGAATCAGTAGATGCACTTTTTGACCGATTTAATAAAATTATTAGTGATTTGCAATCTGTTGATGTCACATATTCTGATTCTGATAATGCGCGTCAAATTTTAAATGCTTTGGATATGTCTGTTTGGAATGTGTTAGTTACTACTATTAATCATTCTGTTAATATGGAAACACTCACTTTGAATGATCTTTATTCCAAGATGAAAACTCATGAGATTGATGTTTTGGCCAGAATAAATAAGACTAATTCTTTGGGCTTAGTGACTAATCAAGCTGACAGTTCTTCTAGTTCCTCTATTGTTTCTTTGTCTGCATTGTGCTCTATTTCAGATGATCAGTTAGAGGAGATTCCAGAAGAACAGCTTGTACTTCTCTCCAACAGGGTGACCAAGGCAATTAGCAATATCAGATCAAGACGGAGAGGAGGTCCAATCAGATGCTATGAATGTGGTGAGCAAAACCATATCAAGATGAACTGCCCCAAACTGAGGAGCAAGGAGGTCATGGATGACAAGGCACCAACTCGTCACTCTCAAGTCAAGATTGATCCAAACAAGAAGCGCAATTATCGCAGGGCGGTTAACAAAATAATTTCAGCACTTGATGAGATTATTTTGAGTGATGATGATTCTCAAAGTGACGATGAGGGCAATGGCAAGAAGGCAAAGGAAGTGGACTTCACAGGGATGTGTTTTATGGCCAACAGTGAGGAGCTTAACGATGATGATCTTTACAGTGATCCTGATGAGGTAAAACCTTCTTATACTGATTTATCTCGTGCTGTACTTAGATTGACAGAGGAGCTTAAAAAGTATAAAAAGAAAATTAAACATCATGAATTTGTTGTTGAGAGCTTAAATTCTGAAATCAATAGACTTAGAGCTTCTATTCCTGATGATGAATCTTGTGAGTCTTGTCAAGTTTTACATTCTGAGTTAGAAAATGCTAGAACAATTAATACGTCAAACATGTTTCAACTTAGTGATGTAACTGCTAAACTTGATGAATTAAAATTGGCACATGACTCTTGTAATGAATTGTTAAAACTTGCAAATGATGAAATTGAAAAACTCAAGTCTAGTTCATCTATATGTTTAGAGACAAGTAATTCAAATGCTCAATCTAAGACTTGCTCTAAGTGTGAATTGTTAGAAGCTAGACTTAGTTCTTCTCAGGAAACAATTCAACAGATGCCTTATCATGAGACATCTTCTTGTTCTAACTGTCCTAAGCTTAACATAGAAATAGAAGCATTGACTAAACAACTTAATGATTTTGCTGAAAAAGAAAGATTGGCTCAATCTATTGCTTCTAAGAATCTTGTGAATGAATCCTTTAAGTGCTCAACGTGTCCCACTTTAGTTAAAGAAAATAAGTACCTTAAGGACACTTTAGAGAGATTCTCTTTTGGTAAGAAAAATCTGAATATGATTCTAGATAAGTCAAAAATAAGTGTGAAAAATCATGGTCTAGGATTTAATTATATTAAGCATGCCAAGAATAATCCTCCAAAGATTGTTAAGCTTCTTGAACCTGGAAAAATTGAAGTAGAATTTGAACCAAAACAAACTGTTTTTAAGTCTGCTGGTATTATGTCATCTAATAATCAAGTGAATGCAAATGTTGCTTCTACTTCTCAAGTTAAATATAAAGTTAAGTACACTTGCAGTCATTGTGGTAAAGATGGACATCTTGTGCAATTTTGCTTTAGACTAGCCAAACAACAAATGAAAGAAAAGACTAAGAATTGGTCTAAATTGAGAAATACACATTCTTTTGTTCCTAGAACTTATGCGAAAGCTAGATTTTTAGAGAACTTTTATGATAACTTTAAATCTGATTCACATGCTGGTTTGGGATTTAATTCAAGTAATTCACGTTCTTTTTGGCGTTTTGATCGACCACATGTACGTGATTTTGGTTCTAGTTTTGTTACTATTCCTCCACATCGTGTATCTCAGTACTGGATTCCCAAATCATATTTCACTAACCCCGGTGCTGTGAGATCAATGTTTCCGGTGATGTAAGAACAGTTGACGAGGATGGAGAACATGAGCTTGATTGAGTTTCGGTCTTTTACATCATTGCTTGATTGGAACGCTTGATAGTTCTTCATTCTCTTTGATGGCTTCTAAGAGTTGTCACTTTTTGAGAGACCATGTGGCAAAGGTGATGTTGCTCTATATCCTATGGGATTATTCTGAGGGGGAGCTTATCTTTTAAAATTTCAGAAACTTTGTTTATTATCCTTGTCAAATAATTCATCAAATCCAAGTCATTGAAATCAATTGAATAGTAGAGCTCTCTTTATCATATTTATTCATATGTTGTGTAGCATTGATCATGACTGGTTATAATTAATTTGCTACATTTGAATTAAAAATATGACATGGCGGAATACTTTGACTAGATTGATTATATTTATTACTTTGCGATGTCCATTGAAAAGGATTAGCACGATTGTGAGTCTTATTTTAACTCTTGGCTATGAGGCTCGCATGTTTCATGTTACAATTTTTATGGTCACTCAATTTGGCATGTTATTAAAAAAAAGTATAAAAGGAAGAGAGAAATGAAAAGATGTATGCTTCAAGCATGCCATGGTGAACAAAAAAAAGCACAAAAGTGCGCAAAATGAAAAGAAGTATGCTTCAAGCATGCCACCATCAACAAAAAAAGAAAACAAAAACAAGTATGTTATCATAAAAAGAAGTATGCTACAAGCATGCCACATGCCTAAGAGTTGAGTGTGGTGCAATAAGTTGTTACATGAGACTGCTAGCCCGTCTAGAGTTAAGATTTGCTTCACTTTTAGGCTTTGACTTTTCGTTGTGATATCTCATTGTGCTCTTTATAATTAGTCTGGTTATTGTTGCGATGCCTATCATTGATATAAATCGCTTAATCATATTGACGAACGTGTTTTGACATTGCTATATGATATATGGCTTTATATGATCTAGATAGCTCTACTCAAACATATGACTTGGTTGTTTTATTAAACCAATACAACGTGACTTGGATAATCTACAAAGCTTCTAGATTTTTATTCTCATTCATTAAAATTTCTTGATGATTACATTGCCAAAGGGGGAGAGAAATTTGAGAGATTGGAGAGTTTTTGGTTCTCTTGTGTTGAGAAGAAAAGTTTGAGAGTTTGGCTTCAGTTCTTCACTTAGATTTGTTGGAAGTCATGTTAACTGAATGTGTTGTCAATGTATTCATCAAGGGGGAGATTGTTAGACCAGGTGGCCTGGTCTCGGCTATTTTAGATGATGAATAATTGACAACGTTGGTTATGATTTTACTTATGGTATGTTGCGTGTGCGGATTGACATTTGCGTGTTCGGATTGTCGTATGTTGCATGATACGCTCGTGTGAGGTATTGTGCGGATTGACTTGAGTCAAGTCGTGGACTTGTGCTCGTACGTGGTTGGTTGTTTATTCATGTGCGAGTGTTGCTTGAGGCGGAACATGGTCGATGACGGACCGAAACTAGGTTCGGGTGGGCGAGGTTTCGGACTAAGTTCAGGGAGGAACTGAGGTCCTATTGGTCAAGGATGTCATGCGGGATGTTCGGGCTAGAGAACAATGCGCATGAAGTTGATACGTGGAGAAGATACAGGAGGTGCGGTCCTGGAGGCTTCGACACGTGGAAGGCTGGAAAAATCGGAGGTTGAAAAACCCGTGTTAAGAAGGGTTTTGGGTCCTTGAAAAATAATGGGCCAAAAAGCTGTTGAGGCAAAAGGCCCAAGATGAGTTGTATTAGGGTGAGAGTTTGTATTGGAGTAGGTTGAGGAGAGCCCTAGATAAATAGAGGGTTTGGAGGTCGCTTATTGTACTACGGCTTTTGGAAAGAAAAATAAAGCGCGCAGCGCTTTTCGTTGGCGGCGTATTTTGAAAGAAAAAAAGAGTTGGATCGGAAGAAAAGAGCTTGCGCGCTTTCTCGGGAAAAGAAGAAGTAGGGCGGCTTGTAACGAGGTTTTTCGATCTCTTGAGGAAAAGAAAAAAGGCGTATGCATGTATCTTGGCGGCGGATCTATCGGGCCGTGCATGGTCGTTTGATTGCATGCGAGGCGTGAGCTTTGTTGGAGTGTAGTTCACGTGAAATATTTGTGCGGCTTTGCTAGTGCACCAGCTTGTTTTGTTCGTCATCTCGATCGGTGTCGGCCTCGGCTCTCGTTCGCTCGGCGGCTCCTACTTCCCTGCGTTGTTTCCCGGCTCGTAAGAAAGAAGGAGCAGCGCGACGGTTCTTTTTGCAGGGAGGAATCCGGCTGCTGGATCGACGTTTGGATACCCGCATACGAGATACAGAGGCAGAGGCTACGTACCGTATACAATCGGCAACACAAGTGCATGCATGGTTTTTTGTTGAGCCGTGACGTTAAAGAAAAAGTGACGACTAGCAAATTGGAAGTCCTGCTTGCCGTGATCTCCAAAGCAATAAAGAAGATGAGAGACTAGTAAGTTTTTTTTGCGTGGCTCACGTATGTAGTTTTTCTTTATGGCTCACGTATGTAGTTTCTGCATGGATCATGATTCTAGCGTTTCCTCGACTTGCTACTTTGATTGTTCTTTCTAGTTAAAATTTCTTGCTACATTGCTTTCTCTTTATCAAACTTATCTTCTAATTTTTCACTTGAATATTATTTTTGTGATCTGGAAAGTTTGGTTGAATAATTTATTACGGTTTTTGCTTAATCACATAATTATAGCTTAATCAATTCACGTCACCATTTACATCAGCAATCTTGTTTATTTTATATCTCGAGTTCTAGACCTCCGATTGACGTACTTCCAGTTGGGTTAGTTCAATAACTTTCTCTAGTTTATTCTGACAAAGTTTGAGGTAAATCGGAGTTACAGATTTTTATTGAGATCAGTTTTAATAAGGATACAGTGTTCTGTCCAAAAAGTTAAAAGAGGTTTAAATAGGTTTTGTGTTTTAGGGGGAAGTCTTAAAATTTATTTTTAGCTTCCGCAATCATTCACCCCCCCTCTGATTGCCTATCTTAGTGTGTATCGATCCTACATATATCGACTAAAATTAGACACGAGTCTCTCTCTGAACTTTCTTAAGAATACCAAAAAATCATAAGCTGTAGCTAAAAGCCATAAAATCAAAGCAAAAAAAAGGCCCATTACCCCACACTGTGTTTGCCACTCTGCAGCATGCAATCCTGCAGCTTGATCTGCTTTTGTGAGGTTACTCCGATTTGGCCTGACTATTACCGGCTTTTACACAATGCACATGCGGTTCTGGGGCAGCTACAACATGGGTACGGTAATCTAGTGTCCCCTGTATCAACCAAACTGGCACAGGATTTTTATTGAATGAACACAGGAGGCGTTATTGAGCCGGTCCATTGCTGCAGCCTTCAATGTTGGCTGTCGAGAGACAGGCAGTGCCATGTTCTCCCAGCCGCTGGTAGGCAGGCTATCCGATGATGCACAGGATGGACGGTCACGATGACGCCAATCGGCTCGGAACCAATCGGTGTCAAATGATGCACAGGATACTATCCGACAGCCACGTATGCAGTAGGAACCACAGTAACGTTGTTGGATTGATTGCAGAAGCCCTAACGATCGCAGCAACCTCTCAGTCTACTCTCGCCACACCTACCACTTGATTCCTGACGGGTATCTGCTATGCACGTCGCCGTATTTGCAGCCTGTGGCAAGCGAAGACTCTGAATGTTCCTGTCTCGCCGCAGTGAAACGAAATGAATGCGAGCAGTACCGTTCAACAGATTAACTAATACTGCAGTTATTGTTATGCTGAATCTGCCATGCAAGCAGGACCTAGCGGTAGGCTAGCTGGGAGCAGCAGCAGCAGCAGCTAGGAAGGAATCCATTGCAAGAACAGAGTGCAGATTCTGAAGCTGATAAGAGTTCAGAAGTTCAGCGTCAAATAAGTGCTGCTGCTGCTGATGCAGATCGGCATATACGGATGGCGGCATCTGTATTGTACGCACGTACGTAGCTGGTGTCGCTTGGCGAGTTGCCATGTTTGTCGTGGTTGGCGTACGCACCGGAAGGCAGCACCGTGCCGTGCGTTTTCACTGGACGAGGGGGGAGTTAACGCCGCCTGCTCGTCCGATCCGTCGTAGTGGAGGCAGGAGAGGACAGCCTCTAGAGTTGTACTAGTTTCTCTTTTCTTAGTTTCTTGCACTGACCAATCACTAAATAGTAGTTAATAGCACATATTGCAAATTGGAGCTGGATTATGTGCCCTCCGATCAAAGCAGATTATGTCGATAAGGTGAATCAAGAGATTGTTAGAAGTAGTTAAGGTCGGTGAGGAGTTACAGGTTTTCAGGTGATTATAGGCATTTTAGGTGTCCATGAGAACACATTGCAAGCTCCAGTTTGATGGCTGCTACTGTGAATGGACTGTGTTGGAACCAGGTTTTACTCCCCGGTAACAGGTCCAAATGGACTTAATACAACTAAGCCTACGGAGACGGAGCAACAACCTTATAAGTGGTATTGGGGCTTCTCCCCCCAAAAGACTAGTCCCATTGGTGGGGGCTCCCTCACACTATAAGTTGTGCTTTCTCCTCTCCCACAACCAATGTGGGATTATTCCTAACAATCTCCCCCTCACACATTGGTTGAACACATCTGCAACCCTGAGGTCCAAGGAGATGTTAGGCGCCTGGGCTCTGATACCAATTGTTGGAACTGGCAAAGAATCAGTGAACGCTCAAGCTTTCACGAAGTTGAGGCAGCAGAAAAACATACAAAGACACAATGTATTTCGCTGTACTGCTCTGATACCAAACGTTGGAACCGGGTTTACTCTCCGGGCCACAGGTCCAAATGGGTTTAACACAACTAAACCCACGGAGACGGAGCAACAACTTTATAAGTGGTATTGGGCCTTCTCCCCCCAAAAGACTAGTCCCATGGGTGGGGGCTCCCTCACACTATAAGTTGTGCTTTCTCCTTTCTCACAACCAATGTGGGATTATTCCTAACAATGTGTGAGGGTGAGACATACGAAGATTTACACGCACGGAAGAATAGCTTAGACTAAGACTGTAGTAAGTATTCTTGCTCAGTAAACACAAACTTGGATGCTGCAGCAGTATATTTACATTTACACAGGACCAGGGCTTGGACAAACAGAGATCCGCCCTATCATAATTACATTTTGCATGCAACAAATATACAAATTTGATGGTCCTTGCAAGTGTTATCCATCTGTAGCACCTTACATACCAATATAAGATAACTTTATTGGCCTTTTACCTTAGAATGGAAAGAGCAAGCGTAATATTTGAAAATCTCAGCAAGTACTCAACAATAGTCGTAACAAGGTGAGTATAAATGATAAGTAATGCAAGCAAATAATTGACACAGATTAACTGCAATGAAATTAGGTTACCGTAAACATTGTTACAGATCAGGGAATGAGATAACAGAATGATGGAATCAAAGGTAATTATTATTTAGCAAGTTATGGCAATAGCACCAGCGATTACTTTTCATATACCCGATTATACAAGAGTAGTTAGGCACAATGCTGTCCTCTACTATATAATCACAAACGAGGTGTAATATTCAAAGTAATGAAAGTGTACACTCCCGTACGTTACCAGGTGGGTGAAAATTTCACCTATATATGGGTAACCTTAAGTCAA
The DNA here is from genome assembly GCA_036346265.1 of Melocanna baccifera. Classification (NCBI taxonomy): domain Eukaryota; kingdom Viridiplantae; phylum Streptophyta; class Magnoliopsida; order Poales; family Poaceae; genus Melocanna; species Melocanna baccifera. The sequence goes on along the minus strand of CM070696.1, from coordinate 18,496,149 downwards.
ATAACTGTTATATTGTTAACATGTTATATGGTATGAATTTAACGAAATTGTGAAAAGGCTAAGATAAAAGCTTGAAAAGTGGAATGATTTGCTAAGGCTGAAAATGAAAAAGTACGATTCCCGATGTGAGGGCAATGTGGAATGAATTTAAGAGAACTACGAGAAGGTTAAGATAAAATTATGATAAGTGAAAGAATTCGTTAAAAGTTTGGAATTGAGAAGCATTACATCCCAACAGATGGTGATATGAAACGATAACATAGCAATAACATCTAGGAATTATTCTAAAAGAGATATTATAATATAGCTCACATAAGAGTTAACAACCAACTAAATTTTATTACGTGATAAGTGATTATTAGTTAACTTAATAATTATTAATATATATATGTATCGGTCATGACTCACATAAGAAATCATATCAGCAATACATCATTATATCAGAAAGATAAACATAGAAATTTGATATTAAAAAATTACAAGTGATTTAAACCTAAGTCTACAATATAATCATTCGCTATCCCATTAACAATTTAGCATGAATTCTAAAACACTAAATAAAAGTATGAATTTTAGAATATTATTAACTGAGTATTCTAATAAATCTAAAAGCATCTGAAACCAGATAACCTAGAACATTATGGTATGAATCTAATATTAAAAGTGTGTACCTAGGCAAGCATTAATAGTATAATAACAACTAGGCAGCATTAATAATGTGATAATAACCAGGCAGCATGAGTGATATAATAATAATTAGGTAAGTTTTAGTGATATGATAATAACTATACAAGCATGAGTGATACGATAATTATACTCAATGACAAAGGTGACAAGTAATCCGGAAATATGTGTTATGTGAAACAAAAAAGGTTATGACCGTGAGGTACTTGCTTTGAGCACATTCGACGAACTTGCTGCACGAGGGATCAGAGGTACGCAACTGCCCAAAAGCTCTCTCAAAGATTGTGTGCGAACCAAGATAGAATGGAGACGAATAAGATCGATGCTAAGATAAATTGTGGAAAGACGGACAAAAATGTAATGGATCAGAAGAATTCGCGTTTGCTAAGTCTTCATCGTGCGAATCGCCGTTCGGCCGTGCGAACCATGCCCTGCTGCGCGAACACATGATTCGGCCGCGCACCCGATTGACCGAACCATGTGACCGTGAAAAACGGTCACCGACCGCTCCGACCGCCGCCGCTGCCGTGCCGACAGGCCGCCGCCCGCCCACGCCACGCCGTTCTAACCACTCGGCCACTTGCGCCGTGCAATCCGTGCAGCCAAGCTACCTCGGTCGGCTACTACGTTGAGCCGCCGTGGCCGGCTGCCTCCGCCGGCTGCTGGCCAGTGCCTCCACCGCCGCGACGCCTGCCGTGGCTTGCCATAGCACCGCTGTAGTCTACCGTGGTGCAACCGTCCAGCTGCACGCTGCCCGGCCATGCGTGCCACTTGCTGGCCATGCACGCTGCCCATCCAGCGCCGCCTCTAGGGCAAGCCGCCGCGCCGCGCCCCAGCTACGCTGCATGCCGTGGTAGCCCGGTCGCCGCTACCGTCTGCCGTTGCAGCGTGGATGCCACCGCTACCTACCGTGGCAGCTCGGCCGCTGTCGTCACCTGCCGTCGCAGCGCGGGCGCCGCCGCCACCTGCCTTGGCAGCCCGGCCACCTACTGTCGCCTACCGTGGCCCTTACGCCGGCTTCACGGAGAGAGAGAGATTGGATGGAAGAGAGAGACAATAGATTGAAACACCTGTTGGGAAGAGATAGAGATATAGAGATAGGTTTTTGAACACTGTAGTTCTTTGTTATTTTTTAGGGTGCTACACCATCTTTGCTGACAACAGTGCAAGAGCATCTACATAAAATTTTGATTGAATCATACGACAATGCTGCAGCAATGGGCACTGATGGATCGCTTCATTTTCCTTTTCTTTCTGCTCCATGGGAACAATCTTACATTTGCACCGAGAGGATTTCTTCCTGATCCAACTAGCAGTGTATGACTCCATGTTTCCCACGAGGCCAACTTTTCTCGCTTTATAAATTCATTAGATGGAACTTCAATGAAACCAAGTATTTCCGGGATGGAGGTGGATAAAATTGGTGAGTAAATACTGAATAGAATTACTTTAAGAAAGTTTTGTCCTCATCTTCGTCTGTATCTAACTCGAGCCCCTCAGCAGCAAGAAGTCTACTGATCTCATACTTCTCGTCTTCCTCTGCTTTCTTGCGCATAATATCCCTTTTTCGTAGGACAAGGGTATGCCTCTTTAGAGTTGTGCTGTAGAATTCCATGGATGCCTTCTTTTCCTTGGCAAATAACTTCCTTTCCTCCTCAGGATCAACCTGGATCCAGTAGTTCAAAGTAAACCATAAGACATGTGGTTTTGAAATAAAAAGCATAATGATAGCATGATGTGGATACCATGGAGGATAGAAAGAAGTGTTCTATTGTAACCTTCGACCGTGAGAGACGGCGCGCACGTAGCGTCATTTCGCGTTGCTGTTGCTCAGCCCAAGCAGCTACCGCCATGTCGCCACGTTTATCAAAAGCTTTTCGCTTTTTCATCACCCACTCCATCCAGGCCTGAGAAGCCTGATCAATGGAAAAGATGGTTTTCAGAATAGCAAGAAATACCTCTATTATACAGACATTGCTCTTCAGCACACCTCAGTGCTCTCAATTTCAAATTATCTTAATGATCTAACAATTCTTAATTTGCTTTGTGTGCTCCTAGTTACACATCAGACAATAGAATGTTTACTTATTTCAAGACAGATAAATGGTAAGGCCCAATTAATTTGGCTTTTATTACTACCCATTAGTTGTTGTTGGATGCCATTATTCCTTGCCTAGTTTTGTAGCAAGAATAAACATTGCACGATGAACTCCAGGGTATAGAAGTTAGCTCACAAGGACGAAATTGTGATGCCTTTAATTAATTCCTTTTTCTTGGTTTTGGAATCATCGAATTGGTTCAGGAGAGAAAAACTCACTATGTAATTGACATTTGTGGTCAACGCTGGTAGCCCTTGTTAAAAGAAAATAGTAACAATAATTAACGAACACAAACATGCAACTGCATGCTGCATTGGTGCATATCATCAAATCGACACAAGTGGAGTAATGGACCACGGAAATTCAGACCTTCATTGGATTCACATGATGCTCCCTATCATATGCCCTTCTCCTTTCGTCATCAATCAACAGCTCATATGCTGCTTGGATTTTTATCAAACGGGCTTCAGCACAGCAGTCTCTCCTTCCTCAAGGGTTCCCTTACCATCATAAACTTTAAGAGGGCATAATAATCAGACTGAATAAATCAGATTTAAGAGGGCAAACAGACACCCTGTTCGTAGAAACGTATGAATTGTTTGTAAGTCAGGAAATACCACCTAAATCAATTAATGTGTGGGATGCAGTAAAGAGAATCGCTGAATAGGCAAACACAGAAAGGTTAAGAAGCGAACCATCAGGGTGATAGAACTTGGCCAATCTCCTGTATGCCGTCTTTATGGTCTCCTCGTCTGCATCCCTGTCCAGCTCTTAAAACCATACACCTTGCAAAAACACACATTAGTTTCACTCTCACCTTCAATTCCAGTTCATACTACACAGTACATCTCAAACTTACAAAAACAAGGACACACCAGTGGTACTACTACAGAAAAAAAACATCCCAATTTTGAACCTAACTATAGAACCAACACAACAGCAAACGATCAAAATCTGGCAACAATTCTCCAATTTTGATCGATCGAAGCCCCACCTGATCAGAGCATTTGACAGCGGAATTTATCAGCATCACCAAATATAGATCCCCATGTTCAACACAGCAAAATCCCAGATACCAAATCACAATTCCAAATCCATGCACTCGCTCTCAGATCTCACTAGCATAGGCCATAGCTTCGTCATATCATACCAAGCGTCTCGTGCGGCGACTTCTCGGAATCCCATCTCGCCGCGCGCGTGGACACCCTCCTCCGCTCGCCCCCCGCCGCCCTCGCGACCTCGTCGAAAACGAACGCGGACGACGCCTTCGACGGGAATCGGCAGCTCCCGCCGAGTGGCGGCGCGAACCCCAGCCGCCTGGCGCCTCGGCCGGCGGTAGACGAGGAGTAGGTGTAGAGGTGGGTGGAGATGGCTCGGAGGCTGCTCATCGCCGGCGAAACGTGGCCTAAGGTTTGAGCGTGGAGGAGTAGTAGGAGGCGAGGTCGGAGCCTGGAGGCGCGGTTTGTCGTGGAATGGAGGGAACGCCTAGCGATGGTGACACCTGGCGCCCCGTGGTCTGCACATGTGGACTAGTTCTCTTCTCAAATAAAATTAATTTCCCCCTTTCTACAGGTGTTATTTATACACTTCTTTTCTGATTACATGTATCCATATACGATTGCGCTCTTGCTGTAAGTAAAAGAAATCTTTTCCTTTGCAGTTGCAGGTGTAGAGAGAGGTAGAGCAACACAGAAGAAATATTCAATTCTTCATACAGGGAAGAGCAGCAATATTTCAGCTATATTTATTTATTTATTTACTGCCAGTAGTAAATACTATACAAGTACATTCACAAATTACAGGTGATGTACAGATGAGAGCATATCAATTATACACTACCATGCTCTTCTCTGCATAACTCAGGTTGTGGTTAGCTCTGCTTCTGTACATCAACCAAAACCTTATGGGTTGCCAACCTTATCATAGGCATCTAAAAGCCTAGTTCCTGTCGAGTACATAAGCTGATTGTCATTTCTTTTTGGAGCCACTGCGAGGGTAGGTGTGGGCTCTTTCCCACTGCGCGACGTCTTCAACTTCCGAGGGTGGTGGCGGTAGGATCTCGCGCTCTACCAAATCCCAGCCGTCTAAAATGTTGTCTGGTGCTCCATCGTACTTTGCCGGTTTACCGGTGTACAAGAAGCTTGTGTCCGAGTTCAGTAGGAGGTTGTCTAGAGAACTCGGCTGATTAAAACAAAGATCCTATCAGGTAATGCGACGCACTGAAAGTAGATGCAATGCAAGCAAAAAAGAAAGTAGCAACTTACCATGATAGCTGTGTGCATGCTGTCCATAAGACTGCTGTTAGATGAGATGGCCGAACTCGCCTTCCATGTTGATCTGTTTAGTTGCTGTGCTTGCTTTTCTGATCTGCAAGCAGAATGTGAGATCAACTTTTTTCTTTTTGAGAATCAAGAATAATGAGACCATACATACTTGTAAATATGCCTCGTCATCCTAAAAACAATTAAATTGTACCTTGAAGCAATGTTCGATTCAATAGCAGCTCGAAGGGCCTTTGATGATGATAACATGTGGAGCAACTTTGCAAATGCCTCAAAAGTAGAAAGATCGGATGGCACATCCAAGCCCAAAGAGTTATAGTAGTCGGCAGTAATGGCGGTAACACTTGTCTTTAGTAGTGATATTCCTTTTTGCAAGTCTGGATGCCTCTCCATGGAGTGAGAAGATGCAGCAGAAAAGTTAAAGCTATTGCTTCTCTTGGAGTCAAACAACGGTTTCTTTGCAGAGTCCACAGAGTCAACACCAAAGTTACCCGAACCACTTTCTGTCCATGAATTTTCCTCACCAACAGAGCAATTATTTTGCCTAGGTATAAAAAGGGGGTAAAACTTGCTGAAAAGAAGAAAACAATCTTATGTCAGCAAGGATTTTATATATTGATGATAGAGAGATGCTGCCTTTTCCCAGAGATAGTACCTCTGGGACTGTCTTGTGCTCCAGTAGGAACTCCGCTGCCATATTCGTGAACATGAAGCCTAATACACCACATGTATAAATATATTAGCCACGCAACCAAACTGGATAACCAATAGAAAGCTCATGCTGCTACTCATGTTATCACGAATCTAAACAAGCATAATATGCAGAATATATATGCACATAGTTTGCATAAAAATGGCATGTGAAGGATAGATCCTGACTAAGTGCAAGGTGCTATGCCTATCATGCTATGCTCAGACAGGTTAAGAGTTTTAAGAGATACTCCAGAATCCAACAACAGAGGGGTTCTCAACAAAAATAACCATATTTACAGGACAAGAATTAAAATTACAGTTCAAACTACAGCTAGAGGTTCATACTATTTAACCGTCAGGATTAGCTAATTGAATCTGTTAATGTTGCATGGCATGCTAACTTCAAGGGCAGTCTTGTGATAATAGATTAAGGGCACTGATTGGATCTTACCCCAAAGCCGGATACATGAAGGGCTGGTGCAGATAGGATAGGGACTAAAATATTGAGGAGTTGTAAAATGTACCTGTAACAAGGAGAAACTTAAGTTCCACAAAATTCAGAACCAAATGCACAAATTATTATTTGCAAACTGCTCTACCAAATGATCTGTCCAGCCCAATAAAAAACAATATTACAATAACAACTCAAATAGTTGTAATCTTCATAACAAGGAACACTCGTAGTCTCCATACATCACTATCATGCCCTGAATTTTACTTCCATAAACTAATGAAAATCGACAACAATTATCTATGGTCTAGACAGCACACTGAATTTTTATAAGCAAGCAACATTATAAAAGATTTTTTACATGAATTAGACAGCACGCATAAGGGTAAGGTTTATCAAGGACCACATAATGAGTCATAAAAGAGCAGCCATTCATTAATTCATTCCAACTAATAAGATCAGAGCAACAAATTAGTAGTAATAGAGCAAAGAAGTATAACCCCAAGGAAGCCGATAGCTCTTCTGATGGAACTGTATATGGATCGAGACCTCTAGGTAGACGAGCGCCGCATATTGTATCATATGGACTACTGTAGCCATCCTTCTTTTCTCCATCTATAATAACCTACACATTAAAAGGCGGACATGTAAATCCTCAACTAAGAATTAAAATTCAGGTGACATTACCCAATATCACTTAGTATCAAAAAAGCATTCCTATTTTTAGGTAATGAAATTCAACAAGTGAACATGCAACAAGGGGGCAAACAGCACAACATCACTAACATATGAAGCTAGCATGTGAAATATGTCACATAAAATTAGTAATAAACATGCTCTAAATAAGATCAAATTATCAAAATTGAATCTTGCCCAGTGAAGTTGTCACCAAGAATATCAAAAGTATATATACAGAAAAAAAAAACCACTAAACAGTCAAGACGATAGAACTTACTCGTTGCATTGGGAACAATCTGCAAAGCTGTTTGATAGCTTTTGACTGCCTTTTGAGACATTCTGAGGTAGTTGCCATCTGCCAACAAAGTATGAATATTTCAATTACAGGGGCAATACACATACAAATGATGGATAATAAACGAGGTCTTGCTACACAGATCAAACAAGAAAATAAAAGAAGAGGCATGTTAAGACTCACAAGATCCATCTGTGCTGTTTTCATGGCATTGGTGTGCATCATCGACGAATCAGCTTGCTTCTTTTTGAGCTGACAACGGGAAACAAGATATATGCAGGATCAGTAAGTTGTGGAATTTGCTTTTAACCAAAGGGAAACACTGAGAAAGAAATATTTATACCATGACAAAAGCCAAATTCAACGAAGCAGTTCTCGCCCTGAGATCACTCGATGCCCGCTCAACCTTATTCCCTGTGAAAACATCAATAACCAGAACACAGCATCAGTAAATGGCAACTGGTAACAGCATAACATCCATTAAAAGAGATCAACCTATCGCATTTCGCCTCGTCAATTCACTGAGCCGATCCCTCAGCACCTTGATATCCTGAGCTTTGCTCACTCTCCAGCTCCTCTGCTCATCCGCTTTCCTCTGTCAAACATACACAAAACAGGCCAAAGCTATGACCTTTCTGCACAATTCTCCAACCAAAAATGCCACCACAGTTCTAACGGAAGTAGTTGGGCCATCTTCATTCTAGGTTCAGGTGTATACTACGCCTCTTGACCCAACACGCTATTTACCCTTGCAATATAGATTTTAACCGGACTGACATCAACCTTGGCCTCGAGGCGCGCGGCGATGCGGGAGTGGAGGGAGTCGCGGAGGTTCCTCATCGTGCGCAGCCTCGCGTGGTACTCGCCCAGACTGCAGTAACCCAACCCAAAGCGACGGGGTGAGGTTTACGCCGAAAAGAGGCGAACTTGGATCGAGTTGGGAGAGCGAGACGAAGGGCGTACTTCGCGTTGACGCATGCGGAGCAGCAGGAGGGGAGGTTGGATCGCTCGCAGAGCGCGCAGTTGCTGCTGCTCCGCCGAGACGCCATCCTAAATTCAGCAGGGGACGGGAGGGATATCTGGGAGAGGCCGCGGCGGAGAGCAGATCACCGGCTGCGCATCGCCGTTGGCGGCGGCGGGGGGAGGAGAGGTACCATGGCGTGTCGGCAGGAGCGAGGCGGAGGGGGGTAGTAGTAGTAGTAGTATTGTGCAAGTCGAGATGTGAGGGGGAGAGAATTCTGCCTAGAGAGAGAAACTTGCCTACTGGGCTAACAGAATATCTGGGTCCTGGCCCATAATGAGTTCTTTTCACAAATATTTGTTTTTTTATATCCAACCTAGGTACCAAATAACAGGTGTAGGTTACAGACCTAATTTTAAAAAAAAACGTAGATTACAAACCAGTTTGTAATCACGTCGATTTTCACGAATAGAACACAACATATATGGTGAAGCAACATCCACTCAGCTCAGAAGATATGATTACAAACCATGTCAATACCAGAATCATATGATTGAAAACTTGCGAGTACAGGGGAAATGCTTTGACCTGACAGCGCAACGAGAGCAACCAGGAAGAAGCATACGCATTCCCCAAGTTTATCAAAATAAGAGCAAACATCGTTTCAACCGATCAAAAAGTGAGCGACTGACATACAATCCAGATCGAGATTGGCGAGCAACCGTTTCAGTTTTGGTAGAGATGCAAAAACTACAGCTAGTTGCATTTACATTAGACTTCTCCGTTCTCACAATAAAGCCCTGCAAAACCTCTTCACAAAATACCACCACCTACAAGCGGTACCTATCAACTAGTACTTCATGTGAACTGCAGCAGCAGCAACGGTCAAGTCATGAGAAGAGAATCTGCTGATCAAGCCACCTGTGCCTGAAGAAGGGATGAATAAAAGTACAATCATTTCAGCAAGTTTCTGTTAAAAACATCACTGGGAATTCCCTACAAAAAATCACTGGGAACCACAAGGCACTAACATACCAGCCGGAGCAGTAGATTTTAGTCCCTATCCTCCCCTCTTTCCTTTGCTGCGTGCTGCAAGCCTGGCCGACACCTCCTCTTCTGATAAGGGCATATAGTAAATCCGCGGAGAGGCCTGTGTTTTCTTGAAGAGATCATCAAGTGTCACAACAGATGGTTCAGGGTTCTTTGCAGTGGGCGGAAGCTTCTCCCTTCCTGGTTCAGGGTCAGAAGTAGGGGGCGGCTTAGTAAGAGGCTGTGGAGTAGGTAATGGCCCCCTTGAGGTACCAGCAGCATGGGGAGGGATGGTTTGGTTAGCCTTGGGTTGTTGGAAGGGTGCTGCCTTTGGTGTTGTAGCTGTGCTGGGGCTGATAGGTGCTGGCAATGGGGGAGGGGGTTCAAGTTTGAGCTTCACCTCTTGTGGATCAACAAATTCAGCAACTAAGTAATTGCCATTGTTTGGGGGCCATTGCAGGTTGTAAACAGCATTCCTGGTAGCCACAGCTTCGTCCACTGAAGGGTACTGTGAATCAGAGGTTGGGCAAACAGGCAAGTCAACACCATAGCATTATCAGAATTTAAAAGGAATAAGCAGTAAAGCTAGTAACACATCATGAAATACTTTAAGCTAACAATCAGCCACAACAAGGCTACAGTCTCAGGTTTGCAACCTTTATACTACCAAAAGCAATTGGTCAGGAACGAAAACTATTAACAGTGACAGATTAAAGCACTACTGTTGCCATTATGCACTTAGCAAATTTTAGCTGTAAAGTAGAATTATTATCAGACACACGAAAGGCAAAATTTACACAGCCTGAAAAAGGTCATAGAAGGGGCAAATGCTGAAATGCACTTCTGACAATATTCTGTGCAGGTAACGTAAGATAAGGAAGTTAAGGACATACTGTAACATAGCAGTGGGTCTTGATATGATCCATCCAGAAGCTGCAGACAGATCCAGTTTTACCAAGCATCTCTTGCACGGCTTTCAATGTAAACGGGCGCACAAATCGATCAATTCTCAAGGAAGTTGTTGCAGGTTTCTGAGGAGGTGGTACTGAAATATGAAGAGACAAGAAAAGAATTAGATACCAATGGTGAAGTACATAAACATTATGTTGTGAACTAGCACAATAAGGGGGTAATTATCCATCAGAGGGAAGTCAGACGATGACGACTTGAAGTAGAACGGCGCTAGATAAAGGAGGACACCGATTGAGGGAGAAATAGATCTAGAATAGCCGGTCAAGGGAACGACCACATCTGAACTTTAGAAACTAGGGACTTATTTATTCATCTTCGCTTGATTCATAATGAATACATGTTATCCTTTTTATAGAGACGACCTGCCTTGACTCCTAAGAAATAATCTATAAAAAAACTTATCTCCAACAATCCAATCTAATAATAACTTGTCTAACTAATAGATAATACCAAACACATAATAGATAGATATCTAAATAATAAATAATAACTAATAGATAGATTCCTAAATAACAAACTATGCCTAATACAGGCAGCGCTACAGCACTCACGGTAAACAGTACCGGTGCTACAGCACCATGGTGAACAGTATCACTACAGTACTGCGGACATAACACATTATTAGAAGGGCAGAGAAAACCTCACCTATCCGCTCCTTTGGAGATTCCCCACTTGCTGTTGAATCAGACCTGCCAAAAGAACGTTTTAGAGCTGGCCGAAATACATCCTTTGGAGCATCAGAGCCACTTAGTTTGGATGCTTGTTGATCAGGAATTTCGACACTATCCATATTCCATTGGCGCTGCCGTTTGATTGACTCGTTATTTGCAACAATTTCTTGAGCTGTGCATTTAAGTATATAACAATGAGTTAGAAAAAAGACATGAAATTATTTAACCATTTAAATCACATATCAATGTGGCATGTGAAATGATGTCCAATAATCTTAAAAGAGCCGAAAACATAAGGCACAATTGTTTCATGCAAGTTTTGCCAAAAGACAAAAAAATCCACATTGACAAGAATCAGACAGCACAAACAATGAAACAATGCAACAACACACATACAGAAACAAATGCCACACAAAAAGTGATACAACGAAGACAACACAAAAAGCTTCAGATATTCACACAGGAAAGGAACACAGGAAATGACCCAATACTGTAACTGTAAGGAAATAAAGACAAACCTTCAGGTTTCCTCTTTTCAGCTGGAGTTGTTGGTTTCTCTTTAGCTACAACTTCCTTTGTATGCACAGATGAACCCTCAGCAACAGTATCAAGGAGGGTCACCTCTTTTACCACATGCTCTGCGGTAACCTCAGTCTTTCCTCCGAGATCATCAGATTTGATGTTGGAATCAACAAGCTTACTTTCCATCACATCCTCCTCCATTGATTCATCACCTGAACTCCTGTCTAAATTTAGTTTTTCAGGTGAACCACCATCTGGACTGTCCTCTTTCTTGTCCAAGTTCATATTGGTTATAGAGTATATTTCTTGCAATGAGGTCTCCTTCTTAGGAAGCTCTTTCTCATCATCCAATGCCTGCAAATCATCACCTACGGAGGGAATGCTGGATGATGGTTTGACCATCTCCTGCTTAGCCTCTAGTTGTAAATCAGAATTGTCAGCATTCAGGTTACCCTTTACATTATTCTTTTCATTAGTGGATATATTATCATGAGAAATTGACACACACTTAATTTGAGACCCTAGATCTGGGTTGACCTCAGATACCTGGTCTTTTGTTCCAGACAGGATGGGTTTGCAATCACCGTTTGTGCGCTTAGAATCTTCGTGGTCCTTGCTGTACATCAAAGCATTGTCACTGAAATTGTTCTTAGGAATCAGGCCCTCTGCATTCTGTTCTGGTGCGGTTGCAACAGCATCAGCATCCCAAGGATCAGCATGCAACGTAATAGCGTCTGGAGGTGATGGTACTGCTCCCTGCTCTAGAATTTCACTGCCTATACCGACACCAAACTCGCCTTTAGCAGAAGTTGCATCCAACTTGACATCAGTGCTGGCGACATAAGATGGTACATCATCAACAGTCATTTTATTGATGGTGCTATCTTCTGGGGCCTTCTCTGCAATAATCCCACTATGACCTTCAGCATGTGCATATACTCCCTTCACTATAGCACTGTCACTTGGAAATGATTCTAGGTCATTTCCTTTAGTTGCTGCTGCATCACTTCGAGAAATTTCATCAGCTGCTGCCACATCAACTAGAGGGGCCCCGGTAACTTCTGCAACAGGAACAAGAGTTTTCTGACTAACTTCTGAAGTAGCGACAGCAGCTTCCTGACTAATGTCTGTAGTAGCAACTACACTTTCCTTACTAGCTTCTGTAACAGAGACAACAAGATCTCCTTCCTGTGTTGCAACCTCAGAAGGACCTTCATCAACATTTTGTTCCATCGAAGCCTGGTAAACAGATGCATCACCAGAGCTAGGAGTTTCATCCTCTTTCAGATCATCATCAGGGGGAGTTCCACCGACTGTTTCTTCTCCGCTATCAAGTATCTCACCCTGAAGGGCTTCAAAGAGCCTTTTCACAAGATCATCCTTCAAACCTTTAATAGGTAGCCTCCTCTTACGGAGCTCATCCTTCAATTCAGTGACCTTCCACTGATCAATTGGTCGGTTGTTCAGCACAGGATATGTCGACATTGTGGCTGCCAAAAAATCACACTTGTCTCAATCAAAATAGCTAAACAATTTACTATGAATTTTACTGGCATAATGGAACAAAAATGGTCTGAAATTTCAATCTATGAATTAAACTCAATTGCTTCCTTCTTCAGTTGGAACTAAAAAATTATGACATGCTATGTGTATATGTTCTTGCATTGTAGGAAGTAGGAACTCTGATGAAGTCACAGTTTACATGCCAAGCAAAATTGTACTTCAAAACTTTAATTATCGTTTACACTGAAATGCTCCAAGTTTTACACTCCAAAATTTGACTAGTGCTGAATATTAATTGTGAAAAAAATGCAATTTGCAGTAGCTCATAACTTAAATATATCAGCTCCATATAACAACACTGCATAGGCCATTTCTGCACATAAGCAGCATGTTAAAGTACATGAAACTTTGAACACAAACAAATTAACCCCGAGGCAGAGACTTCACTCCAGGGCATAACACGAGGGCGCGCACGCACACATCGCAGAGCAGCAAACGCCACTGATCGCTATCAATCCCTCTCATATGCAATCTACACCTAAACCCCTAATACCCAACGTATTAATCCCAGACAATCTAAATATCGTTAAAATCGTATGGTCACTTCCAAAACCCTAAAAATCGCAGACGCATGGGAGCTCACCTAGCAACAACCGCGAAGAGAGATCTCAACAGTGCCCAGCGCACACCGCCCTTCTCCAAGCCGCGAAATTCCAAAACCTACAAGCACGCAGCCACCAGATCAAGCTCCGGCCTGCAAAACCCTACAAAATGTTCACAAAAAAACACGGCGGGGAAGCGATTGCACGGACCAGCCGCCGCGAATCCACCGAGGCCGCGCGCTCCTGAAAGGAAACAGCCAAAAAAAAGCACCGAAAAATTCGCAAAACAATCCAAAAATCAAGAGGAGGAGGGGACGGGAGACTCTATCAGACTATCAGAGAGGAGGAGGAGAAGGAATAGAGTTTCATGCGATCGTAATCCGCGCTTCCACCCGCGGCGGTTTCGATTTCGATTTCTACCGAGGGTTTTGCTTTTGCTCCGCCGAGGCAAGCGAGAGCGACAGGGGGCCGGAAGGCGGTGTGCCGTGGGGTCATATGCTGACTGGCTGTCTCGGAGAGCTACAGCCAGCAGGTGGGCGCTTCCCACTGACAGGTGGGGCATCGCATCTGTAGAATACGCCTTCGGCCGTGGTGCCTGCATAGAAATACGCTTTCGCGTTTGGAACGCTTGTTGGGGGTTAGCGTCTTTGCGATCTATAAGGTTCCTCCTGAAAGGGCAAAAAGAACCTGACCCCCACCACGTAATTCGCAACATATACCAAAGTGCCATTCTTCTCCTCCAAATTCGCACCGCTGATCCCCGGCCTCCGCCGCCTCTCCACCTCGGCGAGGACCCTGAGCTGTCGCGCATCGCCGACGATCTCCTGGCACTCTCCCCGGCCGATCTGGACGACTACGCGGCGCTCCTACGCCTCAAGCTCCGCCTCTCACTCACCTCCAGTGCCGCGGCTGGAGCCGGTCCTGCTGCTGCCGGAGATGGGGCCTCCGGGGCTGCGGGCGCCGAGGAGACCGCGGCGGCGAAGACGTCGTTCGACGTGAAGATCGAGAAGCACGAGGCGGCGGCGAAGATAAAGATCATCAAAGAGGTGCGCGCGGTGACGGACCTGGGGCTGAAGGAGGCGAAGGAGCTTGTGGAGAAGGCGCCGGTGTGGTGCGCTCGGGGATGCCCAAGGAGGAGGCCGAGACGCTCGCCGACAAGCTCAAGGCCGCCGTCGCGCTCGAGTGATCCCGAGCGAAAGGTGTCGCCTTCTTGGTTCCTAGTGTTCTTAGATGATGCAGCGTCCGTGCTTAATTTGCTTAAATTGGAATGTGATGGGCATAAGTAGATACAGGTTTCGCTTGCATTTCTGTAACTTTTGACTAGCCTCAAGCCTAATGACTGATTGATCTTCCTGAATCACGCCAATAGGGTGTCCCTGGAATGAATATTTGAACAGCCGCCTCGACTAGTCTGAGGGTATACAAAGTTGCAATTGTTGTTGGCATTACTGTATGCGGGGATTAGAATATGCTAGTTTCAGTTATTTGTTGATTTGGAATGGTACCAAAGTGAAAAGGCCTCCACTATCTCTGTGAACATGTTGTTGAGGAGGAAGCTTAAATTCGATCAGATGGCCATCATGCTTTCCATTAATTAGATACAATGTTTGAAAATAATGGTTAAAGGTTTGCCTGTGAATGAATGGTGAAGTTCATACATTTCGCGTGTTTATTTGCCGAAAAAATTGAGATACGTTGTCTGTTTATCTGACTTTTTTGGGGTTTGAAAGTATAAATAAGGAATCTTTCTTCACCATCTACGAGTTGCTCATTTGAATTGAAGACATCTGAAGCCAAGGATAGATCACAAGTCCAGCATTTTTTAACAGTTTTGAATAGTTTAGTGTTGGATCTGAGGACTCCTTTATGATTTCCGGATTTTGGTTGGCTTTGAATCAAATTGAGTGCGGTGGGACGCACATGTCGTAGAAATGGAGAGAGACATGGTGGCTGGCTTACCATTCGCTCGAACGACTCCTTCGGTTGGATTGGATTGGAGACCAATTCCTGGACCTCTCTCTCCCTAGCGGCTTCGGCACCGCCGCCATGGCTCCTCCTCTCTATAAATTGATGGGTTCCCTCTTCGAGAAAGAGAGATTCAGAGCAACGTCCTTCCATCCTCCACTTCTTCCATTGCCTCATGTGTTCTTGATTTGAAGCAATTGCTTGATTTTGAGGAGTTTTGGGTTCGCCGCTCCTGTTCTGGTTGTCGCTCTAGTCGGTGGCGACGACAACGGCGATGGTGCGGCTTCCTCTCCAGCGGCTTCGTTCGTTTCGGCTTTTTTTCGGCTTCAGCTTCTAATTTCTGTTTTTTTTTTCACTATTCAGTATTTCGTTTTTTTCTGAATTTTTTTAGATATTTTAGGCTTTTTTGTATTTTCTTTTTTCCCGTGTTCCTTTGTATTGTCCCTAATGGGTTAACATATTTTTTCTATTTTTACATTTTTTTAAAAAATTAATTATGCTCAAAAAACCAAATCAACTACAGTAAAAAAATCAGCTACAGTAAAATTTCAATCAAAAGCTATCGCTAAAACGAGCGCCCTTTTAGACCTGTCAGGAAGGCAGAGGTGAGGAGTCGGCTAAGGGTTGAGTCTTTAATGGTGTTCTTGCCGAATTCCGATTCTTGTGTTTCTTGGCCGTGGTCTGGTGGCTCTGGTTCGGCTGTGATTTTGATAAAGATTTGTATTGCTTGTGCACTTGGCCGGTGCACATTATTTTGTTGTCTTTGTGCGGCACTTCCCCGACCTCGGTTCCACTATTTGATTTGCATCAATCGTGGAAGGGCATTGTATCTCCGTAAACTATGCCAGGTACACTACGGCATAGTGACGGCAATAGGTTTTCTAGGATAACATCATCTTCGTCGTGTCTTGCTGAACTGTTTTCTTGGTGGCTTTTAAGTGCCATCACCTTAGTTAGTTGATATAGGGTCGACTGATCTTCTCAACAAATGATTGAATACTCACGTGCTCTCTCTTGAATCGTAGTGATTCTTCGTTGCCAATGCAAGAACGAATACTCTTTGATTCACAAAAACACATGTGCCGGATTACTCTTTAATTCGCAAGAACACAGTGTTGGATTTCACAACCACTGAGCGAAGCCTTATCACGCTTTTAATTCCCAGCGAAAAGGTTGAACAATCTTAATTAGCAAGAGCTCTCAATTTTCCCTATTGACCGACATTGGTCATCAAGAAGAATAAAGCAATGTCAATTTAATCTATTATTTTGCATAAAAGTGGTCTGCCGTTTGTGATGAAGACGATTAATATATATATATATATATATATATATATATATATATATATATATATATATATATATATATATATATATATATATATATATATATATATATATATATATATATATATATATATATATATATATATATATATATATATATATATATATATGGTGCCAGTCCTATTTTATTCGGTTCAAGGAACCCAACATGACTTCTTAGTTGGCCTGAAGACCGAGACCAACTCCCTCAATACATGTTCACGTATGCTACGGACGATTCTCCAATGGATGTTGTTACATGGCTGAACTAATTAGTCTCAGCCCAATCGCCACACAGCCCATGAAGACTCGGTCATGCGCGTGTGCCGTTCTGCTCATTGCGACGTGTGTTCTCCTCCTGTATTCCCGCATGGGCCTCGGGCCGTACACTTGGACTTCCTGCTTTACTGTTGACTCGCATGGCACTTTGGATAGTGGCCGCATTGACTTCTTGCTTTGCATTGCACACCGCTTGCTTTCCTTTCATGCTGACCGACAGAAATGGCGTTTTCTTGTGCTCCTCCACGACTTTAGCACTGGCCTTCCGTATCACCCTTGTGATTTCAAAGTTTTCACATCATTCAAGTATGAGAATACACGAAAAACTTGCATAAGGTAGTATATTATTCTTATCAATACAAAGTAATTCATTAAAAAATAAATTCATCTGCTTATTTAAAAGTTTAGTTCTTGTTTTAGTCATTAGACCTTTTAGTACTTCATAAACACTTGGACAATTTGAGAGGTAGACATGGTAGTAGTAGAAATATCCTCATCATCCTCCTTCTCCTCCTTTTGAAAAGGAGTCGTTCTCGACTCTGTGGGAGCATTTGGAATAGCGATAGCTTATGATTTCTGGCTGAAATTTTACTGTAGCTGGCTGATTTTTTTTACTGTAGTTAAGTTGGCTTATTGGGCATAATTAAATTTTAAAAAAAAATAAAAATAAAAACAACATATTAGCGTATCACAGACAATACAAAGAAATATGTGAAAAAAATAAAACACAAAAATACTAAAAAACACCAAAGGACAAAAACAGGAACAACATAACATGGAACAATGAAAATTGCAGATGCCGAACGCTGTCGTGAGCGGGGCCACATATCATGTTGCCCAAAGAATGACGATAAATCAGCAACATTACAAGTAATACTTACCCTATAATCGTCTCCTGAAAACTCTATTTTGTATATATTATCATTGATCTTGGCAAGTATTTTAAAAGAACCATCATTACGGGGTATCAATTTTGATTTATATTTTTTTTTTCAAAAAACGTTCTTTTGCGAAGGTGTACCCACATTGAAATGTGTTGAGATTCACAAATGAAAACAGCGAAAACAAACCATTCTGTGGAATGAATGTTGTTTTAGGCAGAGACTTCAGACAGATCCTTCCAACTGTGCCAAAAGGAAGAAGGGAGCACATTGTACAGGCCCCAATCAAAAGCTCCTACCTATGGCAGCACTTTGAAGTATTAAAGCTGACAATAAACATGTGTCCCAGCTGTATGTGAGATGATCAGGTTGAGCAACAGAAGGCGGCAAAATTTGCAGAATGAATAATGCGAATAGGCGAAGGAGATAAAAATCAGAAGATGGACAGGAATGGACCAATATTCCAGATGACCTGCTATTAGATAAAGGAGATGATCCAAAGGAGACGGTCGTAAACAATATCTACCCAAACCTCCAGGGAAACCACCGTAATCTGTTGGTTTTAGATCCTTAACCTAGGTCCTATCGGATTTATTTCTAGTCTCTAAATCTTAAATAGACTATGCTCCTACGTATCTTAGCCCACAGGCTACCCGCAAGCAAACCCATTAAGCAATAAACTTATAAATAGTATTAGACCTTTACTTATAAGCTGTGCTTTTTCATCTCCCACAATCTATGTGAAACTATTTTTCTAACAATCTCTCCCTCACATATGAATTGTGCACACTGCACTTCTAAGAGATGTTAGATGCCTAGACTCTAATATCACTGTTAGTTTTTGGACCCGCAGCCTAGATTCTACCGGGTTTATTCCTGCTCCCCAGGTTTTAAATGGGCTGTGTCCTGCGCATCTTAGCCCACAGGCTACACATAAGTAAGCCTCTCAAGTAACAATTTTATAAGTGATATTGGTCCTTCTCCCCCTAATAGACTAGTCTGATTGGTGGAGGTTTTCTCACACTTATAAATTATGCTTTTCTCTCTCTCATAATCCATGTGAAACTATTTTTCTTATATAATCAACTGTTCCTAGAAGAGAGAGCAATACTATGCCAATAGAACAATATGGTTGACGAGATTAACAAGTACCTTATGGGACAGATCCATGGCGACGACGACGAGATAACTTACCTTTGTTGTGATACAGTGTTCAAATCTACGTCTTGCAACAACGACATGGAACTTCTATATCCAACAGAGTTCCTAAACAGTCTGAAATTCCCCGGAATGCCAAACCACCAGCTTAAACTGAAAGCTGGTCTCCCAGCGATGCTACTACGTAACATCAACCAAAGTGTAGGGCTGTGCAACGGTACAAGAATGACAACCACACAGCTTGGAAAAAGATCCATCGAGGCACAAATAATAGCGGGAAGCCATGTGGGAGACAAGGTACACATCCTGAGGATAATCATGTCACCAACCGAGACTAAATGGCCATTTGTGTTAAAGAGAAGGCAATATCCATATCAGTCTACTTCGCAATGACCATCAACAAGAGTCAGGGACAGTCTCTAACCAAGGTCGGTATCTAGCTCTTCTGCCATGGACAGTTGTATGTGGCAGTCTCCAGGGTCACAAGAAGGGATGGATTGAAGATCTTGATCACAGACAAGAATGCTCTGGTCAAAATGAAGCCAAGAATATAATGTGCAGAGAAATTTTCTAAATTTCTTAGAGAAATTTTGTGTGTTTTTTCAACCTGCTTATATACACTACATTGTATGAGGAATGTGATAGCTACAATGATAAAAAAAACATCCAAGAAAAATGATACTACTAGTATTTGCTATATATAATGACTTACCAACTCTCTCAGTTTCCAATCCAATTAGCAAGTTCATTGCAGAACTTCGATGGGATAAAAATTCACCCAATCATACTGAACTGCACAAGTTCGATGGATAACTTGGTAGGTGAGAATGAGCAAGGCGATGCAGATCGGCGAGCTGAGTAGCAGCAGCTTGGAGGGGATAAGAACAAGTAATGGACGACAGCAACTTGGAGGGGATATGATGCTCAGTGTAACACTGACTCATGGACCAAATGTCTATGCTTCCGTAGGTCCGTGGCTTGCTTATGAATGAAAAATTAGTACTAATTTTATTTGAGTAAATGGGATTACTATTGACTTTAAAAGAAAGTACATGACCCTTTTCTTTTGTATTGCATATTACACATTAATAATTCATAACAAATAAAACTAATTTAAATAGACAAAAAATTCCTTGCAAAAAATTATTATTATTAAATAAAAAATAACTGTACAGATGAAAAAAATGCAAAATCATTAAAAACATTTGAAAGTATATTAATGACTAAAATATAGTTTTTCTTAAAGAAAACAACAAAATTTCATATAAAAATAAACACAACTAAGATTTACGTGCTACAAATTAATTTAGAACAAACTAATCAACTAATGTGTATTTAAAAATAATAAGTTTAATTCTCACAGTTTCAAATAACTTAACAACTCAAATATTAAGAATAAATCCTAGACGCGCAAATTGTGTGGGCCACTTTACTGGTTCTTTTAAATAGTAGAGGTAAATATATATTAGGGTTTGTTTATATTGGATTTTGATTTTAGCTTATAAACAGTAATAATATGTAGAGAAAGAAATACTTGTGTGTGATTTTAACTGATATAAATGAAGTCAATATAATATATACTATAATTAATTAATAAATTTTATTTTAAAAATACTTTATTTAAAAGCACGTTTTTGAAAGGCAAAGCATTTTTTAGAAGATAATAAAAACAGGGCCTTAGGTGTGAGACAGTTCACAGTTACCACTCGAACAATTGAATAGCGTCCTCGCTGGCCTCGGCGCCACCTTTAAAGCCGCCCGCTACACCGCGCAGTCGCGCACTCCACACCCCTCTCGCCACCTGTAGCGCTTCTTGCACATTGCTAGCTGGCCACCAACCATGCAGCGCCCAACCTCCCCGTACGTGACCGCCGCCGCCGCAGCCGTCGTCGTGGCTATCCTGGCAGCGGCGACCGGCGCGGCGTCGCAGGCGCCGGCGCCGGCAGCGGGGCCGTCGGCGGACTGCGGGTCGGCGGTGACGGGGCTGATCGGCTGCCTGAGCTACATCACGCCGGGCAACCCGCAGAGTAAGCCGCCCAAGGAGTGCTGCACCGGCGTGAAGAGCGCGCTGAGCAGTCCGGCCACCGTCAGCTGCCTCTGCGACGCCATCGGCAAGAACTACGGCATCCCGATCAACCTCACCCGTGCCGCCGGCCTCCCCGCCGCCTGCGGCGGCGACCCGGCCGCCTTCAGCAAGTGCCATAGTGAGTACCTTCGCTTATGGCCTTATGGGGTTCTTTCATGCTCTTATTCTCTCTTTGTATCGCTTTATTCTTCTCTCTTTCTTTTACGGTGTTTGTGGAGGGCAAAATTTCTTCGATTTTTTCCTTTGTTTGTGTGGTTCTAGATATATTAATTTGGTTTGATTTAATTTTTTATTCTTGCAGTTAAATTGCCCGGCGCCCCTACTGAAGGTAATTCTCCTCTCTTTCCCGTTCATAGTTTGCAAAATCGCGAATCGCTTTCTTATTGTTCTTGTCGATCTGTTTTACCTAAAGTGAATGAATTTGATCCATACATGTTTGAACATAAATGATTAAAAAACGAAGAGCCGGTGTCGATTTATCTCTATATGCGTTTGCACTTGATTTTAGAAAAAAAAAGAAAGGGGTGAAATTGTCGCCGGGAGTTAACAACAGTGTTTTCTTAACAACAAAATGGTCCTAAAGAGAGCCATGAAAAGAAAATGGTTCTAAACAATGATGAATGATGGACCATACAAATTTTTTTTGACACTTTATTCCTAGAAAAGTAGTGGTACTGTCATAGTGGTTGTGCTACAGATGGTTAATGGCGTAGTAAATTTCCATCATAGATGGCAGTCAAATTTTGCAATCGATCATGCCCACAAAAAAATTGACCAAACGGCTAGTAGTAGAACGTGTCACGTGCTAAGCGATGTGATTTCTGTACGGAAATCTGCTTGTATGGGTTATGTAGTGCTCACTGGTCAGGATTAATCATCTGTCTGATCTGAAGCTGAGCTCAACCTCTGCAGAAATATCTGGTCTGAAAGCTCACTGAGTACTAATTCTGAACTGAAGAAATGTTGGTTCCTGCCTCTTATCTGCTGATATTTACTTGGTCATCTCCTTACTCTGGATCCATCTTGCAGCACCTTCACCATCTTCCGGATCAACATCAGCAACCGGCAGCCCAGGCTCACCGAAGTCGGTGGCGACCCGATCTCCGATCTCGGCAACCGTCGTCCTAGCCGCCGTGGCGGCACCTCTGCTATCTTACTATTTCCTCTGAATTGTTATTACATCATTTAGTTCATGAATTACTATGATGTGCATGCGTTTTGTGCCGTAATTTAGTGACTATTGAGAGAGACCCTTTTCTGCTACTGTTCATTTTTGCTGTGCTCGTGCCTTGCTTAGAGTTGCCCGAACCCTATCTGAGTATGTGTGTGGTTGTACAGTATTGGCATGGACCTCTTCAGAATAAGTTGATAAAGTCATACAGCCATAGAGGAAGTGTTGTACTGAATGAATTATGCTGCTTCTGCCATGATCACAACAAGAATATGCCAATTATAAATAAAGGAATCTAGAGCCGAATTTTCAATTTTGCAAATGGAAAATTTCCCTTTTGAAAGTCAAGCTATTCAGATTTTAGGTCTTGGAATCCCTGTAGCAACCTCTACCAATCAGCGTTGCTATTGCAGTTGGCACCACCATTAGACTTGGATCATTAGCTATCTAGGCTCAATTAACGCCACTTTATGCTGATGGTTCCGATCATTAGCTATCCTTCGTTTTGATTCTGGGCATCAGCTTGTCTGCGAGCGCTGGTGAGGATTTTTTTCTACGGCTTATTAGATAGTGGTTACTAAGAGAGGCTTAAAGATAAAAGTCACTAAAAAGGAAAAAAACATAATCTGTTACTACCGCTTCCGCGCAGGTGGGGTTTAGATATATTTTATTTTTACACCGGTGGAAGTGTTTTATGACAACTAGTCACATAGGTGCGACGCTACGCTACGTCAACTACCATATGGACCAAAGTAAAAGATGTGAAAATTCGCTATCGTGTGGACTGAAGCAAAAGAGACGAAAATTCGTATAGAAACGACGTGACAGGGGCCTCTTTGAAAAAAACAAAGGACCCGCGCGTAATTTCGAAGAAAACGCGGGGCGTTATCCAGTAAAAAGGGAGCAGAAAGGCATTTTCATAAAAAAATTAAGGGCATTTTCGAAAGAACCAAGAGTCTATACGTAATTATGGAAAACCGCAGGACGTTATCCAGTTAATGGAGAGCGGAGGGACTTTTTTTTGTAAAAATTCAAGGACCTTTTCGCAAGAACCGAGGGTCTGTACGTAATTACCAAAACTTAGAGGACCTTTTTGCAAAGGGGACACGTGGACAGGCCGGTTGCCCACGCATCCCCCCAATCTTAATATATGAGTATTTCCTTTCGATAGCATCCGCTTTTTACTATGTACTGATTTAGGAGAGACAAACCGTTTATGTCACCGACACTGACATCTCAACTCGATTAAAGATTCTTCTTGGGCTAGGGACCCGCTTCAACTGGCTTATGGCTTAAACTTCTTGCTATGGCTTTTATTTATGACTGAATTGCATTGTAGTGATTGCTAGTTTTTTGGAGAAAAAATGAAGAAAAATAAAAAAAATCGTTATATTGTTACGGACAATGCAAAGAATAAGGTGAAAAAAGAAAAGACAGAAAAAAATCCAAAAAACCAAAATAAGCTAGAAGCTAAAACCAATTAGAGCAAGGTTGTTACAATGATTATGCCGAGGGTATCAACCCCTCGATCCACAATCTCACTTTCACATGGTACTGTTTGTCAAGACCGTTTATACATATGCTTGTAGAGCAGTGGCGGACTTAGGATCAAAATTTAGAGAGACTAACAATAAGGCGGAGCTCACCAAAGCCATACTCATCGGCGAGGCGAGCGAGCTCGAACATGTCTGCGCCCTGCACCTAGCCTACAAGCACGTGCAGACCGACGTAGCCACGTAGAAGAGGCCTTCCTGCTTCTGCAGGTGCACGCCGAGGAGTCCCACCTCTTCTGTTTCTTGTAGATGAGGTCTTTTGGAGCAGTGCGCTTTAGGACTCCATGCGGCATCCTCTTCTCGACTTCTGACCAAAACACTTCAATTCCCTGCATTGTGGTAATAAAGATGTAAACATCAAGATTGAGTCTAAGATTTATTTGATTGATGTTTTGATAATCTAAGTTTACAAGTTCATCAATGACCCACATCATGCGCATCTTTTTCCGATTGCCCTTGATATGAATTTTTAACTTTTTTTATCAAATAGTATTACTTTATGCTTATAGAAAAACCTCAATACATGTTTTTCAATATATATAATATGTCTCTTGAGTGCGCCCTCCTGCAAGTTCTCTACCGACGTGACCCTCCATGGGTCCCAGCGGCTGTTGACACGATGGAACAGCGGAAAGTCTTCTCTACCGACGTGACCCTCCGGTCGGCAAGACGGCGCTGCAGAAGCACGTGTCGTTCTTCGACCGCGACAACGGCGGCATCATCTCCTTTTCCGATGCATACCAAGGTGACCATACATGTCTGTTCCCAATCCCTTCGTTACAGTATTTGCTGGAGCACGTTTTGTTTTTGCTCTTGCCATGTTGTTTCGTTGCAAACTTGTAATCTTGGCCTTTGTATAAATATATGGATGGTGGTAGGGTTTCGTGTCCTCGGATTCGGAGTTGCCATGTCCAGAGTCAGTGCTGCCTTCATCAACGGAGCCCTTGGCCCCAAGACCAGTCCGGTACTACCCCCACCACCCCACCCCATGTTAACTAGAAAAAAATCGGACGTCTTTGTCGTATGTCCTGTGACTTGCAGAGAAACCTTACTTCAATGAGAAAACACACAGAACATGTCATTTTCATGTTTCATTCGGCGATTAATAATCCATCTCATCATTTAGTGCAAAGTTAGGCTAGCTAGTTATAAAGTTGACGTGTTGAAAATTTAACGGCTTCTTGTGCTATAATGTTATGTACTGATCCTAATCAAAACTTCAATTCCCACAGTATTCTTGTGTAGTATTAGATATAGCACACCACTTAATTGCGGAATCTGATAAGATCATGGTCAAATCACCAACATACTTAAAGCTTCAGAGAGGTTTAACCGCACATTGTGACAGCACAAGCTTGTGATGTAGACATGATTCGTTGATTTACTATGGACGTTCATTTTAGCGATGATTTTTGATTTTTTGGTTGAAATTTCACTATAGTTGACTTTTTTTACTGTAACTGATTTGACTTTTTGATCATAATTAAATTTTTTAAAAAATATAAAAATATAAAAATATGTTAGCCCATCATCATGGACAATACAAAGGAACACGGAAAAAAAGAAAAATACAAAAAAACTCAAAAAAATCTAAAAAAATTCAGAAAAAGATAAATTATTAAATAGTGAAAAAAAGTTAGAGTTGAAACTGAAAAAAAGCTAAAACGAGCGGGTCTAAATGTTACCCTTCTTTTACTGTGATGTTCCATGCAATCTTCTTATACATAGTTATTCATGATGTGAACCCATCATTCAAGCACGTCTTACAATAGTGCATAGATGTATGCTCTGAGCTAGCAATCGTGGTTTGTACATACAAAATGAAGTGCAAGAAGTATTTGATTGAATCTAATGCATGCAGGAAAATGCAACAGCACCACGCTTATCTATCTACGTAGAGAACATCCGCAGAGGGATCCATGGAAGTGATACCGACTCGTATGATGCTGAAGGAAGGTATGTATGCCCGGCCTCGTTTTGTAGATTGTTCAAACGTAAAAAAAAAAAAAACCCCGCGAATTCAGCAAATCAAACTGCTTTTATTTGTCTGTGTAGTTGTTTAGAACATCTCTTCTCTGTTCTTCCATCAGTGATCAGTTCCATTCCATCTATGATTTACTCCACGATATTTTTGACGCGTATATGGTGTCGTCGTCGTCGAACAAGGAATCCATCATCATATCTTTCCAATATATTTGCTAGTTGCTAGATTTGCTAATATATACTTCCACTGCGCAGGTTTGTCCCTGAGAAGTTCGACGAGATATTCACCAAGAATGCAAAAACTGTACCTGATGCTCTGAATTCAGACGAGCTAGACGAGATGCTTCGAGCCCAAGGAGATGGTAATCTCTGCTCTAAATATTAAAAGTAGTACGTTAGTAACTAGCAATGCTCCTATGGTCTCACTCTCTTAAGGAGGCGTTCAGAATAGCGATATTTTTTTACTTTTGTTAAAATTTCACTGTAATTGGCTTATTTTTTTACTGTAGTTGAGTTAGCTTATTAGGCATAATTAAATTAAAAAATATAAAAATAAAAGCGACACGCTAATCTAGAGCGGACAATACAAAGAAATACAGGAAAAAATAAAACATAAAAATTCGAAAAAACAAAAAAAATAAAAACAAACAAATTGCTACAGTGTACTACAGAAAACCGAAGCCAATGCTTATCGCTACCGCCGAAGAAAAAGCCGCGCTGAGCGCGGCAACTCTGCTTCTGTCCTTGAGCAAAAATGCAGGCTTGGGGCTTCGACGGAGTGGAACACGCTGTACAAGCTCGCCAAGGACAAGGACGGCCTTCTCCAAAAGGACACCGTGAGAGCTGTCTACGACGGGAGCCTCTTTTATAAGTTGGCGAAGAAGGTTCATCTGGAAACCAAGCATGATTAGCACCTGATGATTATGTTACTGTACAAGAAATCGGTTGAGATAAAATGCTCCGTTTGAATGGACCAACGTGCCAAACTTTTTTATCTTCCTCACCGAAAACTCCAATCTTGTAACAACAACAAGATTGTCCATGATCACGGAAGTGAGAAGTAGATAAGAATTAGTTGGGCTGCACTGAGCAGCTATCAAAGGAGCAGAGCACTGGCTCCTTCACTCGTAGTTATTGAAATGGGACCAGTCATGACCTGCTGGCTTTCCGGTTCATGGTTCATTGATCCAACCGACGGTTAATCGATCAGACCATCGGTTCAACATAGTTTAATAGTTTGCTCGTTTGGTCAGCAGGGGCAGCGTAAAGCCCTCAAGCACTACTTGAGGGTTCGAATCCCCTCCCCGCAATCTTTTAGACAAATATTCCCGACCCATGCACTGTCCTCCGGTCCAACTCATGCCGGTTTTCACATGATTCTATGCCAAACCGGCTGGTTTAACCGGAAAACCTATTGTAAGAATGATAATGAGAAAATATATGAATATTGATCTGATGATGTTTAGCATGAAGTTACATATTTGCTATTACTGCCAACTTTTTGTACTAATCCTTACTATTAATCCTCCTTGTTAGAGATGAGTCGGTATGGTGATCTACCCGGTTATGCTAAGATGTACACGGAGTACAGCTATACCAAGGGGAGCGAGATTAATCCGAAATATGATGAGTACAAGACGGAGGCCCCTTATAGAGGTTAGGAGGAGTAGGTTTTAGTTGTCTATATGATCCCTAGAATTTTAGTCGTTGCTATCTTGTAGCTTTAATACCTGTATAATTATTAACTAGTACCATTTCTATCTCTCACTGTTATAATATTCGGACAAAACTTGTAAGTCCTATTAAAGATTGTAGCCCTACATGGTAATGTTATTGTAAGAATACTGTATTGTTTTTAGCTATTATTCCGCTGCAATACTCTGATGTGACTTATTATGTGATAAAATAAGACTTTATTCTATTTTATTGAGTAATAATCACATACTGATACCACTACCTAAAGGAGTGATGGTACGGGTCGTTACAGTGATGGTACGGGTCGTCACAGCTTCTCCGTCTCATTGCTACGCATTGCAGCGACGGAACGTCGTTGTGCTAAGTAACCTCTGCTTTGATTGCCGTAGCCCATCGTCGGTGTTTGAGGAAGCAGTGAACACTCAATCTTTGAAATGCAAATTAAGACAAGGATAGATGTGTACAGCGACAACATTCAGTGCAGTGTGTTTAGCGTAGGGATGGCAATCTAAAGCACCAAGCATGCCGCAGCGACTCCTCATAATGACAAGTGAACTTACACATTCCACATGAATTATGAATCTTAAGGCATCAATTATGAACAGCAGTCACTAAACTCAGGAAAACGGAGCCAAATTTAAATATCTTTGCGCAGAGTATAACTAGTCCGCATGAATTATGAATCTTAAAAGTAACACAACAACAACACAGTGTGAATTATATTTATTTTTTCAAAGTATCCGCCAACAACTGTATTGACTTGTTGCTAACTCATCTAGAGTACTACTGCTGAAGGATGAAGAACACATATAGGGAATTGTTGAAAACCAAACAACACACTAGGTGATCAAGCCAAGCATCCATCTCTGAAACGAAATGCTGCATCTGAGCATATATACCCCCTTCATCAGTTAAGAGGGAACACTACTTACTCTCCACATGTACCCAGTTTTCTCTCTGTTCGATTCATATTGGAAACCAATCATAATATGGCTAGTCTCAAACTCAAAATTACCCTGATGCTATTGGAATCCAAGTATAATATGGCTAGTCCACATCACACTCAATGCCAATATCTGAACAACAAAAGGATCCTCGATCTGTACTTGAACCATTACATCCACAGCACCAAGAATTTGCAACCAAATCTTTTGGATAAAAAGCCCAGATGACCCACATGCCAATAAGCATAACAACCTCAATACTAGATTGAGACAGAGACAGAGACAGAGACAGAGCAATCATATAATATGACCAATTGCATGAAACTAAGCAGACATGACAGCCAGTTTGGGGGTAAAATATCCACTTCATGGAGGCAAGCAGTTGAAAACTCTCAACAGCACGTCCGATTCTGTTCTTCTTGGGCAGGATCGATGCACGAAAAGGTAAAACAAGTCGACAAGCCGATTCACTCTGAATCTACCAGAGACAACAAAAGAGCAGCAACAATTACGACACAAGGAGATTAAGAGAGCAAACTAACACCGCTAGGCCGGCAGATCTAAGTGAGGTGTAAATCGCGGCAACGGCTTGGAGAAGAGGGCTTCCTCTAGTCCTCGAAGGCCCAGGCGTTCTCCTTGCGGATCGCATCCTCCTCCTCCTTGGTGAAGTCGTTGACGATGCCGAAGGTCTCGCGGATCTGCTCGGGGGTCTTGCCCTTGATCATGTCGGCGACCTTCTGGCAGGTGATGTCGAGGAGGCCCTTGATCTCGAGGTAGTTGGCGGCGAGGATCAGGCTGAAGAGGGGGCCCTGCTCGATGTCGACGAAGTCCTCGTCCCACTTCTTGAGCTCATTCTCGGTCGCGGCGGGGGCGGGGTTGCTGCTGCTGGCCGAGGCGCAGGAGTGCTTGTTGCAGTATTCGATGGCCATGGAGAGGGCCTTGGAGGCGACGTTGGGGAGCGGGATGGTGCCGCTGGCGCAGTCGTCCTCGATCATGTGGCCGATGGTCTTGGACAGCCTCGCCGCCTCCTCGGACAACTCGAACACCTCGCCGTCCGAGCTCTGCAGGACGATCATCTTGCCGCCCTCCGTCGCCTTCTCCACCGCCGCCGGCGCAATCGCTCCCTCTCCCTTCTCCGCCGCCACCGCCTTCTCTCCCTTCTCCGCCGCCATCGCTCTCGCTCGCTAGCCCGACGAAGCCCTGACTTTCCCTTTTGCTAGCTAGCGATCACGGTGGATGCGGGGGCACGAGCCGGATTGATCGGTGTGGCCCTTCAGGTTCAGGGGGTCGGGGTGGGTGCGGATATGCACGCGCCTGACGGGTTCGGGTCTGATCCTCGGGACTCGTGTCAGTTTCGTGTTCCGCACGGATCGTCTCTTGATAAAAGAGCCCCAAGTTGCGGGCCGGTTACGCTCTTTATGGACCACATTGGGCCTGTAGGCCAGGTTTAACGAGTTTTTCTCCAAATATTTTCTTTTAAATAGCTATTTAAATTTGTGATCTTTAAATTAAAATCTAAAGATCTTCATCTTTCTCCCCTTTCCTCACACCTTGCACACCTAACCCCGCCGTCACCCCGCGCTGTTCCCTCATCGTCGTCCCCTCTACGCCGAGCGCTCCCTCTATGCCGTCCCCTCCCACGCCTCCTCCTTTTTCGCTGGAGCAACTCCGCACGTCTCCCACCGCCACCTACGCTCCCTCCACCACCCGCGCTCGGCGGCACCCATACCTAACCTAATGCTAGTACCTTCCACCGCCCTCTGGCACCGCACACCACCCTTCTACCTGCCCTGTCGGCCCCCATTGCTGCCCACCGCCCCTTGGCCTCTCTCTATGCCCGGGGGTACCGGTGAACCCTAGGCATGGGGGCCGGGATTCTTCCCTCGGGCTCATCGGCTAGGAGGAAGAAGGGATAGCCAGAGAAGAAGGTGGAGGTGGCGGCGCACAAATCTTAGTGCACATCTAAAGATTAAAAATTTGGATGATTTTTTTTTGGAAAAAAACATACGAGTGATATTTATCAAAACCCTAATTTTGGTTGTGGTGGGGAATGGTTTCAAATCTCTTTGCACTGTTTGGTTGAGAGTGGGATCACGGCCTATTCTTTTAGACAGAGGCTTATGTATTTTAGTTACGGCTTATTAATTTAATAAATAGTGATTATTGAGAGAAAATAAAATCAGAAGTTACTGAAAAACAAAAAAGAACCAGGCCTAAGAATGATTTTGCCACAACAATGCGTGCTCATTCTATCCAGTTCCACTCTGACTAAAACATTTGCAAATGAAATCGTCAATGTTTCAAATGAGAAATTAACACAGTGCATAGTGTCATCCAGGGTGAACATATCTATTCAAAAGTCTACAGTTCGGCACATTTCATGCATGACATATTATAAATGAAGATCTCAATCAACAAACAATTGGCACGAACATATCAGGCTTTCGTCATCAACTTCCCCTACTGGTCTCATCTACCAAAGAATAAAGTCTAGATGTGAGCCAAAGAAAGATTTATCCAATAAAACTCCGAACCATATGGTACATATTATGAGCACGAGAAAATTGACTGCGTAAGAAACCGCAACAAGCTTGCAGTGACAGCCGATAATTGACCATGCGGGAAACCAACACAAGTACTCACGGGAAATACGATGAATAACTTTCAAGTTTTGACAAAATTATGTAAAAAGTGCAAATTTAACTTACCAATGAACATTTTCAGCACCTACTCTCTCTATAGTTTTTCGAAGTGCAAGAAGCATATGCATCTGGTCCGATGCTCTCACGAATACGCTGGCAACATTGACAATTTCTGTTCTAGTGAAATCAAGCTTAAGCAAATTCAGTGATTGCTTTTCTTTCAATTTATGTTGAGGCCCCTCTTGCATTGCTTTCTCTTGCATCATGGCTTCACGCCCCATTGCTGCTGCCATTGAGCCAACATGATGGGCGAAACTCTTAAGTTGATCGTGCACATAACTAAACATAGCTAGAAAAGGGTCACTTGATTCAGACTCCTTCCTTTGCGCATTGTCTTTATCTTTCTTTCGTCTCTTAGACCTCGATATTGTACCAACAGGGTGGCTGTCCACAGATCGTCTTGGTGTTTCTATGGACACCCAATCTTCATCATCCCCATCCTAATTACCAATCTCAGCAGCAATTTCATTCCCCAAGTTTGTGACAGTCTCACCAAACCCTTCCGCACATGTCCTTGCTATAAATATGATCAGCCAATGTTTGAAAGTAAGAAAATGGAACACCATACAAACCCTTGGCCTCAGTATGACCCTGCAAAAGACAAATAAGTCACCTAGGCAGGGGTGAAGCCAGCGGGTGACTTAGTAAGGCTTGAGCCTCACCTCCTCCCGGTGGCAATCAACCTGCGCACCACCAGAGGATGGTAATGGCCGGCCTACCGCTCGAGGCGCACGCCACGTTTGTCCGCACCCTGTGGGTCAACCCGTTGAGCTCAGCGATCCACAAGCTCATCACCCAAGAGGCCACGACGGCGACGTTCCACGATGGCGTGATCGGCCCGTGGCTGCCGCTCGTGTTCGAGGAGGTGCTCAGTTCAACGTGGTGGTCGGGGAGCTTCAGGATGAGGACGCAGCTTGAGGCTCCTAGCTCAGAGCAACAGGAGCAGCCATCAAAGCAAAATAAGAAGATAGACTTGAGCCTTAGGCTGTGATCGATAGAAGCTCATACGTGCAAAGCACTAGAGCTAGCTACTTGTGTCAATTATTTCGACTAGTACACAATTATTAAGTGTTTAATTCTCGAGTTTGTGTTGGCTCTGAATAATGGTTTCACTAGAGGCATGTAGGCAATTAGTTATTAATTTCTGAAGGTTTTGCTGTTCAGTTCTTTTGTTTTTCAGATGTGAAATTTATTTAGAGTGCATCCTGCAATATTTTTAAGTTCGAAAGTTGGATAACCAAGTGTCATATTCTAGCATAAGAGAGAGAGAATGTATTCTGCACTGCCTAATGGGGCCGTGTGTGTAAGCAATTTTTTTGAACATGGCAAACCTATCCCAAGAGCTTTCGGGGGAAAGGCATGATAGTAGAATACAAATATACAATAGTACTAGGAAAGAAAGATATTTTGAGAATTTATTATTAGAAAAGTGCTTCTATTTCCCTCGTGATCAAAGCCATACTCTATTTTTGATGACTCATTCTCTGCCATCCAAACTCTGAATTAAGTGGTCCAAATTTTTAAATTCATCTAAATTCATAATATACTTCCGAGTACTTATTTTATACTTTTTTATTTTATTTGATTTTATTTTTTTGGGCTATTTTTCATGTATAGACTACAATGTTTTTGAGTATAACTTCGTTGATGTTTCTCACTACCAGTATGCTTTGAGCTCACTCTCAATTTTTTCTGGCTTCGCGACTGCACCTAGGAATAATATAGTGCAAAGAGAACAACCACCAGCAATGTTGAAGTGTTTTACCTTGCGGTGACCATCATATTGCTAGTTCTCACATTGAAGCATTTTTAATCCTCATCCCATGAGAACCCACATCTGGGATAGCATAACTTTAAGTGCACCATACTTTGTCCTGAAATGCCTCACTCTAGACTCAGGGGGTGATCGTTTCGGCTTCAGCTTCTAGCTTCAGCTTTTTTTTCACTATTCACTACACTATCCATTAACTCAGCTACAGTGTTTTTTCAGCCAGCTATAGTGTTTTTTCAGCTAAAAGCCAAAAGCCATCGCTATTCCGATCACCCCCTCAATATGTGGGACAGCTGTGAAACCACAGCCTAGCAACTTTTCTGCAAGAAGATGCTCTAGGACTGACGAGTACCCATTCATAAAAGCCCCATCACCTTTCCACCTTAGATGGTTCATACAGTGCTCTAATGAGCTTGTCATCGTCAAGACGAAGTCCACTTTCTTTCTTCCCCCCTTCCACGCACAACAGTTGAGCTTTCAGCACGATCCATATCTGTACAAGTGTCCGAGTTAATTAGTTTGTAAAATTAGCTGAGTAGATATTCAAGGTCAATATTTAAGAGGTTACAAAAGGCTAAAAAATATGAATACTTAAAGGTGATGCATCTGAATCAGGATATACTTTTGTGGCTCGCTTGATTCCAGGGGCGAAGCCAGTGTTGTAGCATTGGAGTCTAGTGACCCCGATAAAATTTAGCAAATTTTATAGAAAATTACTGTTTATTATCATTCATCGGTGGAGGAGACATCATCATGTAATAGAGGTAATTCCAATGCTCTTGTCGTCTAACTTCGCCCCTGCTTGATTCAAGGAAATTCATATTGCATTCACTCCAGCCCTGTATATTTATGTCTCCATGGTTATTATAGTTGTTGGAAGAGTTAGTGTCTCCATGGATAGTTCCTTCTTGTGGTTGCCCTAGCGCTTTCATTTCTTCCTCCCGATCATAGGGTCCACATATGCGTTTTGTGCCCATGTTGCGTCCTCTTTGATCCTATATATATACCCCCAATATTTTCCTTTCTTCTTTTCCGCTCTCCAATTGTCAATCCTGTCACCGATAACAATAATTAAATCAAATGTAATTAGGGAATCAAATCAAAGACGACAGATTGGGTCAGGTATAACGGGATTAAGGAGGTGGTGCTATAAAATAGGTTCATAGCGAGGCTCAAGCAAGCAGTGTTGAAGTTCGAGAGTTGAAGATGCGTTGCAATGGCTTAAGAGAAATAGGGAGTGAGACGGCAAACCACCTATTAATATAATAAATAGTGATTAATAAAAAAAGTAAAAAAACAAAGCTAGCAAAGACGGATCCAATTTTATTTTTAGGGCGCGCTCAACTCGGCTTTTAAGCCAACGATAGTTTTTTTACTGTTTATATTTTTGTGTTTTGTTATTTTATTTTTTCTTATATTTCTTTGTATTATCTATGATAGAATAATATATTTTTTATTTTAATTTTTTAAAATTTAATTATGCTAAATAAACTAATTTAATTATAGTAAAAAAATCAAATAATTAAAATAAAAAATCATAAGCTATTATTATTCCGATGATACTAACTTCTGGCAAGAGGCTCCAGTGTCGGTGAAGCTACCCTGTGCAAGCTCACGGCCCACGACTCCGTACTACACGAAAACGCCAGCTCTGGATATTTTTTTTTTTGAGCTCCTGCTTGTCCCCGGGAGCCGCGAGGCCAACCTGAGGAGCTGGCTTCTTGGAAGCTTGTGCTCTCCTTAACCACGAGAGTCCCACTCGCGTCTCCGCTCCACCCGCTACGCCGACGCCTCATCGCCACGCTTCCCGCGGAGACCCGTGTGGACCCCACCCGCAGGATCCCCCGCCCCGCGCGCGTATTAAACGGCCACCTCCTCCTCGCCCACCGCAGCCCGCACCTCCTGTGATCTTACCACCACGCCAACCCTCCCTCCTCGATCCACCTTCGATTCGGAGGCCAGCTCGTCCGGAGGCGCAGAAGGTTATACCACACCCCCTTCTCCTGCCCTCAATTCATCTCTCCTTGCGAGAGATCTTGTTGGGCTGTGTTCTTGTGATATCTGATATTGCCTCTGTGTGTATCGCCTACCTGGAGTGTGTGTCGGGTGGGATCTGCGCGATCTGGGGATCAAGGGAATAGATCTGTCTCATGGTTGGAATGGATTGTTCTGCCACTTTGGTATGCAGATCTGACCAGGAGAGCTCCCGGGATTGTACGGTTGGAGCTGGATCTAGGAGTGTTTGCACTAAGAATCTAGGAAGGTTCCTCGTTTGTGATTCTAGTCTTTTATAGGGGTGGGTGATCTGGTTGTTGTGATCCTTTTGTTCGCTGGGGCCGATTCAGTTTAGAAAAGAACCGTCGCCGCACACGGCGGTAGTCCAGGGGAGATCTTTGTTCAAATCAGGTTATAATTGTGATCCCTCTGTTTGTTAATTACTTGAATAAATGCATCTGTTTAGCGAATGATAACAAAGTGGAAAGAAAAGAAAGATCTTTGTTGTAGAACATTGTGTGATCCTGCTTATGCTGCTCTCTAGACAAGACCGTTTTTTGTGGGTACCTCCAGAATGAACAGAGAAACATGTAATGGCCGTTTTTTATTAGTTGAAAATGACAAGACTGCGTGTCATCCCATAGAAGTAATTCAAGAGCTTAGTGAATCGATACAATGCCATGTAATGGCTTGTTCGTGTGTATGGGCTCATTGAATTAAACTTTGAGTTGGCTTTCAATGGTTGAAATCTGAAAACTGAAGGAGTCAATAGAATTTGTTATGTCCTTATGATCTAATCAATGTTAGGTGTTGTACCACTGCTCATTTTCAACAAATAAAGTGGTGCCTTTACCTGTTGTTTTCATTTGTGAGATGCAAATTTAAAATTTCCCTCAGAAACTGAATTTGGAAATAATTTTCAGTCATGGGCACAGTTGTGGATGCTCCAGCAGCTGTGTCTGAGAAGGAGGTACGCGTATGGCATTACCTTGCATTGCTTAAAGTTACCCTTTCCTTAGATATGAGATAAATTCAACTTACTGCTGCAAAGTCCTGCTTTCATTGAGAAGGTGGAACACCTTTTCTTTTCAGCATCAAAGGATATGCTTAAACCTTAAAGTTATCAACCCTTTAACACACAAGGCATTATTAGTTTCTATGACTTAAAAGGTTGTTGCCCTGAATCTTGCATTTTTATATTTAGATTTCAAAACTAATTACTCATTTTAGAGTAGACACATTGTACTGTTGTCTGATTTATGTCCTAAGAACTTGAATCCTTGTGCATATTGCCAATATAATTCTAACTCCTTGAGTTACAACTTACAAGTCATGTATACAATCATTAAGGAAATACCCTTGTCTCATATGTGCCTTTCATGATTGGTGGTTCATCTTATGGGTGACATTGTGCTTTTTATACAGGAGATTGTTGAGAACATGTTGGGTGACAAGAAAGTTACGGTTGTGTTTGTTCTAGGTATCTATATACAATTATATGCGTGACCATTGAATATTATTAAGCATTACATTATTTAAAATAAACTTTCTTCTGTATCTGACCAAAAATATACACACAGGTGGTCCTGGAAGTGGAAAAGGCACACAGTGTGCCAACATTGTTGAGCACTTTGGATTCACCCATCTTAGCGCTGGAGACCTTTTGCGTGCAGAGATTAAATCTGGCTCTGAGAACGGGTATCCTATTTTCCTGCCAAAAGTTTCTTTGGAACAACATTGTTCCAAAATTAGATTGGTCATGTTCACTTCTTCATTTAACATTTGCCTGTTCCTATATGTTTATTGCTACATTTCACTTCTTTTACAGAACTATGATTGAGAACATGATAAAGGAGGGAAAAATAGTTCCATCGGAGGTAACTATAAAGCTCTTGCAGGAAGCCATGATAAAAAGTGTGAATAATAGATTCCTAATTGATGGGTTTCCAAGGAACGAAGAGAACCGTGCTGCATTTGAGAATGTTGTAAGCCCATCTACACCTTGCACTTCAAAATTTAAGATCATTTCACTCTTCGCTAGTAAACTCCCATGATAATTCAGTAGCTTACTCCCCTCTTCCTCGTAATGTACTTATTAATGAATTTGCAAGATCACTGATTGTTTCAAGTTATTTCAGACAAAAATTTCTCCAGCATTTGTGCTATTCTTTGATTGTTCTGAGGAAGAGATGGAAAGACGTCTCTTGGGACGCAATGAGGTTTCCTTCAACACTTGTGCTTTTTTTGGTAGCATGTGTATCCTTATCAAATCACCTATTTCTTATTTCCAACATCTCTTATTATTTTGCAGGGAAGAGTTGATGATAACATCGAGACTATCAGGAAAAGATTCAAAGTTTTTGTTGAATCCAGTTTGCCTGTAATTGAGTACTATAATGCGAAGGACAAGGTTAAAAAGGTACTGCCGCACTCATGATGCAAAAACATCGAAAGAAGGATGCCAATGCTGTAGCTGATGTTAGAACTTAGAAATACTTGAATGCAAAGGGGGGAAAAGGATAAATGCATGTCAAAATAAATGCAGGAAAGTTATAAGGAGGACATTTAGAGAACACGATAATCTGTAGGAATTGTCTACCGGGGTACTAATGTTTCTCTTGATCGCTATGAGTTACTGACCATGATTCTATTTGTGCACTTCCATTAATTGCTGCCTTTCTTACGTAATCCGTTCACTTTGACACCTATTGGCTAACTTGTTATCCGATCAGATCAATGCTGCAAAACCAATTCCTGAGGTGTTCGAAGATGTCAAAACCATTTTTGCCCCATATGCTAAGGTAAGTTATTGGTTTCACCTGTTTTGGCTTTTATTTTGCACGTGTAGCATCTGTGCATGTATCTTGTAGCTCCCATATGCCTAACATTATGTTGTTGCTATTTTGCAAGCTAAATAGTTTTTTTTCCATCTTCTGTATGTACATCTAACTGCCTAACAACCTAAAAAATCCATTGATTAGCATTTGACATAATAGGATGAATATATATTTTTATGGAACTCTGTCTATTTGCATGTCACATTATGTTTTATCTACCAGGACGCATAGAGCAATAGAAAAGGACCATAAAG
Source organism: Melocanna baccifera (assembly GCA_036346265.1). Classification (NCBI taxonomy): domain Eukaryota; kingdom Viridiplantae; phylum Streptophyta; class Magnoliopsida; order Poales; family Poaceae; genus Melocanna; species Melocanna baccifera. The sequence continues at coordinate 18,458,108 of CM070696.1, read as the reverse complement.
GTGAAAAATGGAGTGATTTCATAAATGGTATACCCTCTCATTGTTTTTCTGTTTTAATACATTTCCTTTTCATTAATGGTACATCTGTTCATCTTTTTTCCTTTGGCAACTTGAGCAATAAGATCCACTTTTGTATTACTTGGCTGTGTTTGACTGTGAAGCAGACTTGAAAAGGAACTACTGAGCCTTGACGCACTTGTCTTGGATAAATTAGTAATAGCAATATTTGACTAGGGACATGCCAAATGAAATGAGAACCATTCCTATCATCATAGTAGTGAGAATTACTAATCATGACCATTTGATCATATATGGATTATTTTCCCTAGATTGAACGCTAAAACCACATCTGTCATTCAAAAGTGATGATAGTTGGTTGCTTCCAGGTAATAGTGCCATGCACAAACGATGATAGTCCTTGGCCCAAAAAATGCGATATGCATTGCAATTAGCTTTACAGTGGGACTGTCCTCTAAAAGGTGCCATAATCCAATTGTTTTTATTGTGAGACCATCCTCAAAAAGGTGCCATAACCCAGTTGCTTCTTGCACCGTGTCATTTTTAAACCCATCCAGTGGAAACTTTGGTACCGGATGCTGCTGAAAATGGAGCCGAGTTTTCCTTGACATGGAATTTCAAAACTCAAAGTAAAAGTAACAATCTTATTTTCAGGAAACAGAGTGCCCTCCTGCTCTTCACTTTCTTCAGAAAATGATCAGTTAGCTATGCTCTCGACTTAGTTTCAATTAGAACTCTCTTCTGAATGGGTCTTGTACTATTTTGTATATCTAACTATTACACTGGTACACCGGGGATATGTTGACCTTCAAACGGTTTTCTTTTACCTGGAAGATGCGATCACCTTTTTCTTTTGCAGTTTATTTGGTTGACTTCCTCGGTAATTTTGTCGATTTATATTTCTTTTGATATAAATAAGTTAATCTAGTTATTGCTGCCATGAGCCCATGACATTCTAATGTAATTTTCATTATATTTTGCAGGTTTTGCTCAAGTGTGACCTTATATCTGTGATTACGAGCCCTTAATATAGAAGAAAAGTTTTGGCTCATATGAGCCACATGCGTATCAGTAGGCAATTCGATTTGTTACCAGCAATAAGTAGATCCCCGCTGTACTTGCTTGAGTTCTTACCATCGTTGGTACTGCATGAACAGTCAGACCTTGTGCCCTCCCACCAATCTGGTGGTATTACAGAGTTAAACTGCTGTCGCATTCTTCATAAGCCATTGAATATTCTTGTAGCCCACCAAAGACGCACCATGCCCCTTACAAATGTTTGTCCATTTTGTACCATGTAATGTTCTCTCAACAGAAAGTGATTATTCTTTACAGGACTTTACGGACACTGATTATTTTATTGCGGATGATAATGATCTGATTACGGCATGTCGTGGATGGTTTTTCCTGCTGTTCCTGTCGTTATCTTTTGCTCACTAGTTACCGTGCCACGAAGCTACCAGAATGCGCACGCTGCCGCTGATGCCGAGCGCGGCGCCGCCACACCAGCACACCGTCGTATCCCACGACTTACCCTCTCCCTCTGCGTGCGTCGACGAGCCGGCTTGGGCCGTCGCGCGCGGCGCCGCTCCGCCCTCTCCGTGCCGGTCGGGGCAGCGAGTGAATCAGTGTTCGGCATAACGTTGCACCGCTCCGGCGGTCGCCGCTGGGCCGCGCCGCGCGGTCGTCATACTTTCGCGAGCCGCGGGCGCGTGGCAGAACTTTGGACCTACAAAGCCACGTACGGCCTGCGGGGCCTCGCGTCGTTTCCCTGAGCCGCGTGCATCCACGCGGGCCGCGCGGGCCGGCGCAAGCTACACAGGTCGTCGTACTCGTACGGTCGTACGTGCCGTGCGGTCGTTGCGCGGCGGCTGGGCTGAGCGGACGAGACCGCGACGGCGGGCCGCGTGGGCCTCTACCTAGGCTAGTGTTTGCCTTTTGCACAAGGTGGCGAGAGAACGGTATATATATTATTGCAGCAGTATAGGAACAGTTTTCAGAAAGTTTCGTTAACACATTTGAAAATTTTGAGGTTTTAGTTAGTTTCATGTGTTTCTAAAAGTTTGTAGAAGAGTTCAAGAAAGTTTTAACAAGTTTCAGATTTTCGAACTCAAGTTTCGACAAGTTTCTTCAAAAAAATTTCAAGTTTCAACATGTTTTATCAAGTTTTCAATCCAGAAGTTTTGAGAACTTTCAGCAAGTTTTAACCCGAAGTTTCAGCAAATTTTAACAAGTTTTAACCAAAACTTTCAAGAGGTACCAACAAGTTTCGATGAGCTCATCATGGCTATGACAATGGTGGTGCTTGTGCCCATCTTGGCCAGCGCCTCGTGGGTGCGAGACATGGAGAGGAGGGTGATGAAAGCGGTGAAAAGCGTCGGCGCTCACCGCAGGAACACTTGTGCGTGCCCTTTTGCTTCGCGGTCGAGCCAGCTTGGGCCGACGCACCTCCCTCAGCAAGTAACGGCCATCCTCTCGTGCCACTCAGGCCGCTTCATGGATGCAGTCACGCCTCGCTCCCGTAAGCCAATGCCCTCGCTTGCGCTAGCTGCTGCCCCTATGACTGGAGAAGAAGAGTATATCTGTATATGTGGATGGCCGGCAACAAATCGAGAGGATGGAGGAGGATAGTAGCAACATCAAACGAGGAGAGAAGATTGCAGTGGCGTGGTTGATTTGGGGCAACTGTGCTCTCGATTTAGGGAAAAAGCATTTGTGTGTATGTGTGTGGATACACTTCTTTAGGGTTGTAGGGAGGTAGGTAGGCGGAAAATTCGTAAGATTTAGATGGTCGTTTGCTATTTCCGTTGGACACACGTCCGACTGTACAACGTTCTCTAGGCTTTACATAAAGGCGACAAAAGCACTCCTCTTACGAAGGCACAAAGCGACCGAACCATCACTGATTCCTCGGTACTTAAGGTGCTTCAGTGCTGGCCACTTCCAAGATTCGACCTCTGGAACGCCAGTGTCTGCTATCAAGCTTGGAAGTTGGAACCAGAAGAACAGCATAAGCTTTTCGAGATCATTCCTGTTGGCTATGCCACTTTGTGCAATGCAATGCAGAATCTGCAGTAGGATGAGCGGTAGTGGGGGGGCTAATTTCACAGGCTCTCGAGTTCAGGATACGGTGCTGTCGTGCCGATAGTGAGAGGTGGGAATTCCTAAAGCATGGACATGATTGATTCATACTTGTATGCTGCTTAGGATGTCAGCATACCTTAGCCAGAATAAACTTCTGCCAGTCGGATCATTAATCTTGTTAGAACAAAACATGCATGTGGGACAAGCCATATAATTGAGAACCTTGTCCAAAGGAGGGCTAACGTGACATCACCAGGCCAAACGCACAGCGCCATGCTGAAGCACCACACCCCCCCTGTTCTGATGAGGAGGGATCAGCCGCTCGAAAGATTCCATCCCATACTTAAAGCCCTCTTTCGCAGGACATTTGGTTGACAAAGATTCGGTAAACCTAGAGATCTGATTCTGCTATAGGGCAAATCGGTTAGGCGTAAGCTTCGTTGCCTGAACACGATTGGTTCTGGCCAAACTAGGTGCTACCGTGGTGGCAAGAGTTGGACGTGAAATATTGTTCAGTCTGACTAGACCGGGCAATAGGCTCCTCTAGTCAGTGCTTGTATCCTTAGTTACATTGCACATGGGCACGATCGAGTTTCAAGATGCAGATATGGCGTGTAGCAAGCAAAACAATTTCGCCCGAAATTCGTCGCCCCTAGAAAACCCTAATTCGGTAAAAAAAAACTAGTTTGAAAATTTTTCGGTCCATTCAACCCGAGGCTTATCCTCTTAACCCTTACACTCCAACTCATTCCCCATTACACACCTGAATCAAATTGAGCCATCGAGCCGAAGGGGAGGGCGGCAAGGGACAGGAAAGCAGTGCCGGCGAGGAACGGGGAGACGGCGCCGATGTGAGCTCCAATAGGGGACAGGAAGGCGGCTCCGTTGCGTGTGGTGTGGCCGTGGTGCGGCTTCCTGGGCGGGGTGAGCATGCTGTGGCCGCTGTAGTGGAAGAAGAACAGGCCCCCCCGTCGCGTGTGCGACTATGTCGGCCAGCGCTCGCTTGATTTGGCCCGTAGTAAGTTTAAAATTCGTTAAGTTAGTTTTGATGATAATGATAAATCCAAAAACTAATTTATTTATGAGTATGTTATTACTTAATCTTATTTAGATGAAAAAATAAAAATCATAAAATGTACTACACTGATGTAACATGTTTAAAATCATGCAAATACATGAGTTATGTAGCCCTCTTAATAAACTTTTCGTAGAGTCCAAGATCACTCAATTCTGACATCAAGTTAAAAGTTATGACCATTGTCTATGTTGAAAAATCAAAAACGGAAATATCGCCATTATAACTATGGTAATTTCTAAAAATAGAAGTATCGCTTTTATAGTTGCGGTAGTACTACAAATGCTGAATAACGATTATGTTTTTAGCCATTATGATGGAAAACAATAGTACCACTTCTACAACGGCGGTAGTACCATAAATACTAATTTTTCAGGAATTTTACTTCTAACGATTAGTTTTGTGGTGTGGGGATATAAATACTCCCTTGGCTGGTTGGAATATAATCTTTGGTACTCCATTTCACTCTCTTAAGGTAATACGAGTTTCTTCACTTAATTATGCATGAGGTGCACCATGTGAGCAAAAAGAGAGATCTTTAGCTGTATGTGTTGCATCTACAAATACATTTTGTATCCACTTGAATTTGTGCATTCGTTGCATATGGTGAGAGTCAAGCAAGTGATTTGACTTGTTACTCTTAGAGGTTGCTGACTCCTAGATGGCTTTGAAGGTGTTGTGCCCGGTGATCTTTTTAAAGAAGCTTGTGAGAAGGTTCGGCATGTGTGAAGGTTGAATCTCACCTATCCGGAGTGGGAAAGAGCTACCATTAGTGAAATTGAGATGTTGGGTTAATTCGTGGAGCCGGTCCAATTCGTTAGAGCTTACCTCATCTTAGATTAAAGGAGATCGGCAAGTCTCCGAATACCACTGTAAAACACCGTATCAATTGTGGTTTATTTTCTTGCGTTCAATTTATATTTGTAGAATTAAATTAATTGCTTGTCACTCTAGAACTGTAAAATCTTTAACATAAATTTTGATTGTTAGTGCATTTAGGTGAACCTAGTTGACTTATGCCTTATTTGTGCTATACCAAATTGATTTACACTTCCGTATTATAAACTTATTTTTAGCTAAAGAATTTTAAAACTACCTATTCAACCATCTTTAGCTGGTCTCCTTGATCTTACACCTGTCAGGAGCACCAATGAGGCGTGCTGGTCTGTAAGCATGATAACATCAGCGGGCAGCAAGTCAAACTGGAGTGTTGCACATAGGGCTGTGTGTTCGGTTTTTTCGGTTTAATCGGTTCGGTATATACGGTAAATACGATGTTAGTAGTTCGGTTATATACGGTATTTTTAGAAGTACGGTTCGGTTTCGATAAATACCAATTTATTTTGGTGCGGTATCAGTAAATACCATATTTACCAAAGTTAACGTGAATTACTAACGATATAACAACTAGCGAAACGAATAGACGATAATACATATACTTGAAGTATAGAAAACAGGGTTTTTATGTACATATGTAATATATACATTAAGTTGAACAACATAGCTAGCCTAGCTCAGTTGGTATAGATGGCATAGAGGCTTTCAAACCTGTGGTCATGGGTTCAAAACTCACCGATGGCATAATATTTGATTATTTTCGGTTTATCGGTTTTTAGCTGGTTTTTCGCGAAAAAACCGAACCTAGAAAAAACCCAAAAATTGAAAACCAAACCGAATACCGAAACCGGTCAAACAGAGTTGACCGATTCGGTTCGGTTCGGTTTTTTTGATCCGGTTTTTTCTGTTCGGTTGAAAAATGAACAGCCCTAGTTGCACATGCTAAGGACGTCATTGAATTCAAATATAATCATATTTCTTGAATTCGTATTGCATGTTTGAATTTTTGATCAATTTTTTGAAATTTCTACATGTCAAAATTTCTCGGAGGGTCCGATAATTTTTCTGCACCCAATTGTTTTCCCTGGCGCGTAGCTAGTCCACAACACCACCACCAAAATTCTCTAGCTAGGTACTACCCTGCCGCTATGGCCAAAACTAGCACATGGCTACGAAGGATAGCATCTACAGTGAAATATCAAATGTAAAACCTAGAATAAGCTGATGGTCAAATTAAATTGGAACAAATCTCGTTGTTCAGATATGATATTGCCAAGCAGTTCAGTTTCTTCGAAAAAGTGCAACGCATCCAATAATCTACTAACTCGGGGATCTTGCATTCAATTTACTCAATCATATGATATACGTATGTTCTTTTTGACTTTAGATTTTGACTGGGTCGTTTAGCATTTAGATATTCATAAGAGAGAGTATGTAGTAACAAAAAAATCACATACGGTTTTGACTGATATAAACAAAATTATTATATTGTATACTACAATTAATTTATAGATTTTATCTTGAAAAAATATTCTATTTAAAGACTAATTTATGTAAAAAAATCAAAAAATAGCTTTTAGAAACTGAAAAGTAGAGGCTTCGGAACTGTAACAAAAATAATCTTGGCTACATCATCTGATCTAGGTCGTCTTTTTTGCATTTGACGGCTAAGAATCTTCTAAAATCGTAATCATGGCTCGTCTTTTGCTTTATAAAGTTAGAGGTTCTTTATTCTGCACTAAGGATCTCCATTCTGCACTATGCATCTGAAGGTGCATGCTTGCCCGTACCGGGGCAAGCAGCCTGGTCTAGTTCTGACACTTCCATGATGCATTTACGAACTGCACTGGTGCAACTGTGTAAGCCATATGCATCACTGTGCAGTAGTGTTCTTTCGGTTCTCCTGCATACCGTCTCCACCGACCAAAGTAATTGCAACTATGCTGGCTCATTTTAATTTAAACTTCTAATTTTTAACTTATTTTTTATTATTTTTAAATTTAATCTTTTTAGCTTGCCTTTATTTGAGCTTTTTATCGGTTCTTTTTTTCTCGTACTTGTTTGCATTATAGTGATGGGATAACTTTTTTTAATTTTTAGATTTTTTTAATTTTAATTATGTCAAATAAGCAACCATCAATTACAGTGCAAAATAAGTTAACTACAGTGTAAATTCAGCCATAAACCACTAATTTTTAATCTAAATAAACACCCTCTAAGTATACCACTACTGTCTACTAAGAGAGGGATTAACCGCAGCTATATTCAGATGGATTGCCACTAGCATAATAATATCTTTAAGTGAACCACGGATCAGATCACAAAAGAGCAAAGCAAAAGCAAGCAAGTAATGTAGCGCAGGTGAAAAAGGAGGTTCCTTGTGCATGTCTCTCCCATTTGTCACAGCAAATGTTGATTACAAGACCTTGCGAGAAGGATATAATAGAGACCTTCAAAGCCAAGGACTGGGTCACTCCTCTGGATCATATCGATCAACCATGCAAACCTCTACTAAAGCAAAACGAACAGCAAAAGAAAAAACCAAGTCCAAAAAGAAAAGACTTCTTCTAGCTAGCTAGCTCGTTTGCCATGTCGAGTTAGAGCTAGCTGCTGATCATTAACCCATTGTCCCGTTGCTCTTAGAATTCACCAGCTTGCGCAAGAACTCCTTCACCTGTAGATGCCGCACCAAAATGACCAACCCAAGTTAACGACGGCTTACATGTCAAAACCCATGACTAAAAGAAATTAAAGTGCAAGCTTTCACTGCTTTTTCGAAGGGGACAACTTTATGAAGAAGCAGTTTGAGCGCATATATGTCCTGCACCAAACTCCTAGCCACTACTACTCCAGTAGGTTGCTAGCTCTAGGATTCTTGCTAGCTATACGTGCTCACATCTAAAGTGTAAAAGTACTGCACAAAAATAAGCTGCCACTACATTGTATGCAGCACTGTAAAGTTACTGGTATTCGGTAAGTGTACATGTATACCTCAGCTGGCTCCCGCAGTGTGTAGGATGCACTGGTCTCCTTTGGGAATTTGGTGACAAGGATCCCGATGCCTTGTCCCATTTGGCGCAGAACCTAATTTTATTTTGACAAGGGTAAAAGCGTCATTGTACATGCATGTGTGCAAAAACGTAGATTATGGCTCTTTTTGACTCTTCAGCTCGCTTTTACTTTACTTCTTTTAATAATTACTATTTACTAGATAAATAAACCACAATCAAAAACTATAAACTACAGTCTAAAAAACAGACCTCATGCGTGAACAGTGTGTTATACCTTAAACGCATCCTCATCAGTGCGGTCATCTCCTATGTATATTGGGAAGACATCGTTGCGCCCCGCGTAGCCTGCAAGAGACATTTGTGCAAAGTATTAACACCTTAATTAACCTCAAAAGTGAGTAATTTAGCATGACCTAGACATGTTTAAGAAAACATGTTCTATAGCATGTATATGTGCTCACCAAGAGACTCCAGCAAGAACTCGAGCGCGTTGCCCTTGTCCCACTTGATGGATGGGCGGATATCCAAGACCTGTTAATTTAACAAGATTACACATATTTCACCATCAATCGTGTACATGCAATGACGGGACTTAGAGAGATGTGGAGGGGGCCATGCCTTCGGCCCTCATGAAGATCCGCCTCTATAAACGTGCACATATGTTTCCGTGTGCGGTACTAACTGAGAAATAGGCCGAGGTTGCCAACGAATTGTTAGCCGAACTAGCACTAGTTTAAGGTAGTGATCCAAATGACTTTTAGCTGAAGGTTTATGGTTTAAAATACACCGTAGCGACGGTTAGTTTTTTATGTAATTAAATTTTTTTAAAAAATAAAAAAGTTATATCATCATTAATAATATAAAGAAATAAAATAAAATTAAGAAATCAAGGTGTTCTAAAACCTAAAAGCGAAAATTGTTTGGAGCGAGGACTGGGGCTGATCGCTCGATCCAAAGGCATAACTTATTGTGTATGTAACACGTACCTAGCTAGGTTTACGCGGGGGACGGAAGGTTCAAAACAGACAGGTAGGCCCCACCTAGCGTGGCACCTCGTTAATTCTACGGGCGTAAGCGTAATAAAAACTACAGAGGTCGCACGCAGGCCAGGCCTCCCACCTTCCTTCCTACGCAGAGCCTGAGGTCCGGGTAGCCCTCCAGCACCGCCCTAACTTGATCGCCCAAAGCGTCCCATTCCTGGCAAGTCAAGGAGAGACAGCTAATCAGTACACGCCAGTCAACAGCGGCGCACGCACGCTTGACCACGTATTCCGCGTCGAAACGCAACGGAACTTGGGCTCACCTCCTCCTCGACGCAGCGGAAATGCACGGAGAGGCAGAACTTGTTGTTCTCGACCTTCGCGCCGGGGATGGACTCCATCTTGGCCGTCAACGCGCGGTACACCTGGGAATCGCACGGCGAATTGCCATCAGATTCGGTTGCTCGCGACGTGCAATCACTAGTACCGAAGCAGCACCGCTGGCTTGCTTGCACGAGGCAAGTACACCGAAGTTAATTCCCGGGAAAAGACAAGCGCCTACCTCCTCGATGACGGGCAGGAACTCGGCGGCTGGTTGGGACAGGACCGCATCAGCCTGCGCGGTCAAAGCACACGCACGCTACATTAAACGGAGCGTGATACGAGCTGGTGTACATACCGACTTGTGTACGAAAGAAAACTGTCTTTTTCACAGGAGATGATGTGAACAAGAGCTGTTTAGTGTAGAGAGAGAAGACGTGAAGACAAAAGTGTGGACAGAGAGAAGGGAGATGGGGACTGACCTTTGCCTCGATGTGGTTGGACCCGGCCGTGGGGCCCCCGATGTCCATGCCATGGCTCCCGGCATAGTAAAGCTCGTTCAGTTTCACAAGGTTGGACACCTATGTATTGCACCACAGCCACGACCGTAAATACAGTACTTGACTAGGGGTGCAAAATAAAATAAAAGAAAAGAAAAGAGGAAATCGAAGAAGAAAGGAAGGAAATAAAAACAAGGAAAGTGTCCATGTCGTTTGTGGGCTACTGCTTGGCGCATCTGCCTCCAAGGGAGGTACGTACCAGAAACGCTCGTCAAGAGCTAGCTTTTTGCATGCGCTGTTGTATCTATACATATTAGTGGGTTCTACGGCTACAGCTTATGTTTGCTTATGTTTTTTGTTCCAATATAAATATCTATGTGAATAAATTAAATATCGATAAGTTATTTCGAAAAGACTATCATAATAAATCGTTTCAAAATAATAATAAGAGAAAATACTCTATTTATTTAAGAGAAAATATAAGTTATAGGTAAAAAAACTCGGTCAACTGTGTGTCTGGGTTCACACTGGCGGCAGGGCGGCGTGCACCGTCATGTGGACGCGGTAAAATCACGCGTAATGTTACAGAAAGGAAACATGGAAGATCCTGTTTACACTGTGGCGTGGTGGAGTATATGCACATGAATCATGGCGCGTAAGATCCCATTCTTTTCACGGCCTATGGTTTCTCTTGGAAACATAAACGGAATAATTTTTTTGTTATTTTTTGAAAGTGATTTATATATATAATTTTTTAAAAATAATTTATCAGTATTTATTTTTTACACAAACGTTCATACTATAACTAAAAATTATTAACCATAGTCGTAAGCTATTGATCGTAAGAGAAAATAACGCACCGCTTACAAAACAGGAGTCTTGGTGAGAGGTGAAATGGCCCCGGACCCGCAGGAGAAAAAAAATTACTCCTTTTTGGCAGGAAAAAGAAGGTAAAAGCGGCAAGGAACCAAGAAAGTACTAGTTGGGATTGGAATGTATACCGTGTCTCTGCATCTCCCACTCACGATCGCGGTCGGGAAATGCTTGGCGACGCCCCTCACCGCGTCTCTCATCTGCGGCACAAAAGGAGGTGGGGACGAAACGGAATTAGCGGCGGTAAAAACAGGGTCCCGTGCGAAGGAACAGAACAGAGCATGCTCTGCGTCGCGAGCGGCAGAGGAAACAAAAGATTCTGAGCAGCGCGCGGGAGAAAAGGGAGGAGATCTTTTAGTGCTGACCTCCTCGGTCATGACGGCGCGGTCGGGGTCCTCGACGATCGGCGACAGGGTGCCGTCGTAGTCGAGGAACACGACGATCTGCTTCCCCTTCGCGGCCGCGAGCACGCCCTCGAACCAACCCAATGCCGACGGGTGGTTCTCCTGCAAAACAGCACCGGGTCAGGCCAGATTCTCCGGACAACAGAGGGACCGAAAGGAAAATAAGAACATACCATCCAGTCGTCGTGCTCGGCGCCGGCGGCGGGCCTGGCGTGGCGCGGCGAGGAGGCCCTCATGGAGTCAAACAAAGATCCGGCCATGTTCACCCCCACGGCGGCGAGGTCCATGAGCCCCACGGCCTTCTTGCAGTCGCGCGCCCTCGGCGGTGGGTAGGACGACAAATGCCGCCCCGCCTGGGCCGCCGGCGCGACGGCGGTGACTGCGTCCTCGGCGGCGAAGGCGGAGTGGTTCGTCATGGCGAGAGCAGCAAGAACCACCAAGCAAACGAGCAGAAGCAATTGTAGCAACAGGAAGCGGTGGGCTACAGGGGGAGTGAGAGAAGAGAGGAGGCGGCGATGGCGACTGTTGGAAAGTGAAGGAGAGGAGGGTGGGTTCGCTGGACGGCTGGTCTGGGGGCGGTGGTGGGGCGGGTATATATAGAAGAGGGCTGGCCCACCTTAGGGGGTTCCTTGAAATTTTGACGTGGGATTGTCGATCTTGGTGAATGGGAAATACTTTGGACAATGGGGAAAAAAAGGATTTCTTCTCCTTTTCAATACCAATCATTTCTTCTCCTTTTCAATACCAATCTGTACTCCTACAGGTCATCTAAACGGATGCAATGGTATCCTCGTGCTTATGCACAATGTCGCATAATGATAGACATATCTTTTATGAGTTTTTTTATGTTAACATCCCGCTAGGTTAAATACGCTAGTACGATAACACCACGTAGCAGTATCTTTCTATGTATTGCATCTGTTGACACTCGGCTATGTTAAATATGAAAGTACGGAAACATTATGTTGCGATATCTTCTACATGTTACGCCTGTTACACTCAACTAGGTTAAATGCGCAAGTATAGTTTATCGGCTGCATAAAGGAGTGGTTAATACAACCAAGTAGCATTTCATAGTTTCTTAGTCACGAAGATAAAGATTTTAGTGATAGTTGAGGAAATTCCGGGTATGGATATGCAATTAAACAAGCGGATACCAAGTCTACCGCATTTAGTGATCGTGACATCACTTCAACTCTAGAAATTAATACGGTATGAAAAATCCTAGGAATAATAAATTCATGGAAGCAACCGGGTGAAGACCACCGCAACCAATTGATCCCACAAAATCTCTTAAGGAATCAATAAATTCGTGCCTTCTGAACGAGCGTTGAACCAACCTGCAATCAATTCCTACTAAAGAAACCACATCTTCGATCATTTGGACCTTGCAAGATGCACCGACCCCTTCTTTCATCCTTCCAATTTCTTAAGACGCGAAGCGAATAACTACATGTGGCGCTCAGTTTAAATAAGTTGTTTTATAGGTTATTTTACGTTTAGTTTATTTTTCTCTGTAGTTGATAATGACTATTTAGTATAATTAAAATTAAAAATTTAAATAGAAAATATAGATTAATCTATCACAAATAATACAAATAAACATAAAAAATAATTAATAAAAAGGTAAAAAAGTAAAAAAAATCAGAAAAATGAAATTTAGAATAGTGAACGTGCTTGGCGTAGATGAGAAGCTGTGCCACGCACCGTACCAACGCAACGAGGCGATGAATTGTCGTCGCCACGGGAAGAATCCAACACGACGGTTGGGGCGGTGGGTGCGTCGATCGCGCGTGCGGCGCGAGACATGCGTCGGGTGGGCCGTACACATCGGAACGGGCCCACCTGCAGTCCGCGCCGTCGCCTTCCACGCTGCGCCGGCGCGGGCGGGGTGCCGCGCGGTGGTCACCGGCGCGGCATGGGCCACGTGTTCGCCGTGACATGGGCGCACGCCGCACGGGCCCCATACAACGCGCGCGTAGGGCGTACGTAGGCTACGTAGCGCGTAGGGCGTACGTAGGCTACGTAGCGCGTAGGGCCCCATGCAGTTGCCGGGGCATCGTTCCAAGGTGAAAAGGCAATCCGCAGGGTGAATTTTTGTTTTGTTTGCTTCTTGGTGAGAAATACCGGCGTTGCTATTATACAAGGTAGACTTTTTGGGTGTTTATTTGGATTTTAAAAATTAGTTTTATAGGTGAATTTATACTATAATTGATTTATTTTATTCAATATGCTAAAAACAGTTAACTCAATAGTTTGAGGCACCGCTGATCTCGACTTGAGTTTTTGGCTTTAGTTTATTTTTTTCACTATTTTTAAATTTCGTCTTTTTCTAACGTTTTGGTGTTTTTGAGCTTTTTTATCGATTCTTTTTTTCGTATTCGTTAGTATTGTCTATGGTTGGCTAATCTATTTTTTCTATTTTTACATTTTTTAAATTTAATTATATCAAATAAGTCACTATCAACTACAATACAAAATAAATCAGTTACAATACAGATTTAACCATAAACTAGAACATAAAAGCGACACCAACGAACTTTCACTACCTAGTTACTGAAAATAAGCCAATAATTGAGCTCGAGTCCGTGTATTTTCTTTAGCTTTTCATGCACGATCGATCTCCGCTGCCCTTTGGTTGTCCATGTCCAGTGGTTTTCCCGTGCCACATAAGGCCTCTACACTTTCTAGGGACACCTACAAGTCTACAACTACCGCCCCCTGGAAATATCTGTATCTGTGGGCTGCTCTGCCCTTTTCTCTCATGTGGCATTCCGCACTAATATGACCATTCCAACACAAGGGATAATTGTTAATTGAGTGCATTGGTGTATATTGTCCTCTTCTCACATTCGATATAGTTTCCATCATAAAGAAGAATGGAATCCCGTGTTTTATATATACACATCTCTGATGTCCTAAGTCAGAATGAAGCTCTCTCTTGCTAAACCTTGACTATTGTTAATGTAACATGTCGCATTTGTCGTCTGCATTTGGTACTCGACATTTTCTGTGACCATCAGTTGGACTAGTGTAACACTTCAATTTGAAGTAAAAAAAACAATAAAGATAAATACCAATATTAACGCGTCGAAAACACGTTTATATTCTCTAACGTCTCACGCCCATAGGTTTCCTGTATATGGTCTTTTTTTCCTTGCAGAATGAATCTGGGGTCTCGAGTGCTACTAGTTCGTAGCAGCATATAGAAGTTTCACGAGCATTGCACACATTCAAATGACATCGGTTTCAAAGATTCTCTCGTCAAAGTTTTTGTTAATTCGTTGGTCGCGTACCAGCGCGTTAATCACCTCATTCTTTAAGCGAGTGCATATGCATCTGCACTGTAACTCTCTCATTTTTAAGAATAGAATCATCGTATTTTTTTACAATTGTTTGGATCATCGTATTTTTTTTACAATAGTCCAAACATTTGGTTATGGATAAAAAAGTATTATATCTGTTAACGTGTATTTAAAAATAATAAACTTGATTTAAATGTAACTTAACAACTAAAGCACAATAATTTTATAGACATCCAAGCTCAAAACTTAATTTACATTCAGAAAAACCAAATAAATCACACAGAAACGCTTGAGTGTGGTCGTAATACTAACACTTTAACAATGCATCTTATCTTACTCTTGTATCTGTTTTAATGAAAATAAGCAAAATTGAGTATACTAAATACTCAGTAAACCATATGAGAATACTGTATAGTTCCAATCAACAAGAAGAATGGAATCCCGTGTTATACATTTCTGATGTCTAAGTCAGAATGAAGCTGTCTCTTGGTAAACCTTGACTATTGCTAATATAACATGTCGCATTTGTCGTCTGCATTTGGTATACTCGACATTTTCTGTGACCATTTCAACACAAGGGATAATTGTTAATTGAGTGCATTGGTGTCTATTGTCTTCTTCTCACATTCGATATAGTTTCCATCAAAAAGAAGAATGGAATCCCGTGTTTTATATATATACATCTCTGATGTCCTAAGTCAGAACGAAGCTCTCTCTTGCTAAACCTTGACTATATATTGTTAATATAACATGTCGCATTTGTCGTCTGCTTTTGGTACTGGATCGACATTTTCTGTGACCATCAGTTGGACTAGTGTAACACTTCAATTTGAAGTAAAAAAAAGAAAGATAAATGCCAATATTAACGCGTCGAAAACACGTTTATATATTCTAACGTCTCACGCGCCCTAGGTTTCCTGTATATGGTCTTTTTTCTTGCAAAATGAATATGGGGTCCCGTGTGCTACAAGTTCGTAGCAGCATATAGAAGTTTCATGAGCATTGCACACATTCAAATGACATCGGTTTCAAAGATTCTCTCGTCAAAGTTTTTGTTAATTCGTTGGTCGCATACCAGCGCGTTAATCACCTCATTCTTTAAGCGAGTGCATATGCATCTGCACTGTATAGGATCATCGTATTTTTCATAATAGTCCAAATATTAAGTTACAGATAAAAAGAGTATTATATCTATTAATGAGTATTTAAAGATAATAAGCTTGATTAAAAATGTAACTTAACAATTAAACCATGACAATTTTACGGACGTCCAAACTCATTCAGAAAAACCGAATGAATCACATAGAAATGCTTGAGTACGATTGTAAACCTAACATATTAACAAACACATCTTATCTTACTCTTGTATCTGTTTTGATGAAAATAAGCAAAATTAGCGACGTGCGCCACCTCTAGGCCGCCAGCGACGTGCGCCACCGCTGGCCAACGTGGACAGCCACGCACGAGCCAAATTAGCTTGAACCATCACCACCCTTAGCCTTTCCATGCACAATAGAAGCTAGAGCCAACTTCAATTTGGTCGGAACCCCATCAAAGTGCCACTGTGCTATGACCCTGTTCTGGTGAGCCATTTTCACCACCAGCCATCTCCAACCATCATCCGATCATGCACTTGAAGATCTCCATGAAGATCGAAAGTTTAGAAATTCGCCTGAATTTCTTTTAAAAAATAGTCTAATGTTGTATAGTATTTCTGTTGAATTTTTGTGTTGGACTCAGGTACTATTGTTTGCTAGAAACGCACGCCAATTGCCAGATGCCAACGCTTAGAACCCGAACAGCTAGACCTGACCACATTGCATTTGCATGATGAGCCATGAGTGATCAGCTACCGATACCTCGTCTTCCAGCTAGCTTTCTCACACATGTACAGATGTGTACTAGATATAAGCAAGACAGAGATATCTTTGAAGCGTGCACAAACACGCACACACGCTGACACATGCACACACTCAAAAGTCTCATAAGTATTGTCACTAGAGACAAGAGAAGAGCACCGTCCAATGCAGCTAGCTATCCTTGTCCAGCTCCACACGTGGTGACTCATCACATGAACAGAATGAAAACACGTCAGCAGTTTGGCAACGCGTGCATTGATTCCCGATCCCAGGTATGGAAGAGATCGATTTCTTCTCGATCCGAATTTGCAGTTTCGTATTCATTAAAACAAACATGTGTTGTTGTTGTTGTTGTTGTTGTTTTTGCTATAACTTAAAACTTTTGAATTCTAGCTGTCGTGAGAGAGTACAAAGAGAGATAGTCGTATGAGATTTTGGTCGGTATAACTGAAATTAATACAGTGTCTACCACAATCGACTTTTAGATCCTATCTTAAAAAGACGCACCGTTTAGAAGCTAATTACTATAACAAAAACAAAAAACCATAAGTATAGACTCCACTCATTTTGGTTTAAACTTCTGTTTTCTGGTTTATTTTTTACTATTCATAAATTTTATCTTTTTCTGACTTTTTGACTTTTTCTGAGCCTTTTTGGGGGTGATCGTTTCGGCTTTTTTCGGCTTCAGCTTCTAGCTTCAGCTTTTTTTTCACTATTCACTACACTATCCACTAACTCAGCTACAGTGTTTTTTCAGCCAGCTACAGTGTTTTTTCAGCCAAAAGCCAAAAGTCATCGCTATTCCGATCACCCCCTTTGTCGGTTCTTTTTCTCGTATTCGTTTACATTGTTCGTGATAAGCTAACATTTTTTCTATTTTTTTTAAATTTTTAAAAATTAATTACGTCAAATAAGCCATTATTAGTTACAGTATAATTTTAATCAGCTATAATACAATTTCAATCATAAATCACTAAATTTTACTCTAACCGAATGGCCCGGTAGAGTCCAAAAGAACTTAGCCGTAGTTGTTGGCTTTAGGGGAGCGTCGTCGTCGTAATTGTTTCTCGTATACATTACATACGTGTCGAAGGTGTACGTATTGCTGATCTGTAAGGATCTGAGCCGTATCTAGTTTTTCCTCGACATTTGGAATCTTGGCACAATTCACATCACGACAAGAACAAGGGCTCTCTCCCAGGCATCACGCCAATCAGCGAGACACGCGGTCCAAAGAGGAGAGAGAGAGAGAGGAAGCAATGGAGTTTCTTGAGCAAGAAGCTCACCTCTTTTCTAATGCTCTTCCCGGTTCCCAAACAAAAAAGAAACTGTGAATTGCTAGAACACTTGTCGCAGTTCGTGTAGACGTAGGGTCTGTTCTTTTTGGCTGTGACTGATGGTTTTTTGGCTGTTTGCGACAGAGATTACGGAAAGAGAGATACTCGTTTTGATTTTTGATGATACAGATATTAATTTTTTAACGTGTACTACAATTAACTTGTAGACTCCATCTTAAAAAATACTCCGTTTAAAAGTTAGTTACTGTAACAAAAATCAAAAACAACTTTTAGAAACAGTAAAGAACATAAAGAACAGGCTCGTAGTTGTCTTCGGCTAGTGAAATAGGAGCCGTTTGTTTATTTGAAGGGCACGGACCCATGGATCGTACGTTAACCGAGGTGACAAAGCAGGAGCCGCTCGCATGGTGGACGAGCTGATTGGCCCCGCGCTATTTAGGGATCCCGAAAAGAGAGTCGTGTGTAGTGTATGCCTTCGCAAGTTGCTGCTGCTCGATTGACTCGAGGCGCTCGAGAGCATGCATGGG